>CM022493.1:14281018-14576018 GCA_011952105.1 Coreoperca whiteheadi
GAAGGGAGGGCGCGGTTCGGGGTGTTTATTAAACACATTTAGGTGGGTTATAAAGGCCGTATGGGATTTTTTTGAAACAAAGGGGTAACATTTTTTTTTTTTTTTTTTTTTTTTTTAAATGTCCTTTCTGGTATTTGAGGTTTCATATATCCCTACAACATAACTTGCCGATGAAGTAATTTTTCAACAAGTGCCTTCCAAATCTTAGATGTTGAAGTTTCAATGAGTTTTCAAAACAGATTTTTACCTGCACTACAATAGTTATTGAAAACATAATATATAATATTCATGGCTGACTAAATGCTTACTGTAATAGATTGTCTATCTCAAGCAAGGGAAGGAAATCAGTCTACAAACTTATGTATGAGTTGCAAAATGCTCAGCAGTAATTTTAAAATACATAATAATAATAATTTCGAGTTTTGAACCCAGTTGTCACAATACTTCTCTTTCACGCTCACTTCACACAAAAATACTTAGATCTGTACAACTGTCTGGCTGAGGAGGAAGAGCACAGTGCTGTAAACCGCTTCCTACAAGACCTGATGGAGAAAGAGGTGTTGGACTCTGGGGTGATGGAGGAACTGGCGCTGGATGTTGGGCGAACAAGGAAGAAGTTCAGAAACCCAGTTGTCACCATGGAAGCGCGACACCTGCAGGTATGTGACCAAAGAGAGTTTCAAATTCCTCAAGCTGCATAAGAGATTTGAATGCTGTGGGTTAGGAAACAACTGAGCAACAACTAGAGGAGACTGTCTTACTCCTAGAAGGTCAAAGTAGTTTTAGCCAGTCTGTTTTTTCTGTCAGAGCCTCCCAGGATTGGAACAACTTACTTAGGCCTGGCAACACATAAGAAACTGTGCTACTAAAACTACCACTCCTTCTCCACACCATTAACCAACCACCTGGTTGATTAGAAATTAGACTTGTGAACACTAGAACAGTAAGGTGTTGTTTGTTGTGTTGTTTGTCTTGTCATTATTATGGTTAGTGGAAGAGCTGCTCCTGCTCATCATAGTCCCTGTACATAATATCCACACTTCACCAGGCCTAACATTGTGTTGTCATGCTATTTGTTGATTGTGTTCATGCAATCTGTTAAATTGTTGACTGTTGTCATGCTATTGTTGATTCTTTGTGTCATAAGAGCTGTCTCTCCTGTCTCTATGTAGTGCAGCCTCTGTTTTCCATTATTTATTTGCTTTTAACTATTGCCTGCCCAGGGACTACAGATGAAAATTAGCCTTTCTGACTAACTATGGCATATTTTCAGAAATGTTGTTAATATGTACTGTCCCGGTCTAATTATAATAATAATAATAACAATAAAAGATGAACGGGCCCTTGCACCTTCCCGCACATTGGGGTGTGCCGCAGCGTTGTTGCTGTAGGTCGGTGGACATGGCTCTAAATTTTTATGTGTTTTAAACACGGCAAGAAAGAGTTAAATGTCACTTTATGTTTCCACTATGTGGCATTAGAGGACACCCACTAATTACTAGGGTATGTTCAATTTTAAGTGAAAGTGTAAAGTGAACACCGCACCTGGAAAATTTCACATAAATCAATTGATGATTGTCACACAAGATTTACATCCTGTTGCTAGTAGGTGGTGCAATTACAACAACGCCTGATTAACATGTAGATGCCCTCAGTTTGGGACTATTATCAAACATGTGAAATTTGGGGCATGAGAACTAGGAGCCATCATGGCAACAGCGTTTAATGAAAACTCACAAGCTTCACTATTTAGCATCATCAAGGTCTTAAGGCTTTGCTGACCTATGAGGTGGATCTGATTAATCTGCTAGGAGTCATTTGTAAGAGGACCTGTAACTTCCTGTTGCCAGTAGGTGGCGCTATGACTGATTTAATATTGGCCTGTAGATGTCTTCAGGCTGGGACTCTTATCAAACTGTGTGAAATGTGGAAAAGATCTGACAATGTGGAATTGAGTTACAACAGCTTCATGTCGAAACATTAAGATTTGCCACGTCCCCCACGGCAATGGCATTCAATGAAAACTCACAATTTTCAGCATAAAGCTTCACCAAGGTCTTAAGGCTTTTGTCGGGTCTGCCTAAACAGATTCTCCCAACCGATTCTTTATCCGTCAAGACCAGTCAATAAGCACACAGACACAGTGAGTCTGCTTTTTTCTTGCGCAAGGGAAGTGCACCCGGAGTGTGTGTAGCTGGTGCTATCCACACTCTGTTCGAGTTGACTTCTGGGGTGCACCTCCTCAACGCTTCTTTTTATTTTAACACACACACACACACACACACACACACACACACAATTTGACAATAAACATGTCGACATATGCCAGCAGGGAGAGAGCGGGGAGGATAACCGTTATAAAACTAACACTGCTTAATGGCTTTGTGCTGTTAAACACTCCCTTCACCTCCCCCAGCTCTTGAGAGAGGTCCTGTCCCACAGAATTGTGGTTGACCTTTCACCCCTGCTCTTCTAATTAGTGCACGCACACACAGGCAAGGTTATATGGCCTGTCCACATGTCATTGGGTGAGTTATACCAACACAAAAGATGGTATGATGTTTATCTTAAGTTGCAACATCTGTTCAGCAGGCTCAGTCTCGTGACTGCCACAGCCTGGTTCCTACAGCTTCCACTCCCTGGGTGAATCAGACGACAACGTCTATATTTTCGAGCAAAACAACATTCTGTACATACAATAGTATCTGGTTAACTGCAACAGCTTTTCTGCCTAAATTTGAGGTGGATCTGATCAACCTGCTAGGAGGAGTTTATCAAAGTATAAGTGTGAAGTGTGGGGCAGATTTGATCATGTACATTCAAGTTACAACAACCTCGTGTTTCATTGCGAAACCTAGAAATTTGATGGACACACCGTTCAACGAAAACTCAAACTTTTGAACAACTTTTTCTTGCAATGGTTTTTAGATTGCATTGCCCAAATTTGAAGTCGATCGGATCAATTCTCTAGGAGGAGATTATTAAAGTACAGAGCCTGTAAATCGCAAAAAATGACCACTCAATTCAAAATGGCTGACTTGCTGTTGGGTTTAGGGAATGGGTCCAAAAGGCTTTTTTTTTATGTGTGGACATGATACATGTGCAAATTTGGTACATCTAGGTGAAACGTGCCTCAGGGGCTGTTCTGTAGGGGGCGATATGCCCAAGACCCATATGAATCTGACACGTGTGCAAAGTTTCATGAGTATTCGAGCACCTATAGCCCCTCAAAAATGCCATTCATTCAGACAAAGAAAAATAATTATTCCTCTAGTTTGAATAGGGACCTCGCAGCTGTCTCTGCTCGGGCCCTAATAATAACTGGAATGATGGGCACCCAGGTTGTGTCCCCACTTATACTAATTTCCACTGAAGGTGCGAGAGAACAGGGCCCGGCGGGAGGCTGAGAGGCAGAGGCAACAGAGCGAGATGGAGGCTCTGCGGGGTGCTAGAGAGGAGGCAAAGAAGAGGGAGCAGAGGGAGGAGACGAAGAAGAAGCAGGAGGCACGGAGGCAGGAGGAGATGGTGCAGCAGGAGATGGTGAGACTGCGACGTCAGATGGAAGAGAGGAGAGCCCTGGAACAGCTGGTTCGGCAGAGGTATGGTATCAATAGCAACCAATGGCCTCTGCTGAAGTGGTTACAGCATTCACCTATATCTGAAATGACCCTTAGTCTCCTGTCTGATTGCATTGATGTGATCTTGCCTGCTCCTTTTCCTATGGTGGATTGGATGGATTAACCTCTTGAGAATTAAGCCTGTGATGAGCCAGCTCCCTGACCCTAACAACTAGTAATACACTTAATACAAAGTAAAGCTGAGGCTGATGGGAATATCATTAGTTTTGCAGGTATTGGAAAAATAAAGATTTTGACCTGATGATGGCACTAGATGAACCAGTTATTGAAATATTTGTCAAGACACATTCAATGGTCAACCTTATAGTGGCGTTAGAGGAAAAGTCAGGGGATCATTAAAGTCAGTAGAATTCATCACGTGGGGATCATTAATGTCTGTACAAAACTTCAAGGCAATCCATCCAAAAGTTGTTGACGTATATTTTAGTCTGGATCAAAGTATTGGAGTGAACAACCAGCCAACATTGCCATCCATAGAGCCATGCTACAAGAACAGCTGAAATATTTTATGGGGGGGGGGGGTTGTTTTGTCATTGAAGTATTTTTATTGATGTTTTTTTTTATTTTCTGGTCATAAAAAAGATTTTTATGTTCTGAAAATCTAACTCCACACCAAAAATACAACATTCGAGGGCATGAAAATGTAAGAGGTTAGCAAGAGAAAAATAACCAATTGGGTAAATTCCAGAAGATATGGTGTGAAATTACGGAAAAACATGTGAATATGTATTTGATCCCTTTTTTAATATGTGTGTTTTATGTGGTAATTACTGTAATGTGTTTGTTTAACATGTTATTTTTTTCTTTTGGGGATGACTGCTATTCTTTACGTTGCCCCGATAGACTAAGTTGTATTATGTATGTTTATTCCACAGGGAAAGGGAGAGAGTGGAAGGGCAGAGGGCAGCCAGAAGCCTCCAGTCAGCTCCTCCACGTCCCACAAAACAGCAGCAGCAGGAAACAGAGAGACTATATAAAGAACAGAAAATTCAAACCAAGGTTCACATGCGTAATCTCAAGGTTAGTACATGTACTGTGTGTGGGGGTCTATTTACAGGTTGGTAAAGCAAATGTAAATTCTCTAACTTGTGGGCCTGCATGTTTGCATGCATTTGTGTGCATATTTTAGTGTCTTCAGGGGCATTTCTCTGGATGGTATTCAGTGGTGTTGGACCGAAGGCTACGTTTGGGTAAGGCCATGGCCCTCTGCGACTGGAAGAGGCAGCTGAGAGCTTGGAGAGCATGGCGGGCAGTGGTGTGGGCAGAACAAAAGCAGCGAGAGGTGGCGAGAACAGAGGCGGCGCTACGAGCTGGAAACAGGCAAGAACCAAAACGAACTTAGGTTAAAGGGTCCTGTTAACCTTGTATATGTCATTGTATAAATCCTGCCTTTTATCACAAATGACACAATGTAAATTACTACCTATATTCAAAATTAGACCATTAATTATGACAGTATTTCTAGGAGACACTTACTGATTTAAATCCCGTTACCCTGACCAAGCAGTAATTGAGGGTTAAAAATACCATCACATCCGTTACCTCATCCAGACAATGCCAGCTGGCTGTGGAGAGTGATCGCAGGCGGTTGCTACGGCGATGTCTGAATGAGTGGCATCTATGGTGTCGGATGGAGAAGGAACAACGACAGCTCTTGGCCCAGCAGCAGGAGACCCGGCGCAAGATGGCTGCCCTAATCAACGCTGCATCAACAGGCAAACTCAAAGCCTCAGAAACCCAAACTTATCAGCAAATAATGGCCCCTCCTCAGGCATCTAACCAACCAGAGAGCACGGAGAAGGTGAGAGGTGCACTCCCACATCCTCATATCAGCAGAAACAATGCACAGGGATTCGTTCAAATGTTAACTCTCTTTGTCAATGCTTGGAAACAACCTGATAAATCTCATTTGACGAAAACATCAGTCCAATCCTTGCCAGATGCTATAGTCCTCATAACTCAATAAAGAGGTTTGGGAGTAAACTGCATAAAACATTTTGTTTTCCAAATCTTCTCTTTGCATGGGATGACCTGAACCTTTCTCAGTGCACCAGCCAGGCAGAAAAACCTTTCCTGCTGAAATATTCACAACTCTGGAGAGTGAGAGCAGGAAAGGAGGAGTAAATATCAGGGACGGGAAGGCATAGAGCAGATGGAAAAAATGCCAGAGAGGAACAAGAGGTGTAGAATAGTGGGACATAGCTTGAGGGACAGAAGAAACTGAACAGGAGATGAAGTTGGAGTTGCAGGAGTTCATGGTGGAGGGGTCAATTAATAGGCCATACTCGCTACCCTGATGCTTATATATCATGATTCCAGGAGCTCAGTAAAGATTAAGGAGCTTGATACTGTATCTATATTATCCCCCCTAAGCTTTTCGTAGACAGAGACCTATGGGTGGGTTTGACTGTTTTCACATATAATACCATGTTCATATCTGTTCTGTTTCCTTCTCTGTAGGAGGAGCACCACAGGCCAGGCGCTTTAGCCCCTGACGCCTCTCCAGTACATGAGAATAAGACACCTGTGGGTACTGTGGCCCAGCCCTCTCAGCCATGGCAGGTGACCCGACGCCATGCAGCCCCGACTGCTGCTGAGCTCCACGAGGCGCGGCAGAGAGGCGAGGGCGGCGGCTTTACGGCATCTCCGGGCCACAGGTTTGAGAACAGACATGCCGTCCAGCAGCAGATCATCACGCAGCAGAGGAAGCTGTTGAAGGAGCAGCAAGAGCAAATTGCACGCCTAAAGGAGGAGCAGAGCATGGTGGGCCTGGAGCTGGAAATGGAGAAAACTGCACAGCTCACCCAGCTACCAATGCTAGGAGGCTCAAGACCAAAGAGCCACACCTTTAACCCCAGAGAGCAGAGGTAGGCTCACTTTACTTCACCAAAATGTAAAGCAGCCAAGCTTTAGATGTGTGTATCATATTCAAAGAAACACATGTAAATTGACTGATTAACAACTTTTGGGTTTGTGAAAAATCTCTCTGACAAGTCATTAATAAATGCTCATGAGTTCCTCACCTTATACGGTAGCACTTATAAATGTTCACAAGTCATCAATTAAGGGTAATAAACCAAAAACTCTGCGGTTATACATGTTAATAAAGGTATTAGGGTCAATGAGTTTCTCACTTTATTAATAGCCACCACCAAAAGGTTAGTGAGTCATCTGCAGTTATAAATGTGAATAAATAGTTAATAAATGAGTGTCCAGATTTCACTTTTTCAGAAGATTAGATTTCCATTTGTCCACTGGAGTGGTCTACGTGCTGGAGAAGGATAGACACCAGCCAGAAAGAGTGTTCACAACCTGGCAAACCAAAAGTTGTCCTCAATAATGGCTTATAACTGATTAATAAGGCATCAGTAAAGACTAATTGTTCATAAAAACCCTACTTACAACTTATTAATGTTTTACGAAGGGAGACTTATTAGAAAGTGAAGCAATTTTAAGCAACAGTCATTTTGTATAGTTTGGGTCAGGGAGTGATCACCATTCAGTGTATATTAGTCCAAATGTTCATGTTGAACACTATACTACAATATAGATAATAACTAAGCCATTTAATAGTTGGTACAGTGGGTCTGGATGTAGATCCTTGTACACTGTGTTTAATGTTCCAATGAAATCATTTGTTTAAGATAATTTAATACCAGGCTCAGATGGTAAATACAGGTTGGTATAGAAAAGGCCAAATAATGTTATACTAAAAGGAATATGGCCAGAATAGGGAGGTTTTGTGCCTTTTAATGGTGATTAGGTACGCAATATTGTATGTGTGTATATATTCTTGTACATACTGTATGTAGCCTGGCTGGCCTCCTATTCAACCCTCTCACTGCATGTTTCCATATCTACACATGCCCCAAATGTGCCGTTAGCTCAAAATCTCTCTTTGGATGATGAATAATCACTTGGATGAGCTCACTTCTCTTTCTACAGTGCAGACTGATGGCAGAAAAAGTTGGCAGGTTGAAAGGATTTCTACAGAAATAATTTATTTTATTAAATTTAATTTTAAAGTAATGTATAGAATATTACAGACTTTAGGAGCAACAAGCTTAGAGAGAACAGAGGAGCAGGAGGTTGTGAAAAAGCTAATATTTTGTACACATATAATTATATATTTATGTAATTACAGATGAAATACATCTATACAACCTTGAACATAGTTTGTAACTGTTTTCATGACTCAAAGCAAAACTTCTGCACTTCATTACAGATTCATGGACAGTCTGAGACATGTCGGTTGAGTTTGCCTTAAGTCGGTACCTGTCTGAATAGAATTTGCCAGGTGAGGATCAGTAATATGTGAATGTGCAGACAGAGTTATGATTGTTACTGTTGCAGGGCACCGAGAGTTACTGGAGAACCTGACAGTCTCTGTGCACCTCAGAGGAAAGCTGTCACACGCCAGACGTGCACCCATCCAATCATCACGGGTCAGTCTGCAAGTTCCTTCACTCAGCAAGCTTTAACAGCGAAGGACGACATACACAAACTCACATGCATACATCCGTGGACAGAATGCTGTAGCTTTTTTGTCAAGGAAGTTGCATTACCCTACACAACGGTTAACGCTTACCTTTACCTTAACTTGAAAATATGAGGACCGAAAGATACATAAACATCCACATATCCACCCCTCTTGTGCTCAACTCACCCCTCTCCCCCTCTCTGAAGCCATGGAGGCCCGTGCCCGCCAACGCACAGAGCGGAGGAAGGAAATCGAGCAACTCAAGAGAAAGAAAGAAGAGGAAAAACTGGTACGGGATCGAGGAGTTGTTTTCTGGGCCGCACAACTGTTTTGTAGGATATGTAGCTAGTTGTAAATTGTCTTAAACAATATTTTTTTTAAAAACACAAATTTAACTTTAAAAAAATGCATCTTTTCAGGCTGAGTTGAAAGCCACTGAGGAGCAGAGGCAGAGGGAGGAGGAGGAGGAGAAACGCAAAGCAGCAGAAAAGAAGAGGGAGGAAAAAAGGCAGGAAAGAGAGGTGAGATGGATTTCATATTTTATGGACGTTCACAAAAAACATGAGTCCGAATACAGGAAGCCCTCTCCTGCGAGTAACACTGAGCAACATGTAGCAATTTCTCTGCGTGTGCAGAGGGAAGAAGAAAAACAGAGGCAACTGAAAAGGCAAAAGGAGCTCCTGAAGTTGGCTCGTCAACACCACCACAGAAACCTGCTGCTACGGCGAGGCCTGGTGCCATGGAAACACCTCATTCAGCTCAGACAAGCCAACATGCAGGTAAAATCACCTGTCTAGTCCATTTCAGAGTGTTTTAGCCAAGATCAGCCTGCTCACCGTCCTCAAACTCAACACTTTAGGAACCCAGGAGATGCTCTTGATTCTGGCCTTAACTTTGAAGAACATAATGAAAATCCTATTTGAACAGGAAACAGTGCAAGGAGCGCTTTAGGCTTTCCATTATCACATATGCTCCTACAACAGAATTACAGTCAGCAAAAGGGAAGAATTTTGACCTAAAAGGGTAAATCCAGGTACAGGTTATGGATTTGAATAATAAAAAGCCTCCCTGGTTATAGACTTGCTTGAACATTAAAAAGAGCCCATCTAGTACTACATGTGCATCTACTATCTGGCTTAGAGGCAGTCACTTAAATGCAATGTGTGTCTATTAAATGCATTTTATAATACATATCTTTGTGGATTTTTTTTATGGCTCACGGAATAATGCACATAATAATGCCATAATGCTTCCCAATTTTCTCATACTTAAAAGCTTTAGTTATTTCTTTTCCATCTGAGAAAGATTATACATCTCTAATCAGCCTGAAATATTAGCAAAACAGAGGATTATACGTGCTTTTTTGGAACATATGATTGAGTTCGGACGCATTCATCAGTGTGCATCGCCGTTTTTCTTTTCAATCCCTGCCAGCTGGCAGAGAGACACCACAATCTCTTCCTCTTGAGACGGTGCATACTAGGCTGGCAGCAATCAGCAAGAGAGTCCCTGTCTGAGAAAGAAGCTTCTGCGGACCAACTGTACCAGCACTTTTTGCTTCGGAGGAGCTTAAACTGCTGGAAAAGAGTGTGTATACACACACACACGCACAAACACAGTTACTCAATCAGGATTGCAGTCTCCCCATCTTCTGCCAGTGACTTAGAGCAACACTTTTTCCTAATCTCCTCTTCTACCTGCACTCAATTATGTTTATGGTGCCCAGTCTTTGAAGAAAAAAAGTTTACATAATTTTCTTGTTTCAGCTAGTGCCATCCTCATCGCCTGTACTTACAGAGCAACTTGCAATTGTTGTTTTGTTGTGGATTTTACTGCTAAAAGATGGGGCTGAATGCCATAAATCACTTGTTTTACTACAGGTCAGTGATACACTCAGAAAATGTCACCATCTCTGAGTGAGTGTTGTCTGTCTCAGCTTAAGGACTGGCGGATGATTCAAGAGGAGAGAGCCAAGCGTTTCTATCGCGCTCGCACCCTGAGGAGGTTTCTGCTGGCTCTGCTGGACCATGTCACCCAGGAGAGGCTGGTGGAGTGGGACCATCAGGAGCTGGCTCAAGAGCACAATAACAGGTCTGCTACCCATGACTTTCCCATATGTTCATTATATGCAGTGTGTCCCCCCAGTAAATTTAACAGCTTGTAAAACTTTAATTTTCGAGGTAAAATGTAATAACAAAGCAGTTTGGTTACAGTCTGCCAAAAAACACAATGCCTTGAATTCCTATAAAACATAACATTTATTTTAACTGTAAAGACACTTGTAGTGGCAATTTCTTCAATATAAAGAAATACTCAAGGCAATCACTTGTCTTTCTGTAGATTTATTCCAAGCTTCTGCAAACGGACTCACAGCAGCAAAACATACATCAGTATACTGTGCTCTGAATGAGTCCAGAGGGAAAGGAGCATCTGTTATTCATCCAGTCTATTCATAGGGTCAGGCCTATTCTCTTCTTAAGGCCTATTCTATAAAGACAATTAAGGCTGTCAAGATTTACTTGTGATAAAAAACAGATTATTAACAACTACTGCAGAATATGATAAAGGTTAGACACTGGAACATGCGTCTTTGAGCAGAAGCAGTTGTTGAACATTTACCAAAAACAAATAGGAGAGTTTTAGCAGTGCAATTTCTTTTCCACTGCCACTGCCTGTGCATTGTATTGTAAATTACATCATCATCTCCGGTGAAGTGCCTGTACATTGTCTGCTGTTAGCTGTACCAGAGTCCATATCATGATTAATGGACTCAATTGGGATGTTTTGCTGCTCAGGTAGAAACTTCAATAAGGCTAAACTAGCTGGCATAGCATAGTGTTTATAGTCTGACTGGTCTCTTGCCTTGGGTAATTAAAAAAAGAAGTATTTTCTGCAATAATAGTCTTTATCTTCCTCGTGCTCTATTCATTTTGTAGTAAATGTAATATATGGGTCTAAAAAGAGCGTGTCTGTGAATGACTAAATGTTAACATCAGCATGTTCACGATGACAATGCTGATGTTCAGCAGGTATAACGTTTACCATGGTCACCATCTTAATTTAGCATGCTAACATTTGCTAATTAGAAATAGAAGCAAAGTGCAGCTAAATCTGATGGTTATGCAATTAGTTTTACAGGAATTTAGTCATAAACTAAGTATTGGGAAATGTATATTTTGACCCGCTGGTGGCACTAATAAAGCTCTCAGGTTTGCTGCCATGTCGTCCTTGGCCAGCAATGTGTAAGATCTGAGTGAAAGGTGCCATGCTGCCATCCAGTGGACACGACCAGAATAGCAGCGATGAGCCCCGTCACACAGTGACAACCCGCTGACGTGTTTAGCAGCTACACGTATTGTTTGCCATGTTAACCATCATAGTTTAATATAGTCACCATGCTAACAAAAGTCAGTTTGGTCAGTCTTTGAGAACTTTTCTAAATTTGAATCTGTATAGTTTCGTAATATTGTTTCCTACGAAATGTCGGATTTTAAATCAAACAAAGTGGTTTTGACTATGCTTCATATCAGCATTATTATGGTTTCCCCATTGTGGCCAAAATGTATTTCTGTAGCACTCGTCTAAATGCAACCATGTCACTGTCATTGCCACGAAATGTGCGTTTATAAACTTCAGCTTGAAGTTGAGGTCGGCTAAATGACCACAGGCTGCAGGTGAATTCCCAGCTGCCGTTGTCAATGAGCCCCCAGTAAGCTCATTACTCATTAGGTGGTGTCAACCAACCTGGAGTTCAGTTTCTTATTGCGCACTTGCTCTGTTCCCGTCTGTCCCTCCGTCTGGCTGCACTTCAGACAGCTGCTGCGGCGATGCGTCCTGGCCTGGAGGCAGCTCCCGCATCTGCTGCGTAAGGACAGAAAGAAGGAGGAGCGGCGGGGGAAGCTGGGGCGGAGAGTCACCGAGGTTCTGCCGGATTTCTGCTCCTATCCACTGTAAAGCCTCTGGGAGAAAGGAGCCCTGCTGCCATCCAGGGGACATAACAGAAAAACAGCAGCTATGAGCGCCAAACTTTTTCTTTTCTTTTTTAAAATCAGGGCTGCGTCACAATCTCTTACACCAGGTCTGTTGGGGCTGGAGAGGGAGGACTCAGTTTTTCTCCCATGGTCATGAACTCTGCCCAGTTGCCGCGGAAACCTCGAGAGTAGACGCCGGTGTCCACGACGAGTCCCCAGCAGGCGCTGCGAGCGGTCTTGTCTCGCAGCGCGACGCGTGCCTCGCGCTCTGTTACGTTATAGCTGACGTTGATAAGCTGCACCACCAGCAGGTGGAGCAGCCCGATGGTCACGATGCTGCTGTACCACGCACAGGTGAAGCAGAGTGCAGTGCTGCAACACAGACCGTGAGGAAAAAGATGGTAAATCCTCATGCAGGATAACAGTAAAGCACAGACAGCATGCACCTAACATACAAGTGCACGTTCATATAAGTCATTAGTAAGGCTCTAATGTCTCTTTTGGCAATAGGTGTGTCATGCCCATCACTTGATTACTGTATAACTATTAGTAATTAAGTGTACACGGGACTCTACAAAAGTAGAGAAGCCTTCATCTAATACCATTTATATTTATCTCTATTTTTATATAAAACTACATGCACAATTATAAAATATTCTGTGACCAGTTTAAAAGATGTTAAAAGAACAGAGGAGTTAAAATAAATAACTTATTTTTACATATTCATAGTCTGATGTTGACTATAGATAGATAGGTGTTCTGAAGGCCAATTTTAAGTGTGCGACGCCTGCAGCAGTGCCAGAGCAGCTCCCTTAAACTATCGGACATCCACTCTCTCGTTGCTCTGAGCGGAAACACGCCAAGGTGCTCTGTGAAACTGATTCAGCACTACACTGAAGGAAGCCTTATGTCCAATACGCAAGAACCTCACACTCATTTAGTCTTCATTTTATGGTGAATTTTGGGGAAAACATCAATGCCAAACAGTACTTGGGTTAAAATAAGGCAGTTTTGCCTTGATTGCTGCTAAAAGACCATGTGCCATTTCCTGTTCCCATGGGCTCCATCTGAACGTGGATGTACACATAAGCAGAGTTGTTCATTTGATGTTAATTATTGAGTTTCTTTGTACAGTTAAGCAGATGTTTCAGGGCATTATGTCTCCCCATTTCCAGTCTTTGTGCTAAGCTAACCAGTTGCCTGTGCCAGCTCCATATATATGTATCGTATATCCATCCAGGCATCTTCTCATCCAATTCTCAGCATGAAAGTGAATAAGTATATTTCCCACAATCTCAAACTATTATTTTAAGAGTAAAACAATCTGATAACAATATATTGCCCAATAATCATTATTTAACATAACATTAACACTTTTTTACAAAGATTATGTTAATTTGGTAAATAAAGAATTGTGACCCAGATATGAACTGAGCAGCGCATTTTACAGATGACAAATACTGGTGAGTTCTCTCTGGTGTACAGATTCTGTAATCGTTTCATAATTATTGTAAATATTTCTGTACTGCATGTTCTTGTTACTTGTTGGCTGGCATGTACACTGATAGAGATTGTATATCTGTGATACGTTTATGTTTACTGGTAATATTAGTATGGGTTTTCATGTTAGACTCGAATTCCTTGTGTTTAGACCTTTAAAATATTTTTAAAAATTAAAATTACATATAGACACAACAAATTTTCACCAACACTGTGACAAAAACCTGTCATCAGAACATAGTAATGTTAATGTTAATGTTATCCAGCCCTGAGTGTACAAGGTGTACATGTCTGTTCTCAGTACCTGTACTTGTTGTAGACCCCCGGGCAGTAGAGCAGGGCAGTGAAGAGATGTTGTTTCGGACACACACACTGCAGCACGAGGCTGATCCCGTACAGGGACGTCAACAGGAAGAGGACGAGTGTAAGCAGGAAGCTGCGGTGATTGGCCTGCCCCACACAGCTGTTTATCCTACCCCGGCACCAACGGAGGGGGACGCACAAACACACAAGTACACACACAGGCAGATAAAACATAGCACCCCAGGGTTACACTACACTACACACATGCAGGACCAGGAGTGGATGACACCAAGCAAATGTTCAGTTATAGCTGTAATTAATGAGTGTGTGATGTTGACTCGACACAACGTGCAAATATGGTCAATAAAGACACAGCAGGTGTGAACAGGACAAACACTCGTACCCTAGAAAAAAAGGCCGTGACTTAAGGGCATTGTTTTGAAAATTAAAAAGGGCGTTTGCACTTTTGATAGATTTATTAAATAGTTTGTGTAGAAAAGACAAGCTGATGACAAGACAACGTCAGTGTTAAGAGGTGTGAGTGGAAGAAACGGTGATGACAGGCCGAGTGAGAGGCATTTTAATGGAACCCACCAGACACAGTGGTGGTCGAGACGCAGCACGCAGACACCACAGATCCGACAATGTCCCGCCCTCGGGGGCCGCACCACCCTGCACACCGGACACCAGTTCCTTCGGCTACTTTGCTTCAAGTCCGCCCCCGCCTGCTCCGACGATCCCGCCCGGTTGGCTACTGTCATCGTCACATCCTGCCTCCCCCCATTGAGGGCAGGGTCTCTGTCTGCCAGAGGGCCGTAATACGTCACCGTGCTGTGGATCGCCTCTTGGTTTGTCCGCACAGTGCCGGGTTCTCTCTTGGTGTGGACAAGGGCTACCAGGGTGAGTACGACCCCTACAGTTACCACCGCCAGCGGAACCAGACCAACATCCCCGTGGGGAAGCACCTCTGTGACAAACAGATAGTACATGTACGCCAGGGAGAAGAGGGCCAGGCTGAGGAAGAAGAGCGTCCGTCCTTTCTTGCGGTGGGTGAAATAGTAGTACCACAGCACCAGGCCGGGCAGAGCTATCAGAGTCACCATGCCGAGCAAGAAGTGGAGAGCAGCGAGGTGCAGCAGGACAGGAAGGAGAATAAGAGGAGGGATGACGGACAGGTCCACTTGTCGGGCTCCGCCCCAAAGCCAGGGCACGCGAATCCGGTCTGTGACAACTGCAGCCACCTGTGACAGGGATTCCGGTTTCTGAGGCTCCCTCTTCAGAAACCTGACCATGTAAAGAAAAAAAAAATAGTGAAATATAATAACAACAATGCATTTAGATGTTCCAGCACCAGAGCCCTGGTTAATTAATGTTAACAGTTACACCTGTGCTTCCCCTGCAATTACAAGTGTCTGCCGTGAGATCGCTCAATCATTCGATTTTCATAATTCTTTTTCCAAATAACAGTAATGTTCTTTGACTTTTTGCAGGTTGGTTAAAGTCCTCGAAGTTCAGGGGACAGCATCAGCTCCTCGAAATTGATTAGAATATTTCAAACGGGCCTGACATAAGAGGTCAGTGAAGGCGAGCCAGTCTTCAGTAAATCTAAATTCCATCCTATTTGTACGCAAAGGCAGAAAAATTTGGAGCTGCAAAAATTATTCCACTGAAAATACACTGATTAGGTTTTTGATTAATCATTAAGTGCTTTTTCTATGAACAAATCACGACAGTTAAAATTTTATCTTGAGATTGCTTACAACATTTTGTAATGATGTGAAACATATTGAATACATATTTTTGAAACTTAATTAGCACGTTCTGCGTTTTTACTGGATTATCAACTGATGAATTAAAATCGACTAATCGTTTCAGGTCAAACAAGAAGAATAAGAGTCTACAGCCACGCTGGCAGCTCTGAGGTTGTACCGAGGCACAGCAGTGCTTAGAGCTACATGCTAATGTGACAATGCTAAGATGCTGATCTTTAGCAAGTATAAAGTTTACCATGTTAACTATCTTATTTTAGCATGTTAGCATGTCAACATTTGCTAATTAGCAATAAACATAGTACAGCTGAGGCTGATGGGAATGTGCCATCAAAGTATTAGACAATTTAAAACCTGATGATGGTGCTAGATTAAAAGTGAAGAGATAACAAAAGTTAATACAATCAATCCTGAGGGGAACATGAGTGTCCGTATGTAAAAACTTGGACCTGCTGTTGGTGCTAAAGGAAAAGTCTGAGAATCACCAAAGTAGGTCGGATTCATCCTCTGTGACCCATGAATGTACAAACTTTCAAGGCAGTCCATCAAATAGTTGAGATATTTCAGTCAGGACCAAAGTGGTGGACCAACAGACCAACATTGTCATTGCCACAAGCAGGACAAAAATGTCAAACATTTGCTGGTTCTCGCTTCTCAAATATGAGGATTTTATGGTTTCTGCTGTTTTATATAATTGTAAATTGAATATCTACGGGACTGTTGATTGGACAAAACAAGCAATTTGAAGATGCAAGGCTCCACAAAATTGTGATGGGCATGTTTTCACTTTTTTATGAGATTTGTTATGACTGCTAATTAATCAATAAGCAACAGATGCTTTTTTGAAATTTAAGAAAATCATTAGTTGCAGCCCCAGAGTTACTGGGTTTCATGTCTCTAACCTGTCGCAGGCCTCATCCAGGTCCTCACAGTCACAGCAGCAGGCTGCTACATGGCTGCGATCTCCGAGTCTGTTCACATACTCGCAGCAGCACAAGGTCTCCTCCTCCTCCAGCACCTTGTGAGCTCGCTTCTTCATGATGGACAGCCTTAAAGCCTATTAGATTACATAAAAGTTTATTAGTACTATTATTAACTGAACTTGTGTGAGCATTTGTGTTGTAGATGTGATGAAGGTCAGAGACAAGAAGAGAGACAGGTAAGAGACAGGAAGGGAAAGACAATAACTGTTCTAAAAGCAGCACTTTGCTGAAATGACCTTTGCATACAGCAGCTTACCAGCTATTTGCACGTGTTTTAGATGGTGGAGTGGTTCCAAACGGATTTCCACCACACAACACTGCAAAGCGGACCCTGACCCTACCCAGTCCACCTCCTAACCTCACATCTGTCCCACATCTGTCATGCTTTCATGATTTACAGCAAGTGAACAGTCCCGCCACTGCAGCCTGCTGGCTCATATGGACAGCACATGGATTTGGATTTGGGCTGAGGTGAGGCAGAGGGGCAGCTTTTAGAACAATTGCAGGTCTTCAGTGTCCCCTCTATCACAGAAAGCAAGACTGATGACACCGCAGTGAAACACTAAGTGGATCTTCAGCTCAGTTAAACCTCTCTCTGGGGGGGGGGATCTGGCTCTGTTGAAGGGGGGCTGAATGAGCCTCTGATTAGCAATAAATCGAAGCATGACATGGCGTGTTGTTATTATTAGTCAGCCACTGGTCAAAATAAAAAAGGACATCAAGGTCAGGAAAGGTCATTAGGATCAATTTGGTGATTCCTTCCAGGCAGCCTTGGAGGAAAGTCTGTAAAGGCCTAACGAGAAGACAGTTTTGGATACATGTTGTGGATATAGAAAATCGAGCTGTGTGATTGTGATTGATAGCTTATATTGTGGACACCCTGTATTTAAGATATGTGTCTCTGTAAATGTCTGACCCTTGCCACATATCATACCAGTAGCTGGGACTGCATCATAGAATGTAACAAACTGAAGGTTTAGACAAGAGGACGTGGGAGAAGGATTAGATTAAGGTCAAAGTGAACACAGGCAGGCTGAGAATTAACAAGCTGCGAAAAGTACTAAATATTGTGTGACGGGGGGGTTTGGGGTCTTAGCTTCAGACATAACATCGACATCATGGGGAACAGAACCCTGAGATGTTTGCGTTGTGCCTCCGGATTAATCTGTACGTACTATGCTGTGAAATAAACTGGTTTGGATTTTAGAGGTCTCTGGTGAATCTCTTCTCATCAACCAACTCGAAGAAAGGGGGGCTGCATCCCAACTCAACAATGTACTGATTAATGGGGCTGTGTGTGTGTGTGTGTGTGTGTGTGTGGTAGCACCAACTAGCACATCTGCTCCCTGTCAAAAAAAAACGAATACTGCTGCAAGGATTCATAGCGTGACTGTGGTGCTCAGCAGTTTTGTGTCCTGTTGTAACACTGAGGGATTTTCTGTGGAATACAGTACTTTTGACTTTCAGTTGCTGCATGAGATTAAAAAGCCTATAAAACATAATGCAGGATGGCTGAAGCTCTTTATGAGCGATGCCTGCGTAGGTGGGATTAAAAACGGGGCTGTATTGTTTCGAGGTCAACTGATTCGAATAGTCGGAAGACAGAAGATGTAACTATTTTGATAATTGCTACTTCCAGCTTATAAATTGTGAGGATTTTCTGCTTTGCTTTAGAGTAAACGGAATACCTTTATGTTTCAAACCATTGGTTGGACAAAATAAGTAATTTGAAGGTGGCTTTAGAAACTTGTGATTTTTTTTCACCATTATGAGACATTTCATAGACCAAAAAATGTATAGTTTAATCAAGGACACTGGCAGATTAATTAATAATGAAAATTTTGCAAAAATTATTTGCAGCCCTTATTATCTTATCGAGAGCCAGAACCAGAAAAATTGCAAGAAAAACTACAACAAAGTCGCAACAAACGTGGATGGAGTCGACTTGGAAATAAAATGGCAATTTAGTCTGATTATCAGACTACATAAAAGGGGTGGGTGGGGGGCCAGGACCAACCTCTCGCTCAGGGGCCAGAAGGGACGCCCCTACTCTTTCAAAAGTTACACTGATGGCAGAAAAGTTGTTGGGAAGCTTCCCAAAAATATTTTTTATCCGCCAATAACCTCTTCCAGGATCAGATATTTAGGCTAATAAAAGCATGCACGGATATAAAATGTATTTTAAAAGGTGAATTTCCAACTTTTCTTAATACAAGGAGGATACTTCCTGCACTTCAACCATAAAGTCAGTTAGTTTAGGGCACATTTTATGAGCAGAATACATTTCACCAATGTAGGTTTCTTATATTGATTGAAAATACAGTGTTGCTCTCTGTTGTTACTATTTGTTACACACTGGAGGTTTATCGTCTCATAACAGCCAGTTGATCACCGACTGGAGGTCAGATTTTCACTTATCATTCCTGTCATAGCCGCTGAGTGACAGCTTACGCTGCGTCAAACGAGGGTAAACGCAGCGCCCAAGACACACAACAAATGATAAAGCACAGCCTTAAAATACCTGAACGCTGAGCTGCTACATGCCGATGCTTCGAGTAAATATCGACTGAAACGATTTCCCCCGCCGGGCTCCTCAACGGAAGTCTTTCTCTTGGTAACGGCTGTCGTATCCGGTGTGTCTCGGAGCTACTTACCGGCTCAGTTTGCCGTGGAAGTCACCAGAATACCAGAAGCTGGTGGTAAACCACTTCTGGGTTCACGTGTCCGGGTCAACAGGGGACCTTCTCAACCAGGTTTCGTCTGGGTTCGGGTTTGGTGTTGAGGGAGACGTCCTGTGGCTCTGCCCCCGAACAGTTTCCCTCCTGACGTCAAATGAGGTAGCCTCTCCCCGCCCAGGACACGTTCACTCCCACACCTACAGGACAGACATATGTGAAATTACATACCAGGCTTCATGCCAATTTTAGCTCATTTTAACTACTTTATACAGTTGGGCAGTTTATCTCTAATGCAAAAAGCCCCATTTTATAATGTCAATCTAACAATCATAATTCAAATAAACCTGTCCAAAGACTGATTTTCGATTTGTCTTGTTTTGAGAAAATAGGGGATTGAATTATATAAACATTTGTGCAGGGAACAAATGCATCCCAGTTTAAAAGGTAATCATATGTTTAGTATGATTAATCTTAATTAGTAAAGTATCCAGTAACTAAAGCTATAGCCGAGTAAAAAGTACAATATTTCCCTCTGAAATGTAGAGGGGTACAAGTATTATATAACATTAAAATTATAAGGTAAAGTACAAGTGCCTCAAAATTAGTTATTACCTCAAAAGTACCGTACTTGAGTAAATGTATGTAGTTACTTTGCACCACTGTATATCACAATAAAACTTTATTGAAGTCGCTCTAAGAATAATACCATACCAGACAATATAATCTTACTGCAGATACACTATAATTCCAACTATCATATATTATAATGATACTGTGAAGAAATATAATAATTCTTCTAGGAGTAAATAGGGACATACAGCTGGTCAATTATTAAAGACCGTCCCAATAGTCTTGTATTTCACCTGCGACAAAGGAACAAAGACACATTTGGCTTTAGTATTCTGCTTGTTTCCAGCAGCAGCATACAGCAGTACACAGTGTGCAGTTCCTACTAGCATCATCCAGAACAAAACTAAAAAAATAACAATGTTCATTGATGAAGGGCAGGCATATAAATATTTAATAATTAAGATTCAGCAGGCTTTCCCATTAGTATATTGTATAGCTGAAACTAATCAACAAAATGTATCTGCAACAATTCTGATAATTGATTTATTATTTTTGTAACATTTTAACTAAAAATACCTCAAATTCACTGGTTCCACCTTCTGAAATGTTAATATTTGCTGGTTTTCGTTGTCTCCTAATGATAGTAAACTGAATCTTTTTGGGTTGGTCAAATAAAACAAGAGATTGAAATAGGTCAGCTGCTCGGGTAAACTGTGATTGACATTTTCACCCTATTTTTGACTAACATTTTATTCACATTAATAAAACATCTAATATTTTACAGACAACGTTTAATTGAAAAATCGTCAGACTAATCAATAATGAAAATAATCATTTGCAGCAAAAGCAAGTTTTCTGGCAAAACATCTTGTTCATTCAAAAATAAAATGTACAAAACAGCAACCAATTTTAAACAAGTGCTCGCTTGCAGAAGTGGTTTAAAGTAAGAACAGCTGAACAACATTACGCACACTGACGAGGGTGATGGCAATACTGTAAACTTCAAAGGCTCAAGGAAATTGTAGTGGCGTGTCACAATTGATTTTATAAAAAAAAAAAAAAAAAAAAAAAAAAAAAAAATAAAAAAAAAAAAAAAAAAAAAAAAAAAAAAAAAAAAAAAAAAAAAAAAAAAGACTATAGTGTTCATGTCAACCACAAAACAAACTTGCATCTAGTGTGACAGTGTGAGTGCACAGGACGACGATAACCTTCACCTTTATTTTAATAACAGTGAATAAATAATTTTTTTCTATTAACTTGGTTCAGTGCATAAAAGGAAGACTAAATACACATTAAAAGGATAAATCAGCCATATCCCCTTTGTTTGGGCTGCTTTATTCACAGGGATCCCTTGAATCATCCCAGGATCGAGTGAGAAGATTACAAATAATAACAAATGTGGTTTGGAGGGGAAAAAAAACAAAAACAAAACCCCCCACTAGATTTGGGTCATATACCATACCATTTTTCTATTTGCAATTTAATGTTGCAGCCATTCCTGCAGTTTGCATATAGAAAATCTGATTAATAAATGATTACAAAAGTGAGGACAAACTTCCAAATTTGAGTTACTGATTCAACACTTTTTATTGGAAAATAAATAGAAAAAGACATCTAAAACACAGCCTAATCTACAAGGCACTTATGCAAAGATTAAAATATGTGCAAAAATGTAAATAGAGAAAATTGTTTTAAATAATATTGATTCACTTCCCTTAAGTATTTACAAAAGCTCGTTTGGTGTGGCATGAGGTTCATCAGAATATAGGTAGGAACATCAAGAAAGAGTTTTCTGAAATCCAATGCCACTATTCAAGAAAAATAAATAAATTTAAAAAAAAGGTGAAAAAGAAGCCAGTCAAGGGAGCTGACAATAGCACCCTTAGCACAATAGCAAACAAAACCCGCTGCGCCGTGTGCCGCTGACTTCGATGCAACTTTGTCCTTGCAGCAGTCAACACTCTTAAAAACACCACAGGTTTGGGACGTGTAACCCCCAGCAACACATGGCATGTAGGGGTCTGGGGACATCTACATGGCAACGTCACTGGATACCAGGGATTTCCTCAGAGGTATTTCACCGCTGCGGTTTCCTCCACAGGGCCAGGGACACGCACTCTGCAGTCGCCAGGAGTGGAGCATCACTGTGGTGCTGCTGTGCGATTGGCCAAAGCAAACTTCTGCTGCAGCACCACCAGAGAGCAGCGGAGCTGAAGAGGAGAAGAAGAACCGACTCAGCAGCTACAACACCTACTTTAGCTGTAAAAACGTGCTAGAAGCAAGCTATGAATTCATGTGAAGGACTCCTGCTGGTTGTAAAACAGAAAAATAACCGCCGTATCGAACTCCCCGCCAGTGAGGAAATTAGCATATTTCCCAAAATGTTTAACTATTCCTTTAAATAATTTCCCATTGTTCCAAAAATTAATAAATCCTTTTCTCAAATATAATGAGCCACTCAAGCCAGAAGCAGACTGAAATCCGGACAGCATTGCCATTTTGTCTGATATATGTTTATATACAGTAATTGTGGCTGCGCCAAATGGTCTGAGGCTCAAGGAGGAGGTGAATGATTTATATCCCAAGCACCAACACAGGACAAGATAACATGCCCAAAGTCCATGATGTACTGCACTATTTTGCGCAAAGCAGAATTTCCACAATAAGGGCCAAATTGGAGCAAGAATCCAACTTAATTTATTTAGTGCCTTCCCAGCTTAAACAGCCTGTCCCACCTGTTCTAAAAGGTTGATGGAGTCCTGCAGTACAGTTTTCAGCAGCTGCATTTCCTCTCTGGTCCTATACCGTGGGCCCTGTCTGGGACCATATTCAGGAGCCAAGCTGCCAAACAGAAAGAAGGCAATTGTTCTTCAGAGCAAAATAGGATTCACACATTCACTACATACAAACAGAGGCAGAAACAAAGTGAAGGAAATGTAACAAGAGTTGAATCTCCAAGTGTAGGAGCACTGATGCAAGACTATGTCACTTGCATAACCACATTTACTGAGGCTGACAGTTTCAAAATTGAATCAAAAAAGGAAAGAGCCAAAGAAGAATGCATGTTGCGATGGAAGAGAAAGTTATCCGACCTAGCCTCACTCCTCTCCCTCAGCCGATGCTTTGTGCTCAGGTACATACGGTGGGCTACGTCCTCCATGGCCCACAACTTGAAAAACAGACCCAGATTCATCAACGTCAGAATCAGCAAACTGAAAGGGACAGAGAGAAAAAGTTCAATCTTAACCACTGGTGCGCACAATGACATGAGAGACAAAAGGTTGGAGGAACTACGCCAACACCGGACATCACTACGCACTCACACGACCTTTAGATGTAATGACTTTCCAATAAAAGCAGTTTGTCATATTTGAAAACACAAAAGACATCCATATTCTGCATCTGATATGCACAGCGAATTCTCAGTAGTTTGAAAGTATTTTCAGGTTGTAACTTACATCACACTCATCCCAGCCACTATTGTTGTGGTGTTCCATCTGTACGGGCTTTTCATTTCTATAGTGACTGAAAGTTGGACAGATTACAGATTAAAAGCAAAAAAAACAAAACCTGTATTGCAGTCAATGAGAGTTCCTGCTGTTGTGTCAAGGGTAAAATTCAATAAGACAGTAACTCTAGTCATCTATATAGCAGTGGCTGTTGAAGTTTGCACAATAAACATTTGCGGTCAAGGTTTTGTCGATGCTTTGACAATTTCTCGCTGCCGTCGTAGCAACTGTGTGGAGCAACTGCGTGTTTGATGCACCAAGTCTCCACCTGAGCATTTTGAAAGGGCTGAAAGTTTCACAGCTTCATCGTTTACTTAAGTCCAAGGTTTAAAATGTACATGCTTGCAATGTTAAAATGAAAAATGTAGATGAACAGCTCATTTAAAAAACACAAAAAATTATTAGAACAATTTAAATTAAAAATACCACAATTGAAAATGTTTAAGCAGCCTTATTTAAAAAAAACAACAACAAAAAAAGTGTAGTTCAACATTTTTGCTCAAAATACATTTATTCGCTTTTTTGGCAAACTTTAAATAATATGATCTATACCACTCTTTTATCTGTTCAATTAAAATGAAGTCTGAGCCAAGAGACAGTTAGCTTATCTTGGCATAAAGACTGGAGAGCAAGGGGAAAAACAGCTAGCCTGGCTCTGTTTGAAGGTAACAAAATCTGCCTACCAGCACTGCTAAAGTTAAACACTTTGTATCTTTTTATATCTTGTTTAATCTGTATAAAAATGACACGTAGTTTTACGTCATGTCGTGTTGGACAATTTCTTTGCCGGGCACAGTGACTTCTCTCGTGACGTCTCCGCTAGTTGCCTGGCAACCTCATGGTGCCTCTAGAAGATCGATACTGAGCACAAACTCCCCAGCAATGCCACAACTTTTCATTCTTTAAACTTACGTTTTTGTATGGGTTAAACAAACAAGATATAACGTGTTCATTAGAGGTGATCGTACCCAGGCTACCTGTTTCCCCCTGCTTCCAAGCTTTATGCTAAGCTAATTGTCTCCTGGCTGTAGCTTCATATTTAACAATCAGATATGAGAGTGGTATTGATCTTCAACAACCTCACAGCAAGAAAGCGAATAAGCATATTTCCCAGAATGTCCAACTATTCCTTTAAAGCCATCATATACAGTATAATGTCATGTACCCATGTTGCCATCTCTGTGCTGCTCCGGGTCTTGCCGGTATTGCTTGTTGGGCTTCATGTGCTCTGGCAGAGTCCGGCTATAAGTTCGCCTCCTCCTCCGAAGCCCACTCATCTTCCCAGAGTCTCCGCCTCCTTGGTTCATCTCCGCTTCCTCCTCCAGTAGTTCTGCTTCTGTACATTTTCATCACAGGGCCACAACGAGTCAAACAAAAATGTGGGGCAGAATGAGAAGTGTCCGTGTATTTAGACACTGAAATATCACAGTGAAAAACATGTCTGCTCAATAAGTAACTTAAAAAACAAGAAGCTCAAGCTCAGTGTGCACTTAAAATGACTGATAACTTCAGACTAACGCTGATCCATTAGATTCCCTTTCTTCTTCCTTGCAAATGCAGCTGTAAAATGACTCACTGCTGAACCACCTGACGTGTGTTAGAGGAAACTGTTCATATCAGATCAGAGATAAAATAAACCACAGGCTG
This sequence comes from Coreoperca whiteheadi, assembly GCA_011952105.1. Taxonomy (NCBI): domain Eukaryota; kingdom Metazoa; phylum Chordata; class Actinopteri; order Centrarchiformes; family Sinipercidae; genus Coreoperca; species Coreoperca whiteheadi. Next base: position 14,306,067 of record CM022493.1, read on the forward strand.
AGGAATGGAAGACAGGGAAGAAGCTGCCTTCTGTCTCCACAGTGTACGAACAGGGCTTTCGACTTACCCAGCTGTCTGAAATAATCTTGTATGCCGCTCCAGGAGTTTTTGGTGATAAAGGACTTGACCAGGCCCCATGGCTGCTTCTTGTATTTCACATCAGTATAGACCCTGGCAGCACAAGATACTTTTTACATGGCAGTCACTATATATATATATATATATAAAAGGCAACAAACTGATATAATCATAATACCTTACCTTAGTCGACACTTTCGCTTCGAGTTACTTATGATGTAGTACCGATTTTGAGTGTAGAAGTAATCGTGATAGGGAACGTCGTGAGTGAACACCTCCGAGTCCACGACGTAATACTGACCATCCCTGGATTCCTTGTACAGTGTCTGAGATAATTAGAGAAAGAAATAAGCAGCGAGCCATGTGTCACACAAAACCATCCACACACACAGATGTAAACACACCTGGTTCTCTGTAGCAGTGGAGAACTTGCCAATCAGAGGGTTGCTGATGGTGATTGTGTAGGTCAGACTACGCTTCATGTTTCCAGAGGCGTCTTTTTGCCAAGTAGTAAAGCTGGCGTCTGATGACACAAAGGACATCTTAAATATTACACATGAAAGCTTTTATTAGCTTGAACTGGTTGATACATTTGTTTCAGGAATTGCTGAAAAGAATATTATTTATTACATAGCCTACAGACCAGCAATGCAACAGATGTATATAGGTAATGTATATAGGGCATCTAGCCAAAGCTACTTTGCTGCACCCATCCCTGGTTTTGCTTTTAAATCTATAATAAAACCGGTATATAATACTTACTGGTTATCTTCCTGAGGTTCATGAAACTGCGGATGAAACTGGAGTCAGTGAAGAGCAGCTCAAACATCTTGTTAGCACTGATGTGGAAGATCTTGTTCAGATAAAGTCGACCCTGCACCTTGGGGAAACCCACATGCTCCTCCACTGACAAAGCAAAAAAAGTAGAGTAGTAGAGTAGAGAGAGGGGAAAATATTTAAAAAAAATAAAAACACAAGCTCAAGCATCCTCTCCAGTGCCTGGTTTGTGTCCAATTATATTACTAATAATATTATTATTTTATTACCGTCCTCAATGCTTTCTGAACTGCTCTGCTCGGACACTCCATTCTCGTTGGCATTGAGGTCAAGAGAAAGCGAGGAGCGCTTGGAAACCCGTTCTGGGGCGAGGCGGTCCAGCGAGGGAGCATTACTTTGCCGCTGAGACGGGGTGTTGTGCAAGTCATCCTGCTGGAGGGCGATACAAAAAGAAAAATGGAGATGTAAAAAGATTGACATGCACAGGCCACGCAATAAAAGACAAATAACATTTGTAATACCGCGTTAGAGTTCTGTGAGCCAAAAAAGGAAGGCAAGTCCTCCCCTTGAGGCGTGGAGGTCTCTAAGGGCACATGCTCTGCTACAGGGAGGCGAAGAGAGGAGGTCCCAAGACCCTCATCACCGCCAGGCCTCACCCCCAGGCTGCAGACAAAGAGACAGGTGATGTGGTGTCATATTGCTGCACATTACATATTACTGTGTGCTGAAGCATGGTCGTACAGGTGGGAGCGCGCTCACCTGGTCTGCATGCTTGATTCTGCTGATATCTGTAAGCTCTCCATCTCTTCATGGCTCAGGCCCAGGTCATTCCCATAATGCTGTTTGACCATCTGCCACAACTCCAAGCTGGTCAGAGGCTGAAATTGTAAAACAAAAAAAACAAATATTTGATATATAGTCAAATGGACACAACCACAGGACTTGTTTGGAAATCAACTCCTGCAGATAGCTCTTCCTCTTGCACAATAAGGACTCTGCTTTGACAGATAGAAACCATAATGTGAACAAACAAAAAGAAACTTGAGTTGACTTTGAGTTTCAAGCAGTTGCAGGTAACCTGCAAACATGTATCCCTTCCCCAGTAGCCTGTAATTTGCCTTCTTATCTCCATGGGTGACAAACAACCTACAGCGCTTATTGTCTCTCTGAGATATTCATCTTACATACGTGTTAACCCTTGACAGCCAGGAGAAGCGCAATCTTAGAAATATCACCCCCCCCCCCCAAAAAAAAAAATAAATAAATACAAACATTTAAAAAGGAAAATCAGGCCAGTCAGTTTTGATATAAAACATGATGAGCTGTAGGCTACCAAGTGGCGGAGTAATATAGTGATATAAACGGTTTGTAGTCTTTTACGCCTTTTTTTCGCCGAGAAATTAACGTTTTTTGCCATATGGAACCGCATCTAAAACCGAGAGAAAGCCTTTACTTACTTGTCAGACGACATTTCCCCGCAGCTGTGAGCTTTAACTGGCTGTCAGGCAGTGAGCTGTAACCTGGACCGCGTACTCACACTCAGGAAGTCCTGGATTTGATCGAGTTCAGGGGCGTAAAGACGCGCCGCCCAGATTTACCCCGTCATAAAAAAGGTAAATAAAAGCTGGTTCCACCTGTCGAAAGTCCGGTTTATCTACGGTTTGACAAGAGAGAAACTCCTTTGTTTTCATGTGATTCCGTTCCCGGTTTCAGCTCACATACAAGGACAGCACCAAGTGCGCTCTGTGCGGTTAGAGGCAGAATGTAAATCAGCCGCAGAGGTCAATGAACTTTTAAAAAGGTGGTGTTTGTGCTCCAGATCCCAGCAGACTCACACCCCTGTGGGTAGGCTGCCATATAGTGCCTGTCTATTAGGACTAGTGTAGCTGAAGAGATCAAATTAAGTAGTTTATCATAATCAGTATTGACAAAATACAAGCATTTGTGCATGATTTCACCTCTTAAAAACAGGTTATTATAATATAATAATATACTCTATATTCATTCTATATCTTCTATTTATTGATAGTTCAGAGAGTCAGTTGTCCAAATAAATTTGGCTAAAGATAGCTGGTGGTTTCATTTTTACCTCCACTCCCAACATACTGGAGTATAATATATAGCATCTGTCAAGCTTCGACTTCGTTTTCAACTGTTCTTTTAGTCTACTCTTCGACTGACAGTTTGACTGCTTTTACCCTCTACACATCCACTGACACTAATTTTTAGTTATAATCTTCAAGATTTTTATGAAATCAAACCCTGTTTTTGATGCATTGCAGGTACATTCTGTCATTTCCTCTGTAAACTCTAGTTTTTTCAGTGCTAGTGGCAGAGTCCGCCATCTCCGGGCTGGAATGCAGTTCAACTGCCCATGGGGCTTAAAAGTGCAAATATGCTTTTTATAAATGTTTTCAGTTCTTACAATTCAACAGACGCTTCAAACCCTTATAAGGGTGTCTACTTCAACTCCTGTACAACATCTCATATGCAAACAATGAACTTTTTAAAAAATGACATTTTTTTGGCAAGAATGCTAAATTGTCTTCTGAAAGTTAAGCTTTTTTGTTTACGGTTTATTATCTATTTACTTTTATAGTGCAAAGAGTTACAGCAGGTGAACACAATTCTCCAAATAAAATTAAATTAAAAAGGTAGCTGAGCTCTATTTTTTCCCTGACATACATGTAGGTGAATTATTCCAAACACAGCACCTCAGGATATGGAACAATGAACAAAAGTGTCTGTTGGACTCATGAGCAAACCTGCTGAGCTACATGCAATAGTAGAACAGCACTGATAACGTCAGAGGACAGTCTGTGGCCGGGGGAGTATGATATGTACTCTGGACCCGATTAGATAAGTGCTGCAAAATGGGATAAAGTCACAGTCCTGCTGGTGTTGGAAGAGGCCTTTAGCATCAAGGTATTGGACAACAGCAAATGTCTGTGTGTTGACAGTTGTTTATGATACATGTGAAATGAACGTAGGTCTTGTGTACAGGGTTTTTCTTCACACAGGCATGGAACAGGGACTATTTTTGAACATGAACAATGGTTACTCACACATGGAGTATGAAAATTGTACTGATGAGTGTCTGTAGAAGACTGTACTGTATAAGGTAACCGCAGGTAAGAGGAGCAGGGCCTTACCTTGTCCAACAGTGTGTTTTGCCACATGCGGAAAACACCCTGGTAACTTTTCTCTCTTGCTGAGAAGGAAGTGAAGAAGAACTGCGTATGAAGATATAAAGAGATGTACTGTAAGTGTTCACTTGTTTATAAAATGTGAAACACTGCTCTCGTCTAAGACATTATACCTTCTCTGTGCTCGTGCAGACCTGGATGGCATTGGGAATCAGCCGAGCGGTTTTCTCTCTGGTCATAGTCGTGATGTCTTTAAGGGTCAGTGTAATCTATATTAAAAAAATAAATAAATAAAACGGTGAAAGGTTGCTTATCAAACAATGCTATAAAGAAAAAAAAATAAATCCACCCTTGGATTCCATTACGTTATCAGATAGATACCCCTCTACTCAGGAGTTAATGTCAGATGACATTTTATAATAACTTTATCAACTCCCCCAAAAGAGGCGTGAACTTACTACTCACAGCAGTGAGTTAATCAGAAATTGTTGCATTATCATATGGTCGTCTGAGGCTGCTGCAAGCGTAGCAATTAGTGCATCTTCCTTGTTATTTTTCCTGTTGTATCTTGGCTGTTTTTCTCTGCGTGTAATTGTTGCATATGATTGCAAACTAGAATTTCTTGCCATTTGTTTCTAAGAAACTGACACCAAAACCTGATATTTATGGTTCATATTGCTCTATATTTTTTAATACAACCTTTTCCAATTCTTGACAAGTTATTTGTGGAAATAAAAAAAAGAAAAATAACCTTACATTAATGTGCTTCTAGACTGTACACCCTCCTCTTTCCCTCTGTCCTTGTCCACTTTCTTATTACCTTTGTACCCCGAAACACATTGCTGTAGAAACATAGCCAGTTCTCTGAGAGGTAGAGGCGTCCCTGAAGGAGGATGTCCCGCTGGAGGGCACACGGGTAGTCTGAGAAAAAATATATAGGGCTGCTGAAGCAGGCAAACCATCCACACCATCAGCTGTGTGATGCTGAGTTACAGGGTCATATGTCTAAACATGATCATTTTCCAATGAAACACTAAAAGACGCAGGTACAGAGTCTATGTGTGATTTTAATACACAAAGTGGGGAAATGTTTTAAAAATGTATATTTAAGGGGAAATTAAAGATTAATATTGGGAACATCAAAGTTCACCTGGTTAAAATATTGACCACGACATTATCACTGATCATGTGAGACTAAAACTACACTAGAAGTTTACTACACTACTAACCATTACAGTGAATAATAAGAAATTAAAAAAAAGATATATATATAAAAATAATTATTTTATGGCATAAAAATGGTTGAAAATTGAAATACTGGATCCCAGAAAAGAATATAATTAACTTAAATAATAAAATAAACATCTGGATCATTGACCAACACTATCATTACAATGAGAAGCAGTCTTTGTAACTCACCCACTATGAGTCTCTCTGACTCTGGCAGTTCTTTGAACAACTTCTTAAATTCATCAAACCTCTGTTTGTAGGTCGGCAGAGGGGGTTGAGGTGCAGCAAGACATTGTGCCTGAGGGTCAGAGCTCTGATGGAGGAGAGGAGTGAACATGCTAAGACATTAATACAGTATTTGTAAAGTTGCAGCTTCTTTGTTCTGTCCTCGTGCAAGAAACAAGAACAAATGAAACGCTGTTCATAACTGGCCTAAAACTAGACAACAGACAGAATAAAACAGAGAAATGAGTAAGAAACATCTCCTGTGAGTTTGAGTAGACAATAAACAGCAAAAGGCTTTTAGCCTTTTGCGCTTTGCGCCAGAGAGTCAACAGCAATCCCACTTGTGTGAGGTGAAACATTGTGGAATGAATCTGAACCACAAGAACTAAGTTAAAGAGTTTCCATTTCATTTTTTATAATAAGTTAAACTAGAACTGAGGTAAGGATCCATTATTCCGAATGTCATATACAAGCAGCAGTAGCTTTCTGTAAATTGACAGTGTAGTGTTGTTTTTACCTCTTCTTCAGAGCTCCACCTGACATCCACCAGGGATGTTGACTCATCTGTAACATCACTGCCCACTCCTGACCGGATGGATACCTGGTCCATCTGCTCTGCTGCACGGCTCAAATAAAAAAAAAGATCATGTGAAACGTATTTACCTTTCCTGTAGATTGACATTATACAGCCTACATTCCAAGCTCCCCAGCGGTGTCATAAGGAGAGACTGCAGGGAATTGGTGAGTTGAACTTTAAGAACATGATCTGCACCTCGGCGGTAAATGTCACCCAACACGGACATCCAGCCGCGGCGCCACAGGGGAAGTCATTATCAAGGCGACAGCTCTGGTGTGACCGGGAGCGCTGCGCCGAAGGACGTTCAGTCTTGCCAATGAACAGAACCCTTTATGCACTTATGACTCTCAAGTGGAAAATTATCGTGAACGGAACAGATGTTTGTCAAAGTTAAAAACACGTATAGAAATATGCACACAATAACAGCGGCCTAATGCCACCATATATACTTCCACTTCTGGGTGCTGTTGGACTGCGTTGGCTGACAGGAACTATCAGTCGGCATGAATGTCAAATCTTGTCAAACAAAACCAAGACGATAAAATGTGGCTATCAGATTTTTGTAAAGCCGTCAAACGTGTGCCTAAATACTTAAGCGCACACTTAAGCCTTAGTTAAGCGCGTCTCCACACGCGGGCTACGCGAGACAAAGCTGTCGTTGTCAGTCCCTCACCTGGCGCGGAGTGGACCCAGGATGTCTGTTCTCTCTGCGCGACCGAGGTACTCAGACACCAGTTTGTCCCTCACAGCTCTGAAGCTCCGTTGATGAGTGAAACGTTGCGGATTGTTGCAGGTGCATCTCATCCGGCCGCGGCAACATACCTTGAGGGAGTCGTCATCTCATTGGTGACGCTCATTGGTCTACACTTAAGTAGTTAAGGGCTCCAAAATGACCTCTCCCTTCCTTTATTCACGAGTTGATTCCAGTTACATGTACTTTTAAAATTCCAAGTATTCAGAGTGAGGGAGTTACTGCAGTGTGATGTTTTCTTTTTGTTTGTTTTTTTATAAAATCACAACAGCTCATCATTAAAATAAAAAAAGCTTTTTTTGTGTGATGCCTATTGTTATTTGTATTTATCTTTTACATTGATTGTTGTAAAGCGCTTTGTTACCAGTATTGAAAAGTGCAATACAAATAAAGCTAGTGTTAATATTACTACTTTCATTAATTGCACTCACTAAAATAACCTCTGTCCTTTTAAAAAGAGAAGTAATTAAAGTGGTTAGGATGAATCCTAGGAACAAAGCATCGTAAGGGCTGGGTGCTGAAGAGCATGCATGATATGCAGAGAGACCAGTTGAACAGCACTGATGACAGCATTAGAAACTATGAGGTCAGACAGGCAAACATTCCTCTTCCCCAAGTTTTAATTCTTTGGGAGTAATGTGATGAAAGTATTGGACAGCAGAGCGTCTTACACATTCACACAGCAAAGTACACAACACGGCACAGCGTGAAACACGACCATAAAAATAAAAAGAAAGAACAACAAAAGCCTTCACGTCAAAATGCCGGCAATAAATAGGCTGATCTTATTAAATTTATATTCAATACTCTCCTGTACAGATGGTCTATGAATTACAATACATCAACCGAACAATCCTCTCCAGGAAGAGCAACATGAATACACACAGAAATCATGTAAACAGAGAAAGGAAGGTGAAGAGATCCCTCTTTCATACACACACTATATCCACACACGCATGCACGAGTGACCTTGCAGAGGATCCATAGGACGCCGATATGAGGCAACAAATAATGAATACAGTACATCTTTCTCTTTTCCCTCCACACACACACACACACACACACACACACACACAACACACACACACACACACAAAAAGGAGCACAGGGAGCACGCAGGTTTTTGGGGACACGAGGAGATGGAATGTGCTTCTGCGGTGGAGGGCTCAGAGATGAAAACTGGAAAGGTTGCGAGAGGTGGGAGCCTATTCTTCCAACGTACGGAAGGCGTTCTGCATGTCCTCCAGTAGCTGAGCGTACTCGGCCTTGATCTTAGCCTCGCCGTCTTTCACTGGGTCCTGTACCGACAAAGAAATACAGTCTTAGAACAGTGAACAGACAACAGGAGGCCTAAGCAGGACTCTTGATCGGTGGTGCTTGAGCTATGGCATATCATTCTCATGGTCCTCTACAGATGTAAAATCCCCAAGTTGAGTAAAAAAAGCTTTTAAATAAACACGCTGCTCCTTGCTCCTACAATGTAGACTTGAAACTGTCACAGTTAATTTTGGTTAATTCAAGTACATTTTAAAAGATGTGGAGAGCAGCACCCTTGGTCAATGCGTTTGCTTCTTAATTTATTGTTTTTGCCTTGTTTTGTTGCTTTGGCAACTCATACCTGATTATCTTATCAGTTGTCTTAGCCTGTTTATGTTGTTTGTATTTATTACTGTAAGTCACAATGCTTTTATGCTGCCCTCTAGGCCAGGCCTCTCTTGAAAAAAAGGCAACCTGATAGGTGGAGGTCAGGTAAAGCTGAAGCAATTAACGTTCCACTTCCTGTGTTGTCATTGTCTCAGCTATTAGATGCACTCAGTGTATTTCAGCAAACAATACCTCAACAAGCTCAAAATAATCCCTTTAAAGACACTCTTCATCTAATGTAAAAGCAGATTTTCTACTGCACATTACAATCAAAGAATACTGTATGTTAATGAGGCAAAGTCAAATTAAATGTCAAATTCGCCAAAGCTTTATAGAGCAGTCCCTAAACCTTGTGACTTCTGCAGAATGTTGATTGCTTTACATAGAAAATAAGTTTCCCTTTGATTTATTTTGATGAGTCTTAGAGCTTGAAAAGTATTCCATAGTTTACAAGAAATAAAGCAAAAGGACAAAAAAAAAGAAAATCAGATATGTTGGGGTATGAAGAACCACTAAATTAACACACGGCAGAGGAGACGTAGAGCTATACAGATATATAAGCTTTAGCACACACAAAAAAAGACACCTTGAATTTCATTGAGCTCAGCCTGTAGAGGATTTCTCCCATGTGCTCCCTAATCATGGCCCAGGTGATCTTGTTGTCGCTCTGAGCTGTGGTCTCCACTGCGTGCCGCGCCATGTCGTAGAAAGCAATCGTGTTGGAGAGAATGCCCACTGTCTTATAGAAGGGACAGAACCTGAGGAGCAAAGTCCGATAAATAAGTAATCAGTAGATTCGAGCAGCAATTTCTTGAAAGGTTTCAAGCCATTTGAGTTGAGATTTACATGCACAGAAAATACCCAACAGTGGAGTTTCAGCTGCATTTTCTCTCCAGGATTTTTCCAGGAGTGTGACTTGAAAGTGCATGCTGTGTTGGGTGTGATGCTACCTGTCATAAGGAGTGTAACCGTTCTGCTGCAGGAAGTCGTCTTTGATCAGTTTGGCCACTTCCAGGGTGATTTTATCTGTTTCTGCCAGCGATGCCTGTTAAAAGAAATTTTTTTTAATGACTTCAAAAATGTGTTGGAACAAGCAGATATAGAATAAATCAAGATTTTTTTCAATGTGTTTCTGACTTTGAAGCTAAATACAGGTAAGGGAAAAATTACCTTTCCGACGAGCTGCACAATCTCGGCCAGGTCCTCCTCCTCCTGCAGGATCTCCTTGGCCTTGGTACGCAGGGGCACGAACTCAGGGAAGTGCTTGTCATAATACTCATCCAGAGCACGAGTGTATTTGCTGTAGCTGATCAGCCAGTTCACAGAGGGAAAGTGCTTCCTCTGAGCCAGCTTCTTATCCAGACCCCAGAACACCTGAGAGAGGGGAAATAACCGGAACATAATAAATGAAAGAACCGAGCACCTTTAATCAGTCAGCAGGAATTTGATCACTTACCTGTACAATACCAAGAGTGGCTGAAGTAACAGGGTCAGAGAAGTCACCACCAGGAGGCGATACACTAGAGAAAGAACAAAGAAAGAACAAACGGTTTCATTTAACGGTTACAGTCCACACAAGCTGTGTAGAGTAATGTCTCCCTCTAGTGGACAAAAGTAAGCTGTACTCACGCTCCTACGATACTGACGCTGCCCTCCCTCTCAGGGTTCCCCAGACACTTCACCCTTCCAGCGCGCTCATAGAAGGAGGCGAGACGGGCACCCAGGTAGGCTGGATAACCACTGTCTGTGGGCAGATACAGATTTTTGTGCACAGGTGACTGGCTTTATGCCGTGCAATCCCACACTGGCTTCTCTTTAAAAACAAAGAGGCACTCACTCCAACTACTGTATAGATTAAATATTTAAAGAAAAAAGTGTGAGATGGTGCACTCAGGTGAAAGATTGTCTTCACATTTGTGCACCGATACACATACTTGTGTTGCGATGTAGAAGAAGGCAAAAGCATCAATGACCCTATTAAATGAAGTCATTTTAACCTCAGACACTGAGCCTAATGAAAACATACGTATAAGGTTTATATTCCATTTCTGCCAATAGCACCTCCTACATTTTACATACTGGACCTTTGATGGACTGAAACTAAAGCCCAGTTGGAAGTAAGACTGCAACTAACGATTATCTTCATATCGATTAATCCACAGATTATGTTCTTGATTAATCGATTAATGTTTAGAAATTGTATCCCAAGCTCTTCAAATGACTTGTTTTGTCTGACCAACAGTCCAAAACTCAAAATATATTCAGTTCACCATCAAAGAAGACTGCGAAAACCTGCAAATGTTCATATTGGAGATGCTGGAACCATATAATTTTTGGCATTTTTGCTTAAAAAAAAATGGCAAAGTTTCGATTAGGCAACCAACTAATTAATCGTCTAATCGTTGGAAGAGCAGATTGCACAACAATGTGCCATTTGATGGTTTAACTAAAAGATTTAAGCTGGAAGAAATCAGCAACAAACAAACAAAAAAAAAAAAGTAAATTACGACCAAAACTCTCTTCTTTGGTGAATAGGATCTTCCTATAAATTTACTAAATAGAGAATTTTTTTTCTGACTTTGATATGAGAAGTAAAACGCAGAATAGAGAGCGGTTCTTTGTTCGAGCAAGCAGAAGATTGTGTTAGTTTTGTGAAATTCACAGATTCACTTGTACTTCCTTCTATAATGTAGATACTAATCACTACAAAAGACCTAATTTATGGAAAATTATTTTATCATTTCCTGTAAATCCAGAGTCTGATGCGTGACCTGAAATCAACTCGCGATGTTCGTGATGCCAGGGGAAGAAATGTGAACAGAAATGAGCAAACAACACTGCCCTAATGCCAGGAGACTTGAAATTTACCAGCAGGCATCTCAGCCAGACGGCCAGAAATCTCCCTGAGAGCCTCGGCCCAACGGGAGGTGGAGTCGGCCATCATGCTCACGTTGTATCCCATGTCTCTGAAGTACTCAGACAGCGTGATCCCTGCCAAAACAAACTGAGTTAGTATGCACTACTCATCGATTCGCAGGAAGAGTGAATGAAACTCTTAATTCTTTAAATGATCACAGAACATTTCCAGGGTGGTGTTGACAGCTACCTGTGTAGATGGAGGCTTCTCTGGCAGCTACAGGCATGTTGGAGGTGTTAGCCACCAGTGCTGTTCTCTTCATGATGCTCTCCGTCTTCCCATCCACCTCCATGGTCAGCTGTTGGCCAGACAACACTGTCAGAACACCAATCAAAAGTCACTCTACTCTGGATACAACGCCGCCGCTCTCGTTTACCCACCTCGGGGAAGTCTCGCAGTACTTCTGACATCTCGTTCCCACGCTCCCCGCAGCCTACGTAGATGATGACATCACTGTTGGAGTACTTGGACAGGGACTGTGAGATGACAGTCTTTCCACAGCCAAAGGCTCCTGGGATGGCTGTGGTTCCTCCCTGCACACATCTTCACACACAGACAAGAGGGGGGAGTCAAAGAGAATCAGAGCTGATGGGGAAAACACAAGGTTAAAAGGAGGATGAGAGACTGACGGGAAAAGTGCGTCCAGCACTCTCTGTCCGGTCAGCAGCGGGTGATTGGCGGGCAGCTTCTCTGTGACGGGTCGCACTTGTCTCACAGGCCACACCTGCACCATGGTGAACTTCTCCTTCACCCCCTCAAACTCCAGCTCCATCACCACATCCTGACACAGAGACACACACACGCCATCAACACAAAGCGACACCTAACCAGTTACTTCACAGCCGTAGCTGGAGGTGCAGCGGACTCACCGTGACGTCGTAGTTTCCAGGCGGAGCCACGTAGGTTACAGTGCCTCGGTTTTTGGGCGGCAGCATGATCTTGTGCTTAATGAGGGAGTTCTCGTACACCATGCCATAGATGTCTCCTCCTGTGATGTGACTGCCAACCTAACAGTGATAAAAAAAAAAGGGAAGTTAACATACATTTCAGTCAGCTGATAATTTAAACATGTCAAGCTGAAGGTTTGAAGTCAGACACATACCCGCAGGCTCTTGCTGGGTGAAAACTCCCACTTGAGGTCTCGGTTGAGGGCTCCAATGTTTACACCTCTGGGGATGTAGATGCTTTGTGTGAGGTCGTTGATGTCCTTTAGTGGTCGTTGGATACCATCAAATATGGACCCCATGATCCCTGGACCCAACTCCACAGAGAGAGGTTTCCCCGTCCGCAGCACAGGATCTCCAACAGAGACACCGGCTGGATACAAGCTCAGGAAAAAAATAACGTTTGGATGGGAATGTAGAACCATTTCTAATATTAACTTTACAAAGTACAACTTACAGCAGCCATACAATGGATCAACATGAAAGCACATGACAGAACGTAAAGGCAAAGAACTGACAGTCGCGCGGTCAAAAGGATACATGTCTCCTCGTAGACTTGGATGGTGGCCATGTCTCCCTCCAGCCTGATAATCTCTCCCACCAGCTCACTGTGGCCGACTCGGACCAGCTCATACATGGCTGCTCCCGCCATAGCTGTAGCTGTCACCACTACAAATACAAACAAGGTAAACAATCAAAACAAAGGAAGCCGGTGAGCAGTAGCTGAACAAATCTGTCTCCTTTCATTTCCTGCCTCAGCTCAAACATTGTTGTAAAGATGTGCCTGCTTCGGATTTAAAGACTTCTATAGTAATTCTGCTGTTTTAGAAGAGCAAAGTGGAGAAAGAGTTTGATGGTGTTTCTGTGTGTGTGGTAGCCAACCTGGTCCGGAGACTCCATGAACGTATCCAAACTCGCTCTCTCTCTCCTCATCCCTGACCCTGGGCAGCTTGGACATGTCCATCTTCACAGGTTTATTAGTCGGACTGGAAGGAAAACAGAGAGGGGAGGAATAACGCGAGGGAGACAACAGGCAACAGAGAACTAAAGGAAAGGAGAAAGTGAACCAGAGGACTGCAGGAGAGGCCATCATCCCCTCTGCAATGGTCACTTTCAACAACATAACTTCTGTGTCTACATTTAGCTAACAGTCATAAAGGAGCCGTGGGCAAGAGTGCTTTTGATTACCGCTGATACAGTTAATTTCATCTGAGACCACACAGTGTTACCAATGTGTTTAAAGAACTGAGCCAACATTGACCTGGTTCATAGGAAAATAATAAAATCCTTTTAGTTGGGGAGAGAAACGAAGCATGATAAGACTTGACTAAAGCACTCAACACAACGGACAACAGGTGTATAAGGATCATCACTGTATCCAGCAGGATCCATCACTTTAAATACTGACACCAACTCAAAGCAAAGCTCATCACCAGCAACAATAAGTAATTTTCAATATGGCTTTTCACAACATTTTAGATTCAGAGCAAACCAAATTAATTTTATAAACCTAGAGGCAGAAAAAATATTAAATAATAGAAAGAAAATTAGAAGATTTTATTGTCTGAATCCACAAATTTACTGACAAATATTTCCCTGACACCATGCTGGTATCTTGGTAGTGGCACTTCCTACTGTAACCATGGAAACCTCCAGGAAAATACGGACGCATTTCAGCTCACGACTCGACTTTAGCATCACAGAGCCTGATCTGAGACACCCCCCTAATCTCCTTCTCATCCTTGCCGTCACACACTTCAGGTACAGTGGTAAAGTCAGTGTGACGCATCAGACTAACTACAGAGGGGAATCCCGCAGAGCAGCACGTTCCTCTGTTTTCCCTTCAGACATGTACAGACAGTACATGTGTGTAAACACAGCTCCTTTTTCCTACAGAGTGACAAATGTCTCTCAGGGGTGCATCTTTGCATAAAAACATTGACTCCTATTAGTCATATTTTTCTGTTATTTGCACATCACACGTCTGCCGTATACTATTCTAACTCACTTCGGCTACGTGCAGGAGTAACACAAACAAGCTGTCATCAGGCGTGACATAAACCCCATCCCCACAGTGAGCTGACTGCAGATGCTCTGCACACACTGAAGAGCAGCAGCCTTATCTGCAATATACTGTGAGCATCGGACACAGTCGATTCAGTCACCATGCTCATACTCCTCATTTTTCATTCTCTATCTCACAATCGCATCACACATACAGTATTCGACAGCTATGCCCTTTTCTTGTCCTTCCCACTGATGTGCAGATCATCCTGTTAATGCTAGGCTGCTTAACCCAGCAGCTCCACCAACGGGTCAATGCAGAAATTACAAGAATGACGCCTAAAGGGGCTTCACTCTGTTTTTCTAGCACATCATTTTTAGGGGAAAAAAACAAAACAACAAAAACATACAAGACTCCCTTGCTTTCAATTGGTAATTATGTGTGTTTCATCTCAAACACAAACACATTAAACATTTACAGGTGTGTCCGAACAACTGCAGTATCAATGTGTACCTGATGCTTTTTTTAAAGAGCAGCATACAGTGGCAAGACACGGTCTGTTTTGTTTTTTAAATGATTCATTTACATAAGATAACAGACAACTCTCTACCTGCTTGATTTCTTCCAATTGGAGAAAATCAAAGTTGAATTAAATGCAAAAAGCCTTTTATGACAACAATATTTGCTACAAGCCTCTTTACAAGCAGATACAGTGAAATTATCTTGTAATAATCCTGGCTACAACAAGAGACAGGACACTTGATCATATGATCCTGGCACATGACTGGCTGGCCTGGCTGTATGAGTCTCTTTAAGGAAGTGGAAAACTAGCATGGTGCAAAACTGGGAAGTACAAATCATGACTGTGTTAGGAAACACTGGAGATGGCGCATACTAAAGATCATTTTACCCTTCATAATTACACTACTGACTTGAGATGTTATGTTGGCTAATTTGGGACGGATGGTAAAGAATAGGTGGGAATGGCTAAATGTAAAAAATTAAAAGGGTCAGAAGGGAAACAAGAGAAGAGACGGGTATGTTGTACCTGTATTTTCTGTAAGTTAGGGCTGAATCAGGTTTTTCTGTCTGTCTTTGTCCATTACTGGATATTTGAGCTAAACGGCAACACTGCACCAACACTGAGAAGAGGCGTGTATATATGTATGTAGCCTACTGGTGCAAATACTAGCCTCGGAAATGTTACGTGTACGTGCGATGACGACGAAAGACATCCTGACACATTGATGCTAATTGCAAACCCCTTGACTGCAGGTGGCTGATCGCGTGACCCTCAGCGAAATGACCCTGTTCTGATGGAGAAACGCCGATAGTGGAGATTCAATGCAACACGACCTGGTAGCCTGTAACGTTACATGGTATATGATGACTGGGCCTCTGTGGCTTTGCTTTGAAACTGATCTCAATGCGGGACATTCAGTTTGATAGCTTTCCTCGAAATCGTGCCCTGGCTATGTGAAACTGGCACAGCAAGGGGAGTCAAAGATCCGGCGGGCGAATCATTAAGAAACATGTCTGTCATTTCCACTTTGTTTTAAGAGTAGAAACAACGCCAGCTAGCTCTGTGGGTTATTCGGAATTATGAAAACGATAACAAGACGTTGCTCTCGGCCTGGATGAAAATTGCTGGCTCTGACGTTTTGGCGCAACGGAGCAGCTAAACTGTCATTAAGAACACACACCAAAGGCGATGTCTGCGTACAATATCCACAACACACACACACAGATGTAATAGTTACCGTCTGGTTGTAAAGTGGTGGTTTACTGTCTTGCCTCGAGAGAGAAACGATGGTTGCTGCGATGCGTGACAGCAGACTGAGATCAGCTGACTTCATTCACTCGCTGCTCGGTTTTACTGCTGGGCCCCTGCAACTGCCGCCATTTTGGATCCGCCCCGACACTGTCGCAAAGACTTTCAAGTGGTGAAACATTGGCGATCGATCGCTCTAGATCAGTATTCGTCCGCAGCAAGCACTACTAAGAGCATGAGCAAGGATAAAAGTTTATTATACAACTATTATTATAATGTAATGTTTTTTCCCCTGCACAAACAAAGTCAAAAGGCCATCAGTACGTGCATGTTTCAGACAGTTCAAAGGAGTCGCCTAGTGGTTATGTGCTGAACTATAAATATGACAGTAGATGTTTGTGGCTAAAATCTGTAGAAATTGTAGGTTACCTTACATTATTATTACATTCCCTGAGTCACCGTTTATGTGAGTGTCTCCTGCAGTTTAACCTAATCCTGAGGTTCTGTCTTGTAAAGGGGCCCCTTGTCAAAATGCACTTTTAATTATATTTTCCTGTTTGCTTTAATAGTGCACATTCTCAAATAATGTTGCATTTAATGTACTTTAAGAGGCAATACAGGACCAACAGCTAATTTTTTGCCCCATGGCAGGTTAATGTGGCCCTTTGTGTTTGTTATACCAAATATTACACACTTTACTTACACAGTGATTGACCACCAAGGTCATGAGGATCTCTAAATATCTTTACAGCAACGTTTGAGCCAAAATGGAGGTGCTATCAAAAAACATTGTTGTCATGAATTATTTATTCTATCTAAGTCTGTCTCTCTCTTAAAACACCATGTTTTTACTTTTTTTGTGACAGTGTATCAAAAGGCATTAGCATTTTTGTCAAATTTCATTTGGCAATACTACAGAAATATTTCCAAAAATGAAAGTAGTTGTGACGCGAATAAACAATGAGGGGATTTTTGCCCTGAGTTGAGCCTTACGTGCTGTGCTTCCGCTCGGGTTTCGGGACAAATCCCGCCTCGTTCGCTATGATTGGCAGGACCATGGCCCCGGCTAACTCTAACTATCGCTTCACAAATTTGACGACAGTAGACATTGTATAACGCAAACAGAGTATTATCACAAACGTCCCGTATGGCTGTTTTAACATTTTTAAGGTAACTAAACACAGCTAAATCTTTGCCGGTGCTTAGTGGATGCCGCTGGGGACGGTGCTACATCCTGACAGATCAGACTCAGGGAACCGCAACTCGCCAAGAAGCCATTGTGCGCATGCGGGGGTCAGAGTTGACAGTCTCCACACAGTCGTGGAAGGAGTGCGGCGGTAAAGCTAACTGCAACCACCGCAACTAGCTACATGTGGAGGGTAAAACGGGAGGCATCCCCGACCCTAACTTTGTCAAAATTCCTAATTTTTACCCAAAACAACTCTAAAGTTCAGCCTCATCGAAAATAAGGGATAATATCTGTTTACAATGAAAGGGTGAGTGTAAGCTTTTGAGTCACGAATAAGGAGCTTGGCACGAGTAAAGTTTTTCATGTCTGTTTTTTTCTACAAGGGGAGGCGGGGGGGGGGGACGGCGAGGCTAGCTAGCTTGCTATGCTACTTTTATGTAGGTATAGGTCAAAAACATAAAAACGACAGCACCAAAACTGAAACAGTTCTGGCACGGCTATTCTCATTAACTTAAGCCGCTCGTTGGTTCATTTAGGTCGCGAACACGCAAAGCTAACGAGCTAGCTGCTACTGGGAAGCTGAGTCAGTAACGTAACGTTAAACCCACTTTAGCTAAGCTAAATAGGCAGACCCTGGACCTCAGCTTATTTGTGAGTTCGCTGCAAAGTCGACACCAGCTCAACTGAACTTCAGCTGCAGCAAGATAGCCAAGTCAGTGAACTAAGTTACTGGCACAGCGAGCTTATGTTGGTCAGCTCTGTGTCACTTGCCGAATTAACGTCACACTCGACATCAACTTGAGAGTTTCGCCAGCTTGCTCAGTGTAACTCGACATGTCAAAGAGGCACACTATCAGTGAGCCCTGACGTAGTAACACATTTTTGGCGGAGGTCTTGATTCTCAGATGACGTGAGGGCGATTAACGCTGAAATGGTTTATTTTTTCAGGTAGGATTTCACAGACGTTACTGTTTGAAGTGTGAAAGGATGCTGGCTCTGTATAGCCTGATGAACAACACACGTGACCAACAGCTGTGTTTTTCGGATGTGTAGGCTCCTAAAAATACCACAGTGAACCCCTCAACCACACAAGCTGGAGTGTTTGGGTCACTTACTAAGACACTATAACACACACAGTCCTAGATTATCTTTCAATTGATTCTTGATTTTAACAGGTGCCATATCCATTTTCTTAGTAAAGAATATCAATTATTATTAGTTTCAGGCGTTTTTGTTGTGTAGAAAGAGTGGTTTTGGTGTCTGGCACCAGAAAATACAGTGTGGCATCCCGTTATTCTATGTGACATTTGCCCGTCAGTGGCACAGCTTCCACCACATCTGAATTGGCTGTCATTTGATAATAATAAGGGATTGTCCATGACAGTTTCCTAAAGCAGAACATGACATCTTCACAAGGCTTGTTTTGTCCGACCATCTGTCCTAAACCCAAATATATTCAGTTTACTATTAAATAAGACAAAGAAAAGCATCAAATTGTCACATTTGAGAAGCTGTGGCTCGATAATGTTTGGCAGTTTGTTTGAAAAATTACCTAAACCTACAAAAAAACATGTATTGACTAAAGTTATCAATTAATTGTTTCAGATTTAGCATTAGTAACACATTTTTAGATAAAGAAACTGCAGGTGGTTGGTTTGAGAAAAGATTTCAAATACTGAACAGTCTTAAGCCAGATCTCAAAGTTATCAGGGTTCTGCAGTGGATCTTTAATGCATGTGAGTCAAGTTATCCTGAATATAACAGTATGCCCATTGTCAGCCATTTGACCGTTTTGCTCTTGTTCCAGTAGCCGGATCGAGCTGGGGGATGTTACGCCCCACAACATTAAGCAGCTGAAACGCCTGAACCAGGTCATCTTCCCTGTCAGCTACAACGACAAATTTTACAAAGATGTACTGGAAGTTGGGGAGCTTGCAAAGCTAGGTAAGAAACATCGATCACGTAACTTACACCCAGATGACTGCAAATTGTGTTGTCATTGAAAACCTTTACATTACTGTGCCCTCTGCAGTAAAGCAATCATTGCTCCTTAGTTTAGAAGGATTCCCTGTCTGTTGGTGATATTTCAGTGTTATTTCTTCTTTGTCTTGCAGCATACTTCAATGACATAGCAGTGGGTGCTGTGTGTTGCAGAGTGGACCACTCTCAGAACCAGAAGAGACTGTACATCATGACGCTCGGCTGTCTAGCACCCTACCGCAGACTTGGAATTGGTAAGGAGTTCTGGATCTCTAGAAGAAATTGTAGTGCACCTTGTGATCTTGTGTTTTGCTTTTACAACTTTGCCCATGTCTTTTTCTCCAGGTACAAAGATGCTGAATCATGTGCTAAACATCTGTGAGAAGGATGGCACTTTTGACAACATTTACCTGTGAGTGTCTAATTGCAGACGGTGAAAGAGGAGATTTCCTTGATTTTGTGTAAAGCCAAGTAACACTGCAGTTAACATGTATTTTCACTGTAAATTAAATTCAATATTTTTTTTTAAAGAAACCGATCAAATTGACAGATTCTTTTAGCAGTTCTAACTGTTGTACCACTAACTAAATTTATTTTTTCTCTCCCCACAGTCATGTGCAGATCAGCAATGAGTCAGCCATCGACTTTTATCAGAAGTTTGGCTTTGAGATCATCGAAACAAAAAAGAATTACTACAAGAGGATAGAGCCCGCAGATGCCCATGTGTTGCAGAAGAGTCTGCGCAGCCCATGTGCACCCCCCACCGGAGAGCTTCAGAAGGCAGAGTAGGGGCACAGTGTTTGAAAAGAGCACAGATGTGCCCGCCTCCACAGAAACAGAACTGTGACAAATGCCCCAGGGTCGACACATTCAACACTTTCTTCAAGGACGCTAAAAAGAGAAAACAAATTTAAAAGTACAAAAATTGCTGCATTTACTTTGCAAAAGGGTCCCCTTTGATTTTTGCATATTTTATTCATCCCCTTTCCGTATACAGATAATTGAAAAAGACAAAAAGCTCAGTATCCCAAAGTGCTCCTATTGACAATGTTACCAACTTCAGACAGTTTTAGACTTGGTGGAGGGGGAGGGTGTGGTGTTTGCAAATCATACTGTTTGTGTTTGAGTTGTTTTTATGCGGTTATAAAGCTAATGGCGACATATCTTTACTGTTGAGCAAAAGAAAACAGTTGGTTTGAAGCAGGAAAAATGTTTGAAAGACCATCACTGACACGCACAAAGTCCCAGCTGGTCAGCTTGGAGTGACGCTTTGAGTTGTTACGCGGAACAGTCACAACTCTATTCCCTCACCACCTGAACCCTGGGATTTATGGGAAATGTGTCAGACCGGTTTGTTGACATGTCATGTCCAGAGGGGGAAAGCAGAAATGTATCTCTTCGGTACAGGTGTAAGGAAGGCTGAACGGTTTTGAGGTGGTGGGAAGATGGGGTCACCACTCGTAAATTCTCAATAACTTTATTTTCCAGCCTGTTAATTTAATTCCCCTTCAACTGTTTAGTTTTTACATTGAGATGGCAAATGGTTCAGAGGTTCTCCTGGGTTTACTACTAAGAGTGAAAACATTAAGTAATGAGAGAAACAAACAAAATATCATTGTATTGAATGTGTTTCTGAGAAGGGCACGCCACAATGTCTTGTGTTCGAATAACAACAGATTGGCTGTTTGAGATTGGATTTGGGCATTATTTTCAATAGTATAATGAAGGTGTGTGTGGGGATGGTGTGTCTCTAAACGCATGGAAGTGTTTTGAGACATCTTAACTTAAACACCTTTGGCACTTTATGTAGCCACTTTGCAGAAATGATCTTCTCAAACTCCCTGCTTCAGTCAGCTTCGGCTGTTACACCGTCATTAGGTTTTGAAGCTCTGCAGGTAGTTTGGAAGTTTTGGTATGGTCTCTTGAACAGTGTTTTACCCCGAGGAAGCTCTGACCCCTCTGCATGCAAGGAGAGTTGTGTCCTCTCCACTGTAGTATAAGCATGTTTTTCCTTTCTTTGAAGAATTTTATCTTTTCAGGAGCTCTATATTGTAAGACTTTTTAAAGGCTAAATAAAGGAATTACTATTTGCAGTAAATGTGGTGCTAATTGTCTTATTCTGTTACATGTACATGGTGAACTATTAGCCAAAATACACAGAAATGTGGTTGAAAATTCCTTATAAGCATATACTGCATAGATTTACAGTATATGTGTCTAGGTGCATTCGTTGTAAACCGTCGTGATTGGCTGAAACTTCTCACATCCGGAATGCGATTGGCTGTCAGCTCCACCAAAGCCCTCCCCTTTCTGCACAAGTTAGATGTATCTAGATTGTTTTGAGAGATGAGTTGAATGCTTTGCTTGCTAACAGTTAGCCTCCAATCTCTAAGTTCTTGCAGGGGGACGTACGATCTCCAAAATGCCGAGGCTAGAGGTTAGTGGAAACTACCACCAATAGGCAGCCTTTGATCAGCAGGGACGCGAAGAAATCCGCCATTAATTTGCTTGATAATTATGTCGGTAACGGTAACTTAAGATAGCTATTAGCCAGCTAGCTAACTGAAAGCTAGCTGAATAGGTAATTGCTCAGGTTGCTAGTTTTTTTGCTAGACAAGTGACGGGATAATTATCTGAACATCGCTTACTGTCAACGTAAATCAGGTATCACTAATGTTCTTGTCATTTGTTAAACAGTCTATAATTAAGCTGTAATATGCAGGTAAATGAGTTTAGGTTAGCTGTAAAGCTAGGTTAATCTACACCAGCTTGTTAGCATCTAGTAGTTGTAAATTAGAGGTTCAGAATAACGTTATATTAACAAGGTCTGTTGACTGTGTTAAACCGAATAATATGACGACATTACTGCTGGCTAATTGCATCTTAGTGAGTTTTCTTTGGTGTTATAAAGTTGTCTGCTGTCATCATACTTATGTGAATTGATCATGTGAATTATGTAAATAGATTGTGAGGGATATTCATAGTTTATATTTAAGTTTTAATGTAAATCAGGGATTTAATTGATAATTACTCCACTCTTATGTTATTGTAATTAATATTTTTCTTTATTGTATTTTACATTATCTTTATTGTACCTTATTACATTTTACTTAAAACTTCTATTGTCCGTCACTGGTTGGTTGCATGTCTGTAACAAAAAGGATTTCCCCTTGGGGATGGATAAAAGTAATTCTGATTCTGATTATTTAAAATTCATACTCTGTTCGGATGCTTTATGTTTTCATTGCAGAAGGGGCACGGAATGGATTTAAGGTCCAGCTGTTAAATGTGTTGACTGGTACCTTATCATACAGGCAACTGTTAGTGCAGGATGCCTGAGATGACGGAAACACAGACACCTGGTCGTAAACCCAAGTGAGGATGTTTGAGATGCTCTTTATTATTCTTTGAACCAAATGATCAACATGGGCACTTGGATAAATGTGTACACAGTTGTAATGAGAAATGGGAATTGTTGTTTCATTTTTTTGCAGAAAGAAGAAAAACAAAGAATCTCACAATGCAGGTGAAATAATATCTCCTGTTATGCTTCTGTTCAAACCTTGCTCCATATTGAACTTCGATGTATTGTGGGGTTTCTTCAACTGGTGATCAATATACGTGTAACTGGACATTAATGTTTATTCTCTTCTTTATATAGTTGAGAGACACAGAAAAGAGAAGATTAATGCTGGGATTAACCGCATTGGTAATCTTTTGCCCTGTTCCCAGGCACTTAAACAGGTAAGAGACAACCTGGGATTACAGTTTTGCCTCATCAGCAACACATTATGGTGAAATTAGTGTCTGTACAGGCCAGCTTACTGTTGTGGCATGTATTAACATCAAACCTTTATGCCCTTATCTATAGAGTAAGAACATGATCTTGGACCAGGCTTTTCGCTACATCACTGAACTGAAGAAACAAAATGATACAATGCTTCTGGAAGGAGGAGAGAAAGTCCAAGGTGAAGTTTAACAATTGTACACCTCGCACATGGTTTTTGCAGTAGTGCACACCTTCTGATTTTCTCACAGTTTAATTATACTTGAAGTTATGAACGTGCACTTGGAATCATTAACATATGACTAAGTACACTTGATTGACTATATGTGTGCTTGGTCTCTGTGCAGCAGAGGAGATCCGTCGGCTGCGGCGTCAGTTGGAGGATTTGAGGAGGGAGAGCGCTCACTACATCGAGCTCCTCAAAGCCCATGACATTAACATCCTAGAAGACCCCACTATTCACTGGAAGGGCAAACAACGCTGCGCCAAGGTGGCAAAGGTGACCCCCACTAACCAACTCCCAAAGGGCATAATCGTCTATTCCAACGGCAATGTGATGTGCCCGGCGGGGAAGGAAACTAGACCAGCGAAACAGCCTTCTGAAACATTAATTCTTCAGCCACCTTCTGAGGTCAGTGCCAGGTTGAGGGTCAATGGAACCCTGCTGCAAGTAAATTCCGCTTCTTCCACCCCTGCACTTCTCCCTGGGTCGACTGCCACACCCACACAGTCTACACCAGGCCTGAGAATGATAGAGCAGTGTGTGGTCGAGACACCGGTTGCAGCCCCCACTCTGCCACCCTCTGTGTCTTACATCACCCTCCAGATCCCTGCAGCCACCACAACCCTGCCCCAGCAACAACAGCCTGCCGCCCCAGCCCAGACCCTCACCATAGCAGACACTTCAGCCTCACAGTTCCCCGTTGATATCCCTGCTCAGCCTGTGTCCAATCTCACCACGCTTACCCAGACTATATCCACACCCAGAGCAACAGCCTCAGAGGTTTGCTCTTGGGTCACACAGGACACTGCCATCAGGACTGTAAATTACACTGCTATCCCTAACAACCAAGCCCTTCTTAGGGCCGGGGCGGCAGGCAGCACACAGACTACCTGGACAACGCTGCAGATGGCAGGGAACACAGTGCAGCCAGTCTGCCAGAGTCTCCCCACACAAGAGGTCATCAACACCACCCAGGCTGTCCAACAGGTGACTGTGTGTCCAGTGGGCAACAAACCCTCTGTTCAGCCTATTCAAATACAGATGCAACCACATGTGCCTGTACAGCAAGCACCCATTACAACCCACATTCAAGCACAGCCCTTTAAGAGACCACCCCAGCTACGTCCAGCAATCCTGAACCAGGCACAGCCTCAGCCTGTCCTAGCCCCCCAACCTCAGTGCGCTGTTATCCCCCAGCCAGCTGTGGTGGCCCACCCTGCCGTTGCGTCGCAGCCCCAGCCCGCTGTACTTCAACCAGCGTCATTGGTTCCCCATGCTCCGACAGCCCTCATACCTCAGCCTCAGCCTGCCCTGGTGCCCCAGCCACAGGCCACTGTGCTGCCTCTCCTTCAGACCATGCAGGTGCTGCAGGTCAACCCAAACGGAGGGACAGCCTCAGGTGTAACAGCACCACAGAATACTAACAACCAAAGTGTTGTCATCCTGCAGCAGGCCAGTACTTGCCCAAACCAGTCAGTTGTAAGAGAGGAAATAACCAATCAGACACCCTGTCAGCATATTGTAATCATCCAGGCACCCAATCAGCCTGCACCTGCCCCTCAGAACCCTCAGGTTGGAATGGCGGCTGTGCCCACTGCAGTACCTGTTGTGTCCACTCAAATACCCACAACCAGCAGTTCAACATCTGCCACTTCCTTACAGAGTGTTGGGGGAAAGCAGCTGGTGCACATTCTCCCACGCCCTGTTCAGGCTCAAATGAACCATCCTCTTCAGGTCACCCAGGCCTCCACTTCCCCACCGATTCCTCCAACTCCACAGACTATCACTGTGAACGGCCAGGTGTTTGCCTTGCAGCCCATGAAGACTTCTGACAAACCCAGCTCCCAGGGTGGCCAGAGTACACTCCAGCTGGTCCAGCCCACCACCACTGAGGAACCATCTACTAATGTGGCCCTCAACAGTTTAGGGGCACTCAGCAGCCTCAATCAGAGCATCTCTCAGGGCCTACCACTTACCATTTCTAGCCAGAACAATGGTCAGCCTCCAGCTGCTCCATCATCAGTAGTCCAGCAGAAGCAGCCTCCTGCTCCAGCATCCGTCCCTGGAACCACACTTGCACTACCTGCCCGGCAGCTACAGGTCCCTTGTTTGAACCCAGTCAAATCAGGGCTGGTGGTTAATGCCTCTAAGCCTTCAGGAAAGAGGCTTCGCACAACTTCGAATACAAAGAGGGCAATAACTAAAAGGACTAAACCAGCCAAGAAAAAAGAGCTCAGTCAGGCACAGCCTGCTGCTGTTTCAGCCAAGCCAGTGGCAGGCGAAAGTCAGACAGTTACAGTATCTCCAGTTTTACAGTCTTTGACTGTAAAAGTCACAGACAGTCCCCCCACTTGTACCACACCTGTCGCAGCTACAGATTGTAGTGAATCTATAACAAATATCACCTCTACACAAAATGCTCAGATAATGATTGTGTGTAGTTCTTCTAATGAGCCAACTGTATTTAGTCAGTCTCATCCACAGAGCAAAAGCTCTGTCAGTCCAACTCAGACTGATGTTATATTCAGTCATACTAACATTAGTGGTGTGGCAACTGCAGTTACAGCTGCCAATGCCACATCGGTCAAGCCATCAGTTAGTGCAGCTGTGGCTATTGAGAGTAAACCAGCTGTAGTTTCTGGCAACAACTCAACTGGAGCCAAACTCTCAGTTCCAGAGGTTAAAGAGGCAACCACCAATTTAGCAACTGGCACAACACAAAGTAAGTCGGCTGCCATCACTGCTGTTTCTAGACAGAGCAAATCTGTGGTCAGTTCTGCAGGTGCCACTGAGACTCACTACACTCCCACCACTGTTTCTAGTCTGACTCCAGTCTGCACTAGCAGTATTACAGCAGCTGCACCAGTATCTTTAAATCAGGCTACCCAACTAACTTCAGTATGTTGTCCCCAGGGATCTAATACCCAAGGTCCTCTGCCCTGCAATAAAACTGTGTCTCAGCCCACTCCTTCACCATTGGTTTCCACAACTGTGGCACACTCATCACCTGGTGCAACATTTTCTGCAGCCCACAGCTCTGTTTCAGCCCCTACAACAAGTTCAGAGTTTAGGAAAAGGGTTGCTACCAGTAGAGCTCCAACACAGCAGACTGACCTGAACATGCCCAACCCTTCCTCCTGCCATCCCACTGAAGTCAAACCACCCCAGCCCCATAGAAGAGACAGGGAGGGTCGGGAAGAGAGACATTTTTCCATAGCAGCTGAGAAAGCGGGCTTGGTGGCAGCAATTTCTGACACTCCCTCTAGAAAGGATTTTGCCCTGTCTCAGCAGGTGTACACTAACCTTGACGATCAAACTATAGAGCACCCTATGACATCTAGCAGACAGACAGATTCTCCCATGTCTACAGGGGCTGGGGGAGGCAGAGGGTTCTCTGTGGCATCAATGCTTCCCCAGGGCCACAGTATTAGTGCGTCATCTGGCTCCTTTGGAACATTTACATTCACCTCTGAGCAGGCAGACATGCTGGCTTTGGCCATGCTAGAACAGGACAGTCCAGGAAGGCGGAGTGGAGCCTGCTCTGGGGACAACGCTGCTTCAACAAACCCCACCACAGCCACATGGGAGTCCCCAAAAACCCCACCAGTGTCTAGCAGTAAAGAAAGGGGCTCAGCTGTACAGCAGGTAAAAGTGAATAAACCTATAGACACAGTAACAGTTAAATCTGTTGTCAGAGGACAGGCTGGGGAGGGGTCTGTCAGTGGGCCCAATGGAAGCAGACATCCACAAAACATCTCATACTCCCAGTCTCTCCCCCAGGTGCAGTCTCAAAGCTCATCCCACAGCGGCACCGTGGCTAGTCTCAGTGTCAACAACCTGATCAGGCCCAGCTCTAGTCAGCAACCCTACCCTGGCTCTCCCAGTCTGGCTGGCCAACAGGGCTCAGTTCCCTCACCTGTGGGGACCTCAGCCCACATATCCCAACCCTCAAACAACGCCCTTTCACCCTGCTCAGGTGTAGCGCAGCTGAATGAGTACACCCCCTTAAAGACTGCATTAATGAGGGCTCAGGCTGGAATTGGTGTGGGTGAGCGACAAGTGAAGATCATCTCCAAACGGCAGGCCCAGGAGGAGGTGATGCTAAACACTGGAAAACGGCCCAAGCCTTGTCCTCCATCAGCTACCACAGTTAGCCATATGGACGTGAAAGCACCAGACCACAGCCAGATGATGGTGGGACAGCTGCCCCCCACATCCTCAGCTATAATGACAAGGATTAATTCAGAAAGTGGAGGTCCCCTTTTCTCCACAAATTCTTTCATGAGCCCGGTAGTTCGGCCCACGGATGGCCACTGCCCTCCTCAAGGAGCCCCTGAGCAGAACCAACCAGGTGTGCTTCATCTACCCCAGGGTCATCCACAGCATGTTGCAACCCAGCCTGGCCAGCACCTGGGAGGAAATCTTTACATGAAACAGCAGCAGCAAGAGCAACAGAGACACCATTTGTATCACTTGCAACACCACCTGACACAGCCTGACCCTGCACAGCGCCACTCACTACACCAGAGGGCGCTGCAGGAGCAGCAGCAGCAGCAGCATGTGCAGAAGAAGCGGGGACTTGTTAGAGGCAGTCAAACTGGTTCACCTGCTGGCCTGCAACAGAAGCAGCATCACCTGGAAAAGTCTGGAGTTCAGCAGCAGCACTCACATCAACAACAACAGACACAGCATCAACAGCACACACAGCAGCAGCATCAACAACAGTCCCACCAACAATCACAACAGCATCAACAGCCAACACAACACCAACAGTCTCATCCCCAACAGCACCAACAGCAGGCACATCAACAGCAGCCACAGACGCAGCATCAACAACATCAACAACAGCAGCAGCAGCAACAACAACAACAACAACAACAGTTACAGCAGCAGCAGCAGCAGCAGAGCTCCCACTCCAGACACCAGCAGCATCTACAGCAGCAGATCCAGCAACAGCAGCACTTTAGACACCAGGAGAAAAACTGTGAAGCCCAGGCAGCAGGATCCAGGGCCCACCACAGCAGTCACCTGGCCCAGCAGGAGCACCTCAAGGTTGGTGTCACATGGTTGATAATTGTATGATTTAATAAGATCAGAAACAAAGTACAGTGGCACCTGAGGTACTTTAACTGGCATTCTCAGTGCTAAAATTATCAGTTGATACATTTGATAAACGAGTAATTGTGGTAACTAATCAAAAGAAGGTTCAGCAATAAAGAATTTGATAATGAATGAGTTTTCATTTACCATTTAAACTATATGAAATATTGGCTATTCACAACTTAAAAGTCTAGTGTGTGACATTTAGTAGGAGCTATTGGCAGAAATGGAAGTGTTTTCATTAGTGTATATTCACCTGAAAATAAGAATCCATTTTTATCTGCAGAGGTCACGGGGTCCCCTTCTACAGAGGTCGCCATGTTGCGCCGCCATGTTTCTACAGTAGCCCAGAATGGACAAACCAAACACTGGCTATAGATTGCGAGTTTTGTGGCCACCTTAGTTTCTCCTAAATGATTTTAGATTCCTCAATGTGTATGTACCAAATACTAGTAATTTATGAAGGCAATTTCTAATTACTTTATGTATTTGATTATAATTTCATGATTTAAAAAAAAAATAATAATTATCACGACCTCAGGTGTGACATTTCTGTCAAAGTAGTCAACAGGTTAAAAAAAACAAACTAAAACTGGTATGCTGGTATTATTTGGGACTGGTTGGTAAATCTGTCCAACCTATTTGACACTGTGGCCTATAAGTGTTCCTTTTACAAAGACCTAGCTGTAGCAATCCACCGCAGCAGACCACATTTACACTGTCACAGCAAAAAAGATCCCAAAAACAAAAGCAAAATGCTTGCCATGGAGCTTTTTCTGTCCTGGGCCTTGCAGTGAAAAAGCAGCCCTGCCCCCTTAGCCACAGTAATTTCAACTGAAACTCAATTTAAGTATTGTAATATCTTGCCAGTTACCAGTATTTTCAGTTTATACTGTGTATATCTGTAAAAGTCTGAGACCTGTCAGGAAAAAATGTTGAACTTGCTTTTGTATGGGTTCAGTATCATTCGTGGTTGAATGACTTTTTATAGCATGTGGCTTTATTGCTGTCATTGTTTTATGGTAATCCTGCTAAAAGCATAGATTGATGATACTTTTATTTGAGAGTAACCTTTTGACTTTTTCTCTCCCTCAGCCTGGTCAGGACCATAATGTTATGCAGCGGATGATGAGCTCTAGGACTATGGAGCAGCAGCTCCTCTCTCCTCCTCCCAGCAATCCAGTGTCACGGTCGTCTGACCTGGCCTGCGCTCCATCACGGCAGGAACGTCACCGCGTTTCCAACTACTCTGCGGAGGCACTTATCGGTAAAAGTTCCACCAGTGGTGAACAGCAACAGCGCATGGGTCTCCACCTTCAGCCTGGCCGCGGTGCCACACAGGAGCAGCCAGACCTCCGCGGTTACCTGGACACATCACGAGGGAAGGCCAACATTGCACATAACCCACAGAATCGCCTGCCCTCTGAACATCCAGGGTCCGCTGATGTTCAGCGGGTCTCAGAGTGTCCGCCATTCAAGGCCATGGGAGGAGGCGCACATCAACTCAGTGGTTTTGAGGCTCAGGTGTCTCGTGGGAGTGACATGGCCCCTAAGTCAGTGCCATCCTCCCAGAGAGGCCCTCAGGGGCAGCAGCAGGGAGGGTTCAGGATGGGTGTTGGCCCTCCAGCAGATGGCAGGAACCGTGGCGGCTACAGTACAGCTCATCCCGGCTCACAGGGAGTACAGGTTGGACCAGCATTGCCTCGGGAGCAGGATGGTTGTCATCAGAGTTTCATGCAAAGTCTCCTTTCCCCCCACCTGCCTGAGCAGAGCAACCACCAGCGAGTGCAGTGCTGTCCCCCAGTCAGCATGGAGTACAGCTGCGTGCCTGGAAGCTCTTCAGGAGACATACAGGCCAAGGCCTCCAGCCCCAGTGTGCCCCAGACACAGAAGGCCCCAGGTATGCGGCTTGGAGAGGGCAACAAGAGCCATATTTCTCAGGTCAGCAGTAATATGCAGGGAGGCCCAGGTGTGCGTGCAGGCCTCCCCCACCCTCCAACCCCACACAGCAGCTCTGAGCCAGGCCGCTCCTCGGCCCCCTCCAGACCACCCACTGCTGTCAGCCAGCACTCTCGCCACATCGCCCGAGATACTCAGCCCACCAAGCTGAGACCTGGTGACCGGCCTCGATCGGGTACTCTGAGACAGAGCAACCCCTTTGAGCCTGAGGGCCACCTGCCGCTGCCCTCGGGAGGAGGGGTGCTGCTGAGCAGACCACAGTCTGGAGGAGAGGCACGGCGCAGCACCATCGTTCGCTTTATGGCAGATGGTGGTCAGGTTCCTAGTGACAACAACCTGGTTCCTGACCAACATCTAACACAAAACTTTGGTTTCTCCTTTATTCCTGAGGGAGGAATGAATCCTCCACCTCCCATCAATCCTAATTCCACATTCATCCCTCCAGTCAGCCAACCCAACGCATCCCGTACGCCGTCCCTTCTACCTGTGGAACCCCAGAACACTTTACCCTCTTTTTACCCTTCCTATTCCCCAGCTGCTCACCCCAGCCTTCCCAGCGATGTCACCCTCCAATACTTTCCCAACCAAATGTTTACCAGCCCAAGTGCTGACAAGGGCAGCGCTCCTCCACTCAATAACCGCTTCGGCTCTATCCTCTCCCCTCCTCGCCCTGTGGGTTTTGGCCAGGCCAGCTTCCCCTTGCTTCCAGATATGCCCCCTATGCCCATTGCCAACTCATCTGGAATCACGCCTCACATATCCAACTTCAGCCTCACCTCGCTGTTCCCTGAGATCGCCACAGGGATGCCCACTGATGGTTCGGCCATGCCAATGTCTCCCCTCCTGTCTCTCTCCAACACCTCGGCTGCCGACTCTGGCAAGCAGCCCAATCGTCCTGCCCACAACATCAGCCACATCCTGGGCCATGATGGCAGCTCAGCTGTGTGAGGAGAGGTCCTGCTGCATTTTGATGAACTGGTGTTCTGAAGTGAAGAGATTAATTTTCAGTTTGAGGTGTGTTCCTTTAAATGTTCAACAAGTTCAGAAAGTGGTGAAGCACCTGATGAACAGTTTCTCGATTGAAATGATGCCATGTCTGTTTGGTGGTGATTTTTGTTCAGTTTTAATCTCAAATGCGTCTCCTTTGGCATATGTATGATGTCAAAGTTATAATTAGTAATATTTCAAAAATCTTTTGATTTCAAGGTGACAGGAACATGTGGTCACTTAAAGCGCTGTTTGAAATGTTGGTTAAACAGGCTGTTTGGTTGTAAAACAAAATCAAATTTAGGTTCAGAACTTGAATTCAATTAATTCTGGGGTCCTTAAGAAACCTTCTGCACAGTTATCTACCAATGTAATTTACTAACTTATCAGGTTTTACTGTACAGAATTTTTTTTCCAAGAGCTATTTTGTAAATATCAATGTTTCATATCAGACTTGTTAAATTATGTATGTATTTGTAAATACAAAATTGATTAAAGTTTATAAGGAGACATTTGTATTTGCTGCCAACTGAAGAATTGTGTGTTTCTTGCTCCACTAGATGGCACTTGAACTCATCACTAACCTTTTTGTTTTTTGTAGCTCTGTGGCTGTTGCAGAACCCAACAGTGGGAGAAACAATGAAAATTAGTGGTGTCTTTATTCCAACAAGAGCAGATTTTGAACCAAGTTGACACATCTGTAGAAGGAAATTACTCAGCAAATTATGTTTTCACTGTAAAACATAGCAAATCTTAGAGGGGAGAAGAAAAGCATTTTAATCATAGTGTGCATATGGTACTTGAAACCCACAAATGTCTCAAGATTGTAAAGATGCACCCAACACCAATTTCATAAGCTTTTATTTACATGCAATAGTGCTCCAGCATGTGCAACCACACAACGGCTACACTTATAAGGGGAGTGTAGATTTCAGAATCTCCTTCATTTTGATTGCGGATGTCTCTGGCAAAGACTAATACTTATGCACCAACCTGTGAGGGAGGATTAATACTGACACGCCTGTCACAGCGCCCTCACCTGGCATTTGGTAACCAGCAAATGAGTAAACAGAAGCGGTTGCAGTATAAAGTTCAGCTTATCAATGACTGAGTTTAAGATATTTTCCAGAATCTCTCCCATTCAGTGATTTAAAAAAAAAAACATTAAAAAAATAAATAACTATACAATATATCTCTTGTACACTACTGAAACAATGGTTTATGTTGCATACACTTGTTAATAGTTTGTTAATGATGAACAATGCATAATACATTTGTGTTACTGCTATACAAAATGACACGGTTGTATTTTGACAACGTGACAAAGCAACAGAAAGAAACAGCAATGAAGCACCTCATAATTACAGCATCAGACTGGTCTGAATGGTCCCTTTGTTTCTGTTGCACATAAAGCTAAGTACCTAAGGTCCAAACATTTAGGATGGAGGATATCTGTGAAGAATGATGCGAGGAACGAGGAGGGTCTAGACATGAAGTGATGAACTAAGAGGAATCCCCTGCAGATTTATAAAGGTCCCCTGATCTTCACATGAGGCATAACATCTCAAACTTACTGCCCTCCCCAGGAAATGTAGAAAGACTTCAGCATCACAACATGGTACTCCTTACTCCATGACGATGTATGAATAGAGTCCTTTTCAATATGAAAATAACCTTATATACAGTATAATCGGACACTTATGTACAAAAGCATAAATATATAAATATCTGTGATACAAAAATAAATATTTTCTCTTGTTTTCTTCCGTTTGTTTAACAGTCTCTTATGCATCTGTTGTGTTGGCTGTCCCTTCGTCCTCAAGGGATGCTTCATTTGGGAGGATGTTCACTTCCTGTATTGTTTTATCTTGAGATTGTGGTGGTGTGGCTGCTGAAGATGATGTGGTGAAAGTCCCTTCGTCTTCTAGACAGAGAAGAGGAAAGGACGCTGGCTCTGCAGAAAGAAGGACGGAAAAGAGAACCGGTCAGAAAATGTAAACCTGATGCTGATTCTTAAGGTTTAAAACAATTGAGATTAACATGTCAAATGTTTCAGATTTGTGTGTCTTAACTCACTGAGTTTACATTAAGCACTAAAACAAAGATCTTTGGATGTCTGGATTGCAGGGTCATCACATCTAAGAAAAGCTTTGTTCCAAATATGTTAATTAAGAAAAAGGACTATTAACCAACTTAGAGTATTTCAGTTAATAGACATACTGTGAGTGACGTCATCCTCTACTTTAGCTCCACCGCAGAAGTTGCCATCACATCCCAGTTCCTGTGAACTGAGGTGCTGAAATGAAGAGTCGAGGAGCTGAAGAGTGGAATCATCAGGAAGACAGCAACTCTGTTCGTGATGATCTGAACCACTAAGGAAGAGAAGAAAAAACAGTTAACATTATGGCTGCAACTTATGCTTATTTTCAGTATTGGCCTGCAAAATGTCTCACTCACTCATAAGCATATGATATAAAAATTATATTTAAAAACCAGGCTGGTTCCTTTTTCTTACAACATACATTGGTTATGCCAATATGCCTAAAAATGTATTCATTTTCTGTTGGATAATTAATTGACTGATTGTTTCAGCACCAGTTTAGGTACAAATTCTTCAGTCAAAATTTTAATAAAATCAAAATCATGAAAAAAATTATTATTCAGTGACCAACAATTTGCATGATTCTCTGTTTTGTATACTCTGAGCATTAATTATTTAGGAATTATTTGATAATGTCCCTCCAGTACATTTCAGTTCATACTGTATATGAGTTTTATATGTAAAAAGGTACCTGGTGGAGTAGTGATAAACAGGCAGATGTCCATTTGACGCCGTCTGTGGCAACAACGTGTCGCACTCCATATCACAGTCCACCTCCTCCTGCAAAACACAACATATACAGATCATACATTCAACACTATTGGACTTTTATGACATGGACAACTTTTTAACAACCTATACTGAAGAGTTATTTTACCTGCTGCAGCCCTGGCAGGCAGTGTGTGGGGTGATGAGGTTTGCCATTTGGAGTGTATTCTCCGTTTGCAGTGTAGAGGCCGTGTGGAGCTGTCATGTGGCCATCCAGAGGGCAGTGGCCAACCAGAGTAAGTCCCTGAAGGGGAACCATGGTGTACTGGCATGACGACACGGGGGCAGCCACGGCAGGAAAACACAAGTCAGATGTTTGCTCTGAAATAAGCACAGAGAATTACATAGATGTAAAGGCAAATACTGTTATTACAGCAAACATTAGCAATATGAGGAGCACCCACTCTGTTTGGCCCAAGCCCTCCAAAGGCAGAAAGGGATGAAGGCGACAATGATGAAGACGAAGGCTCCCAGGACAATACCAACTATGAGGTAGGGGAGGTCACCGGGCCGAGGCACGGGTCCGCTGGGTTGTACCAACCCAGGGTCTGGGGTCTCTGATGGAGGAGGCCGCGAGTGATTAGGACGAGCTGAGGAGACAAGAAGTGGGAAAATGTGTTAAAAAGACAGCTCAGATATGTCTAGATACATCTACATCAGCCTGAAAGGTAAGTGTACGTTACAGCGAAATTTCCCCCTAAAAAATTACCTCACCTTTCGTTTCAAGGATCACCACATTGCCAAATTCACTCTCTCCCTTCTCGTTGAAGCTCTGCATCTTGATGTCGTAGGCGGTCTCAGGCTGGAGGTCAGTGATCGAATGCCAGTATCTGTCTCCTTCCACCACATCCTTCTTATAGT
This sequence comes from Coreoperca whiteheadi, assembly GCA_011952105.1. NCBI lineage: Eukaryota > Metazoa > Chordata > Actinopteri > Centrarchiformes > Sinipercidae > Coreoperca > Coreoperca whiteheadi. The sequence continues at coordinate 14,341,087 of CM022493.1, forward strand.
CACTGTCATTATCGCTGTCTGTTGGCCGGTAGAAGATGTAGAAGCCGTAGATGGGGGTGTTGTTCACGGGAGTGTACTGTTGAGAGGGGAAATAACTCATGGTCCCATCACAATGAACTCAAAATTAGATAAGAAAATTAATTTTACTGCCAAAAAAAACTGAAAAACGTATCCTGATTAATAGCAGACAAAAACACCTATTTTTCTCCCCCCCCCCCCTTTCTAGTCACTCACCGTCCATTTCAGAATGATGGTAGTGTCATTTATGGCTTCATTGTAGGTGATGTATGGTCCATCAACAGGCCGCTCATGGGTTCTCCCACCCACCACTGTGTATGCCTTTGAAGGAGCACTGGGTGGACTGGAACCGATTACATTCACTGCCACAACACGAAACTTATAGGACGTACCTACAGGGAGAGGGAAAGCCATTACTAAGCTGTCTCCAGGGGCTACAAGCTGCCTAGAATGAAGCTCTGCATTGTGTTGACTAATGATGTTTGTTTTCACATTACTTTGTTTTCCTTTTCAGAGCATTTGTGATTCGGTTATGGTTTTGATTGATGGCAGCAATTACTGAAATGACTGTAACAACACTCATTATGCTGATGAATTTACAGGCCGTGGGAGTGTAATTATGCAGGACATCATTATTGTAATTATATGGTACAACCTCCTACTTCTCCCCCCAACTCCACCAAGTCTGAATAAACTGTTGTGAATAATAACAACACTGTTTAAAGTGAGTGAAGATGGCCGACCTTTCTCCAGGCCCGTGATCTCCACAGAGAGTCGCGACGGGGGGATGTTTTCCACCGCCGTCACCCAGTCCTCTCCTGCCTTCTTCACCTTCTTGTACTCCACCCGAAATGACTGGATGGGGAAACCGCGGTTACCGCGAGGAATCCAAGTCACGTATGCAGACGTTTCTGTTGCCGTGGAAACTGTGGGCTTGTCAGGGGCTTCAGGAGCTGCAGAGGAAGAGGAATGGTGTCAGATAGAGGACGAGAACAAACAAACTCCCAAACAACACTCTGTAATTATGACAGCGAAGGCAAAACACATTACATTCAGCACTTACTCAGAGCTCATCCTTCAGAGACAGAAAGGAAAAAGAGATTGAGAAATTTCCATGTTAGTCAAAAGAAGAATGGTTAGAAGTTAAGGCTCTTGCTGTAAAACAACATCTTGTTATTTTAGTAGATGGGATTTTTAAAGTTAATAGGAGGTAGAGTTTGCTAAAGGGTATAGTAAGGTACAGAATTGGAGGGATACTTACGGGAGAGGCTTGGTGAAGGAACAGCAGGAGTTTTCGGTGGGTCAATTACCCCTTTGCGACCTGAAGACAGAAAAACACCAACAGTTCGATCAGAGTTCAAATTAAGGAACTGCCTTTTGAGCCTTGTAACATGTAAACTAAATTCTCCCTTAAGGCAGAAAGTCCACGGCTGTGCAAGCAGCTCTGCGAGTGTGTGCTTACGCTCTTAGCTGTTCTTTTAGCTTAATTCTAACATCAGTATGCTAACCTTTTGATGTTTAGCATGTATAATGTTCACCATCTTCATTTAGCATGTTAGCATGCTAACACTTGTTATCAGCACTAAACGTGCACTACAGCTGAAGCTGACGGGAATTATATTAGCTTTACAGGTATTCGGTAATAAACCATTGTAATCCAAGTACTGGACAAAATTAAACTGATGATGGTGCTAGATGAGGAGTTAAGGATTCACCAACATGATTATTTCATCCTGAGGGGATCATGAATTTCTGTACCAAATGTCATAGCAATCCACCCAAAAGTTGTTGAGATATTTTATTTCAAAACCACAAAATGTGAACCATATACTGGCCCTAGAAGAAAATTCAGGCGATCCCTAAATTCAGTAGGATTCATCCTGTGGGGAACATGAATGTCTGTACAGGATTTAATGGTGATCCATATAAAACATGTTGAGATATTTCAGTCAGGACCAAAGTGGTTGACAGACCCACATTGTCATCCCTTTGCCATCTTTAAAATGCTCTGACAGTGTTGTACCTTTGCCAGTTCTGAAGGTCATCATAGCCGGTTGTCCCAAACCTGCACAGTTTTTGGCAGTCATTTCCACCTCATACAGGCTGTCTGGCTGCAGCTTGGCCAGAGTCAGCTTGTGGAGAGAGCCTGAGATACTGCTGGAGGTCCACTCTGCTAGAGGGTCTCCCACCTGAGAGAGAGACAGAGGGGTGAGTCACTGACAAAGAAAGTGTACATGTTTGAGTTGATGTAATTTTTATTCATACATTTGAACAGGGAATGCAGCGAACAGATTGCAGTACCTTCCTGTATTTGACCATATACTCCAGCACAGGGACCCCTCGCTCATGCCGCGGCCTCCAGGTGAGTTCATAGTAATCAGCCTTGCCTGTGCGCGGCTGGCTGAGGATGATGGGGGCTTCTGCAGGTAGGATCTGTCCTGGCAGCTCAGAGCAGTCAAGAGGCAACATGGCGCCTGTGGCTCCAGGCCTCACAGGCGGCTGCTCTTTCAGCACCTTGTCTGGGCTGAGCGGCCGATAGACCGAGGGCAGCTTCCCACTGGATGGAATCCCTAAAAAGAAAAGACATACATCATGAAATCTAAAGGTCGTGAAATAAAAGAATCAAATCTCTGACAAATTGACCAACTATCTGACTTACCACTTGATACTGTGATAAGGCGAGCGGAGGCTTGTGAGCTGCCCACCCCATTCTCAGCCATGCATTGGTACAGTCCATCATCCTGTGGGCCCACATTAGAGACCCGCAGCATCCGGGAGGTGAGGCGGTGGCGAGGAGATGGGGCGAGGGGACGGGCATTGTGAAGCCACATCACTGAGGGAGTAGGTTTACCGCGGGCCTGGCAGGTGAAGCGTACCGTCTCTCCGTACACAACCTCCTGCTGCAGCAGCTGAACAGTCACCTGAGGAGGCTCTGCATAAGACAAAGTTTGGCCTAGTTATCTTGTTATTCATGTGTCCATTGTTGTGCTTGTGCATAGTGTCTGTAACTGAGACGATTCGTCGATTAGTCAAATGAAAAGAAAATTGCTATTTTATAATACTACAACAATTTTGATAATCGATTTACTGTTCAAGAACTGTTTTCTAGGAACAATTCCTAAAATTTACATACCAAATGATAAATCAGTTAATAACCGGCAGACTGATCAATAATTGAAAATAATGTTTAGTTGCAGCTGTAATTTTCATATTCATTAATCTGCAGATTACTTTTTTGAATGAATAATTTAGTCAATTAAAGTTTGAGTGAAAAATGCCAATGAAAATGTCCCAGAGCTGCAGGTGACATCTTCAAATTACTTGTTTTGTCTGACCAACTTTTAAAAAGTTCAAAATATTCCATTCACGATAATAGAAAACACAGAAATATCTGTTGAACCAATGAATGTTTGGCATCTTTTGCTTGATAAATGACTTAAACGAATAATCAATTATTAAAATTGTTTAAGCTGTAACAATGTCATGTGTATGGTATGAGCACGTCTGTGTGTGAGTAAAATCACAATCATGCACGTGTGGTTGTGTGTGTGTGTGTGTGTAAAGGCTGTATGAGAGGGGGGTGTATAGAGCCAGGCAGGCGGGGCCACGCCAGCTAGTTGATGGTTGGCTGCTTGTGAATCAGGGAAAGACAGAGCTCATTACAGCCACAGCAGCTCTCTGGCTTTAATTAGAGCCAGCTGCAGAGAAACAAGCCCACAACACACACACAGAAAATCACTGTAAAAACAGTCATCCATAACCTAGACACACTTAATCAAGTCCTGCTACAGAATAGCGAGCTGTGTCTCTACAAACTCTTTCTTACCCAGCTCCGCCCAGGCTTACATGCTTCTCACACACACACACAAACACACACACATGACTGCGTGCACACATTCAGAGCCCTGTCTTCTCTGGTCACCAAACAGGAGTCAGTCTAATTATTAAATCTGTGACACAGATAACACTTTACTCACTGCAGAGTCAAATGACCAAACTACATTCACTATGAAAAGCCTTTAAGGGAATCTGCATTTCACAAATTAATTCAAGCTCTTTATAAAATAATAAAACAACTTTCCTTTACGCTTCCAGTTTACTCACCAAACACTTGCACGTCATAAAGCACCGTTGCAGAGCTGGCCAAGCCAATGCCGTTGTCCGCTCTGCAAATGTAAGTGCCCGAGTCGCCCTCGCCCACTGCATCAATCAGCAGGTTGCTGAGCAGGAAGCGCGTGTTGTTATGGGAACGCAGGTCCTGCCCATCTTTTGCCCATATGACCTGCGGAGTGGGGATGCCGCTGGCCACGCACTCCAACACCAGTCGCTGGCCTTTGGTCACCATGATGGAACGAGACGCCGGTGGGTAAATGATACGAGCTGCTTCTGAGGTGGAGCCTGGAAAAGATGACAGTCAGGGTATGAATACTCAGCCAATAGGATGTAAAAGAGATCTGTGCACATTTTCCCACCCTTCTTCCATTTCTTTAAAATTGCTTGTATACGTGTAGTGGCAGAACACAAAGGATTTAAATCACAATGTGAAGTCTAAGCACTTTCATCTCTGCCTTTGAAGATGCAACAGCATGAACTGTGCACGTCATCACCTGTGACTAAATGTGTCATGGCAAGAGCGGATGTTAATAGTCACACTGTTGCTGTAGACACATGTGGTGCACATGTGTCTACACCAACAGTTACAGGCTCTTCTTATGTCTTTTCTGATGCAGTTTCTCACTGAATAATAATATTTCAGTATGACCCTTGATGTCTTTTTCAGCTCTTTAAAATTTTGTTTTCATTAGAACCAGCAATGCCAATAAAAAAAAAAACTTTGTGTTCTGTCTCAGCATCAGAGTGTTGGAGATGATGACTCACGGCGTATGCGCAGGCGGTCAGCAGAGGTGGATGTTTTGACCTCCTGAGTGACAGGGTTGTAGGCAGCACACTTGTACGGCCCCTCATCGTCCTGCGTGGCGTTGGCTATCTGCAGGTTCCCTGACGGCATTATGAGGTAGTTTCCTGCAGATCAAAAACCAAAAACAGATGTCAGAACGTGCTCTTAAGGCCTAACAAACCCATAAATTAATCAGAGGGTACACTTAGGGGGAGTTAGTGCCTTTGATGGGCTGAAGACAAAGATTCAGATCTCTTGTTGTTGTGGTTGTTGTTATTATTATATCTTATTATTTGTCTCTTGCTCACACAAAATGTGCAGTGAAATGCAGGGTGGCATACTGTGCTAAAAAGGCTAGTGTGAAACAACGAATAATAATTACAATAACAGCAAAAATAAGGAATAAAACAAGATATATAAACGATGAAAATTCAAATAAGTAATGAAGAATATATGTATCGTTAGTATTTAAATGCTTAAAGTGTGTCTTGACCTGGCGTGTACGGTGTGCCATTTTTCCAGAATATAAAATGTACATATGTCACAATTGTAAAGAAAACTATGCAATAAAATTTTAAACACACTTATTTTGTACGCAAATATGCAAATGTTCAGGGCAGTGGAAAGGATTCACAGAGGAAAATACGCCAGACAAGCAATGATGTTACAGCAATAACATGAGATCATGTATTACATACTTATTTTGAAACTTAAAAGCAGGAAGACAGTATGTAATATATAAGAAAATACATGAATGTCACCAAGACAAAGAGGAACCGCAGAAAAATTAAGTCCATACTGTGAAACACAGAGTGTAATATGAGCGCTATGTGCCATTCCAGTGCATGTTTGCATTGTCAGCACAGATCACAAGGTGGCGCCCCAGAGTCTGACCAAGAACAGTCAGTGAATGGTTGTCAATGTGGAATTCATTTCCTCACAGATAAGCTGCAGATATCAGTACCTACAGCTCCCAGGCATCATCAGCATACCAGCCGCAAACCACTGGAGCTTTTCTTCTCTTCCAGGCAGCTTAGAAGTAAATAGTTTGAAATATAAACAACTGCTTTCCCATGTTTCAACAGTCCAGATAATACCCTTATCAGCGGTTTTATGATGGGCCAGATAGCAGGATTTTAGCATTCCGGTAAATTATAAATGAAGAGGGATCTTGAGAGAGATTAAGGGGGATCCTAATGAATTGAAGCAGCTCAGTACCTTTGGATGTTTCCAGCCACTCCTGTTTGACACTGTAGCGGACCTGAGCCTTGGGCTGGCTTTCAGGGAGGTGACATTCAATCACAGCCGTGTTGCCTTCGTCGACCTCGATCTCCTGCTGGTCATCAGGCTCAAAGTCCCGCAGCTCTGAAAAACACACATAGGCGAGGGAAAAGTCAGTGCTGTAACATCGCCGCAACACAATTCACCATTCTTTCATCATCTTAATACACAGTGTAAATCACATCTAACTGCACATGTATAGTCAGTCCTCAGCTTTAGAAGAAGAAAACCACAATATTCTGAGCAATACCAAACTCAATAAATAACTGTGCTGTTTCTTTATTGGTTGTCTCGCTTCACCCTGTCCCCATTGTATCATGACCATATTTTCACAACTTCTATTTGAAAGAAAAACCTCTTTTACCTGCATTTAGCCATTACTTTTCCACTCCTTGTCTTAAATCACAGGAATTATAGTTATAAAAAAAAGGCACTGTAGCTAATTTTTCTGTTTTACTCATTTCAAGTCACTTTGGATAAGTCCAAAGTCTAAAAGTGGTGTCTGCAACATTTGAGTAACTTTCATTAATCCTGTGAAACATTATAGTGGGACTGGAGCCAGTTCAGATTCTGTGGGAAATGTGGGGAGTGGGATTACTGGGGCTATGTGCTGCGACTGTGTCCCACAGACACACAGTCTGCATAGCACATACACTCTGACCTCTTGACCTCCTAACCCCTCTGGCTGAGTGGCCCAGAGGCCTGGCCATAGGGTTAAAGGTGAGAGGTGGCCATCCTATAGAGTTTCAAAGAAATATATCCAGTTTAGGTTTGGGAGGAAACAGCAAAACTCTGCTCTTTTAAGAAGCCGGGCCAAAAAAACAACACAAAAATCTTAGGAGGGAGGGATGCTGCCATTTTATAGATTCGAAGCAGAAGGAAACTAAAATGAGACTGAGAAAAGGAAAAAGAGGGAAGGGAACAGCACAGGAGGGGAAAAGAGAGAGTAACAGATATTTGTCATGAAGGAGTCCAGAAGTGAAATGAAAGATAAATAAAACTTCTCCAGGAACGTAATTCAACGTCTACCAGCTTTTGTTGATTTATTCTTAACAAACATGGCCTCCCTCAATTCTTTCCAGAGGTGCTATAACTGGTGTGTTTTTCTTGGAGCAGTCACTCTCTCTGGCAAGAACACTAAGCTGCTGGTATATACAGTCCGCTGATGACACTTTGTATACAGCTCTAATTCAATAAGTAAAGTTTAGTTAAGGCCAGGGTATCTACTGATACGGACACCACAGAGATTTACTCAAAGCACTGTACAAACACCTTCACTGTGGGCAACTGATTTATTCACCATGCATGTTGGATCTGTCCCTCTGTCTGTGTCTGGGGGAGCTTTTAATGGGAGAAATGGGGGATATCAAGGTCAGCCAGGACATGGTGTGTGTGTATGTGTTGGTGGTGGTGGTGTGTTGGGGGTTTAAAGCATTAAAAAATAAACCGTGTGGCGCTCCATTTGCTAAATCAATCAGGTGCTGTTTTTACAGCCACCCCCACCCCCTTGCCTCCCCCTCATATCGACTCATCCCACCTTCCACCTCCTGCCTGCTTCTCCCAAATTCCTCCAGCTACACCTTTTAACCCCCCCCAACTCTACCGCCCCACATTCTTCTCAGGAAGAACCCCGCATGGGTGCCTCTCAGGTGTGTGAGTGTGTGAGGTGAGGTGTGTGTATGTGTATTCTTCTGTGTGTGTGTGTGTGTATCCTGCAGAAATGGAGGATTGATGGTATTCATAAAGTGAAGCAGACCTCCCGCACCAGGGCTGCTTGGCAAGACAGAGTTAAATATTTCTAAAGAGACAGTGCATTCATCATCTTTATGTGTTGCAGTAGGAGGCCTGTGTGTGTGTGTATCTGAATTATAACATGTTTGTGCAACGTGTTGTGCGTTCACGTTGTGCAGATACATGTCTCTGTTTTCTGCAGCAAAAAGGGGGAGGGTGATTGTGTCCACAAGAATTCAAGCGAGGAGCTTTTAACTTATGCCAAAAAAACACAGATTCTTCAGAGTCAGACAGCAAGGAGGGTCTGGAATCAACCTATCCTGATCACAAAAAAACATGTGCGTACAACTAAGAGGGCTCACATGGAAGGGCAGGCACGTACACACTCCCCATGGAGCAATTCCTTAGGCGGTTTCGGGGTAGCCGAAGAGAGACCGTTATTAAATTAGAGAAGTTTTTGATGAGAGGCGGGGTGAAATGTCTGGCTCAACATGTGGTTATCGCAACACGATTCATCCACTATTGGAACTATCAATAACTTTTAGTGCCTTTGTGTATGCTCTGCAGAAAGTGAAAGAAAGATAATGAAAGGAGGGAAGAGAAGAGAAAGTGACAGGGTGAAGAGTGAAAAATGTGCAGAGGATGAGACATGTGTGTGTAAGGTTATGGAGGGCTTCAAGGAGACAGAGAATGTGACATCACGTCTCATCTTGCGTGATGATCTTGTCTCAACTGGCCTAAAAACACCTCCAGTTTCTCCAGCTATGCCTGCCTCATACATCACATCACTACATGTAAAACAATAGTTACAGGGTTTTTACCCAATGGTTCTAGTGAAGGCATACACCCATATCCCTCTTCCCACCCCCTCACACACACACACAACACCCTTATGTCCCCCCCAGCCCTCTAACCAATTATGGGGCCATAATTTCTAGCCAGCCCTGCTGTCGGGACCTGTGGAGAGGAATGTGGGGTTGTGGAGAGCAGAGGGGCCGATGGAAGCAGGGGGTCCCCAGGCTCAGTCCTGGTCCCCTCTTCCCCTGCTGACCGGCCCCTGAGCCCCTGGGTCCCCTCCATTTCTCCAGCTCAGATTACACAGCTTTAGGCCCCCTCTCAGTCCCATGATGTATAGCAAATATAACCCCACACACTTAGACCAACACCGCACTAAAAAGGTCCGCAGTGAGAATAATTCACTTTAACATGACACTGCGTAAGAGCAGCCATTTATTTAACTACACAGAATAAATACTTGCCTGACTAGCTGGACCTAATATCACTAATCAATGATGTGCAACAGTTTTCACCATGATCAGAACTTTAGTTGGACCATGTTAAGGATTAGACTTTCAATAGTGGAAAAGTACAAGCTTTACAACGTTGTATTGGGGAAGATTTTTAAGCAAACAAATACTGCCCCTTCACTGTTTGTGTTCTACTAGAAGAAAATTAAATCAAAAGGCGTTGTTTGCATACTCTTACAAACCAAAAGGGGTCCTGTGTGTTTGTGTTTATTTGTCTCAGCTTTGTGTGGGTGGCTACTCACTGGCAGCAGTGACGTTAGCAGGCACACTAGCCAGGGCTCCTGCGCCGGTGCTGGCCACACACTGGTATCTGCCCAGAGTCAGGTTGGAGAGTGTGGGGATGTACAGGCTGTTGGGCCCCAGCACTACACCCAAATCTCCGTCCAAGAACTCCTGGCCGTTGAGGCGCCAGCTGATGTTGGCAGAGGTGGGTCGGACGCTGCAGCGTAGATTCACGCTGCCTCCCAGCTTCTGCACCACAGACATGGGCTCTTCAGTGAATACTGGCACCTCCTCTGAAGAGAAGATTATACAAAGCAGTCAGAAGCAAATAAAAAGTATTCAGGCATTTTACTTCATACAAGTCAAGTCAGCATATAAGGACATTTTCTACTGATTACATATCAAACAATGTGGCCAGTAGTGTGACACCTTTTGTCTTGTCTTTTGACATACACACAGTTATTTACAGCTGCAACTAACAAAACCTGTGATTATCAATTAATCTACTGATTATTTTCTTGATTGAGAGTTTGGTCTTTAAAAATAGTAGAAACGATAAACAATATCCTAGAGCACAAGGTGATGTTATTAAATGTCTTGTTTTGTCCAAAACTATACAACAATGTCAGACAAAGAAAAGCATCATTTGGCATGTTTGCTTGACAAACGACTAAGTATTTTCAAAATAGTTGCCAATTAATTTCCATCGACTGATCAATTAAAGGACTAATCATTGCAGCTCTACATGCAATACTTGGTGGCTAGTATGGCTCATGCAACCTGCCCAATTCTTCAGTTCATTTCAAATAAAACTGCTGTTGCTGCCAAACATGTATAACACCTCCCTCTCTGTGACTTAGCCAGAATATTTGGTCCCTGGCAAGACATATCCTGCACCAGGTGTTTGGAAAAAGACTAATGTAAAGGCATTCATAAGGGGAGCCTAGATCAAGTCAGTAATATGCATTTCGAAACGGTGACAGGACAAAAATGGAAATTTTTTTAGTTATATTTCTGCAGTGATCCAGTTTTCACCATTTGTTTGTATACTCACCGGGGAGAGAGGCGTCGCTCTGCAGGCAGCACAATAGTACTGCACATAAAGCGCACAACACTGGAGCCCTTCTCTTTTTCATCCACGGAGTCCAGTCTCTCTTTCCAGACATCTTCCATACACTACCTCCTGAAAACACACACACAAACACAGGAAGGTCAGAGGGCCATTTACAGACGTGGTACACTCGAAATAAACAGCATAAGCTACTTTCTTCTGAGTGAAACAAACACACACCGACAGACCTGCACAGAAAACAAAAGCCACCAAAATTCAGCTTGGAAACATACATCATCCATCCAAACAGCCAATCATGATTCATACATAAGCTGCTCTCTATCTTACTTGTATACACGCACGTACACAAAAAGGCAGCCATTAACGAAACACAACCCAGGCGAGGCAGCGCACTCTGCAGTACCCTCAGCAGCTAAACTCCAGACACAAATAAAGCCTTTCTTCTCCGTAAGCCCCCATCTCACCGCTGACCCCATCTGCTCCGCCTGTACCCGCACCCATCCAGCCTGCGTTCATCAAAGGGACGCCTTTGCTGCGGGCCGTAACCCGACCCCTGCACCTTCCCGCTCAGGTGTAACCGATACAGGTAGAGGGTCCAGGAGGAGGAAGGAGGGGGAGGAGAAGAGAAAACACACAGGCTGTATTCAGGAGTTGGGACAAAGAACAACTAATGAGGGGCAGGATGGGGAGGCGGACGGGGGGGGATGGGGGGGATACATATCACAGCAGCGACGAGTGTGTGCTAGATGGAGGAGAGGAGGGTTCTTTTAGGCATTATGTATCAGCGGGAAAATGAAGAAGACGATGGTAATGGTCAGTCTATTAACAGTTAATGTAGAGAGGGGAGCTTTTCTCTCACCCTTGTCACCTGCTGCCAAGTTTCCCAAATTCTTTCCTGTCAGGTTAAACTAACAACTTCCCGTCAGGATGAGGAGGGTGGTCCTGCAAAACTGAATCTCTAATACTCCCTCTCTTTCACATACAATCCTGTCGCTGAACATGCAGTGACATACTCAAGCACATAAACTGTCCTGCACGGAAATAGTAAAAATGGAAGCACACAACTTTCTCATACATATTTCTTCTGTTCTTATTATGGCAAGGGGATGATTAATGAAGCTCAGAGACTAGGGACTGCACACACTCACGAGGGGCTAAAGCAGGACAGTAAGAGAATGGAAAGTATTACAGTGCACCTTCATCATCTAATGGCAACAGTGAAATGTTTAGCTGCCTGGCACATTTATAGAAAATGAGCAAAGATGGAAAAACAGCTGTTAACTACACCAACTGCCACACTAGGCCAAAAAAACAGCAACATTTTAACTGCATATGAATGTGTGTAAACAATTTCAGATAGTTAATTCTCACGACATGAACAGTGATGGAGGACTCCTGTCCAATTTGCACAAAAACAATGTACAACTATAGTGTTTAGTCGATTAATCACTTAGTAAATCAACAGTGGTTTTATTCATTTATTAAACCTGCAATAACAGCTTTTTGGCCAATAGGGGGCAGCAGAAACAACCTGTAAACACAATACTGACATCACCTTTTAAGTTGATATGGCTAACTCGTTAGCCTGGTTAATGTAAGTCCAATATCTACTCTCTCTTAGCTCTGTTTTTGGTCTCTACCAAGTCCTGAAGGAAATATCTGACTCTTCAGCTACTAAATGCTCCATTATGTTCGCCAGTTTGTTAGCTAACTTTGTCTGTCTGCCATTTGGTGCATAGCAGATAATGTACAGTTGGTTTTTGGAGCTATTTTGCTGAAAAAAAGCTGCCTGCTGCGGCCAACAGTACAGCTGCGGGCCCAGAAACCAAAACAATGGAGGTTAAAGACACTTAATGCCATTGCTCTAGCTTCGCAAATGTGAGAATTCGCTGCTTTTCACTAATTCATGTTATTGCAAATTGAATATCTTTGGTTTTGGACTGTTAGTCAGACAAAACAAGCAATTTGCTAATGTCACCACGAACTGGGAAATTGCATTTTCAATATTGAAAATAGTCCTTAGTTGCAGCCCTACATACATGTACAATTTATTTTACTCACTCGTCCACTCAGAGTGGGCTCACTCAGTAAACAAACAGCAAGCTACTGTGGAACCAGGAGCGAGCAAAGCTGAAGGCCTGTGGCTTCTGTGGCTGGGTGCTGTATGGACACAACCCGGGACAGCTGCCCATAAAAGACACATACATCTGTATCGTGCACCTGTCCCAACTGTGAGTCACTAACCGTAAACCACACCAGTCAGTCAATCTGCCAACTGGGCACACAACAGGACACCTCTTACCTGTCCAATTTTTGTCTTTTACACACAAATAAAAAGCAGTGACAGTGAGACAGGACGAGAGACAGAAACATAGATAGAGCTTTGTTATAACAGCGATATGAGAAGGCCCCTCGTACATCATCACTCCTTACAAATAGCCTTACTCCTCTGAGCTTGTCTGTCTGATTCATTAGTCAGCTGGGTCCTGTGTTTGCTTAGCGGATACCCTGCATTAAGATGAAAAGTTGGCCTGAAATCTTTGTCCAACGTTTTTCATCCAACCTTCCCAGAGAAGTCATAGCCAGACAGAGAGAGGGAGAAGAGCCTCCTACGCATCAGCGAGACTGATAAAAACCAGAGCACCCACACAGACAGCTCCCCTAAATCAAGAACTGAGAGAATGTGTGTTAATGTGTGCCTGTGGCTGTTTTGTTTCAGTTTTACCAGTGAGGTACAACACTGCATGGCAAACACTTTGTGGGAGTAGCTTTGTGGTATTAAAACATACTTCAGTGACAGTGCAATGAGGAGAACTGTGTGAACTGCTCAAACCTGCCAGTGCATAAGTATGATTACAGGAGAGTAAAGCTATTTCTGTAATCATGTTGAGGAAGTGACACTTGATTACTGTGAGACCTGACTTACTTGAGCCTTGGCTACCAAAAAAACTTGACTTTTGGGAGCATGTTTTACATTTTGGTAAAAACCTGGGATAATAAAAAACACATAAGAAAGCCAAATGTAGTGTTGAACCTCAATACTGATCAAAATGTGTCTCTTGCTGCAGAAAGTTGGCATTGCGTGTCTGGTCCAATTTATAGTCTTGTTTACTTCAGAGAGTTACTAATTAATATCATAGTTTTGGCAACTTTGGACTGCATTTTGTAGGCTAAGTTCTTGTACAGCTGCACAAACAAAAGCACATTTGGCCTTTTTTTGTTGAATAAAAAAAGTTTTTGTAGAAAAACTTGTTTATATTTCTTGAAGTAAGTAAAAAGTCAAATTTTGTTGATTCAACTCAGGTATTGCATTCGCATTAGTATTGAAAAATTTAATTACCACAGTAATCCCTGGCCTCATGTTACCTCACATCCAAATTATTCTAATGAGTTCCACATAGTGTGTGTGGTATCCAGTTTTTAAATGTGGGAAGAAGAGAGCACTGGTATTGGATTGGTACTTTGTATCGGCAGCTATCCCGGGTTGAGGTATCAGAATCAGTATCAGGAGAGAAAAAGTTGGATTGGTGCATCCCCACAATTAATACAGGAAAATGTTCAAAACGTGTGTAGAGACCTTCATAGACCTAAAAGCATCTTGACTTTTGGTTATGAAGACTTGTGACGTGACTTGCACTTGCCCTCAAGGCCTTAAGACTTGTCTTGAATAGTCTGTGACTTGACTTGAACCCAACTCAAAAGACTTGAAAACAGCTCTGAATACAGGTGTTTGTATCCATGTTTGGTGTATATTTCATGGAGAGCACTAGGGGGAAACACAACTAGCAGAGAGTTCCAGCTTGGTGGTGGTATGCAGGCATGCATCGTGAGTGTAGGTATGCGAGTGCCTTATATGTCGTTGTGGCAGAGAGTCACTTGACAGAAGTTCATTGTGAGCGTGCTAAGTAAAAACACCAGGGCCCCTGTTCTCCCGGGCTACTGCCAGTCCCATTGTCCCCCTGCCTCTGGGATAAATTCATTTTGACAACCCTGCTAATTGGATAAAACCAGACTGGAGCCTCCTCCCTGAGCTCTCACATTCCATCTGCTTTCTGGCATGAAGAGGACACACATGAGGGGAGGTGGTGGTGGAGGGGTGGCAGGGTAGTAACTCCTGAGGAGCTGAGCTGTTGAATATTTATCACCTCCCTAAACTCTTCCCTCTTGCCCTCCCTCCTCCCCCAGTTTTACGTCTTTACACCCCATCTTTACACCCCCCCAACCCAACCCCCCCCCCGAGGTTCTCCAAACACCACAAAGCCCCCCCTTTAGATAAACACATGCGGTGTCAAGTGTGAGGAGTGCCGGGGGTTCAACTGCCCTGCTCAAGCCCAAGGCCCACAATGCCATGCCACATAGCTGCCATGCGGGAGGCTGGTTGCCCCTGGCGACACTAACAGGCAGAACGCACCTTAATAGAGTGGAGAGTCATTGTAAAGCAGTGAGCCAGAGCACGGACAAAGACCTCGTGGACCCCTGGAGAAATGGGAGACGCTACTCTGAAGGGCCCGGGGAAGAGCTGATGGGCCCTGCTCAATGACCAAAGAGAAGGAGGGGGGCTCAATGACCAAGAGGTTTGAGAGTAGTGTGTAGAGAGTTTTGGGAGGCGGGGGGGGGGGGGGTCAATGCCTTTATGGATTGATGTGAGATGGGTGAAGGGGGTTTATGGAGGCAGTGGGGTGGGGTGGGGGGGTGTAGAGGCTGATTGAGAAAGCAGATCGCCTACTCAAATTAATAGAGAGGATGTCAACTGGCGGGTGAGCAGGAGGGGAGAGCAGGGGCTCGTCAAAGAGAGGGTGTGTTTGAGAGAGCATCGCTGAATGTCCCAACATATTATCCCCTCACTCCGTCAAATCTGTTAGCTGGTCTCTTGGTTTGGCCTGGGTTTGTGCTGAGTGGAGGAGGATGAGGAGGGTCCGGAGATTGCTTAACAAACCAACAACAGGCCTGATTTACCATCAGACCATCACACAAGGAAGGAGCAACCAGATGGAAATAAGGAGAGGGGAGATTTTTAGGAAAGAATAGGTGGAGATAGGTCTGCAACTAACGATTTTTTACATTATTGATCTTTACATTAAGCCTATACATTCTCCAAAAAATTCCCCAGAGCCAAAGGGGTCACCTTCAAATTGCTTGTTTTGTCCAACCAACTGTCCAAAACCTAAAAATATTCAATCTAGGGCTGCAACAAATGATTATTCTAATTATCAATTCATCTGCCTATTATTTTCATAATTAAATCAATTCATTGTTTGATCCATAAAGTTTTAGAAAATAGTAAAACAAAAATGCCCCAAAGCCAAAGCTTATTCAAATATCTTATTTTGTTCAACCAACAGTCAGAAACCAGAAGCTATTCAGTTTAATATCATAGGAGATCAAGAAATCCAGCTAATTTTAACATTTCAGAAACTGGAAGAGATAATTTTAGGCCTTTTTACTTAAAAATTGGCGATTAATCATTGATCAAAATGTTCTGTCCATCGGCAAATCGTTTCAGCTCTAATTCAATCCACAATAATAAAACAGAGGAAAGAAGCAAATGTTTACATTTTAGAAGCTAAAGCCAACACATTAATTGCTTTATTATTCATTTAAAAGTAATTTTCTGTAGATCAACAAATTGATTAATTGCCTAATCATTTCAGCACTCAATTGTAGACAAGGAAAGTTTTCAAACAAGTCTGTCACCCAAACCTCAAACATGACATATATGGCCTGGCTTGGTGCTGGCCTTTAATCAGTACACAAATGTATACAATTGGTAGTTAATTGCTATATTATCAATATAATTTCTTGTTATTGAATTAAAACTGACCTGTCTGGTATCAAGTTGCATTTCAAGTATATTTCTGCTATATACTGTATCTGCCATGTGTCAAAAATAAGACAAAGATACAGAAATATAGTGAGATCATATGGCTGGAAGCAGCTGTCTCTACTTCAAAGTACCATGGATAATGCAATCTCAAGTGGATAAGCTATGTATTTCTCTGTTTTACTTTACACAAGCAAAAACTTGGCAGAGAACAAATTTTAAAATCTATTCCCATCTATCTCTCCGTTACCCTGGGACACGCTTTCTGGGACACAAGAGTCTTATCTTGGCATGGAAACTCAACAGGTGGAGAGGGGGCAAGTCCAAATCCTACAATCGAGACATCACTCATTCTCATGCCATAAAGTTACACATCAAAAGCATCCCTAACGAGGTTGAGAATTTACCCCCTCCTCCTTCATAACACACTTCACAAAGTATTAACGAGCTATATGCCCGTCCAACCCCTCCTTCAGCCCCTGAACCGACACTAACGAGCTACAGATCGTCTCAAGGATTAACGAGAGGGATCTGGACAGGCCGGCAATGTAGAGGAGGGGGGCGTTCTAATCAATTAGGCACCCAAGCATTTGCATAATTTAGATAACGAAGCTGAATTAACCACGGAGCGCTAATTACTGTGCCATGGTGAAATAGACCCACCTACATTCCTCTGCCTGGTGTGGGATGCCAGCGTGCCCACCAGGGCCATGGGAACAGGATGGGATCATCACGACTGCTGGGGGAGTTGGATCCAGATAGATGGACCAAAGTGATGTGGGTACCGTCAGCCAATCAAATCGGAGGGAGGAAGGATGGAAGAATGAAAGGATGGAAGGATGAAAGGAAAAAAGAAAAAAGAAAAAAGAAAAAAGGAAGGAAGGATCCAAAGAAAGACCGATGGATGGGAGGAAAGAACGGCAGAGGCAATGATGGATGGATGGATGGTTGGAAGAAAAGGAGAGGTGGATGGATGAAAGGAAAATGGAAAGAATGGATAGAGGGAAAGCAGCAAAGAAGGAAAGAGGGGAGGACAGATAATTAGATAGAAGAAAAGAAGAAAGGATGATAGTTCGAGATGATGAAAATAAAGGATAGCTAGCTAGCTAGATACCATACTAAAAAAAAAATTAAAAAAAAACTAGACTAAAATAAAATTTAAGAGAGGCTGAACTAAAAATTTGGACCATACTAACTCTGTAATCGTCACACAGTCTCTGTTCTCAGCTTCTCAAATAAGACTGAATCTCTTTGAGTTTTGGACTGTTGGTCGGTTTAAAAGATGTCACAATGTAAAAATATTATACAGTATGTGTGTGTCTTGAAACTCTTCAGTGAAAGGTGGACCATTTCTGGGAAACTTTAACTGAGCACCAAGAGTCTCAGAACATCACACACCATTCATTCCCATTCAATACTGGGAAAACTAATAGCCAGGATTTCACAGTACTCATCACACAAACACAGTTACATATTTCATTTACCCACAACCAGTCTTTCCCTGCCTGTGTTCTCTCCCTGCATACACACACATACACACAGTTGATGACACATAAGCAAGCAATCACAAAAACTCGTATTACATGGTAAAAGTATACTCACAGAGGCACATAAATATGTAGACCTCAGGAAGTTTTTCCAACACCAAATGTCAACACGCAAAAAAACAGGCTACCACTTATCCTCGGCCCGAGAGATAAACTACATGCACGCCACGGCATTCATGCATGCTAATGTAGACTTTCATAGCTGTACATATATGCAGCCTGCTCCTTGTGTGTTCCTGCATCACAGGGAGGGAGGGAGGAGGGACATGAGCGAGTGAAAGGGGCCCCCCCAACTCCTTTGGCAGCTCGTGCATCAGAGTGAATGGAACCAATTATAAATCAAAAGCAATTTCTCCCCATTATTCAGCAGGAACCAGGAGGGGAAAAGAGAGAGAGAGACTGGCCCTGCGACTCTCAGTGGGAGATGAAGGAAGGAAGAGAAAAGCAGAGAGAGTGAAATATTATATGAAAAACAGATATGAGGACGCATTTGGAAATTGAGATAAGGCAGAAAGAGAGGTGGGGGGAATGGAAAGAGATGAGGGAATGGAGAAAGGCTGTAAAGTTATAGCAAAAACAGATATGAGGAGGAATTAGAAAATGGAGAAGAGGCAGGAAATTAAACAGAAAACGAGGCTGTGTGAGGCGTCAACTGTGGTGCAACCGACTTTGACTGCTTGCTCCACGGTTATTGAGAGAAAGCTGCTGGTGTGAAGAGGACAAACAGCTGGAGAGAGCTCTCAGTGTCAGAAGCTGGATTTCTGTGTGTGAGTGTGTGTGTGTGTGTGTGTGTGTGTGTGTGTGTGAGTGAGTGAGTGAGTGAGTGAGAGACGTGGTAAGGCAGAGCTGCCATTTGGCCTGTCACTCAGAGCCACAGATGTGCAGTATCCTAAAAGGGGGAGAGCTCTGAAATATCAAATAAAACCTCACACACACACGATTTGGACAGAAGACAGAGGAGCGCTGTCGATGGAAAATTCCAGTTGTGATAACCCCAGGGGCCCAATAACTAACTAATCTGGTGCCCAGTGATTTATTCTGTTGAATCATGTCTTCTCCTGCCAGCTTGACATTCTTCAATGATGAGTTTTTTCTCTCTGGGGCAACACTTTAAATCTGATTATTGGATAAAGCCCTGGAACTCAACCCAGATTCCTTGTCTTTCTGGTGCTTTTATTGTTTCGTTCACACATACACATCGAGACAGGAATACATTATGGAGTTAATATTACAGGGGTTATATTGTGCAAGAACTAACTGGTAGAGTTTGAACAAGTCTAATAAAAGCTAACCAAAATGAGACAAATGTTAAAAATGTATGAAATTGTGACAGAAAAAGAAAAATAGTGAATGAGTCCCAGTCCCAGTCAGAGTTCAATCTTGTGCCTGTGTGTGAATAATCTATTAGAGCGTCTGGGTTGCTCTTGGCTCGTAATTACACCCCCTAATCTTTGTCCAAATATCTGCTTTGCACACACAGGGCTATTTGTCTACACACACACACATAGTTTTCTTACCTGAGTCTGGAGTTGATCAATGATCTTAACAGCACTCATGCCAGACTCACAATGTGAGTGTTTGCGTTTGTGTGCGTGTAAGAGAGTATATGGCCTGGATAACTTCATTATCCAATCAAGGGCTTCTTAACTTTTACTTTAAGTAGTGGAACAAATGAACTCAGCTTGTTTAAAGGCTTTGGATAATCTCTATTAGGCTGTTAAGACAACAAATGTAAGCATGATTAGAATTATGATACCAATATAAACTGGACGAGCATCCACATATGGTTTCCGAATATTATTTGAAACCTTAAAAATAGGCGTTTTGCAGAGGAAAAGTGGCACACAATCTCTTGTCTCTTGCAACAGACTTCCCTCTGCTTTTGTTCTCCTGTCTCTCCTTCCCTTTCGTCCAATTTATCTTCATCACTGCCTCAATAATCTCAATCTGTTTAATCGTGGCCTGTTTAATTAGCCTCTCCAACTCTCTGTCTGAATGTTCTCTTCACACATTTTTTTATCATCTCACATTCCTCCTCTCTCTAACACTCTCTGTGGTCCAGGCCGACAGGAGGAGAGAGGTATGCAACCATAGGGGAGTGGGCCTGAACCCCGGCCACCTACCAGTCCAGGTGTCCCTCTCTGGCTATCTGATGTCTTACTGGACACAGAAACCCTCCCAGGGGCACGAGGCCTGAGCCTCCAATCTGTCAGCGCTGGAGGACTAACGCACCACACCGTATGTCAACAGGCCAATAATGTCCGGCTCTGGGAAATTAGTGTGTTTCTTGCTAGTTTATGAAAAGTTCATTAACCAAGAAAAACTCTAGCTGAAATTATGAAATGTAAACTACCCTCTTCTTTCTCAACCACACACTGTTTTCCCTTCTTCTAATGCAGTAATCTCAAACCGACCACGCAGGTGAGACCAGCTGAGGACCACAATGACAAGCAATACATTCCAGTATAAAGAGATAATCCTCACTGGACACGAACTATCTCTCTCACACACACACACACACACACACACACACACACACACACACACACACACACACACACACACACACGTGCCGCAAAGGCCCACAGATTCCGCCTGCAGGCTGTTATGACTGCATGAGTGTACCCGCTGTCAAAGAGATGAAAGCATGCCCTCAGGAAGGATTTTTTTCCTCCTTTGTCAATTAACATCAATGTTACACCCTCTATAATAACAATGCTGCTTTCCAGCACCGCAGTCACAACTCGGGAACTTTGGCTCAAAAGCATGAGATCGGAGCGGTAACAGTAGTCCTCATGGAACTGCTGGCTGTTTGTAATCTTGAAAATGCATCTTGAAATCCATCTTTATCTAAAGACTTTGATTTACATCCAGATGTAAAAACATCCCCTGGCTGCACGAGTCAAACTATTTAAATACTATCCATTCACTCACATCAACCTAGTATAAGACATGACTGTATTGCCACTAGCTGCAAACCAAAATCCACACAGTAACTTTTCTTTACAAGCTGTAAACTCAACTCCTATTGACTGGATGAAAAACTATCCACCAGCTTTTGGACAAATAGTGGAAACCTGGCAGCTTTGTCTCGGCTACATGTCTGTTTGGCAGGTAACCCAAGATCAATCAAATATAATTTCATGTTCCACTTTCATTGCAAAAATGTCCCACTGGTAGGCCTGTCACAAACTACTTTTGTTGGATGATAATATTGTCCCAGAAAAAATTGCAATTAATGATATTTGTCATTTTAAGACCATTTTATGCCACTGCTATAATGATGATATAATAGCATATTAATGCAAGTACACCCTACTCGCTGGTAACAGTAAGACAAAAAGAAAGGCTCCTAAATTCTGACAAGTATCAGGCTCTGTAACCAAAAGACAATAAAGTTAGATTCCTGTTCTGACCTAGATGTCTCTTTGACCTACAGGTGTTAACATTTTCAGTCCCAAAAGTCAACAATGTGTAGCGAATTATTATACACCTTCAAGGGTGAATTTTTTTCTCTACTTCTAGGCAATAGCTGTTGTTTTGGCATGGGACTGCAGCCTGAAAGAGTTTAATTCATCAAAACGTCCTGTATAGAAAAAAACTTGATATTTTAATACTCCAATAGGGACTTGAAGTGTGCCTGCGGTATTCAATAATGGAATGAGTCTACTGTAGTCTAGGGCACCAACTGATAATTTCATTATCGATTAATCAGACGATGCCTCAAGTTCGCAGAGCCCAAGGTGAAATCTTCAAATTGCTTATTTGGTCCAAGCAAAAGTCCAAAATCCAGTGATATTCCAGTTTCAAACAAAAAACTAGGCAAAGAAAACAGCAAATACTCACATTTGAGAAGCTAGATGTTTAGCATGTTTGCTTTTGATTGAGAATTAAAAATAGATATTTTTTTTTTAAAAATAGTTTGATTAACTTTCTGTTGTATTAAAAGATAGAACTACTGTAATTGCAGGCAATAGCTAGTTGTTTTGGCCATGGACTGCACACTGAAAGCATTCAATATCATATCCTGAATAAAAAAAAACATTATAACACTCCTATAGGGATTTGAAGTGTGGCTGTGGTATCCAGCAATGAACTGAGTCTACTATAGTCTTTATTGTTTTATCCCCTGTAGTATGACTGTTGGATTTAAAATATCATAGGTACAACTTACAGTAGCTGGACATATTCTGTGATATTTGTAAGATTGATTATGAACTCCTATAATTGTGTTTTTCCAGGCTCCACATTAAGTAATCAAGGGGGCCAAACTGTGCAAGAAACTGGCAGATAATCAGACTGGAATCAATTAGTCCAACTTTGATCCACCGACTGTCAGAGATGATCAACAACAACAAACCCTTATACCAAACAACAAGAGGCTCCTTTTTACTGAGACCAATTAATTCCCTTATAAGCTGTGCGCCTAATTGGAGGAGGCCAGGCCATTCGTTTCGACTTTTAATCTAAGTGACATTGATTCAGTGAGAACAATCAGGCCCTCTTGTCTGATGCCATGTCTGTCACTGAATCGCAGAGGTTCCTCCATGCCAGGCAGAGGAGGCTAAATGTAATCCAAACAACAAAACAACACCTGGGGTTGGAAACTTGAGCCCCTGCGGCTGTTCCCGCAGGCCTCCGGGTCCGTGTACCCCCACCCCTCCTGTCTCTCCACCGGGCCCCCACGGTGAGTGACACCCCGGCCAACACTCCTCAGCAGCACGGGGATTAAGACAAACATTTTCTGATTAAATTAGACCTGAATGAGAGGATGATATATAAGCAGAGACGTTCCTGCATTCCTGACTGCTCTGAGCAGCTGTCAGTTTATTGGAGGCTTTAATTAGGTTATTATGACACAGGATTTTGGTTTGGGGGTAAGGGGGACTAAAGAAATGCACTCAGGTAGCGTTGTTATGGTTTTCTCTATACAAACAATAAAACCTGCACAGGACATTTTGTGCATTAATAGGATATGGTAAAGAAAAGTGGCAAATCTTTTAGAAGTAAACTCATTAGGCGCATCATTAAGAAACTGGGCTGAAAACGTGATGCTTTTCTGACAACATGTTTGTTGCTTTGCCTATGATGGCCACTGTTCCCCAACTTACCACTACACTGCTGCACTCCCCGATGATAATATGGGGTAAATCTGGCAGAGCTCACCATGTCTGTTTTCTGTTACCCTATGGGAGCGACTATAGGCTGCGGCCTTCAAAACGCAGACGCATTTTCGCTAAATAAAACACACGTATGTCTGAAAACACAGCTATGAATTCCTGCAACGTGTCACACAAGGCTGATTCCTCTCCACAGGCATGTATCGTGTTGTAATAGTCAGCGGATACAAGCAGAAAAGTAAGGAAAACGTTGAGAAATATACGCAGAGCTCATCCAATCAACAGCAGGCTAAGTCCGAAAGCAACGTTGACGTTCCTTATTTAAAAGGTAACGCCAAACCGAGAGCCAAAACGCACACCAGCCATCCAAATAAAGGACGTGAGATACAGAAAGTTTGTGGAAAAGTTTTTGTGCATCAAGAAGCGGAGACAAAACAAAGGTGGCTATCAAAATAGTCACCAACATGAAGTAGTATCTAACGCCAAAAAAAAAAATCACAACTTTCTCTATAAATAAAGTAACGTGAGTTGGTAAAGACTTCCGGCAGGCTACAAACACGCACTGAAACTGGTACATAAATATATACGTTTATAAAACATGTAGATACGAGGGTAACACCGCAAGAACATGGACCGCATGAAGGGATAAAACTTACCAAAACTGCTGTAGTTGGTGCTCACACCTCGTTTCAACCAACCGATCTCCTCTTCGTTTCTCTTCTGCGGTTAGTTTTAGTCCCCAAAAACAACAGTTTTTACTTCTCTTTTCCCTCTCTAAAGCCTCGCTGCTTTAGTAATTTACTGCGATGCCACCGACATTTTCTTTGGCTCCCCAAGTTCTCACATTGAAAGGCCGTTTTTGGATGACTGAGCTCTCAAACAATTCTCCCTTTTGCGACGCCTTTTCGGGTCCTCCCACTTCCCAAGCAGGAGGAGGGATCTGAACAATAGGGACTGGCTCCCAAAATCCCAGAGCTAGATACTGCACCGCCGTTTCTCCAGACTACAGATGCCTACTCGCAACACGTGAGGACTTCCCAGAGGCTGTGCGTAAAACTAGAACCTCGGTCACTATTTATAAAGTTCAGACAGGCTTGTATGATAAGAAAAACTACTAGAAACTTCAATTCTTAAGAACTACAGTGTCCTTGAGGAGAAAAGTGCGCCCCTCCCCCTCCTCCTGCTCTGTTCCCCCTGATTTGGTATGCGTTGGTCCCCACAGAGTTTGTATTGACCCCCATCCATTGAGGCCTGCAGGCCCTTCAGTGCAGCTGTGCAGTTCTGTGCTGTGTTGTGTTGTTGTGAACTGGATGGGCCCAGTCAGGACTGTGCAGCACCCACACACACACACAGTTACACACTCTCATACCAGAGTGATCACAGCTCGAACCCCCCGTTCGCGTTCTGGAATTCTCTTCTCTACTTCAATCAGCACACTTTGAAACGAGGGGAGCCGTTCCTGTCCAGTTCATTAATAACTGACTATTGCCAGATCACAGGGTTTGATAGGGGGGTCTGTTGGTGGGAAGCCGGCCGTGGCTCGCCTCTGTGAATGCAGGAACTCCCACCACGATGTACCTGCGGGCTTATTGCAACCCAGCAGGGCTCCATTCACTGACAAGCTGTGTGCATTTTATGACACCTGTTGCTCTTGTTCAGGTGAAAGTGTGTTTGTGTGTGGATAGACTCCCAGTTGGTGCTTTTTTGGACTTTTTCAGCTTTTTTAATTAATTAAAAACCCCACTCCACGTCAGAATATCCACATCTCACATCACACCCAGCAGGTTATTCCAGCTTCAAGATGTTTTCAAGGAGTCATTAATTGTGGGTGTTTTCCAGTGTTGTGCTGAACTTTGCCAGCACTTTACAAGCTCTGCCAATGTTTTGGTGTTGTTACTACTGAGCAGAGCTCTGTTTGTATGTGGCTCCCTCACACTAGTGCCATCCTGTACTGCACTGCAGAGTATAGAGAGAGGGGGGAATTGGGACTCCCAACCCCAAAAAAAATCCATCCATAGTGCCCCTCCCCCCTCTCCATCTCTCCATGCAGGGCTGGATGAATTAGCTCGGGACAAAAGGCTTTGTGGGCCGGCCATGAAAGGCCTATTAACCATACTGCATCCCCCAGAGGCCCTGCCCGCAGGACACCGCCTCCCAGAATGCCACTCTCTCAGCAGGCCGCAATCCCAGCATGCACCGCTTCCCTTCAGCACTAACCCCTGTCACCCCAGAGCCTCTCTAAAGAGCCCCACACAAATTGTCATGTAGATGATTATAAATGTTGTTATGAAAGTAATGGAGAGTGAGAAGGAGAGACGGGGGTGTCAACAGTGTGTGTCAATGTGGTGATTTGTGCGTTTTACCAACAAAGACTCTGAGTTAGATGAAGTGAGAGCACAGGGTGAGTTTTGGGTGTCTGCTGTCAGGTGGGAGTTCGCCCAGTGTGTGTCTGTCATTTTTGCAAGGTGTTTTGTTCATCAGTGAGTGTGTGTGTAGAATAGGTGAGGTGATTTTTCCTCAAGGGTCTCAACCGTGTGATGTCGTCTCCTCTCCGACCTCCTCACTCCATTGTTTAGCTGGGCGTCATGGCAACGACCCGCTCTCTGCTTCCCTCTCTGTATCCTGCTGACCTTAGCAGCTGTGTCACTTCCTAAGCGTGACAAAACCAGATTAAATCACACACAGACACTTGTGCTTTGTGGTGTGGTGTGGAGAACTAAATCAGCACACTTTCACTCACATTCATAAAAGCAGGACAGAAGAGGAACCTTGAACTGTCTCTCTCTTTATTCTCTATTTATTGACAGTTCATGCACTATTACTTTATACCTCAACCGGTTAACCCACTTTGTATATTACACTTATTTAATTTTAAATGTATACTTATACCCACTTTGTAGTTACCTGTATTATAGTGTATTATATTATTGCTTTTTACTTAGTACTTCCATTCTTGTGTGCACTGACGTGATAGTGAACTGCTGTTACAAAGATTTTCCCCTCGGGGATTAATAAAGTATTTCTGAGTCTGATTCCTCTTGTAAAATGTTTAATTATTGATGGATTTTGGATGTGCCGTTGATCTAAAGTTGTGTTACTCAGCAGAACGACAAGTTAATGCACAGGCCAAGAAGAAATATCAAAGGATAGGTTCAGATTTCATATTGGCCATGATATGATCCCTTACTAGTGCAACATCAATGTAAAAATGCAGCCCCCTCATTCATTTCAATGGGGCCACTGCATGCCACAGTGGAGGTGCTAATGCAGAGGGAACCAGCAAAAAGAAGTCAAAGCTTGCTCAACTTGCCACAATGCAATGTCATCCAGCAATGTGCTGTGTTGACCAATCAAATATGTACCAACACTCATTTGTGGTAGATTACTTTATAACGTGAATCTACTATCCACTATTTACATGGCAATCGTTCCAACTGAGGATAAAATGATTGTTGACATCAGAGACATTAAATCTCATAGTATGATATGTGCAGTATTTTGCTGCCTGATAAACCTTCAAACTCATGGATTTGTTACTCAAACTGGACTTCCTGGATCATATTACATCGTCTCAACTGCACCTGACACAACATGCCCCTACCTGCCCCTGCCTCTTGCGTTTTTTTAACAGAGGGCTGTTTTTGCCCTGAAAGAGATGGGGAACAGTCCTTGTTATGTGCAAAAATGCCTTCTAAAATTGAGCAGTAAGTCAATGTAAGTGGGTATCCACCAAAGTTTGAGTCTGAAACAGTGTTTCCCCGCAACTGGAAATCTCAGACTACTACAGTCTAATATTAGCTTCAGTGGAGCTTGAAGGCCCTGTCCCAGATGATGAAAGATGGCAACCTTTTGTCAGTAGACCTAGATTGCTCTCTGGTACACGTTCAAAATCAAAGGTCAGTGAAGAGCTTTGGTGACCAAAGACTAGACTAAAATAAAAATAAAAACCGGGGTGGGAGTGTTACAAAACAATGAGCCCCACAGCTCGTAACAGTCATATTTCACAGGAGGTGCAACTACTCGAACACACAAGCTGAACTGTAATTTATGAAGTTAATTTACCACCATCCTCCGCAATGTCATATCACACCATAATGTCTATTCCAAGCACAAACAAAAAACTCACATTCACACACACAAAATAGGTCAGATTAAACATTTCAGTACTAAAGATCTGAACTCAGGCGAAGGCGTAAATGTGTTGGTATGCTCGAAAAGAAGTAGTGTGTGCGACGTGTCGTCCAACCACATCTGAAGGCAAAGATGTTTACTGCTGTTCCAGACAACCACACTTGAAGGTGGGGTGAAAAGCCAGGTGTCGTAAAGCAGGGGCGAGACGTGATCATTGTTTAAATATGGGGGTAGTAACACACACTTTTGGACAATCTTTACGCGACGGCACAAGGAAATAATTGAATTGAAGTGGAAATGCTTGTCGGATTAGTGGTTTCGGATGTGTGTGTGGGGGAGGGAACCATTATGCTGCCACTTCAGCTCACACTTACAAACCAACCTATCAGAATATGACATGAAATGATGCAGAATACAATGGCTGATGTTGTAAGCACCATTGTAAATGCCATTTAAAATAAGTTAGGAAAAATAACAGTGTCAGTGCTACTATAAGAACACTCTTATGGCTGCAGCCAAAGCTTGTATTTTGTTTTGTTGCATTTCAGAACATGACAGTGGTGCAGATGGATGATGCGGGTTGATGACGTGTCTCTACTTGCAGATTTTTTCATCATAGTGCTACAATTCACGAGGCCTTCACTGCGTTCTCCTCCCTCACAAACATTGTACAGTCTGACACAGATTATCAAACCCATCTTACACAGTGTGACATAAACCTGCAAGATGGCTGCTCTTTCAGTGTATCGGGGCCTTTAGAATATCTTTTAAAGTTATACTAATGCTATGGAGTCATCACATCACAGCCAGTAAAGACAGGAGGAATGATAACAACAACCAATAACTCTTTCAGTGTACACATGGACATGTGAGTAATGTATTAAGAAAATTACCTAAATCCAAACCTAGTCTTTAAAGTGACAAACTGAATTTTCTTTGTGAAAACCACAACAGCCTAAGGCTCTGTGGGAGTTTCAGGGTTCATCTGCACTGACAAGAGCAATGTGCAGCTGGTCGCTGCATAAACACCCTCAGTCATGGTTCAACTCATTACAATAACCCAGACATTCAAACAACAGGTGTATTTCTATACCAGCCCAGTGTCATCCTATAAGGCCTTCCTATTCACGACACATAATACGATTACAGTATTTGAATAAACTATCAAATGAAGCATGATGGGAGGTAGAGTCAACAGTACCGTGGTAGGAGTTTTACTTCCTGTAGTTTTCTTAGCATGTACACCTAAAAATAAACCAGCTGAACCACAGCACATGTCAGAGCTATCCAGTGAGGGGTTCAAAGCATGGACTGGAGTCTGAACTTTCTTTCCTGTGCTCCTAAATAAAAATTAAAAAAATCACAGAAGGAGCTCATGGGAAAATGTCTTCATAGAGAACTGAATGATGGTCTTTTATGACCTCTGAACTGCAGCTTCATGCACATGATTTATGTAAAATCCAGTGAAGGAGAAAGTACACAAACCCTTTACTTGAGTAAGAGTAACAACACCAGTCCAGCATTTCAAATTGTACTGATTCTCTGACTTGAAATTTAAAAACTACCTTAATGAAAAAGATTGAATTTACTGTATTTTTGTAGAAACACAGACCCAGATCATTGTAAGTGTTGTGTATAGAGCATCTTGAGCTACCTAAGGTGTGTTTGCTTTAACCAAACCATAAAAAAGTAGAACTT
Source organism: Coreoperca whiteheadi (assembly GCA_011952105.1). Classification (NCBI taxonomy): domain Eukaryota; kingdom Metazoa; phylum Chordata; class Actinopteri; order Centrarchiformes; family Sinipercidae; genus Coreoperca; species Coreoperca whiteheadi. The sequence goes on from CM022493.1 coordinate 14,369,932, forward strand.
TCTTTAATTGAGAACTATTTTCTGCTGAACATTACAGTGACAACTGTCCATCGTGAAGTCTGTGGATAATCCACCATATAACCAGGACATTGCTTCCCTACACAGACGTTGCCGCCCTATTTTTAGCTTTGTGATAATCCAAATGATTAGTTTCGCATAGGACGTTTTCTCAACCCTTAGTGGAATAGTTGATATTTTGGGAAATACACTTATTCACTTTCTTGCAGAGAACTGGGGGATACAGCTAGCCTGGATTTTTGTTTCAGATTAAACAAACAAGATGTATATGTTCATTAGTGAGCAGTTTAGAAGTGCTGGTAGGTGGAAAAGGGAATAAGCATATTTTCCAAAATGTCGAACTATTACTTTAAAGGTCCAGTATGTAACAATTAGTAGGAGCTATTGGCAGAAATTGAATATAATATTTATTAGTATGTTTTCATTAGTGTATAATCATCTGAAAATAAGAATCATTGTGTTTTTGTTACCTTACAATGAGCAATTTTTATCTACAGAGGGAGCAGGTCCCCTTCCATGGAGGTCGCTATGTTGCACCGCCATGTTTCTACAGTAGCCCAGAAAGGACAAACCAAACACTGGCTATAGTTTGCGCATTTCGCGAGTTTTTTCGCCACCGTGGTTTCTCCTACACACTTGGAAGGGGAGGGTGAGGCGAGGACCATTCAAATGGTTGCAAACTGCAATTTCGACGCTAGATGCCACTAAATCCTAGACACAGGACCTTTTAAAGGAACACGGAATTCTTAAGTTTATTTGGAAAATTCTAAATCATCAAATTTCGAGATACACAGTTTTCACTGGACAGAGACAACATGTTTAGTGTCAGCAATTTTAGCGCCACAATTCAAGTTCTGTTCACCTTAATTGTATTCAATTGGCAGCTGAAGTATATAGCCTTCATCAAATAAAGTACATTTCTCACAAACATCACCAACTAAAATTAAGTTGACGTTGCATAACACTTTACAATAAGGTACACAAAATACACACCAGTTACCAAGGAACAAATCAGTAACAACTTGATAGTTGATGAATGAAGTAGTTCTTGAGTAACTCTGAAGTGAGGACTTTATATTAGATAATGACGAATTACTGGAGAACAGACTTGGAGATACTAGAGTATATTAATGAATCAGTATGTATTTTAGTTACTTTTTTGTGCACCCTTAACAATAGTGCTGCATGACTAACACAAAAAGGGTAAGAATTAAGTAAAAAAAAAAACGTACTTAGCATTCTTTTTGTACACCCTAAGTAAAATAAACATTGTCCTACAAAAATAACATGTAGCTACTGAGTTTTTACTGTAAATTCATTTAATTAGTTTCTTAATAACATACCAGAGAGAGCTAAATTCACATTTTATGAGCTTTTTGTTTGTTGCTGTGCAAAGTATACTTGTTGGTAACTACAGCCATCAGATAGATGTAATGAAGTACAATAAAGTTACAAAATATATATAATAAATTAGCAGCACACTACTGGAATGAACATACTTTCCTATTTCTTAGCTTGCCTCAGTTATACAGATACAGATTCACACTGCACTGTGCCTTGGGCATCACATCTAGACAAACAACCAAAAGTCTTAGTGCAACTCAGGGAGAAGAGATTCATGGTGTCTTTTTCTTTCAGCTGTCTTCCCTTCAAGTCCACACACAAACACACACACACACACACACAGAAAGAGGGAGCATCTTGTACTTTAACTGTGCATCGGTGCCTCGGGAGCTTTTCATATCCGGAGATTTTATTGTTCTTTTCATTCTTACTGATGTAAAGCTTACTTTCTGTGTATGTGTGTGTGTGAGAGAGAGTGTTGGAGGGATATGGAGGGTATAGGCTGTTATTGGTTCTCATTCCTGTGTGAATGTGCTGTTGAGACAGAGATCCAGACTCAGGTGGGGTCGGACCTCAGGCTGAGTTGCTGTGTGTGTCATGATGTGGAATGTTCTGTGTGACTGCTCTGATTAGATGTTGTTTTTCTGCAGAGAGGTGCATCATATCTCCACTGAGACTTCTGCAACTGTTTTGTATTGCTCAGGAGTTCTTGTAGTGCGGCAGCAATGATGACATCTATTTGTTGAGATTCAATAGGTTTATTTTATTTACTGTGTTTACTTGTTTGTTCCAGAGATTTTGCAACTTGATGTCTTTCCAGTACGTCAACACGGGTCATCATCACCGCTTGAAGCTGAAATACGTAACTTTCCATTTCTTTTTGGATCCCATTTCATCCGTTAGTTGTTTCCACAGTGCAAAGGCTGTTCTGATCCAATATTCATTTTCGTCTTTGAGCAATTTCCATTTGGCTTCTTTGCTACCTCACATTAAAGCTAAATAATAATCTCGTGCCGAAGAGTGTGACGAAGCCTGACATTTATTGAAACCATTATTATTTTTAAAAAAGGCCTGCTCTCTGATGAAAACCATGAGAGGCGCTTCAGATGCAAAAGGGGATCCATTTATTTCATATACAGAAAGTGAAAAAATTTGAAAAATAAAGCTGAATGTTTTAGTAATGGGGGCGTTGTCAGCACAACAAGTTGACAATCAGAAAATCAGGATGAAGGTGATAAGAAGTAGAAGGTGTTTCTCATGAACTGATCAATTAGTGAAAAAAAAGGTCTACCAGAGTGTCTGAATGAATACTGACAATGAATGTATGCGCACACACCCATGCATCAGCCATGTGGGCGGCTATGGCCATGGCGGTAGAGCAGGGCATCCATCAATCCCAGGATTGGGGGTTCGAACACCAGCTCTTCCTCTTCATGTTTCGAAGTGTCATTGACCAAGACACTGACCCCCGAGTTGCTCCCGATGGGCAGGCCAGCGCCTTACATGGCAGCTCCACTGCTATGTAAATGCAGTCCATTTACTATTTACCTTACATTTAAAAAAAGCTGAAGTTCTGACCAGCTACCCAAGTGTATAATCCTCTGTTCATATTATGTTGTCAAATAATTGCATGAAATTAAAAACATAGCAAACAATCTGTTACTCCCTGTGCAATAATAGTTTTAACAGACTTTATTAGCATTTTCAGCCACAAAGGTTGCGAGCATCAATGACACTGAAACGCAGCGCGTAGACAGCAAGTTCATGTATTGTAAACGTGCCAGTCTTGACATCTAACTACCCTTGAATACAACATAAAATAATATATTTGAACACAAAGAAGTTTCCGATTTCAGCTTTAAAGTGAGACAATGAGCTGAACTCAAAGGCAATAAATGCTAAGTCCAATGCATGCAGGAGTTTCTCTGCTAAAGCCACACTTGGTTAGGTATGACCAGTAGCTGATGGTGGCTAATGGTAGCAAATTTAAGATAGGCTAGATATTGCTGTATCGTATACCTGACAGTTTGTTGACCTTAGGCTACAGTTCTTCTCTGCTTCTGCTACTGAAACACTTTTTGTGACATTTACAATTATTCTTTTCATTGTAAGAGTGGTCACTGTAAACATAAGTTGCATAGGCTCATTTCAAAGGAATAGTTTGGCATTTTCTGAAATCCTCTTACTTGAGTTAGATGAAAAGATTGATATGCTTTTTGTTACCTTGTGTTGTTATATTGTGTTGTTATATTGCTTCCATTGTCTTCCTCAAATGTAAGTCGCTTTGGATAAAAGCGTCTGCTAAATGACTAAATGTAAATGTAAATATGAGGCTGCCGCCAGTAGCCAGTTAGCTTAGCTTAGCATGAGGAATAGAAACAGAGAAACAGCTAGCCTGGCCCTGTCCAAAGGTAATAAAAACCTAGAAAAACCTAGTTAATCATAGACCAGATATCCGCAGCTAAAATGGTGAACTGTCATTTTTTACATTTTGGTTTGTGTACGGAATAAACGAACAGGATATAAATGTGTTAATCAGTGAGCTTTAGAGGTGCTGGTAAGCAGATTTCATTACCTTCGCACAGGGTCAGGTGTTTCCTTATGTTTCCGGTCTTTATGCTAAGTTAAGCTAACAGCGGTAGCTTCATATTTAGCGTACAGATGCAAGAATAGTATCAATCGTCTCATAAAACTCTCAACAAGAAAGTAAATACACATATTTTCCAAATTGTTGAACTATTAAGAGAATTGTTTCCTCCATAAAAAGTACTATTTTGTGTTTCAAATATGAGCTTTTCTTGACTGTCTGTGAACTGTGTAATTGTACTGTTTCTATTTCAACAACAGAAAAATATGCTAGAAAATCCTGTTTCCACATAAAAAAACTAAAAGCAAAAATCAGTTGTTCTTGTTTGATCCAACCATTACATGATCAATGTGTTTGTTTCATAGGTATGTAGAGAACATAGCTGTCTTTCTTGGCCTGAGTCTGTACACTAAATAGACACTTGAAGGCAAAACTCAGATTGTTAGTGTAGAGATCTTGATCTTGCAATTTTTCCAGTAATTGTTTGCCCTCAGCAAAACCCTCAAACATAACTAGTATGTTGCAACATGGAAAAAATCCTCTTATTGACACAATCTGACAGCAGCACGCCAGCCTCACTCCATCTCACGCTGCCTTCTCCTCTTTCAGGTTTTATCAGTGTAGCCATGTTATGACTGGTGCTGAGTAGTAAATAATCTCTGCTCTTTGTGGTATAAAGCCTGTAGTCTAAAAGTTGTGACTTTATATCCCTATTGGAGTGAAGTGTGAGTTTTAACTCTAACTCTAACTGTGTCCAGATGCGGCAGACAGACCTAATTGGACCTGGAGCCAGTTAAATCCCAGACCAGCTCTGCTCAGCTCAGCTCATGTAGCTGCTTGGCCCAGGGTTGGCTTGAACTGTCCTTACAGCACTTTACTTTTTAAACAACAAACATTAATGTCTGAACATACAGTCTGCTATGTTGCTACATCTGCCCCTTCTGGTTTTTGCTCTCGGGGGAGTCAGGTAAATAACGGCCCCATCAGAGAACTTTGATGGTACCAAAGGTTGGATAGTAAAGTTAAGTTATAGGCACAAGCCGGTGTTGCTGAAAGGGTCAAAGGGTTGAACGAAAGCCGAGGTCGGGGAGTGTAAGTTGTATATCAGAAGTCGGGGAGTGAATGCCAGAAGACAGAGAGGCGGAGGGAAGAGAAACATTCAAAAACCTGACATGGCTGAAAAGAAATTTGACATTCCACCTTTTATCAAGCACCTGGTTTTATCATCCAAACCCTCCCTGCATATGGTTTTATTTGGATCTGTCTCTCTATCACTCCCCCATCCTTTCTTGGACTCCACTCTCATAGTTTTCCCTCTTTCCTCCCGTCATCCATCTTGGCATTTGCTTCTCCTCCCTTATTTTGACTCGCTTACTCACCCCCCCTACACCCTCTCCCTCCTATCATCTATCTACCATCCCTCCCTCCCTCTTTCCATCTCTCTCTCTCTGACTTCCTGCTTTCCAGCCTGCCAGACGGTCATAATTAACGGGGAAAATGATCGTTCCCCTGGCCCTCGGGAGCCCTCTACACTCACTGCCCTGAGAGAGAGAGAGAGAGAGAGAGAGAGTGTGCATACACAGATCCCTGTTTCCCCCGTACCTCCAGACTTGGCCTATGGTCCACACTCCACTCAATGCGTCTTTATGTTCAGTGTCAGCAGCTAAGCATGAGCTCACCCCCTCCAAAAAACACACCAAATGACTTACAGAGACTCCCAAACACAGGCCACAAACACAGAACGGCCCACTAACCAAGAGCAATAACACACACACTCAATATACAAGGCGTCCACTGGCAGTAACTCTCATTATGACTAATTCTGACGAGAAAGTAGGAGAAAGTAAAGAAAGCGAGGGAGAAAAAAAATCCACGTTTCAAAGCTGCTTGGTTCTTTGGTTAAACAGAAACTAGACTGTGTTTATTCTCCATTATTTCTCTGTATTTATTCATTTATTGTTTGACTCATATATGTGGGACAAAAATATCATGTCAAAACAGAAAAGGGTTTTCTTAATATAACTCTACCTGTCCATATATGTGCAGGACTCTGTGTGTTTGTGTGCCCTCTTGCTTCGGCATGTCCACCCCCCCATCACCCGCCTCCTCCTCCTCCTCCTCTCAGTGCTGGTAGGCAGATCCCAGATCAGAGGGCAGGGAGCTGGGTGCTGATAAGGAGCTGAACTGATGCTATCTGTCAGTCACAGCCAGAGGGCGGGGCTCGGAGCCAGGAGGTCAGGACTCTCATGGTCCCTCGGCTCTCCCCTCCCTCTTTCATTATCTAAACAAACAAATGGTGCTCCTTGAGATGCTCTCACATACAGGCAGAATATGAGCACAGCAGGGTGGACACAATAACATGAACACCTTACAAAGTTACATAGAACAACAATTATGGCCTCAAAAAACTCCACTAGAATTGAATCAATACCTTTGGCACATGTTGATCACGGTTGTACCTGTTTAGGGCTGCAACCAGTGATTATTTTAATTATTGATTCATCTGTCAATAGTGTAGTCTATAAAATGTTTGTTTTTTTAAGTTAGTGGAAAATCACAAGTTTGCAGAGCCAGACTTGAGATCTTCAAATTGCTTGTTTTGTCAGACCAACTGAAGGTGAACTGGTCCGATCTCTAGTAAAAAAAAAAAAGTCTTTTGAAGTTCACATTTGCTATAGGTTTATTCATTTGTAATGCAGAAGAGTAATAAGGACAAATTGTTTCCAAACTTTTGTCAGACCAACAGTCAAAAATGTATTATGGTAGAAAACAGATAAGCAGCAAATTCTCACATTTGAGACACAAGAACACGCTAATGTTTGGCATGCTGTACTTGCTTGGTAAATGACCAATTATGAATTTACATTATTAATCAATTATAAGAACTAATCCAGTGACTGACTCATGGTTTCACACACTGCACACTGTCCTTGATGATAATGCCAAAAAATAATGTTAATAATCAAGTTAACCTGCTCAGGTTATTTCAGCTGAATTCCAACAACAACCGGAAAAGATGAGTAACAAGCTCCATGGTAGACATGCTGCCATCTTTACTGTAGTTTAAAGAGGAACTTAATACCAGGCTAAGATCAGTGCTTAACTGCCATCTTTCGTTTTTAAGTCTGTTACACCTGTACAACACCCAACAGGGATGTCACAGTGTACACACCCTGGGGTACACATCAATATCATTGCAGCAAAGTGAGAAGTTAAACAACTCAAAACCATAGTTTGTTATGTTGCTTTGAAAGGGCGACAAAATGTGAGAAGATTTTAGCTTCAGTTATGTAAATTTTGATTTCTGTTACAGAATAGAAAGTTTGACAACTATCCTACAGCAAAAGTGAACAGGCCAAAAGCAATGGACATTCATGTGCAGGAACTAGTCAGCACAGATGGATTTGGATTTAGTGAAAACATCCACTCAGTTTTGTACATTTCAGTTTCCTCAATCTCAATAATCAAACAAGTGATTTCTTTTTTGGCTGGTGGTGAGCCCTTAAAAGGATGCAGTGTCTGCTTGCGACCCTTTGTCTCTGGTTGAATATGGTTATGACTTGTCTGCAGTTCAGCTAAAGGATGATTTTGTCCAACAAATGTTTTTACAAAAAAGGATCTAAATCTGAGAAGCAGAACAAAATTTTTCTTCTTTCCATTAATTATATTGCGACAGTTTCCAGTTTGGGAACTACTGATCTAAACTGTCCATTAGCACTTTAGGAACTGCCTGGGAAAGATTTAGTTTTAAAGTGACCTACATTTTTTACACTTTGACATACTTTTACTTAACTGAAACATCAATAAAGTAACAGTAAGTCTACTTGATGAAGACTTTTTAATTACGCTTTCCTACACTAAATGTAGCCCTACACATGTATACTTTGTGGCACGAATGTACACACCAGCAAAACAACCAACATTCTCTGTTGTTTGCACAGCTAAATTATGTTTTTCAAATACTGTTTTCACCCTAGCACCTGTTTCCCCCCTGTGCTTGTGTGTATGTACACACGCCTCAGTGTTTGTTTGCCCCTAAATGTGTGCAGGTATATGTGCCGTCGAGTGTGAGCGTGTCCATGTGGATGTGTGTCGGTCCAGCAGCGTAAATATTGTGTTGTGCTCTAGTAACAGCTCTTCCTCTGGCTCTGCAGTAGCAGCACACTCGACTGTTTATTTTACTTCCTGACGGACGACTTCTTATCAAATAAGCAGACACTGCCTTCTAGCCCGCTGTCCAACCACGCGCTCCCAGAGGATATCCCGCCCACTCTCCTCCAGGCTGTCGATACTTGCTTGTTCATGATGACTGGCAGCTAAATGAGCCACTTACACTACCGACAGTGTCATTAACAGCATTGACAATGACTGCAGTAATCTCTGCTAAAAATGTCTTCATCTACAGAGTAGATGTGACAGATGACACAGTGTTTTCTCCCTGTAGCCATGGCAGCCCCCTCAGTTATGACAGAGAAATAAGGGCCGATGGTGGCTCCCACAATGGGAGCTTTTATGAGTTACTATGGGTCTGGGGAGTCTCTGCAGATACTTGAACGAGCGCTCCAGATTGAATGAATAATTGAATTTGAAATGAACTTGAAAGGTCTGACACTTACACACACAACCAACCATTCACTCCATGGGTGAATCTCTTTTAGTTTTATTGCCTCTTCAATTTATTCTCTAACCTCTTGAGAGCTAATTTTCTCAATATTCCCAAAAAAATGTCTTGATAAGCAGCTTTAAAATCAGTGAAATATCAAACCCCAGGATTTTCTGTTGAGGTTAAAAGTTCAGTCTTGACTTTGGAAGCATCAGATGACAAAATCATCTCACCACAAGGTCCACTGAGTGGCAGAAAACACAACACAATGTTTCATTGTGTGTGATGGGGCAGCAAATATGTAGCTGATCTGAAGCTTTCGATCACATCACATGCTGTCATGGAAATGTAGATCTGAAGTTCAACGCTTAGGCCAACATTGAACATTTTAACATCTACAATTCCATGACAACTGATTAAACTCCATCTAATGATGAAGATCATGCAATATGATTGAAAGCCCCAGAACAATGCAGCTGAACATGTTTTCTGCATAACTTTATATACATTTCTCTGTAATTCAGTGGGTATCTTTAAAGAAATTGGGATCTTGATGCAGATTTTAAATACAGATTCTTTGGATTTATTTCTTAAAAAGCACAACTTTCTTAAAGTACTACTGTATCACACTGGCCAGCACATACCGTATACCTGCACACATGTAGGAGCGAACTAATTCAAAGACTTCCCCTAACATAAAAACACTACGTGAAAAACATAATTTTAGCTGGACAAACAACAGCAATGGTTGTTGTTGTATACATGTCATACATATACATAGTGACCTTTGGAAAATTTGGGACCATGGCCAGATTTTGTAATGAAGGATCTGTACAGTTGTAGAGTTTTTCCCATTTTGCTGGTTATAAGGTTTCACTTTTTATACCTTTAATATAGTGTCTTCAGTGGCTCTGGAGGAAGAGCCCTACAGTCTGAAAAAATAATGATGTCATAGTGATGTCATTATTCTTATCTCAGCTTGGGCTTAGAGCCAACAGATTTTTAAAAGCCTGAATTACAAACTGGGCGTTTGGAGTTTGAAAGACATGGGTATTTTCCAGACATGGAGGACCTAATAAAGGACGCTACCAGGTTGCATTATGGGAAGTGTTTTTGGCGCTTGACCCACACTAAAAACTCAAACTCAACATATCTGCTGTTGCTTCAATTTTGACCTTTTGTTTTTACATTTTTCTCTTGTGAGTCCCCCAGATTTATGGAAGTGCAATACTAAATCACTGGAGTAACCCTTTAAGGGCTTAAGAAGCTTTTTAAAAAGTACTACTGTATCACAAAAAGAGACCCTTTGCCTGAATTTCTACTCTAAACTTTGCTGTACACCACTTTTTCAATTTTATGTCACTTCACTGTAACATATGAGAACCACCCAAGTTGAATTTCTTGGAAACATACCTGGCCAAGAAAACTAATCATTCTGTCTTTTTTTTCTTTTCTTTTATATGCTTTCAGGTAGAATACATCCTAACTAAAACCACCTGGCCATTATGAGCCTCCTCCTCTCCATCACTCCTCCTCCCATCTGTGTGTGTGTCAGAGAGGAGTGAGAAACTGGACCATGCATGGTTGTGATTACTTGTTTATGTCCATATTTGTAAGTCTGCTGGAAGGCGTCTATGTGTGTGTATGTGTGTTTATCTGCAGTGCTGACGACAGAGTGTGTCTACGTGTGTGAGAGTGAAAGTGTGTACACTGTGAGTTGTGAGAGTAAATAAACGCTGTGCAGCGGGGACTCACGTGGCGTTATTATCAGAGCTCAGAGAAAAGACAAACTGTTTTTTCACTCGTGTTCATCCCACCCTCTGCTGCCTCCTGCCTTTCTCTACGACCCACCACAGTACACACACACACATGCACCACCTTACCCCCACTGCCCCAAATTCAACACATGGCTCCAATCAGGTGATTATTTTTAGCACTTTGTGTTTTCATGGAGGAATTCTAATCATTTGTATTGTGATTGTTTTCAGTTTGCACACTCTCAGCCCGAGTATGTGAATGAAATTTTCAGTCCATGCTCCACAAATGGACCCCCTCATAGTGTCATAGAGGCCAGTTTGGGAGCATTTGGGTCATTTTGGCTTCTTTTGCAGACGCCTACCGCTTGATTGCAATCGTATCCCGGCAGCCTTGTGATTGGGGAATTCTTTAAAATGGCCCAGATGCAATGCGAAAGCCAGCCTTCTGTGGAATCACTTACTTTGATGATCTCTGAAAAACAAAATCCACAAAATAAAGTTTGGTTTGGAAACCACAGATCAAACACAAACACACACACACTCACACACACATAAGGGCTTGTACAGTATGCAAACTCACACACTTACAATTTGTGGTACACTGAGGCATTCTTTCTCCCTCCTTCTCTGTCACACACATACATACACACTAACTTACACTCATTAATCTGGGCAGACTCAGGAAACCGCTCCAGTGAGCTGGCTAGAGGCCCTGGGAGGGGTGGAGGTGGGGGAGAGAGGGGGGATCAAAGCAAGGACGAGAGCAGCAGACTCGCTGAAAAGAAACAGCAGAAGAGGGAAGAAAAGAGAAAAGAAAGTTTTGAGAGGGGAGAAAAGAGAAAGGAAAATTTCCTTTGCTCTTGAGCTCTGAGAATAGAGGAAGTATAGGGGATCTTAAACCCCTCGATTTAATGAACTGGGAGTGTACAGTGTGTATGTGTCCATCCATACCTTCAGGATTTGACAAGGGTGTGTGTGAATGAATGAAAGTCATGGATAAGTACAGTTGAGAGCAGAGAAAATAAAATCAGTTTCTGCACAAAAAGAAAAAGCCCCAGAATAAAAACACACTCACATACTGTAAACACATGCACAGCCAGAAACACACGTATTTGTGCACACACATACACACACACACACACACACACACTCGCATTTCTTCCCCAAAAAGCTCTACAGGGAGGGTCGACAGTCCTTAGGAAAATATTCCCCAAAGCACTAATTAGAAAAACGATGGTGCTCGTTAATAGCCAGCCCCCCCACACACACACATCCCCCCTCCACCTAAACTCCATCCTCACCCCCCAAGTCTTGCAGAAGAAGAAGAAGAAGAAAAAAACACACAAAAACAAAACAAAAAAGATTCTGGCAGAAGGAGAAGAGAGCGTTCCACTGGCAGGCCTGGGTCAGGGCCCTATTTACCTACCGCAGCACTGCTCTCTTTCCCTTACAGACCCGAGCACCTCCCCTCAGCGCCGAAACCTGACCCTCTCTCTCTGAAACACACACACACACACACACACACACACACACACACATACATACATCAACACATAAACCAACCAAGAAGAAGTGGCACATGGTCTTGGTTAAAAGGATCTTGGCTCCAAATGAAACCCAATCTCTCGTGGAGTTATTCCTCTCATTTCTAAAACTTCATTTCAGAAAATGCGAAAGAGGAGGAGTTATATTTTTTCCTTCGTCCCCCTCAATCATTCCCCTCTTTTCTTCTCTCATCCTGATTAAGTTGCACAGTAAAAAAAAAAAAAGGGAGAGTAAAACAGCCCGGAGGATTCCTTGAGCCTTTATTATCCATCGCTGGAGCCAGTTCAGGAAAACAGAGGCCGAGGGAGAGGAGCAATAGCATGGACATTCTCACGCAGATAGTAAAGTGGTTTAAATGCATACAGCTTGGTAAGCAAGTCTCAATGAGAGCAGATGAGGTGGCAATTTCAGGGAATCAATTTGTTTTCTCTCCGCTCTCTTAGCTCTGTATCTGTTGCTGACATTTCCTCCCTATTCCATAGCCGAGCCCAACCACCCATTACTACACCACACAGGCCCTTATTAAATGTATATATAGTCACGCTTCAGACCAAGACACACTTTCTCACACAAAAGCCGAAAAGAGCGAACACGGGGTCGTACAACAAACTCCTCTTATGAAAGAATACAGGGAGGGAAGCTGAAGTTTGACTGAGATCCAAAATGGCCTCAGCCTGTGTGGGTGGATGAATACAGTCAAATCCAACATGCCTGCGTCTTGTTTCACAGTGTCCTTCCGTCCCCCATACCCCCCTCCCAGAAAGAAATGTGTGCCTCACTGTCAGGCTCCTCTCCAGCCCTCATTAGAAACATCTCACTTAGGGTAACAGTGTTATTTCAGTGTTTGTAGCTCGTTATGGGAGTGTTTTTCCTGCGGCGTGGCCCTCACAGTGTGTGTGTGCGTGTGTGTGTGTGTGTGTGTGTGTGTGTGTGTGGAAGGAAAGAGGGAAAGGGAAGGGGGGAGGATGGAGTGGGAGGTAGGGGAGAGGGTGGGCTTCTTAAACACGGGGTGAGAGCGTAGAACGTAGAGTGTGATTCCAGATGTGTCTTTTACTGCTCTGGCAGGGATGACAGGGCTGTAAAGAACCTCTCTGGAGTAGCCTGGGGGAGACAGAAAAGGGGGGAGGAGGGAGGAGTTAAATGCTCGGCGGCTTAAGGCCCTCGGGGATGAAGCCAGAGAGGAGTTGGGGAACAGGAGAATGGTTGGGGGGCGATGGTGGACATGGTAGTGTTCAGGGGTTTGGGAGAAGTTAAGTACAGGGCAGTTTTTAGGGCCTCAGGGACTGAAATGGAGGGAGTTTGGGGGGGGGGGGGGCAGAGACACAAAGAAATTGCTTTTCCTGGCAAAAACGTTCCACTTTATTGGCTCAGGTGTGTCGAGCGGAGAGTCTGGAACTGTGAAATGGTGACTGGGGGATATTAGCGTGTCGTAGCAAAGAGCTGTGTGTGTGTGTGAAAGAAAAAGAAACTACAAAAGTAGTAGTTGTAGACTTGAGTCAGACTTAGTTCAACATTTTGGAAAGTATACTTATTCACTCTTTTACTGAGTTAGATGAGAAGATTCCTGTTTGTTCAATGTAAGGCTACAACCAGTAGCCGGTTAGCTCATCCTAACATACCTACCTCTACCTGGGGAAATAAGTTATCCAAAGGTAACAACATCTGCCTACCAGCATCTCACATTGGATTTTGTACATTTAAAACAAACAAGATACAATGTGTCAGTTAGCATTCAGTGCATTTCGTTACCTTTTGACAGAGCCAGGTTGGCTATTTCTCCCTGTTTCCAGCCTTTAAGTTAAGTTAAGTTAAGCTAACTGGTTGCTAGCTGTAGCCTCATATTTACCATACAGAAATGAGAGTGGTGTCTTCTCATCTAACTCTCAGCAAGAAAGCAAATATGTTTATTTCCCAAAATCTCAAACTATTTCTTAAAGTCACAAAAGTGAGGACTAAAAGCTCGACTATGTAACTTTAGCTGAACAGCAGCCATGGAGGACAGTTTATTTCTTATGAACTTTTCCTTTGTAAGAGAAAGATTAGGTTATTATGTTATGTTATTTCTTCTTTTAAAAGTAGTTACACAGTCTCATAGTTTATTTACATATTCAAGTTAACCGCTGAGCTGCGAACACAGTGACATCAGCAAAAAGACATCAGACAAAACAAAGGCAAAAAGTTAAATTATGACCCAAAATGTAGAATACAAAATAATAGATACATTATTGATTTGTTTACAACATGTCTCATCATCTGACCTCTCGTGTTTTTTGCAGACTTTGTTGTTGACTCAGTGTTCCCAGATCTCAGCAATTACTCTGCTGAGTAGCCTACAATCTTATCATAACCAATAGAAACTGTGGCCAAAACTGCTAAAATAAGACCCAAGTTAAAGTTGACAGGAATTATCCTTTGACACAACTTTGAAAAAAGAAAGATTTAAAAACAGCTCTGGTTTATATTGTGCATGAAACGTGTGTGGAAAATGGAGAAAAGATGCAACTAAGAGTCCAAAAAACTGACATGAGGGGAGAGAAAGTAAACTGTATCATGCAGAAGACATGATGTAGGAGTGTGTGTGTGAGCGTGTGTTACTCATGTTGTGGGGACATAAATCTGTTTAAACAGTCACATTGTGGGGTCTCGCCTTCCTTTTGGGGACAAAACACAAGTCCCCGTAACGTAAATCAGTAACGTAAATCATTAACTTTTATGGGTGAAGATTTGGGTTAAGTTTAGGCAAGTAGTGGTAATGGTTAGGGTAAGTCTCCAGGAAAAGAATGTAAGTCAATGTAATGTCCTCTGAAGTGATGGAAACACAACCGTGTGTGTGTGTGTGTGTGTGTGTGTGTGTGTATAGTGCACAGTGTGATCCAGCTCTGCGGGTCCTGCAGCTTGTTAGTCATGCTCGTTAATATGCGCCTTTTTTACGGGCTATGTTCAAAGACTGACGTGTTGTTTCATCTCAACCTTACCTTCTCCACACAGTCGGAGGAAGAAGAAGAAGGGGAGAAGTGAGGGGACTTAATGGGGGTGAAGAAGAGTGAGAAGAGGAAAGAAAGAGTGGAGCCACAGTGCAGTTGGTTGTTCACATGGTCGTGGATTTAAAAAAAGGCACATTTATATAACCGAAAGAAAGTGAAGTCTTGAAAGGTATGGAGACAAAGAAAAAGCACTGGAAAGAAAGCATGAGGTAAGATGATGCTGTCATGAGAGGAGGAAGTGAAGAGAGAAGAATAAGAAGACAGACACAAACTGGACAGAGAGAGAGAAGAAAATGTGGGTGTGCCTGCAAGTTTCGTCAAATGAAATAAAATACTTTTAAAGATCCTTTTAATACAAATAAGAACAGAAAATGAAGCCATTACAAAAACAGAAATAAGCAGATGATGACCTATCAGGAAATAGTCTTGATGACGTGCAGCTGGCGTGCCAAAGGGTCAGTCACTAGAAACTCATCCTGTCCAGCCAAATTTTGTTCAGACCCACTTTCAAACGAGACCAAATATGTCAGGCTGAGTTTTGGGGAAATGTGTATAAAATGATGCAAAAGTCATGTAGAATGGAAAGCCATAAAAAACATAGAGCCTTGGGTTTGAATACTTCACTCAGAGGTTCAGCTTCAAATAAGAGCTGGATCAGACAGAATAAACTACTGTCGGACAGTGTGTTATAAAACGGTTTTAACAATCATCAAAAGGGGGAAACTTTATTTTAAGGGGTTAATCTGTCACCAGAATAACTGCAAAAATAAAACACATTTGTAAAGTAATAGTTTTGCCTTTTTTAGAAATGCACTTATTCGCTTTCATGCCGAGAGTTAGATGAGAAAATCAATATCACTTTAATATCTGGACAGTAAACAAGTAGCTGGAGCCAGCCGCTATTAAGCTTAGCTTAGCATAAAGACAGGAAACAGGGAGAAACAGCTTGCCTGGCTCTGGCTGAAGGTGATAAAATCCACCTACTAGCACCTGTAAAGCTCACTGATGAACACCTTATATCTCGTTGGTTGAATCTGTATTTAAAAATTCAAATTATGTAAAAACGTCTTGTCGTCACCATGAGGTTGCCAGATGACCAGCGGAGGCTTCAGGAAGGTCCTGGCCAATAAATAGTCCACTACGTAACCCCCTGTAAAACCACTACATGTCACACTTCGGTTTTCGTACGGATCAAGCAAACAAGACATAACATGTTAATTAGTGAGCTTTAGAGGTGCTGGTAGGCAGATTGTGTTGCCTTTGGACAGAGCCAAGCTAACTGTTTCCCCTGTTTCCACTCTTTATGCTGAGCTAAGCTTAGTTCAAGAGCATTTATGGCATATTATGTATATTATATCTCGATACTTTGACGACTTTGATAAGAACTTGCTTACATTCGGAAAATGTAAATGTAAAAGAGACAGAAGTGGAAGGAAGTGGAGGAGGAGGTGGCGGTAAAAACAGGCCACATCGCACCACATCGTACCCGACACATACTGTGTGCGTGTGACCGCTCACTTGCCCTCGCCTCCCCTCCCTCTCCCCCACAGTCCTCCGCAGGCCAGCCACCAGCTCCAGGTCTGGAGAGCAAGGCTTTCTGGGGGATCAGAAACAGATGTGCCTCCTGCCCCTCTTCTCTTAGAAACACACACGCTGTCTTGTACACACACGCTGGCGGCAATTCAGAACCGGCACCAGGACCCAGCCGGAGTGACGGGGCAGCGTGACCCTGAGCTTGACCCTGGCCCGCAGCACCTCAGACAGGAAAGGGACGCAATTGGCTTCAGCTGTGACCCTCCGCCCCCTCTCTCCTGCCACCCCCCCACTCCCTTCTCATTAAGACAAACTGTTTTTTAAGGCAAAGCAGCTTTCACTACCACTAAAGCCAACACCCTGGAGCACAGAGAGGGGCGGTGGGGTGAAGATGGGGGAAAGATGGAGGGAAGGTAAAAGAATGAGAAACAAATAGAGATGGAGCAACAGGGGCACAAAGGAGGTAATTAAAAAAAGAACATAAGATCAAGGTGAAGGAAAAAGTTAGAGAGGAAAAGGGCAGAGGGTAAGAAAATCCAGACTGAAAGGGAGATGGGGAAAGTGAGGCATATCACTTGCAGCTGTTGCAGGCTCATGTTCCCAGAATTCATTGCAACTTGGCACGTGTTTTTTCTAATGAGAAAGGGCGGTGTCATGGTTACATTAATATCAGAACATCCAAAACAACAGCTTTGACTTGGAGAAAGAGACACGGAGAGAGAGAGAGAGAGAAAGAAAGAGAGATGAAGTCACTTAATAATAATGACAATTAAATCAGTGTAATTAAAAACAGCAGTAAGATGTATTTGTCTTGGAGACAGACTGCTGGGTGTACAAACAACATATTTGTTTGTTTAGGGATGTACAGCAGAAACATATGGAAAGAATTGGACTTCTTTCACAAAGACTTATTTTGCTTTCTGCTTTTTGTCGTCCTTTATAATCCATCAACCCCTCCAAACCCCTTAAAAACCCACATTTCTCTTCCAATCTCTTCATAACAGCGAGCGTTGTTCAGACTCAGTGGAAAATGTGTGTATGTGTCTGTCAGATGGCCTGTTCCAGGTCGTAGTGTCTGAAAACCTGCTGAAAACATTTGCATATTTCATGTTTGGCGACCTGCAATGGCCAAAACCTAAAGTAAAGGAAACAAGCTATACAGATCTCTCTGTGTGTGTGTGTGTGTGTGTGTGTGTGTATCTGTAAGTGAGAGTGGCAGGGCCTGCTGAGGTAGATTAATAACGCTGCTCAGAGGGGGGTTCCTCCATTCAGGGCTGACTGATGTGCGTCCCAAATTGATTTATGAAAACGACCCTTAATCAATTATGTGTGGAGAAAGAGGGAGAGCGAGAAAAGGAGAGGAGGGGGGAGGTAGAGTGGGAAATAAAGAGGATAGAGAGGATGAAGCTGCGGAGGGAAAGTGTGTGAATGATGCTGCTCTGCTGAGGAATGTGTCTAATGGACGTCAGTTAGTGCCAAAGGTGTCCAACATGGTGATTGTGATGGTTTGTCAGGGACATACAAAGCACTGTGGCTGATCCTGATGTGTGCAGCCAATTCTTTAGGCAACACGCTGAGCATGCTGCATCCATAACATTCATCTCCATCTATAGCATTCATAAAACATGCAACGGACATAGTCTTGTGCTGATAGATTGGTTTTATTTGTCCAGACAGAAAGGTAAAAAGGTGCACACATGCTCAGTCCTAATAGCTACATGTGGATGGACATTAGAAAAGGTTGAATCTGTGCAGCAGTGTCATGTGGTTTTGATAGTAATAATGGCCCCGTTTTTGGCCAGGGGGGGCAGCGGAGGAGAGTGAAGCTGCAGTTGTTTAAAAAGCCCTTCCCCTGCCTTGCCCATTGTGCCTGAGACAGGGGTGTGTGGGGGGAAGTAGGGGGTCACGCTGCGAGCTCGTTTCTCCTGCCTGTCAGAACTCTATCTGGGATCCAGCCGGAACTAATCAACTCCAATAGGCCTCCCCATTACCCAGGGTGCAATGGGCCACGGGCCGGGGGCTGGCCGGTGGGAAACAGAGAAGAGGAGTAGGGCGAGAACCCCCCTCCCCATCACACCACCACCAGCACCACCACTATCCCTCCACACACAAACACTCCATACTCCACCAGCCCGTGCAGCACACGCAACACTCCCACTGTTTCACACTGAAGCAATAATAAACACTTGCAATAATATTTTCACAGCAAGCAATAGCCTGCTTCAGATCAGAACCTTGCGCAGCTGTGGAGTATACGCCTACGCACATGGGCACCCACTCTCATCCATACACACACACACACACAAACACATACATGGTTTCCTCGTCACGCACACGTCACACCACGCTGATTCTAAAACTCAAATCATTTTAAAGGGACTTTTGGTGAGAAAGCAGCAGCATTCGCTCACAAAATGACCCCTACACATGACAACAAACTGCATCTGCAACAAAACAAACTTACTTACAGTTTATAATGTTCATGTAGTAATTAAACCACTAAGGCATCACAATAACTGTGATAATTCAATTTCATCTAATTTATTTTAATGCTTCTTTTTGTTTGCCATACCTATTTTGAAAGTCGGTAAAATAAAATAAATGGACATCATAACTAACTGACTGTTGCTGTGATGCTGCCATTACTTTCTTTTCTCCTCTTAAAAAACCCAAAACATTCTGTTGTTACTGTTATGCCAGGTGCAGTTTTGATGCTGATGCTGCTGTGTTTTACGATCTATCCATTTTTATTTAAAACAAAATAATTAAATATTATGAAAAGAAGTTGGGAAAATAGTTGCATTAACTACATTAACTCCTCCAGACCCAAAATTGCGCATTAATATTGCCCTCTAGTGGCATGATAACCACACTGCAACAACTATCGGAAATTGAAATGAAAGAATAAAGATTACATGACTTCTGTAAACCTTTATAAATCTACAAAAAACAAACCTACAGAGGAAGTGTTTTTAGGATAGGTTATTTGGATTAATGAAGTTTGGTATACTTCCAAAAAAAATACTCAAGAATTTCTACTGACTTTGCAAAAAAAAACTAGATATATCCAAACATTGTAATGATAAATCCATCCCATTATATCTCGGGGAAAATGAAGGTTCAAATGCTAAAAACAAGAAAAGGAAGTAAGAATTAGTTCCTTTCTCTTCCTTTGGACATAGGCGTTGTCAGATAGGCGATAGTGTGTGTGTGTGTGTGCACACAAACTTTAGTGTGTGTGTTTTTCTAAATGTGACATCAGCCTCCTTCACTGAGGTGAAGTGGGGGCAGATTTAAATGAGTAAAGAAAACTACCCCCCCACACACACACACACACACGCCATTGTATATATGTGTGCGTGTGTGTGTGTGTGTGTGTGTGTGTGTGTGTGTGCGCGAGACCTTAGCATTCTCCGGTCTCATCGGGTGCATGTTTTTTTTTTCTCAAATTGAAAAAAATCCTAATTAATATGAATTGAGTTTTTTCCGTCCTCTATAAGTTGCACGATGCATGTGTGAATATGTGTGCATGAGGAGTGAAGGCGACGTGTTGAGGCTGCTGAGAGACCCAGATAAAGGTCCTTCCCCCAGGCCCTGCTGGGGGGGCATTGAGAGGCACTGGGGTGGGGTTAATCCCCATTCACCCCGTCCTTCACTCAGCCGGGCCGGGTACAATAAGCCCCGCCTGCCTCCTCCTGCGTCTCCACGGTGACCTCTGACCCCACGTTTACCGCTGCTGTCCCTGGCCCCTTTATGCCTCCATCCTGTTATTATCTGCAATATTTACTCCTTTTGATTTCCCTGCTGGCCTTTGTCGTCGGCCGCACAGCACTCCTAACTGACTGGAAAACTCAAGCCCGCTCCTTCCTACTCCAGCATCACCCTTGACACATTAAAACCCACAGCAAACAATACCTGAAGTGGAAATGAGTCATCGTATGACCACTTATGTATGAATTAAGACCACAAAGAGCTATGCAGAAGAGCAGCAGCCAATGAATGGACAGAGTCAAAGAAGTACTGTTACAGGGACGCCTTGTGGTTACGATGCATTCAACACATCATCATACCTAAACAACAGAATGCGTTATATGTAACCACAACATCCCTGGTTTGATTCCAGCTGTGGACTTTTGTTGCATGCTATACCCCTCTCTCCCCCTTTGCTTTTCTGTCTCTATCTTCACAATAAACTATCCTGTAAAAGCGAAAAAATCACCAAAGTTCTGTTGAGTACAGTTAAATAATAAATCCAGATCACGTTATAGTGCATTAGGTCGCTAGAATTAATCTAAGTACAGTGCAATCAAAATACTCAACATGTTTTTTTTAGAAAAATGTCTACATTATTAAAATTATGAGAAATGTACAGATATATAATAAACAGATAATAAAACATGAATATATCTCTACTTTCTTCCTTTTTTATCAAATCATAGGTGTTACTAATAACATTAATTAAACATGATTCAGTTCCATTAAGTGTCCCAATAAGCCATTCAAGTGACTCATTAATTACACCTGTGCTTTTCCTGCTATGAGAGGTCCAAATGTCTGCTGTGAAATAGGTGTATCAGTGCCTCATGTACTCTGTCTCTGATGTTTTGCCAGTAACACATCAGAACCCTTATTAGCCTTCAGTTTCCTGTTCCCTGACAATCTGCAGCAGCATCTGACCCACTAACTTCTTAAATCGCAACATCACCTGCTTACAGTTCTTCCAGAACATCACAACAATAATAAGAATAAAATGAAATGAAACATGGCTGTGTAATCGATACTGATACCAGAAACGGTTTTTCACATCCTGCCCTGGCATTGCCCTGTATGTCTCGAGAAGGTGGGTGTCAAACTTGAATCTTTATGTACCTGCTGGAAGTTAAGCTGAACATGTTGCTTCTTCCTCTCCATCTGCGGCTGCTTGTCAGACTTCTGTCTACCACCAAGGCTGTGTCCATGTCAAGAATGGAGGGTGTTAGAAATTCAGGATTTATCAACTGTATTGAAAAGAACGAGAACAATTAGGAACCCACCTGACATTGGAATACATTTAAAAATATTAAAAGTACTTTTTTAGATGGATTCTTCAGAGGGGAGTGGCTGTTTACCTGCTGCAGCCTGAAAGGCAACAGAGTGACTCCAGGTTGCCATCTGCTGACTTTGGAAAGCAGTGCACCATTTTCTCCTGCGCGCGCACACACACACACAACTCAGTGCATGTGACACGAACGGAAAGATGGATGCATCAGAGCTAAGTTATAAATGAGAGAGACAACATGAACAAAAAGTAAGAGACAAAACATGATGACATGTACTGTGCCTCCTCCACAGATAACCATGGTGGTTGTTGCTGTGGACACTCAGGGTCCTGCAGGTCTGTCATGATGCTGCCACGTTACAGCAAAGTGAAAACTCGATTAGAAACTAGAAAATATGTACTTGGAGACAAAGTAAAAGCAAGACAAGAAAATGAGTCTTAGCCTTAGAGGATGGAGGGAGAAAGAGAGAAAGCACCTATCACTGATTGCTCAAGTTGATGTATCACACATGCGTGGGCCAGTAAATCACAGTTAAACTAAAGTGTCCTAGAAAAATGCTAACAACGACCACAGAGACCAAGATGAATAAAGAAATGAAAGAGTCTGAGAAAAGAAGACAAACAATTGTTTGTTTGCATGTATAGTATTGCCTGCCGTAAATAGCCACAAGAGGCCATACTTTAGTTAAAGCAACTCGTTTTCCTCCTCTTCTCTCACTTTTGCTCCTTTTCCTTCATGACTTATTGGCACGCGATTCCCTTCTCCCTTTGAAAAACACAAATGCACTGAAACTGAAACTAAGTGATATTAAACATGCCTCAAAAACAAGGAAAAAAAGGGACTATAATCAAACCAAACCACAGGCACGGAAAAAAAAAGACAGACTGACAGGAGGACAGTCTGACCACGCTTAGTTTGGACCTTCATGTGGGATTTGATGCAGCTGAAGTTTATAATGTTTAGGGGGCCAGTAAAGATGGCAGTATACCATGTGGTCACTCAGACACACACATAGGAGCTGTTTGTTTTTTGAGAGGCAACTACAAACGTGCATTATACACACATGAGATTGCTCAGCAGGAAAAATGATTAAATCTCATCTAGGTTGAATGAAAACAGGCATTTGGATATTATAATGAATCTGCTCATGTCACTTATAAGTACATATCCGCTTTTCCCCACTGCAGTTTAACTTGTTACATATGAGCACAATATGAATGTACAGTTAACATGTACTAGAGGCATGCAGCCAAAGCCATTAAACTAACTGCACAAACAAGAAAAACTATGGAGGAAAAGTCAAAGATTTCTAGATTCCCTTACAGAAACAAAAAAATCCCACAAAGTTAATTTTAAAAATTCAACATTTAATTCAGTCATTTAAAAATACATAGATAAAATATTAAAACCACAGGTTTTAAATGTCCTCAGGTTTACACCTCTTCTTATCATCTCACATGAGCGGACAAGGCAAACCACCCCTCCCGCTCTCTCCGTTTCTCCATCTGCTGTGGAAAAAGAAAAGATGTTACAGAGTTTTGGATCCGAGTTGCAACAGTTTGGTGAAACCTGAGTACTTCCATGTAATCTATAGGTTGTGTGTGTGTGTGTGTGTACCTGTGGTTTGCCATCCTTTGTTTCTCCTCCAAGACTGTGAGAAGACACTTCAGAACCAGCATACCTGAAATATAATAATTATAATGTATAGTGTGATCTTTATAAATAGATGTAACAGTCAGTCTTGTCTTTACTTTAATGAGTGATTTTTAGGTGATGCACTATATCAAAAAATGGTGAAATTCAAGTCAATTTTACAGTACATTTAAACGATTTCACTCCTGTATCAGATATTTCTCACCTCGTCTCATCCAAACCTGAAAAAAGTATTAACTTTAATACCCAGAAATAATTTAACATGGCATTGGTATGCTCTATGATCATCATCTCTCCTTTGATGAGTTTAAATTAGGGACCTTCACAGTTGAGACTGAAGTATAATTACCTGACTCCATTTGGGCAGATAAGATGCAGGATCTCACGTAGTGATTATAGGATGCATTTGTATTACAGCTTTGTGTTTTAGGGCTTAAAAGATGGGTTGGCAAGTTTTTTAAAAGTCTATTAAACAGTTTGCTGAAAAACTAATTCCAGCTTTTTAGCAAGATCCACAAAGCAATGCGGAAAATGAATCCCTATGCCTCGTCAGGGAACATCCCTCTCATCTGAAAGAGCTACGCACCGTCTCTCAACACCACCAGCCTGTGACAGGAACTCCTGTGCAGGCAGCAGCTCTGGACTTCCTCCTTCAGCTGAGAATGATATGATACAAAGATTTCTTACAGTGACAGGTAAATTACACAGGCGGACAGAGACATGTCATGTCGTTGAGCCACCATACCTGCTGAATGTGGGCTGAAGGCAGAAGAAGGGATGGGGGAATCAGAGGGAGAAACTTTGCCTGAAACATTTTGCTTCTGTTGCTCAATGAGCTCCAGCAGTCGACCCCTAGCTGCTGCACTTTGTCTGTTTAGCTCCAGGAGGCGCTGTTCCACACTGCTCACACAGAGGGTGTTAGGTGATGTCGCCTGAGCAAGAAGACAGAAAAACACATCCTGTGGATTATCACCCCCTGAAGGAAGAATTCGGCACGTGTTTCTTGAGTTTCAAACTACCTGATATAGAAAGGCTAAAGGCAAAAAGCATTTTAGGATCTGAAAAAAAGCTTTACATTTCAAGTAAATCAGGTTAATGTTACGCTCCATTACACTTAATATGAAACATTAAGAGTATTACATTCGGACTAAATGTTTAGTTCTAATTTCTTTAGTTAGACTCTTATAAAGCACTTAATATAGGCCTTGAACTTAATCCTTAAAAGCTTCAGAAAAGTAAGATATTTTGTGGCAAACTTTATTTACAAAGCCTGGAAAATTTAGAATAAACTCAAAACGTGATGTATGAATGGGTCTTCTTGGCCCAGGTAGGTAGGTCACCTTCAGAGACTTAAATCTCACTTGATTATTCAGTTGCTCTCCTTCAGCTGCCTGAACATGGCGACTCCTTCTCCCTGAGCTGCGGGACACTGACGCCCTCCTCTCTCCAACACTTTGGGGTGTGAGAGTACCCTCCTTGTTGCTACTGTTAGACGATCCTCCAACCCCCGACCCGAGGCCCTTAGCCTGGGTAACCTGGGCCTTGATCAGGTCGTTCTGTCTGCTCAGCTGAGCGATCTCAGCCAGCATGGCCTCCGGAGAGAGCTGTGACCTGAGAGGGTCAGAGGTCAGTGATAATGAGGAAGTGGAGGGCAGGCTTGTGAGACGACAGCTGGCAAGACTGGCAAGGCTGGAGGCTGAGCTGTGGGGCTGGACGTCCTCACAGGAACGCAGGATATCTACAGGAGGAGGCTCCTGGTGCAGCCTTACAGGATGAGTACCTGAAAAAGACAGGGGGAAAGCAGCTGATTGAGTAAGATAGCATGACGGCATAGGCCTGAAATCAGACAACTAAAAAGAACCAGGCTGTTACCAGGAACTTTTTGCCAGTTGTCTCTCTGTCGAGGGGGGGAGAGCAAGACAGCAGGAGAAATAGATGCTTGTAGTTGTTGAGGATCTCGCTCAGCAACTGGTCCAGACTGACAAACTGTTTACGACAAGTAAGAACACATTATGCACTGTTTACTATACAAATATCCACGCACAGACAGACACACACACACTGTATGAACCTGCAGCTTTGACATCACAGTCTTGAGGTGGGGCCATGTGTGCCTCCAGGAGTCCAAGTCCCCCCATCACCAACACCACTGTGTCCAACCTCTGCTCCAGCTCTGCTGTCCGCTGCTGCAACCCAGTCTGAGAGGAACCATAGAGAAAGACACAGGATTTATCAGTACAGTTGGAATCTGGACAATAAACTTGTATCGGACCATGTGGTCAGCTCTGTCTCACCTGCAGGGCGGCGGCCTCTTCTCGCAGAGTCATCATCTCAGCAGTGAGAGCATCAATCAGACCACGCTGCTCTCTCAACTCCTCCTGCAGTCTTTTCCTCTCCTGAGCCTCTTTCTGAGCTTCCTCCTCCCTCTAAGGACAGTTAAGTTCAACAGGCGTCATGAAATTGAGGACTGCTCCAGCACAGTGTCAAACATCAAAGCAATGCTGAGCTAAAATAGTAAGATTTGTAAATGAAAATGTTTTAACATAATGATGGAAAGACATAAGAATTAAGAGCCTCTTGTGGGCATTCCTGTAATGTGCCCATGCATGTTGCCTGGATGCATATGTATCTGTCTATAATAGCATTTAATAAAGACTTTATTGGATCAATTACAGCACCTGTTTGAGGAGGTGCACTAAACGCCCTAAAGTGGAGACCAAGGCGACAGAGAATCCAGTGAGGCCTTGAGTTCTGTGGTGTTTTTGACTCTGGGCTGAAGCTGCTTCAGTGTCAGGACTCAGAGTATCCAAGTCTGTCTCCACCTGAGCCAACATGGCCTGCAGCACACCCAGACTGGACTGCTCCCCACTGAGAGAGGCAACAGAGGAGCCATTTAGCTCGGAACTCTGAGAAACACACTTCCTGGTCCTGCTGGTACCACTACTGTTCCTGCCTGAAAAACACATACAGAGAAACACAAAAAAGCATACCACTTATTTCGTCTACCTTTTGCAATATTCAGCCATTCACATGATCATATTTTCACACAGAGTAACACATTATGAATAAACAGATTCCTTCCTGATATTACCTGACGGGTTGAGCGGCAGCTCAGGGTTCAGGACCTGAGAAACCAAGACTGACGGTTCCCCCTCGCTTTCCTCTGGCTGGCTATGTCTGGACCGAACACGCTGAACAGCCACGGTGGCATTGAGAGCTGAAACAAGGTGGGATGAATTTGAATGAGGAAAAAGATTTCACACCTGATTAAAAAGTATATTTTTCCTTGTGATGACTGCATGAAATAAAAACATTTTTTAACGGTTCTCCTCCTCCCTTTGGGGAAGCTCGTCTTTACATCCTACCGGTTTGGACTGGTGCTCTGCCTGATGTGCAGGGGGTTACAGGAACATTAGCTCTGTCTTCCTGGTCAGAGTTGGGACGATGGATTTTCTGTTGCTGTATTGCTCTACTCTGAGACCGTGCCTTCATTTTTCGTACATTGGCCCTGTAAAGAAAAGTATCACAAGCAATGCAGTGATGTCAGCAGAATCTGAAACTTCAGTAGTAATCAGTAAAAGCTTCACAAATTATATATTTCCCCTTACAAGGAACACAAGGCAGTCTCTTATCTCAGATTATGGTGGTGTGTACTGGTTTGCAGGTACTGTCTATTTTGCAGGCACTATTACCTTTTGATGACATGATAGTCTGAACTGCCAGTAGGACAGGTATCTTCATCACTGTAGTCTTCCTCTGAAGCTTCTACTTCATTAAGAGCCTGGAAAGAACCATTTTACAAATGCAAACATTTGTTAATACAGAAAACAAAAAAGGATGTCATTATCTTGACACACACACACACACACACACACACACCTGTTGGTCCATCATAGACTGGCTGAGCAGTGACAGCTGAGTTGGAGGATCTGGTCTCTGCAACACAGGCAGCGCTGAGTCAAAGTCACAGTTTGGAGCCATCGTCACACTGGGGTGTCCTGCATAAAAACACAAACACACTATATGCAAGCACAAAATAAAAAGCCTTAAAATCTCAGGAAGAAATAATAAACAGAAAAACTAGTTTACTAATTAACATCTAATCCTCTGGGAAAACCAAATATCTTTTTCAAAATTGTGAAAAATGTCTCTACAAGCAGGGAACAGTTAAACACTAGCTATGACAGAGTGCATGAGAAGCTTTCTACCAGTCTGTCTGCGTGGCGCATCTCCAAACAAGTCTTTGACCACAGCCATGGCTCTGTCAGAGCGAGCCAGCACATCCTGCAGCAGCAGCTGGTCAGAGAATACCTGCAGCAGTGAAACACACCACCATCAACAGCAGCTCAACTCAGGACCAGCGAGGAGCTTCAATAAGATATGCATTTTAAATACCTTGTTTTTGTTTTTGCTAAAATAAAAAACATCGAGTAAGCAGAAAAAAAAAAAGACGCTCCCACACACACCTCCCTGATGATGCTCAGGCTGGCGTGGTCTAGAGGTGCAGGGCTCCCAGTGTGTCTGAAACGGCGTTTTAACGCTTTCTCTCTCAGCTCCCACTGAGCCGCAGCCTTGTTGTGGGACTTGTGAATCTCATGCCGATGGCTCTGAAGCAGAAGCGACAAGCAAATATGGGCTGGAAAATGTTTTAATTGTTCCAGTACTATCAGCTCACTAAACTGATGTTATATTATGAGACGAAACAGTATGAATTTGTTCCAGTACTATCAGCTCACTAAACTGATGTTATATTATGAGACGAAACAGTATGCATTGCTTCTCAGTTAGACTAACACTCACACTAACAAAGCACCAATAAACAAGCATACAGTCAAACGCCTTACCAGCTCTGCAGGTGACAGCTTGTGCACAGACAGGTCACTGAGAGTGCTCTAAAAAACCACAAGAGATGGCTGTCATTACTTTACTGCTTTCAAAATGCAGAGACAATATTTTGATTATAAGGGAAAATGTTCACAGCAAACATAAGTGGACTATCCTCCCACTCGTGCAGCATAAATATATGCTACTTCATCAAAACGTCTACCGACGGGAATGCACTATTACTGTCTTACGTATGTATCCCCAAAAGGTACAAGTACAGAACATATATACTTCATTGTAAATGAGTAGTTGTCATAGTTTTCAACAGGAACAGCTGTCAGTACTCACCACCCACTCTCTTTTAGGAGCTGCTGCCTTCTTCGGTCGAACAGGCCTTTTTCCTTTGGTGTGTTGTTGTGGACGCCCCACTCTCACAAACGACATCTGTTCACAGACAATATGAAAATATTAGTCCCA
The DNA here is from genome assembly GCA_011952105.1 of Coreoperca whiteheadi. Lineage (NCBI taxonomy): Eukaryota > Metazoa > Chordata > Actinopteri > Centrarchiformes > Sinipercidae > Coreoperca > Coreoperca whiteheadi. The sequence goes on from CM022493.1 coordinate 14,398,296, forward strand.
TGGCTTCACAGTAGAGACACAGAGATGTTTTGTTTCAACGCGTTGTTTGCACGTGTACACGCTTAACCAGAAAATGTGACTAATCTCCTTCCCAATAGTCACAGTTATTTGCGGACCAGTAACGTCAGCTAACGTTAGCTAACGTTATTTGTTTTCCCTGGGTCGTTAGCTAACATGTGATTTCATACAAAGCCAGCTAAATATTGAAATGGCACTTACGTTTTCGTTTACGAAGCCACGCTCAGTTATAACGTTATATGAAGAGCGCCTCAAGTTGTACTTAATTTTACCACCACAGCTTCGCGGTTGTCGAAGTTGAATAGCATCAAAATCTCTCCTAAAGTTTGTTGCGTGACAGTTTTTCAACAGTTGCGCGCCACTTCCTGTGCCGTTGCCCCGGACACCGCTTCACGGAGGAGCATGATGGGAAACGAAGTACTGGCGAGCAAGGAGGCTCAACGGTGGAAGAGGAAAAATAGAGGAATAATGATAATATAATTCAAAACTATAAGTACTCATTATACAGCATTATTACTCATTATTACATTTTTAAGCAGCTTTTTAATGTTGTAGCTGGTAGAGCGGGAGCCAGTTGTATCTATGCTACTTATGCTGCTGGGTAGTGTAGGCTAATTCACAACCAGTGGTGGAAGAAGTATTCAGATCCTTTACCTAAAAGTAGCAGTACCCCAGTGTAAAAATACTATATTACAATAAAAGTCCTGCATTCAATGTAACACTTATGTAAAAGTATACTTAAAGTATCAAAAGTATAAGCCCTCCTTATAGAGCAGAAGGGCCCCTGTCAGTGTTTAATTATTAGCCTATATACTTTATTATTTAATTATGATTACAGATGCATTACCATGTAAGCAGCTTTTAAGAGTTTTAACTCTCTGAGGAGAAGGCGTGAAGGCAATTTTAAGTATTTACAGTTCAGAGTACTGCTATGCACTGAATTGTATCAGCTCATCCAATAGCACAAAATGTAAATACACAAATAAAGTACAAGGACTTCAAAAATTGGAGGACATTTAAGTACAGTACTTGAGTAAACATAGGCGACAAAATTAGGTTCGACCACTGTTATAATAATAATGCATCATATTGTAGGCTATGTACAAACTTAACCTGCAAATTAGCGAGTAACTATAGCTGTCATATAAATGTAGTGGAGTAAAAAGTATACTTGCCTCCAAAATGTGGTGCAGTGGAATTATTAAGTGGCATAAGTAAAGTAAAAGTACCTCAGATTTGCACTTAAGTATAGAACTTGAGTATACTGTAGGCTATACATTAAACCACTGGGTAATAATATTGTCTAAAATAAATTTTGAATGTCAAGCCAAACCACAACTAGCCTACTTTGAAACTGCAGCCTAGCCTATATGTCAAACACTCATGGGATTTTTAAAAAAGAATGTAAGATGAATATCTCCATATTCTCCTGACTGGCGTTGTGCCCCTAATTGTTGTTTTAACATGTCGTACTTTTGCATTTATGATTATATTGGAACCACCCATATGAGCCAATGTGTTCCTCAAAAATAACTAATCTTGAAACAGCCACCAAGTCTTTGTAAAAGTTTATTCTTATGTAATTGATCTAGTGGTGTTGCCAGATGTTTACAAAGGAGCAAGCATCTGGCAACTCCACTAGATGGCATTGTCCCCATGTCAATCCCTGTTGGTGTGGGCAGAGGAGAGGATCCAACTGCCAGAAATCTCAGCTGCTTTTCACCAGGAGACAACTGACAGTCATTCAGCACGAAGCTCAGCCTGGAAACGTTTAACTGAACTTCGGGGTTATTTGTGGCAAGCAAATCTCTGATATGGAAAGACAGAAGCCGGGTCAAGTCAGCAAAAATATTTTACCGGAAATTGAGTGATTTGCTTTCAAAATAAAAGCATGATTGAGTAACTTTTACTAGTGGTTGATGCACATTTTATTCTGCGGTAGAGTTTATTTTAAAGGTTTCAACCGGAAGTCGTAATTTACTCTTTGAATCTTGACACTGGTAGCCTAAATTCGGACGATATCGATATAAAGGGGGACGTGTGTTTGCACTCTTACGCAAAGTAGGATAGAATCTGTGCGCTTTAGCCCAATCTGGCTAGACTGACCCAGACTTGGCTGACTCCTGATGCCCAACAATGCGGACCAAGCCACAAAAGTTTGAAAAGTTATCTTTGCGCACGGGGCTGGCGGTGAGGGGTCTCAGGAGCGACTGCAGCATGGATCAGGCTACAAGTGTTTGTTTCTCTGCATCCCTGAGGGAAGTCATTTGAAGAGTCAGAGGGAGACATGAACAGCCTCGCTGCGGTGCCAGAGGAGATCATTTAGTCTTTCCATACTGGATTTAGCAAGAGCTCTGAATGTTTGTATCTGGAGTATCAGTTAAGCTTAAGGCTATTTCATTTCTGTAACAATTCTACTTTCAATAGCATCTACTCGGTGTTTTGTTTGTAAAACTCTTGGATAATCACCTACTCTGCGGAGTCACTTTTGAAGACGTTGGATCTGAATTACGCACGGGATTCCTCTAACAAATGACAGCTTTTAAGTGGTTTGTTGCTCCCTCACTTCACCCCCTCAGCTCCCTGTATCGCACCGATCCACCGTATCACTCCCCGCACCAGGTTAGGTAGACGCAGGGAGTGAAAGCCTGTCGGTCTGTTTCAGTGCGCCAGCGTGCGGCCGCGGGCCACCTGGCCGAGGATGTGGGGAGGAGGTCTCCCGATGTATGTCACCGTGATTGTGACTCTACTCCTGGTCATTATCGACGTGAAAGCCAGCGGGGAATATTGCCACGGCTGGCACGACTCCCAGGGCGCGTGGAGAGAAGGGTTCCAGTGCCCGGAGAAGATCGACGGAGAGGACTCCATCATCTGCTGCGGGAAATGCGAGCTGCGCTACTGCTGCTCCAGCACGGACGCACGGCTGGACCAGGGGAGCTGCGATAACGACCAGCAGGCTCAGCCGCCCGGGACGGAGAGTAAGGAGAACAAGGACTCCGGTGCAGGTATTGGCCCATAACGCCTACTGTTTCGAAAACTTCTACCACAAATATTGTTGATAATCATAATCAGTCATCGTTCTAACTAGTCTTAAAGGAAACATGTTCATACCAGTTAAAACAGCAAAAGACACTGCAGAAGAGCCAAAAGCAATGATAAACACACAAGAAAGATTTATAAAAATAAGTAGGCTAGTTATTGGGAGGTCGTCGGGGTATGGGGACTGTCACAATAAAAGCCTGTTATCCACCCTTATGCACTATAGTCTTCACTGTGATTTATGTCAGAGAAAGTCTGTGAATATTAAGACAATGTACTAAAACCAACTAAAACCGGTTGCTTCAACGTGGTGGTCAGCGTAGCATTCGAATTAGTCTCATCTAAATTGTTTTTAAGGTTAAGCCTATTCCAAAGGAATTTAATTGAAATTGGCTTATAAATAGCCTAAATATATATGCTCAGTGTGTTGAAGCCGTGACCGAGGCGCATGCACAGGATGTCTCAAACTTGATATTGTAAATTGCAGCACTATTACAAGGTTCGGCTTCCTCTCATAAACCCAACAGTCCCACAGTACCTCCCCGTTAAGAGGTTCATCTGCTGCCTGTCCCGGTTTGGCCATGACAGCTGCACAGGAGACAGCAGCAGACTCCTCCAAAAAAAAAACACCCAGTAAACTGCACTCACAAATGGCAAACCGTGTTGCTCTTATAAATAGCTGTGTTTGTTCTGGGCCTGTAACAGTGCAAGAGGGGGCCGGGCTCCGAACACGAAGTCCCCACGGGGATCAAGTTTGGACTTGAACGGATCTTGGACAGTGGATCACCAAAGGCGCTGACAGCTCTGCTCATTAAAAAAAGAGAAGAACAAAAAAACACAAATCGCGTTATGTATCATTTCCTGCCAGGCTGGTGGAGTCCCTTTCCCACCGTGAATCTCCTCCTGTAATCCCCCACTGCAGTCTGGTGTCAAGGGATTCACACTCAGACCTGCTTCAAACAAACACTCATATACACACATTACCAAAACTAAAGGCAAAATATATCCCATATTTTCCATTAGTGGATTAGGTAACAATACAAACTTATTTCTCCACCCTGGTTGCTTACATATTCAACCATGAATCTACCATAAAGCCCCTTGTAGCAGCATCATACCTTGAATAAAAGATAAGAAAGTTTATAACAGCATTCCAGAAAAATAGAGCAAATATTGGAAATGAGAGAAGAAGGCAACACTGGCTTACTTCATGTTTCCCTGGAGGATATTATGCCCTCTTTGGGACCTAATCTGTCATTTGCTAAGACTATCATGCCTTATCACTGCAGGAAGAGGTATATACGTTTCATTCAGTGGCCTCCTGCCAAAATAACTTAAAGAAAAGCAGATTTTTCCTCGCGCAAAAAAATTTTTTTTCATACAAGGCCTAGTTCAGTTGTGCATTTCATTCATTTTTCATATACTTGCAGCCAATTAATCATCCAGGAAACACACACACATAGTACAATGTCAATGGATAACAGGCAGGAAATTATTGATGTGTTGAACATGAAGGAACATATGGTATTTAGGAACAAGAGAATGCCCCGTGGGATAGCCGAGGGAGACAGGGAGAGTCCAGCCAGAGCAGCCACAAAGACTCTGCCCAAAACAAGAGCTTAAGAGAAGGGGCTGCTGTTACTGCGGCATGGCTGCCACAGCTCAGCTCCTGCAACAGGTGTGGAAGAGTGACAGGGAACAATAGGAGAGGTTCATCCAACATGTGCACAAGATGAGGTAATCAGACATTGCAAGAGATAAAGGAATACAGTCCTCTTTTTGGAATATAGTTAAGTCTGGAATTTGACAATGTGAGAACAGTTTTCCAGATTTGATTCAGCGGTGGAAAGTATCAAAGGACATTTCCTCAAGTGCTTTACTTATACTTCACTGCAATTCAGAGGGAAATATTATACGTTTTACTCCATTACATTTATTTGACAGTTACTAGTTACACATTGAGAATTTGCATTTAGAAACATATTATAAGCTTATAAAGTGCAATACATTAACAAACCAGTGGTTCCCAACCTTTTTGGCTTGTGACCCCTTTCAGAAAAGCAGTCATGTTTCAGATGTCTGTGAGTTGTTAGCAGTTCCCTAAAGAAAGATCTCCAAAATGAAATCATTCCTTTTAAATAACTGTCGCAGGCCCGAAGAGGTCAAGGCAGCTTTATAGATGGCAATGTTGGTCAGTCAGTCAACCACTTTGGTCCAAATTAAAATATCTCAAGAACTATTGCATGGATTTCCATGAACTTTAGTAGCCTACAGACAGTCATGTTCCCCTCAGGATGAATTGTAATAACTTAAGTGATCCCTTAACTTTTCAGTTAGTTTCAACGTTTAGATTTTTCCAATACTTTGCTTTATGTCCAAATACCTGCAAAACTAATGACATTCCCATTAGCCTCAACTGTACTGTGTTTGGCGTTAAGTAGAAATCGTTAGCATGCTATCACACTAAACTAAAATGGTAAACATGGAAAACAGCACTGCCATTGTGAGCATGTTAGCATGCTGACATTAGCATTTAGCTCACAGCAACAATTTACCTAAGTGCTGCCTCACAGAACTGCTAGCATGGCTGTAGACTCTTAGTCTTGTTTCTTCTTCTCTACCCCATTCATAACCTCGCAGATTTATCTAGTGACCCTTAGGAGGGGACCCGACCCCTAGGTTAAGAACCATTGGACTAATCTATCTAACAGTATAAAGTAGTTCAAACTAGCTCCACCTTGAGCAACATAAATGCTTCTTACCCACTGATGCATTAGTAACAATCTAATAGGGCTATACATTTATGTATCAGTTACAGGGGACAATGTTCCTGAACAATGAGTTCTCTTACTTTTGATACTTTACATTTACTGATAATACTTCTGTAATAAGTAGGACTATGTAGGAATTGTATTGGTGTATTTTTAGATTCCTGTATTTTTACTTAAGTAAAGGATCTGAGTACTTCCACCAATGTATTTGCTGGTGCTTTTTTTCCCCCTCCATCACTGATTTACAGTGCAGTGTTTTGGAAAGCAGTGAAAGTAGGGATGAAGTAACACAAGACGAAAGTTTTTTGCAATTACTAATCCTCATCAGCCGTGCATTGAAAGGGAGTGGAAGCAGAGATGTTGAGTTGGAGGCCATATAAGTGCAGGAAAAGAGGGCAGTCAAAGGCTCCCTGGGACATTTCTGCGCTTGTAACTTATATATGTGTTGCCATAACAGAGTTCCTGTTAAAACCTGTTTACTGAAAGGTGGATTGCTGGAGGTACATTAGCCTCTGAAGTTGACACCGCTTCTCGTCAAAGGGAAATGGGTCAAGGTCCTCGGCTGTTTCATGTCACCGTGTCTCTGCCTCTTTTGCCGCTGTCTTTTAGCGCCTCAGCCAATGAATGTCCTCCCACTCTTAACAGCTTTCATGCAGTAATCCTTTTAATACCCTGCTACTTTTTGATGAGCATTTTGAAAAGTTTCTCAAGGCCGTATGGATGTATTTCAAAGAGACATAAGGAAACTGGAGCCAGTTGCCACCTCTCTCTCTTTGGCATATGGTTACACCTCCTAACACATGGGCACATTCAAAGAGTAAAATAACTACACCCTGTTGGAACAATAAAACACAACTAATCACTTAAAATGTAACTTTCGTTATTGTGTGTTTGTAAGGTGTTTGTGAGCATGGGAGAAAAACAACTCAGAAGTGATTTAATCTCACCGGTCACCCTGTTTCTGCCAAAAAAACATTCACTCTGTGCCTCTGCTATTTGGTCAGAAGGTGCAGTTAAAATTAAAAACTTTCTTTTTGCTTTTGAAAGAAAGTTATTGTTGTAGCTTGTCCTGCTCACTTAGCAAACATACAGACTGGAGCTGAGATCTTCACATATAAAAATGTCATGATCTGTACCTGTTTAATAATGCCTCTGCTACTCCACCCAGCAAATGACACTCTGATTGGTGGGACTGTGAGAGTTATAAAAGTGCTGTCTTATGAGTCTGATTTGCTGGATTAAACAAAAAGAAAGAAAAGGTCAGTGAGGAGGAATTGGCTTGCTTCTTTGATTTAAAGGGCTGAATAACCTCCCATTCAGCTACATTAAATCACTCAACTTTAATACCCTTCTTTAGGCAGAAGCCAAGTACTGTAGTTCAACTTGAGTAACTTATTTCTCGAAGGGTTAATCATAAATAGCTGAAGAAAAAAGGAAGGGTCACAAATATCTGCTGGCAGACGGCCTTAAGAACGTCACCCATGCAAAAACATGCAGGTCTGCAGGGTCGAGGAGGCTGGGGACACGGCAGGGTGCCCAGGATTAAAACAGATCAAAACAAAGTTAATAACTGCTAATGAGAGCCTGGGACTCCCTGGGGACCCATCCCAGTGTACCTCTCATTCTTCTACTCAAATCCAAACACTCCTCTCTGCTCAGTCTTTTGTTTCACTGTCTTACCCAATCTCCACTCGCATGTAGGAGCTTTTCCTTTGCAGAGAAACAAGACGTGTGAGTGTGAGGCGGCATTGCTTTTTGAAGTTTACCGTTCAACTTAGAAGTCAATATTTTACCACAAAAGCAGGTCTGATAGCTGTGTTACTAATGTGGACGTGTCTTTTTCCTTCTCTCTCTGTAGTGCCCATCTATGTGCCATTTCTGATCGTGGGCTCAGTGTTTGTAGCATTCATCCTGGTGGGCTCTGTGGTTGCTGTTTGCTGCTGCCGCTGCCTCCGGCCCAAACAGGAACTGTCATCAGGAGGTGCGACAGGAGGCGGGGCCGGTGGTGGTCGCCTCTTGGAAACCATCCCTATGATGGCCAGTGCGGGGACCTCCAGAGGTTCATCGTCCCGCCAGTCCAGCACTGCCACCTCATCCAGCTCCTCAGCTCCACCCGCCGCACCCCGCCCTGCCCCACCTCCTCTCATGCGGGCTCAGGCCTCCTGCTGCCTGCCCCCTGATGCCAGTGTCTTTGTCAACATGCCCACTAACTTCTCTGTTCTCAACTGCCAGCAGGCCACGCAAATCATGCCTCACCAGGGACAGTTTCTGCACCCGCAGTACATCGGCTACGCCCACCCTGCCCCAGCCTTCCTGGACCCCACTCAGGGAGGATACAGACCCCTCCAGTCCCCCTGCCCTCCTCCCACTGGTGTGTCCAGTGTCACCAGTGACCAGAAATACCCTCCAGTGACCGTGTGATGAGGGGCCAACGTGCAGACCACTCTGCCACTTTGTTGTGAAGTTTAACCTGTGAGGGCTTCACCAGAGACCTTTTGGGGGACGCTCCCCGAGTGGAAAATGAAAGGCAGGGAGTCAGACTCACATGAAGGACTCATAAAGGTGTTGAGGCAGCAGGGTCTGCCCTGCTTTTGTGTGTGGTGTGTGTCTGTTTAGTGTGTCATATGGTCTCCTGGCAATTGGAATGAGCTAAGCTCAGCCTATGGTGGGGTAAGATGGATGCATAAACAATTTTCTGTCTTGATGCAAAGACAAAACCGCATATTGGAGGGTTATGCAGCCCAGATGGGTGATAATGCACACAGCTCACTGTAGCCTGCAGCTTAAATAAAGACTGTGCATGTGTTTGTTTGCATGTATGCATATGTGAGAGTGAGAAAAAGATTTGTTGGCTTATATATGCTGGAATGAGTGATGACTGGGTGATTTATAGCAGTGAACTGTATGAAAAGTGGATATTCAAGCAAACAAAACTATGACCACATGCTGTGTTTATGCCATGTGGACATCTGCACTTGTGAATGGTTGTGAGTGGTTTATACAATACAGTATATGATTATTTTTGTTGAAAGTATGCATGTGGAAAGATGTTTGTACTGTATGTGTGTGAGTTAGTGTGAAGTGTGGAGGGACGTGGTCGTATGAGTAACTGTGAGTGAACTGTGCGTAATGGGAAATGCAGGTGGTGTGATGTGAAAGGCAGTCGCAATCTCCCTGCAGACCATTTAAACTCTAATGAAGTGAACACAGGACATAGACTGTGACGCTCCACCCAACTATACAACCCCCCCCTCCTGCCACCCAAAAAGAAAAAAACATAAAAAAACAAAGAAATTCCCAACTGCCCTGAGTGGAAACACACACACAGACCCAAAAAAAATAAAATATTCACGCAAGGCTGGCGGTTAATGTACCTGACAAGTGTGAGTGTGTGACAGAGAAGGAGTTAGAAGCAGCTCTCTGAAGATTACAGAGTTAATTATACAGTGAAAACTTTGCCAATTGCCCCCTTCACTTTCATCCTGTGAGAGGTGTGTGTGTGTGTGTGTGTGTGGATTGAACACTCCCACAGTTCAGTGCGTTAGTTGAGGGCACGGGAAGCTCTGACTCATTATTTTCCACTTACAAAAGGCACAGAAATGGCGGTTATTGATTATTAATTTGAAAAAAAACCAAAAAAAAAAAACCAAGTCAAAGTTGCTTTTTCAGCCGTTCTGTGTACTGTTGTGCAGCTGGGTCACTGGTAACTCAGTAACATGCAACTTGAGGAATGTGCTGCTCCACTGAGTGTGCAGCCTGTGACGTCCCATAGTGCGCAAACCGGTATGTTTGTGTACCTCATCTGTACTCTGAGCACAATGTCTGTACGATACAGTAGACAGCTTGTGTGTGACAACATAAGAGTATTTGTAAAATGATGTATGAAAATTGGTCCAATTTGATGCAGGAGTGACATTTTTCAGATGAATTCTAAAAAATAAACTTTTAAACAGAAAGCAATGTGTTGAGAGTAATGCGTTTCAGTATTGTATAACCTTCTACTGCCATAAACATATAACAAGCAATGCTTTGTGCGTTAAAAGCTGATTTTTTTGTTGCCATTGGCCCCCTGGATGAGTGATATTTACATACACTTGGAGACTTTTGAACAAAAAGCAAACATGTGGTGAATGGGTTTTACACACAGGACTGTCTCAAATTCTTAATCCCCTTGAAACACAAACACTCATACTTAAGCTATTATAGACACTAATTACACACATTCACAGACAGCTCTACCACCCACAGAGGACAGAACGAATACCTGTCACATCACCCGACTCACAGAGAGGAGGAACAATAAACCACAACAAAGGACAGTTTATAACTATGACGATGTGGAGGTGTAGTTTTGGCAGGCTCCCCCAGAAACACAGCTACAGTAATGTGGAAAGTGGAGCGGGCCGTTGGGGAGTCACCAGGGAGGAGTTGAAAAGCACAAATGGCTCTCTGGCTCCTGCTCGGCCGCGGCCCGATGGATTCTCCATACTGGAGCAGCTGTAGTTGGTTTGGGCTGGGCCGCATCCAGGAAGGTGGGTGGGAAAGGGATCTCTAGTTGGACTCCAGTGTGCTGGGGGGTGCATTAATCAGCTAATGGTTTGTCTATATGGACTCTCCTGAGCTTAAAGGAGGGAGCGTGGGAGAGGTTTGATTCTGGTAATATATATATATATGCATCTCATGTACAGATCAAGCCTTTTTGCTCCATTTCAAGCACAAAATGCTAACCAAACTCCCACTACCTTGTAGCCACCCACTTGGCTGCAAGAGTGGACAGCTTACAATAAAGAGACAGACACTTAGTCAGGCCATGGATTGATTAGATTTAATGATTAGGACTCGGATGGACAACCCCCTCTCCCACCCTTTCAGTCTTGCATTCCTGAACTAGAGTGTCCTCAACACAGAGCACACAGACAATGGACTCTACATTCAGACAAATCCCAGAGCCAGAAAAACACATGATCCAGGCAAGTGTCTCAATGAGATCCCTTCTGTTTGGATGCCTATTAGCACTAGTTCAAGTAAAATATTCCCTCTAAGACATGTCTCCACATATGAGTACAAAAACAGGCATTAATGACAAGAGAAACAAAATTATAAAACACATACACATTAATGTCCACTTTAATAATAAAAAAAAGAAAGGAACAGTCTGGTAAAGAGTGGAAATCCAACAGAACTGAAGGAGGAAGCTCTAATACCAGGCTTGCTGCTTCTATGTCAGCTGATGATGCTAGACAGGCGGCAGCAGGAATCACAGGACTGGTCAGAAACCACAGGAAGCAAAGTGGATCTTTTAAAACTGGCCAGGACAAGGAGGAGGAGAGAGGTGGAGGTTGCAGAGCGGCTAGGAGACGGAGAGATAAGAAGGAAGATATGAAGGAACAGATAAGCAAGTGGAGGTCTCAGTGGGGTAGGAGGGGTTGCAGCAGGGTGGTGGTCCAGTTCGGCGTAAGCGTTCTGCCTCAGTGGCATCTCTGTGGTGTTTGGCAGTGAGGCTTGGTGCTGCGATGGGACGAGGGGGTTGCTGTAGTTGGAGTGCAGGGCTCTGGCGGTCCTTGGTCTTTGCTTCCCTCCCTCCCTCCCTTTTTTCATCAGCGCGTGTGTGTGTGTGTGTGTGTTTATTTTGATGTTCCCTCCCCTCCCACATCAGCATGTGATGACAGATTAGCTAAACCCACCTCACGAGAGAGATGAGAGGGAACCGTGGAAGTGATCACGCGCGGGCCGACACACATGCATACAAACACAGGAGCGCCAATGCGTGCAGACATACATGCACAGGCAGATACAGACCCACTGGAATGCGCGCACACACACACACACATACAAATAAACACACAGTGGCATGAAGCGAACCCAGTCTTTGGGGTGTACAGATATGAGTAGCAGTCTCTGAGTTTGACTTGTCATGTCTGTGCGTGGTTAGGATTGCTCATGCAGCTCGTGTGAGTTTGAAGAATGTTTATTCCATGAAGTCGGCCTGGTCCCTTCTCTCAAGTCAGTCCTCCAGGCGCCAGCGACAGCCTCCACGCCTGACCGTGACCCCCACCCCCGGTGAGGGGTCAGGTCATAGTTCCAGTAAGGCCACAGCAGGGGTCGGTCACCCAGCGCGAGGGTGTCACATGAGTCTGTCTCCGCTGTCGCCTTGAAAACCGTCGGTACAGTGAGCCGAAGCCTTGGACAGGGGTGGGGTTAGAGGCTGGGGCGTTGGCGGGTGGTGTCGTAGGAGCGGACTACCTGGGATTGGGACACCACGCCGTGCTCCTCCTGAGAGAAGGCATAGCCATCTGCAGAGGGAGACAAGAGGAGGGAGGAACATTTAAACACCTGTATGATGTATTGCAGGGAAGTACAGTAACACTTTACTTATGTTTTTGTTGAGTACTTTGGTTGTTTGTGTGCAGAGTCAATTCACGTTTCGAGGCTGTACTTCTGCCACAAACCACTGCCTCATAAAGTTGAATTGAGTTTCCCAAAGGTGATATTAATCATAGGCCTGTTATATTCTATTGCCTAACTACGTACGGGAGTTTTACATTTTTCTGGTTACTCAGTGTATGTGTTCCTGGCCAATTATTGTCTGAATACTGGGAATCAGTTAATCAATTTGTTGTTTCTGACCTACATAAGACAGAAACATGGAATAGCACTGCTTTCTCTCTCCATTTACTCTCTGCATGGATTGCCAGATATTCGAATGACACCCTTAATAAGTACATAAGCAAACAAACAAATCGGACTCTGCAAATATATAGGAAACAGAGCACAACACACTGTTTTCTTCTCTTTCATCAACATCCTTAGTTTGTCTTGGCAGAATATCCATTGATTGCGAAGCTCAATATATGTTTATGTTCCACTCACAGCTTACTGAAGCAACTGATGATGATCATCAACAATATCTTGACTTGATATTTGGAACATAATATATTTGTAGTATTGTAGCTTTCTGGACAAAATGTATCATGTGTTAGTTTCAAGGCCTGTATTGAAGCAGGACATTGATAACGTGTATTTGGAAAGGACACTCACGGGACACAGTCTGCTGCACAGAGTTTGAGCGTCCCACACTTGAAGGCGTTTTCCTAAAGACTCTTGTCAGCAGATGGGCTCGTTCGTTTAGACTGCAGAGACGAAAGAAAGATCTGTTACTCCACTATGATGGCAGAAACACGCAATCACTCGTGCTTGATAAGTAGTGTACATATTTCTCAGTGCTTTTATCATTTGTTTGCTTTCAGTCATGAGCAGTGGAAACTGCTTTATTTTAAAGATAATTTCTTGGGCTTTTGCCTTTTTCTGATAGAGACAGTTGAAGAGAGACAAGAAATGTGGGAGAGAGAGGGGATGCAGGCTGGATTCGAACCAGGGCCGCTGCAGTAAGGACTCAGCCTTGTACATGGGTGCTCTACCAGGTGAGCTATACCCACCCCAGCTTTAATTGCTGATTTAAAGCAGCAAAATGACAAAAGACAGTCCTTCAGCCTTAAGCTGTCCTTTAGCAAAACACTGAAGGACATAAGCCAAAAGGGAATTTCTCCTTCACAGATCAACATAGAAACACACAGATCAGTAAGCTAACAAAATGGATTTAAGACCAGAAAGTTGGTAGGAGGTGGATTTGATACTGACTGCTTCTGACATCCAATTTCACCAAACAGTAAGTCATAAACTGGCTGCAGGGTAACAGGACATCCACAGTAAACTATTCCTCACTCCCCTCTCCTCTCCCCCCCCCCCCCCTTTCCAAGAAGAAGACTGGATCCTCTGTTCTGGGACCACACGCCGTCACGGCTCCTCTCCTCCCATGACCAAAAATAACTAAGCCTTTTCCAGATATGCACACAAATCCATGCACACAAACTCACACACTTATTTAGTCTGATACTCCGCAGTCTTATCACCATCATTACAGCCATTAGGCATAGGTGCTGGATGTAAATGCAGGAACACTAGTATCACTGATTACATCAGAAAGTCACTTTTTGCCAATTTTATTTGAAAGAATGCATTTATCTGGGAATGGAGCATTAAATTCACAAAAGAGGGGTTTCCCTGGAACTTATGATGATCAGCGGAGTAGTTATGGACTAGAGCCAGCCTTCCCAAGGTTAAAATTTGGATCAGGCAGTTAGGAAATTCTTAATACTGTATGTGACTGTTGGGAACCTTCACTAGAGGGTTTGTCAAGAAAAAAAAAAGAAGACAAGTGAGGGGCTCTGAAGTTTGCCCAAGAAGTCTTTGGCCAACAAAAATGATGTCTGTTAGATAGATGACAGTGCTGAGTGAATGATAAAAGACTAAATGGTGGCTGGACAAATAAATGAAAGGCTCATGCATCAGTACGCCTCAAGTTGTCGTAATGTTTCTTTCTGGCTACCTTCTGATTCAAAAAGGCCCAAGATGTGCTTCGTTTGAACTCTTCCTTTGAGACGTTCCTGTACTCTGTACCTTTCCCATGCCTAGCCCAGGACCTCCCCAGGAACTACAAACACAGATGTGCTCTTTTCCATTTTGCTACTTTACTTCTCTTATTCTAATGGAGAGGGGCCCCAGGATCCAGTCCTGCTTTCCTGGGTTTAAAGCAGGGTCAGTCCAGGACGGGGCCCTGCGCGGGGGTCAGGAGCAGCAGCGTGGTTACCCACCCTCCCCAACCCCCGGAAAACATACCTCAGACCTCTCCAGCTCTTTTCAAAAACCAAACTTCTCGGAGAAAGCAACTTGTCTTGGTGACTCACTCACATCTGTCTCTTTATTACAGTGAGTCATAATAGCAGAATATTATACAACACTTTCTAACCCTTACTATCAAACAACGGTGGAAAAAATACTCAGATCAGATTCATTAAAATCAAAGTATTAATACCAGCGTGCATATACTAAAAGTAAGTTCTGCATTCAAACATTTACTTAACTAAAAGTAAGAAGTATTATCATCAAAATAAACTAGTATCAAAAGTAAAAGCACTCATCATGCAGAATGGACCCTTTAAAAAGGTTAAACTCATACATATATTGTATTATTGGATTGTTATGACTGATGCATAAACATATATTCTGCATTTTAATGCTGTAGCCAGTTGAGGTGAGGTAAATTTTAAATACTTCCCAAGCGTGTTGGTAGTTTTTTATGTATCAAAAACCATCATATGTTAGTTGTGGATCATGTTTTGTATCTGAAATCTGAGCCTGCAAAGTACCTTATAACTTAAAGCGAACAAATAAATGTAGTGACGTAAAATACATATAATATTTCCCACATATAAAAGTGTAAAGTAACATCAAATAAAGTACTTGAATACAGTACTTGAGTAAATGTACTTTGTTACTTTCCACCACTGCTAGCAAATGGTCAAAGCTCTACAATCCTAAGTACATACTGAATCTATAACTTACAAAACTAAAACAATGCAATCAGTTCTAACACAGCTCTAGTGACACCATACACACAGCTAAATCACAGCTAGAGAACTACAGACACATCCAGAAGACACACCAGGTCCGTACAGCAGTTCAAATTGATCCACCTATGAAGCAATCCAGAGATGGAGGACATAAGGAGAGAAGTAAAAATAATACAGAGGACAAAAGGGAACAAGTGACTAACAGATAAACAGGGAGAAGTGTGAACTCAGTTAATGGAAAACAAGCGAGGGTCACTCCAAAGCAGCTTGCAGCGTGGCACACAGGTCATTTGAGGTCACAGTTCACACAGAGGGACAGTGCAAACCCAGAGACTACCTCTGTGAGCATGTGAAAGCTCTGGCACTACGGGACCTCAGCCTTGGCTTTGGCCCTGTGGACGGTGCCACCGGGGAGTTAGAAATACCATTTATTTTCACACATACAGAAACATAAACTTCCTTGCCACTTTATTAGGTGCACCTATACAAGCTAATGCAACCCCATACAACAGCTCAGCCACATATTCTCCCTTTACGAAGCTTATAATGGCCGATTTTTGTCAAAACTTTCCGAGAGGTGTTAATTCAGCTATATGTATATTATTGAGGTCGTAGTTAGTGGTGGTGTTGTACTGGACTGTATTATATTGAAATATGTTTCTAATATTCTTCCCCCCTCATGTTTGACTATGGGGTGGGCAAAACATTAGAAACACCTCTCAATATAATGTAGTCTAGTTAAACACCACTGCAAACTACAACCTCAAATTGTTATCTTTGTAAAGATAGAATTTATGGCCGAGCTGTTGTATTGGATTGTTTTAAATCTTACAGGTGTACCTAATAAAGTGGCCACTATATACAGTTTTATACTGAATCTGCACATCTACATAGAGTGATAATATAAATAATATTGGATTATTGTCTAAAACTGTATCATGTTATTTTAATAACTCTTAGATAAAATCATCAAAAAAATTATAAAATAAATTAAACAAATATATACCTGCGACCACTGGCATCCCTAAGTACAGCGGCCCCTGGGTCGACGGCTCGAGCCTCCAACTCCTGCACTTCCTCTAGAAGAGACTTCCTCACAGTACGACGTGTGCTGCAAAGCAGAAATAAGCTCATCAGACCCATGAAGGAACGTTTGAGTGTTTTACTTTGCAGACACATGCGATCCATAACATAAAGTGTTGACACAGACTCAACATGGGTTATGTAAACGCTTCAGTTAAGTTAAATAGTCTCTGTATGGATTTCCCAAGTATTTATATTAAATGTGTTCTACTTACGTGGTCCAAGCAAAGTCTTTGAGTAAACACGCAGTAGGCACCAGGACCAGGCCCAGCCAGAAGTACCAGCACTGCATCACCTTGCCAGCCTGCAATGACAACACACGGACTCCATTTATTTTGCTCGTATTTTAATTCCAATTGCGTATTAAGTCATTTTTCTCTGCTACGAGCACAGAGAAACACGTGGAAAAGGCAGAGAGAAATGTGAGACAAAGCACATTGAAAGCCATTCACAGCATAAAAAAAAAAACCTGAGTTAGCCAGAGTTGGTAGCCAAACATATTTAACAGCTTTCTCACACCCTGTATCAACACCACAAACTGGATTTAACACAGTATTCCCACAGCTGAAATACAATGCTTCTATGATGCTAAAAGATAAAAATGTGAGTAACCACAGATCCCTCCTACCTGTCTCTGCAGTCCAGCTGCAGGCAGCCTCACTGACCTTTGACCCTCATCCTCAGTGTCTCCAGGGATTAATCATGCATCTAACTGCTCTCTCAATTTGTCCATCTGTCTGTCTGTCTCCCTGCCTATTAGTCCAACACATCTCTTTCTCCTGTGGCTCCCTCCAATCTTACTCTTTCACCACTTAATTTCATTATTAGTGATTGTATCTTCTGTTGCTTGTCCTCACCTGTTACTGCAAATCCCTCCATTTTCCATCTATTACCCAACATCTCCTCTTTTGTTATCTGCAAGAGCTCTGTGGTGTTTCACAAGCCTTTGTCTTTGTCTCTAGGTGTGAGCGTCTAAAGGTGGGGTATGCGATTCTGAAGAAATCCAATACCATGACAAATACCATGATATAGAGCAAATAACAACACAGCAAGTAATATAACTAACGTTAGGTTGTGTTCCTACAGCTAACAGCTAGAGAAGGATGGAACGGTTTCCCAGAGCCAGCACACCAGCTCCAGACAGTAATACTCTCAACTCTCCTGCTACTATAGATAACATCCCAACAACAGCACATCTTGGCAAACTAGAAAGTAAGCTGAATGCCCGTAGGCAAGTCATTTAACGTTAGCTGACACACAAATCATAGCTGGAATAGTGTTGTGTGGCCGAGCCACGTTGTTTATTTCCCATTTACAGAGCTGTGGACAAACCTCAGAGTTTTTTTCAGCGCACACATAAAAAAATGGACAGCTAGCGGACCATGAGGAAATATTCTCTGAATTTGACAAAAAGATGTGTGTTGGATTCGATTCGCATACCCTACCTTTAAGTTAATAGTCACAAACACTTTATTCACCATAATGTCCTTAACTTCCACTACTTTATTGCCCATATCATGTGTTCCTGTGTGCTGTGTTTGGATCCAGAGATATTGAGACAATTTGGTTCCCAGAGGCAACAGGGAAAATTAATCGGAAAACCATTAGGAAATATCCTCCGCAGCAGCTGGAATCACAACCTAGACACAGGGGATCCAACTCACACATACTCTGTCCCTCTGTGTGTAGGTGTTTTGTCATATACAGAAAGACATAGAGTTCATTTTTACAGCACTGGACACACGTTATATAACATGGTCTTCATACACTCTGAGGATGCAGGCATGTTAAATGATTGTCTCTGCTTTGTTATATCCCAAGAAGCAGACTGTTGGTCTCCTCCACTTTACGGTCATCATGAATCACACATAGCACATCAATTCTCATAGACACAAACTTATACACAAAGTTATTCTGAGCAGAAATACAAAGCTCTTTTCCATCCTGTCCCCCATGGACAGATGGAAATCTAGATTGCGGGAGCAGGGGAAATAAGAGAGGTAATAGGGTTGTTAGGGGGGACGATGGAGGGTTCGGGGGTGGTGGTTGAGTGTCTCTGAACATTCCCCAGTTAAACTGAGCAGCTGCAGAGATATTTGACCGCATTGCTGATTTCTGACACAAATTGAATTAATGGGCTGAGGGCAGTTTAGACGGACCTATTCCCTTCCCCTCCCATGACCCACTCAGTGGGGCACCTTACCTCACCCCCGCCTGATCCCCAAACTCTAAAATGTGTCTCTCAATCAAGGGGGCCCCATGCACACTCTCCTCACCCCCACTGGACCCTCATCACCACCAGCGGCAGCCCACCCTATTGAGTCAACACCTCCACAGAGGGCAGTAAAAGACCGGGGCTCGGGTGACACACAGCAGGTGCAGGAAGCCTGGTGAGAGGGGCTGGTGGGGCATAAATCTCCCCCGGGGCTCCAGCAGTGCCGACATGGAACACCCAAGAGGTGAGTCTCATAGGCGCCGTGTACTGGCAACCAAGAACAAGGGAGGGGCAGGTGATGGAGGGTGCAGAAAAGAGATGTAGAGGGAAGGGCTATTTTAACCCCCTTCACCCCCTGTTACTGAAATGAATGACACATGCTTATGGACAGGAACTTGCCTGGCCCAGCATGTCGGGGGCGATCGGGATGGTGGGCCAGATGGCGGAGTAGACAGCGAAGAAGACCATCCAGAGCACCATGCTTCCCCATACCGCCAGGTGGGAAAACTGCAACAGAGAAAGACAGAGAGTGCAGGAGAGGATGGGGATTAAGAGACAGAAAAGAGAGACAGCATGACGTCGAATAGTTTACATACAGCTCATCCGAATATACACAACCTTTCCCTCCCTCCCTTCCCTGTCTTCGTGCCACTCTCTGTGATCTGCTGTAAGGGGACCCTGTGTGAATTCCAGTGGGACCCTGCTTCATTACTGCCAGACTGTTGTGTGGACAGCTGAATGGACAAAAGTGTCAGCAGCCTTCTGTCCATCCAGCCAATCTCTCTCTCACTCCAACAGTGGAAAGGAGCCAAATCATGTTGTCGTCACGGCACGAGCTACTGTGGTCCTAAATTCTACATTCACCGCTGACTTTGTTCCAATACAAAAAGTTTGAATCAAATACTCAGTTGCATGCACAGCGGTTCAAGTTTTGCCAGCATACACTGCAGTCTCTGTCATCTAATTAGTTTTTTGACTATCGTAAGACATCTGGCATAATTATCTGGTAAATTTGATTGTAAACAGCAGGATTTTCATACATGCTAACGTTACTTGTGTGAGGGCTTCTCAGTACTTTTAACCCATGCTGCCTGTTGATGGTCTGGGGACACAACACAGGTACTTTCTCACTAAATGCAAGAGCTAACTTTGTGTAGTCCTTATAATCATTGTCACTGCTAGTAGCAGCCATTTCTCCCTGAAATTCTAAGCCAAGTGTTAGCTAGCTACAGCCGACAGATGTTTTGGCATGCAGTGACTAAATTCTGGAAACATGAGGATGGGTGCCACACACAAATTTACCTACTTGTTTCCAGCAAGTTGTTTTTCACTTAATAATAAAATGTATTTATTGCCACTATATAAGCTACCATGACATTGTAGTGCCCGCATCCTTGATGTTTATAAATGAGAAACCTGTCCACAGAAAGTAGGACTGGCAGTATGCCTGGAAATTGACATCAATAGTCTATCTAATTTCAACTTTTGACATTAACCGTATAGATGAGTGTAAATTCTCATGACTCGAAAAGAATATTCTTTGAAAGGAATGAGGACATCTGGCCTTCAAGTTAACAATGTTAAATTAAATCTGTTTCGCTCTTATATTTCTGTATTTACTATTCATCTAACAGATGGTAATCTCACTGTTTTCTTAACTGTTTTTCTCGTTTGCTGTGCTTTGTCTGAACAATGACGGCATTCATTCGTCCTTTGCAAGTTTCACCTCTTAAAGCAAATTCAACACTTAAAAGTGAAGTTTTAGACCTCTAGTAGCGCTATGGAGCTGTTTATCTATGAGTGGGTGGCCTTTTTGTTTATCATGTTTGGTGACATGGGTACACATTCCTGCTAATGGTTTCACACTATTCCACTAATCAATAGCTGGCGTCAGAGATATGCTGTAATGTGCCTGCAAAGGCAGAGATGAAGAAGACTGCAAGCTAGTAAACATGTATGTAAACAATGCTTAATCCTTAAAAAATTGGCTTTGCAAATGTTTAATGGTGGAAAGAAATGCCCTCAACACCTTTGTTAGACCTCAAGACTTCACACAATGCGTTTTGGTGAGTAACACTGAATGTAAACGTGACTTTTGTTTGTTTACAAGAAAACACCACGGGGACCCTTTAGGAGCCTTTCATTGGCTTGAGTTGTTACGAAGTGTTAATTTATCAACATTTGAAAACAAGTGGATAAGTTTGAAACTTCGAATGGGAGCAATGGAAAAGAATTGAAGAGGTGCAAGCAACTGTACTTTAAGAAACCTCAAACCTCCACCACAAGATCAAGGTAAGCCACATAATTTCCCATGTCTTTCCTTGCTATGAAGCATTTAAACCAGGTTATCTGAAAACCTCCCACTGAAATCCACACAGAGTGAGCCCCCTTCCTCCTCTTTATTTATCAATGGTTGAGTAAAATACAGCACATGTGGTGTGGCATATTAGAGTGTGTTACTGTTCCTACCCTGGTCCAAGCGGTGGTCTCCATTCCAGCTTTCAGACACACTGTGACTACCACATACTACACATGCGTGCACACACACACACAGGGGAGAGGGAGGGAAAATAAAAAAACCCCAGAGAAACAGGATTAGTTTTCTGGCGACTGTGGAGATAATAAACATTAATGTTATATAGTAAACTCAGCAATGTCTGTTAAAATACTCAGGACCCACACAGCCCTCTGTAGTCTACACACACATAACACAACAAATAAACCCCACTGACATTCACATGAGACTGTAGGGAGTAAAATCATAGCGAGAGTATGAGATGAGGAAGTGAAGAGAGAGAAGAGATGGATGAGTGTGGCGAGGAGACAGACTGGCTAGACGAGACAAGATTGACTGGAGACTCATAACGACTCTGACGAAGGAGCACAGTGCTGATGTGTACACAAATATGCAAAAAAAAAAAAGCACAAATCTGCATGCCAATAGACAGAAATGAAAACTGAATATAAACAAAAAGACACATAAACACAACAAGTAAGATGCTTACCGTGTAGACCATATTACCAACAAACAGGTAGTCATTTCCCTGGCCGTTACTGAAGGGAGAGTCTATAGGGAACACACACAAGTGTTACAAGGAAGAATTATGGGAATGTAAAGGAATTGCTCCGGCAAGTCACTTACCATGCTCTAACATTTTGAGCGGAAACCAAAAGAGAATAATTGAATGAATCAGTGCATTGATACAGTGACCCCAAAACACCTGAAAGACAGAGAAAGAGTGAGAGGGGAGAAAAGAGAAAAACACAAGTCAGTGCAAACTGATGCCAAAGCACATATAGGCCCCACTCTCCCACACACATAAAAACATACAAAAACAGCAATTCCTCACAGTTACATACAACTTCCACTGTGTTCTTGCCATCAAAAGTTCCCTCCTGTACTGTACACACACACACACACACACACAGTAGGTTGGGTTGCTGGTGTACCCTCTAAAATGAAAGACTTCCTTATTCTGGCCCTATGAATCTCATTAGGGGTTGCCATGGAAACATCTCAGTCTCCATGCCACTCTTGTTTACTCTCTGGTGTCCCAAACAAACAGCAGGCATCACTCGTCAATCCCACAGATGAGGCACAAGGCATGACAAGTCGAATGCAGAGTGTAAAAATGACAGATTTAATGACTGAATTAAGATGCAGCACATGGTTTGTGTACGTGTGTCTAGGTGCGAAATGTAGTGTGTGTGTGTGTGTGTGTGTGTGTGCGCGCATGTACCTTGGTGTTGAAGCCCTCGGCATTCTGGGTGATTCTGTAGAGCTGTGGGAAACGGAGCATGTTCTGCTGGCTGCACGGCCGGTCAAATATCCCCAGAGTGAATGGAGGCAGTGCAGTAAATATCTGCATAACACACGCAAGATACACATACAGCTTTAAAACACATAATGACAGAGCAGATATATAAATATATATCTATACATACATACATACAGACAGACACACATACTTTGACTAGCTGGAAAATCACGATTCATATCAGACTGTCTGCATTTAAAGAAATTCCATAATGTTTTAAAAACAGGGAGCCTGAAGGCATCTGCAGTCAGACATATAAGTACACACAGCAGTCACCAAAACACACATGTATACACAAGTTTCTGGTATTCAGAAAGAGCCATTATAAGAAGACAAAGTAGAGTGAGATTGATTGAAGATGATGATGATGAGCGAGAGATGGCATTTAGCGTAAACGAAGTAAAACAGGGAGGGGGTGAAACTGAGGGAGAGAGTGGAGAAATGGAAAAGAGTGACTGAGGGCGGGTACTCACCACATTGTAGAGGCCGATACACCAGCGCTCAAAAAGGATCTGCCCAGAGAACCCGTTCACAAAAGCAAACCAGAGCTGGGACACAAAGAGAGGGATGAGAGGGGATGAGAGGAACAATAGTGGAGGGTAAATCTGCCTTAGGGAGGTACTGATAGTAGAAACAGCAGGGAGAGATGACAAAATGATATGGACACAAGATAAAATAACTTCAGTAGAACAGGGCAATTTTTTACTTTATAGTGCCAGGAGAAACCAGAAATCCTGCACACTGTGTCACTTGTACTCACGTTTAAGTTATGATGTTTCCATTGGCAGACCTTTATCAGGGCCAGAATTTTTTTTAAATCACTATATAGTACAAAACAGTAAGAGAGCGTCGTAAAATGCGTCTTTTTTGAGTGTATTTATAATTTTCGAATGTTTTGGAAAATACCTGTTTACACATCTTAAATGTATATTGTTTAAGCTCTTTTGTAGCACGTGACAGTTGTCTAAGTCTGGCTATGCTGTCTCTATTTATTGTTGAAACAATGTTTTAATAATCCCCTCTTGATGGGGTCTCTCTTGAAAAAGAGATTTGAATCTCAACAGACTAGCACACCTGGTTAAATAAGGGGCAAATAATGAAAGAAAGCAGCGGGGTTCATGGGAATTGTAGTCACACTAGAGTTAACAACACCACTGATTTGAGAGACAAAGTTATGGTCCCATTTGTTTACAGTAACAAAGCAGAATGATTCATCTGGGAATGTTGCATTGGTTTTAAAATGTGAAATATGCTACTGTAGTAGTTGCACTTCCTGTAGAATCTGGCTCAGGGAAAACCATCATTAACACCTTCATACTCGAACACACAGACACGCAGAGCAGACACAGGCTGATCTGAAGGCAGATAGAGAAAATGTATGGGGCCGCTGGTGGGAGTTGCGGCATTCCTGGGCATACAGTGGAGCATACAGCCTAGGGGTGAGGTCCGATACACAAAAACACACACCCACCCATCCCCCTTATTCTGTCTCTACCAAGTGGACAGAGACAGTCGCTAACCTTTGGCCTAGAGCGGTCTGCAGGGAGCCAATCATGTGAGATAATCATGGAAACACACAGATATACACACAAACAGGGACAGAGTGGTGGTGTGAGCGAGACACTAGGCCAAAGGCTGCGGCTCCCATGAGGAACTGCACCTGCTTGCATCCTTAATGTCTGACAGAGGAGTGAGGGGGGGTGGAGCACAGCTGACAAATACCCCTCATAACAGGCAGGCCAGGGCTGTGGTGTGCCCCTTCCTCGCGTGCACGTGCACACACATGTTTGTACAGCTATACTTGTGAGGACTTTCATTGACATTATGCATTCCCCAACCCCTTACCCGAACCTTAAACATCACAACTAAGTGCCTAACCCCAACCCTTACCCTAAACCTAACCTAATCCTAATTCTAACCCTGACCCTAAAACCAAGTCTTAACCCTCAAACAGCCCTTTGAAGGTGTCTTGAAAAGTGAGGACCGGCCAAAATGTCCTCACTTTCCAAAAATGTCCTCACTCCCAAGGTCTAAAACGCTAACTGGTCCTTACAAAGATGGCTGTACAAGGGCACACATACACACACGCGCAAAGCTGTTGACCCTTGGAGCCAAGATCTCGTCACTGCTGATCTAAACACGCGTTTTTTCTGAGCATGTGTGTTTGAGAATTTCTGTGCAAAAGAGACAGAAAGCAGACACCAGAAGGGCACCTCGTCCATCACTGTCAGCCATGTCGACAAACAGCTGCAAAACGTCTCTGTTAATGTAACTGTGTGTGTGTGTGTGTGTGTGTGTGTGTGTTTTAAACAGAGAGGGTGTGGTAGTGAAGCTCCTACCTCTATAATGTATAGGACCACATTCTTATAGAAACAGTAGAGGATGCACTTGGTGACACGGTTGTAGCTCCATGCCCCGTGGACCAATAGCAGCTTCTCTAGATAGGAGAACTACGAATCAGAGAAAAAGAGAGAAGACAAAGAGTGATGTATTACTATATTTAGAAGAAAAATAAGGAGTTCAAATGAAAAGATAAAGAAACAGAGAGAATATCAAGAATGTGACCGGGAGACAAGAAAGTTGAGACAAGAGGAGGTTCACTGATTGAGATAAGTTGTGTAAGATGCCCAAAGGTTAAGAGATAAACAAGTCAAACAGTGAAAGTGATAGAATGCGGTTGTGTGAGACAGAGACAGAAAAGACAAGAGTCCTTAGTAATTAGGAGAACCCTATGGTGGCAGGTCATCCCTTTCGGAGGTGGGATTAATAATGCTTAGAGCAAGTATTACTCCATTTAAGTGACAAATGTTAACATTAAATACTTTTTAGTGTTACAAAAATACCATTTATTTAATAGTTTGTATAAAACTGCCCATGAAAAAGAACAAAATCAAAAGCAGGAAAATGTGAGTTTCTGACACTTCTATGAACATTCATATAAGAACAAATTGTCTTTAGGACTTAATTTTACTGTAAGAATAATAGTTGTGATGAGCTATTCTTTTGTATTGACATGATACTTGAGTAACCCCTGTAAGTAAATTCTCCTTTCAGTTGTCCCCCTCCAGGGAGGTCAAAGATCAGCTGAACAGTGAGCAGGTAAGGATTCAGTGTCTTGCCTAAAGACACTTAAGTAGGGTGGACAACCAAGAATGAATCTATTATCTACGTTTCTGTAAAGCCTGTAACATATCTGATTGACCCTAACCATGTCTCCATGCTATGTCTGCACCTCACCTGTGCTATTGAGTAATCAGAAGAGTTGGTGGCCTGCATGCCCTCGTTACCACTGATCCCCACTCCAACGTGAGCCGTCTGAATCATGCCCACATCGTTCGCACCGTCGCCTATCGCCAGCGTGATGGCCTTCACGTGTTTCTTCACCATATCCACAATCTCTGATTTCTGCAGCGGAGACACCCTGCAGAACCAATAAGAGAAAGATAGAGATGGATGTGTATGCAGCTGTCTGGACAGTAGGGAATTATAGGTCTGAAGATGAAAGAATACTGTGAGAAAGAAAGAAAACAAGAAATACATTTAGAGATAGAAGGGAAAAAACACAAAGAGGCCAGCAATTAGGAAAGAAGAATAAAGCCTGAAAAACTAAGAGTGGGAAACAGTTGAAAGAGAAAAAGAAAGATGGATGAGAAGCTGGCAGAAACACACACACACACACACACCACACACACACACACACACAGACTGCAGGGCTCTGTTTACTGCTTTTCACCGGGTATTAGGAAACAAAGATTCACTGTTCTGCTCTGGGTAGCTAACGTTTGATGTGTTTATTTATGTGTGTGCTTACAGTGGTGTGTGTTTGCGCATGTCTGCATCAGAGTGTGTGTGTGTGTGTGTGTGTGTGTGTGTTCAGGGAGCTTCAGGTGGTACTCCACCCTCTTGACCTGTATCACTTATCCTCCTGTCTATAACCGGTTCGGTCTCTTCACTGACAATGAAGGACGCAGGGAGGCTGGATTACCGACACCTCCCTCGGGGACTCTGAGAGACGATAGTGACGTGTTATACAGCATTTTCTGAAATACTGTTGATATTTTGTTCATTTTATGGTGCCATGTGCCATCTGATGCCCACTGTTTTATTGGTGTTCTGTGTGACTTTACTAAGGAGGTTTTTTCCTATCAATCCCTTCATTTCTTCCACCATTAACCATGGAAAGAAACTGCGAAAGCTTCAGATTGGTGTGTGCTGGAAATACAAAATCTCGCATTCTTATTTTTTATTTTTTATTCATGTAAGGAGCTAAACCGTTCTGCAACATCCATTTAGTAGCTATTCTGGAGGTTTCAATAGATCACATTGTTAATTTTGTGAAGCAGTGACGAGAGAAGAGGGGTTTCTTTTATGACAAGGCACTGAGACATTTATACAATACGGCTTTTCACATGCATTTGCATTCTAGACTTTTATTTGTATAGTTCAAAGTTCAGCTTTGGATAATAGTTGTTTTTAGAGACATATATCAGCGAATAATCATGGTTGACTGGTAGGGATCTTAGGAGGTGCTTGTGTGAGAAAAATCGAACCCCACACACTGTGATTATGTTCTCCAAAGCTGCATTCTGGACCCAACAACTAGGCTTGAATTTATCTTCATCTCTGCTTTCAAAACATGCTTTGTATGAGGAGGTGTTCCTACTGCCTGTCATTCACATGCGCACACCTTAAGTGAGTCTTGCTCTTACTACCTGCAACCTGCACAGCGAGAACAAAAATACAAAGGAGGAGACATGGGACAAAACTGATACTGTGACTGGGATTAAACTTGTATAACAAAGCAAGTTATATTTCCCACAGTACAGGACTTGCAACTGTAGTAGCTTATGTACAGTAAAAGACAAAATCATTTGACAGAGTCTTAAGATAGGATATTTGTGTTTTATATAAAATTTGGTATTGATTTACCACAAATTCATACATTTGGACTTCACTTGGAGGTACAGTAGGCCACATGCCTATTGGCTGTGTTACTAGTGACTAAAGAAATCCAGATATTAAATATTTACATTACATTTCCCTGATTTTAGTAATTAGCTGAGCCTCAGTGATGTATTAGGTGATAGTAATTTGAGTATCAACACTGGACAATCCACTTAAACTGTGGCCAATACTTCAAACAGGAGTCACTTTTACAATGACGTGTGTGTGCGTGTGTGTCTCTCAAGTACAGCTCTAACTAACTAGGTCTAGCACCAAATCCCCACCATGTTCGTCACTGATAAAGATATTAGAAAATGTTATTATGTGCAGCTGCATGAGCCATCACATGCAAACAGAATACAATATGATGCTTTGATGAAGGTATGACGAAATTAAATTATGAGCAGATGTATGACCCCTTACACACACACACACACACACACACACACACGTTTGCTTCACTATCCCCGTGGGGGACAGTCACTGACATAATGACCCTTACCCTAAACCTAACCATCACAACTAAATGCCTAAACCTTACCCTACCCTTGACGTCATTGTAACATTTACCCTAAAACCAAGTCTTAACCCTCAAAAACCAGTCTCTACCTGTGGGGACCTCAAGTTTTGTCCCCACAGTGACACAAGTCCCCATGGGGGCGTGTGCATTCAGGTTTAGGTCCCCACCAGGATATAAGAACATGAAACATACACACACCTGGCTGGAGCCTAGGGGTCATAAAGATGGACTATCTTCTATGAATATGTAAAAAGGATCATGTCCCGGGACAAAATGAAATCACAGAGCTGGGTGGTCTGCTTAGTATTCATACATAAGCGTGTTAAAAAATACACAATTACACACATGCACAATCACGCGCGCGTACAAACACACACACACACACAACACACCAGAGGATATTTCCAGGGGAAAACTTCAGAGAGAGTCTTGGCCTCTGTAGTTGTTGCTAAAGGATGGGATCAACCTTTGCTCTTTGATTTTCCCATTTCTGCGTCTGAAGTGCATGTAAGTGTGTCTGCCTATGAGTCTCTCGGCCTCTGATCACAAATCTCTCTTTATCTCTCTCTCACTGTCTCACTCTACCTTTCCTCTAAACACTGCTAACAGTGTCTGGGATTGTGTAGAGTGGCGTTGGAGAGATGAAAGGCTTCCAGTGCTCTTCACGGTGGAACTGAGCAGAAAATAAGCAGCCGCTAAGTCCTCCGATAAACAAACGCACAGTGAAGTCAGGAAGCCATGCGTACGAGTGCACCCTGACTCTGCCGCCCCTGAGACACACACACACACACACATATTCCCAAACTGTGAAACATCCCACACATATAGTAGGTGAGACATTATCTCAGACACCTCTATACTTAAAAGTCAAAGCTATAGCTCATTATGTACAGGCACCTTATTAACAGGATCGTGCTCTGGATGCACCCGCGCGCACACACACACACACACACACACACAACAGGAATCACCTACAGCAGTGGTTCCCAACATGCGGGTCAGGACCTCCCAAGGAATCGTGAGATGATTACAGGTGAAGGAAACAATACTAAACTAATTCCGCTTTTCTCTAATCTCTTTTGATTACTTACTTACCTTTATTTTGTACGTTGATAAATATAAACATTTTGTTCTACAAACCCTTTTTTTAAATTTAACAAAGGAATTAAATTTTAAATAGCAAGAACTGACTGCTCACATAAAATTCATTCTAAAACTCCAGAAAGCCAGTGTTGTGCTCAATGGGTGAATCTTGGGATGCACTCAACAAACTAACGCTGGTGCTCCTAAAGAAAAACGGTTGAAACCTTCAAACATGTGCAAAAGAGCGAGGCGAAAACTTCAGGTACGGTACTCACACTGAAAGGAGCAGAAGTATGTGGAGTTTTGATAAATAAACTTCACATACTCCTGCTCCTCTACACCTTTATAAACCCGGCAACATTTTGATTTAAATCAGGAACTAACTATGAATGGGACCAGACATTTGATGCCAACCTTTACTACTTTACATGTTTTCAATATTTGGTTTCATGGACACATTTTGGTTCTGAATAAAAAAAAAAAAAAGGTAGTGATGTTCGATACCCAGACCTAGTCAGGGTAGCAAGACAGATATAGGGGGGAGGAGAGAGAGAGAGGTGCTGAGAGAGAATGGTACATGAAAGGAAGCTGGAGGCTGTTTGCAAGGCCTGTGAGACCTGAGTCCGGATATGGCCTGGATATGCAAGGGAGAGTCAATTACTTCCCTCCTGGCTGCACACACACACACACACACACTCACACTCACACACACAAAAGTTGAGTGGAAACTCTTTTGTTAAAACATCACAGCTGGTGTTGAGTGGAACATGACCAAAAAAGGGAACATGCAGTAAACAATCTATGAACAGAGTGCACTTTGTATGAATAGAAATGTATAATGACTATGTCTGTGTGTGTTTTGGTGCCCATTCCAGGGGTACCAGCAGTAAGTGAGTCATGGCTTTGACATTTCCATGCAGCGTAGTGTATTACATTACTCCTGCTGTGCAGCGGGACAGGCTTTTATCATCCTCGTTCATTTGCTGACCGTGGGCAACCAACAACCTTTACAAACGCACAGAGGAATACACGCCCGCGTGTGCACACACACTGATACTCTCTCTCTCTCTCTCTCTTTATCGTGCACACAACAGAGTAAGAATTTATCTGCATGTGTTGACATTCAATGGGGTTTTTTCTGAAGTGATTTAAACCGCATTGGCACCCACTCTCACCCACCTTCCCCTGCCAAAACTCAATCAAACTTTTGGCAGTCATCAGGATTAACAGCTGATGTCTAACGTGTCATCACAGCTCACACCCTCACCTTTACCTGAGGAAGACCACTTGGTCAAAACGTTGTCTGTGTAGAATAAAAGCAAATCTAGAAACATCATAACATTGTGCTGGTATTTTTTTCATCTTTTTAAGGAAAAAAAGTTATCCAGGGTACAGGTGCAGGAAAAATACCCTGTAAGTTGAAACATTGCATTAGAAAACACTTTTGGGAGTATTTAAATTTCAGGGTGCGGACTCTCCTTTTATTTGTACATAGGGGTTTTCCCACAGAAGTACTATGAGCCTATGTATCTGTAAATAAATGTTCTAGTACTGGGTGCTTGTCCTTTTGACAGATTGAAATTCCAGACTTTGCCTAGACTTCTTGCAACCGGATTTTTTTCCCTGTTTTTTGGTCACAAGACTGTCTGCTGTTTTTTTCTGAGGTTTGTGTGTTTTCGTAGATTTTTCACCATTCATGTTCCTTTTATGGGGACCGAGCGACAGAATTTTCATCATAAACGACCAAGATTGTCATTTTCCTTTCATTATTAATTATTCCTTCATCTGCGCCGTGGACTCATTTTGATTAATGTCTTGTAAGTAGGTGAATGAAATGTAAAATCTTGACTCAAAAGTAGAGTTAAACACTAACAAGGTAAACAACTGCATTTTAATATTTTTGTGCTTTGTGAATTTAGAATTCCAAACCTTTGCAGGCCTGTGCAGATACTCTATAATAAACCCAAAGTTTGCTTATGCATGTGTGTCTGTGTGTGTATGTGTGTGGTGGATTAGGCTTCCCTACCGGCAGCAGATGACAGCCTTGCAGGACAACGCCAAGTCAAGGAAGGCCTGGCGGAGCTCGAAGGACAGTGCATATTTCAGCGTCTGACCATCGATTATCAGCGCCAGCTCATTTTCCTTCCTCAGAGAGTCGCCTAGGGACGAACAGTGGGCTGTCAGTGTGGCACGAGTAGCCTGCAAGGAGACAAAGACACGGAGAGGAGGGTTTGGGTTTTTCTTAGTAAGGACAATTTCTTGCCTTACCCCAAAAACTTGTTGGTAAGACACTTTCACACATTATCAACATGCTTTTACTGACAAGAATTTATCTCCAACAAAGAGATGTTGGAGATAAAGTCAGCAACATACACACAAACACATCAGGGCTCATAAGGATGTTATCAGGAAGTGCTGTTGGCTTACAGTGAAAACCTAACCTCTAACCGTGAACCTCACCACTACTTGAAATTTCCCCCTGAAAATTACTCTTTTGCGATCTAGCAGCGACCCTTTCAAGTGACTGCATTTGCAGGTTTTAGTGAAGATGTGGTGGCCTCACAAAGTGGTCAAAACATAAATCACACACATCAAATCACACAGACCAATTTGTTGAAAGGTCAAAACCACAGGCAGTAAATGGAAGACATCTGCCTCTGGTTGCTTGGGCTGCTTTATTCACAGGAAAGAATTTGCATCTGTGTACACTAAACAATTAAGAATGCCAATATAAAGTTTACAGTTGTTCTAGGCACCATCACAACATGCTGATGCTACCAGGTTCTGGAGGCATGTTGAACTATAGCATAAAATCTTAAATCTTTACTTCACAATGCAGCAACACACCACAGTGGGTGAAAAATGCAAAAGAGACACACACACACAAATAAAGGGAAAAAAAGATAAAAGAGCTGGACTTGTGTCGTAGCAAGGAAAAATGCATCATTAATTTCTAACAGCAAAGTGGAAGTGTGTGTGTGTGTGTGTGTGTGTGTGTGTGCTTGTGTGGAAGCCAGCTTGTCTGCAGGGCAGTAGTTTGGGGCGGTTTTGATGGTGCTCTTGATAATAGAGGAACAGGGATTAATAGAGAAAATAAACACCCCAAGGAGTTGTAATGAAATCCATGTGGAGGAGCAGGCACGCTACAAGCTACCAGTCAGGCCCACACCGACCCACACACACAAACACACACACACCTGAATTCTTCATATCCACTGACTAAAATTATGATTTCCATGGGATCCCAATGTTACAGTGTAAGGTTCAATAGTCATTATCTTGCCTTGTGTGATCCATCTGCACCTTTAAGATGCTAACCAGAAGTTCTCCTGATTATCCAGTAAGAAATCAAAAATAAAAAGGAACAACTTTTAGCTTTCAATTATGAATTGTCATTAAACCTTGTAAGTGAAAAATAAGGTTAAGATTAATTTAGACCTATTTCGTCTAAACAGTTCCAGCTCTGACTTAATGTTTACTATGAGCTCTTTACATTAAGGAGATCATCAAGTGAATTCAGGTTAGAGCCTATAAAATCATTCTAACACTAAGCAGATGGACCAAGAACGTTTTATCTATCAAGTGTTGTCCGATACTGTAGCAAACAAATCTCTAACTGTCATTCTAGGGACAGTTTTGTATGTTGTACATGTGGAATTCAGCTTATACATAATAAACAAGGAGTGACGCAAAATGAAATGTCCCATAACAGGAATTGTTTGTGGAAACATGGGAAATAGAACTAAACACATAGCAATCAGCTACACAAGACCAAACACTAGACACAAAAGTGCACAAACATTTGAAAATTTGGCAGCATTAAGAATCTACAAAGTCTCTCACAGTGGGTTATTGACGGCCATTAGAGCTGAGACGCGCAGAGAGATGACCCCTCTGTTCCACGATCAGCATGTGCAAGAGACAACACAGCAAGCACACACACGCATGCTCACATGTATGTAACACAATCATATGAACAATGCAGTCTCTCTTCTGCTTGCCAAATAGCGATGCACACATGTTTCCGCACAAGGGTGTCCCTCCTCTTCCACAAAATTCCCTGCTCTTGTTTTCTCAGCCTGAGGCTGTGTGTTTTTCTTTGTATGCTGGAATTCCTGTTTGCATTCACCTTTTTCCCCCAAACACGGGTAAGGAAAACAAAAACATAATGAAAGGATTAAAGGAGATTACAGGTTGTCAGAGTTCTGAAACTCAAAGTGTCTATGTGTGTGCGCGTGATGTGCATGGGTTTTTACAGAGGAGTAAAACACGTGTATGCATGTATGAGTGTGTCTGTTTGCATGTTAAGTGCCCAGGGGTTGTGTGTATGTGCACATGTTGGACATGTGTGAGAGATGAGAATCTGATAAAACCTCCTTTTTTCCTCCTGCTTGTCTTCACCTCATCACGCAGGAATGACCACAAAAAGCCTCAGCAGCATATTACAAAGTAAACAGCACGTAAGTGAAAAAAATGATTGCATAAAAACACATGACACATATTTGGGGTGATGGGTGTTGATCATTTAAATCTTCCACAACTTTCTGCATGGGGCTTCATTCTGTGAAGCTACTATTACAACACAGCAGCTTGTCACAGCTGGTCCAGTCAAAGCTTTAGTAGCGGCTAAGATAACCTGGGATAATAACGAGGCAGGGAGCTATAGAAGATTAAAAAGATAACTAAGGTAGAAACACTAGGTAGCTCCTAAAGTTAACAGGCAGCCACTTACTAAAGTACAGAAAGTCCAGACCTAACTCTATGCTCATGGCAGAGAACGCCATCTTAAAATGAACAGAAAATGCTCACAAAAGGTCCACTATGATCTGTTAACACTTTCTCAATAGAACAAAACACAGGACCAAAGAAAAATCCATTACTATGTAACTTTTCTCTTTCTCACGCTAAAATTACCCGTTATTTTTGGAGACCTTTGAGGAAAAAATTGCTTAATTCTTTAATTGCACTAGTTGCGATGTGACAGATTTAGGCAAGTATTTTATGCTCCAAATGTTTATTTTTCATACGCATCTGAGCTTGAAGAAGGCGGAAAAAAACTCTTAACACGTACACACACGCGCACACACTTTGTAAACCATGTTCACAGGCCCTTCTGCGTGGAATTTTATCAGGTTTATATTTGGATCACAAAATAGGCAGTGCATGGAGGCAGTTTGAGATATCACAGGTCACCTTCTCTCATTGCATACTTTACCATAAAACGCATAAGAACAAACAAACACACACATAGATTTTTATATATATATATATTACCCTCTGCATTCAAAGAGAGTGCAATTGCTAGTGCCATTATGACAAATGTACATAGGCAGTATAAAATATACAAAAAAAGCACTAAGCAAGATAAATGGGAAAGGGTTCAAAGAAAAGGAGGCAGACAAAGGACAAGAAGTGCGGACTAGACTCTGGGAAAATGAAGAGAGAGAGAGCGAAAGGGAGTGAAAATAAGGTGGAAAAAGATGTGCTCATATCTGAACTGCAGATTCTGTCACCAGTGAGATTTAATATAACGTTTAATTATCAGACTGTATCTGTACAAACACCCACATCCTCTGCGGCCGGAGCCAGAAACACACACACACAGCTGACTGACGCAGCAAATTTGACACAGACACACATGTGGACTTTAACAGTTGGAGGCCTGATGTACAAAAAACTATTAAAAATTGAAAAATGCCAGAACAATAGAGCATGCAATTTGAGGCACTCCAAAATGTGTGTGTGTGTTTGTGTTTGCAGATGTGTGCGCATAAAGATGATTAATGAGCAGAAGAGAGATGTTGTTTGTTTAAGAGTTGTACTGCGGGCAGCATGACGGGGAGAGGGGGACTGTGGGAAAGTTAGATGTAATGTATATTCACAACTATCAAGCTAATCACGTTGATCATGTGCCACTGCATCTTGGGTAAACAGCATGTGACAGATTCAGAGACAGAAATAAGAAGATAAAAAGGAGACTTTACATTCAAATGATTGTGTGTCATTCAGTATTGACTAAACGGAAGGAGACAGGGTAAAGATTTGTGTCAGTCTGTGTGTGGCATGTGATCTGAAGGTGACAGATGGTGCTTGTCACAGCTTCAGCGGTCGCAAACCGTTTACCCAGGAGGCATTGCTCAGAGGGTTTGTTTTGATGAGGAGGAGCACCAAAAGGAGATTGCATTACCACTCACTCATCGCCCTCACATGGCACGGCCAAATCTCCCCTTTTTCTTTCTCTATCCAGATTGTCTCTCTCATACATGAAGTACAATAAACACTCCCCCTGCTTTATTCACAAACACACTCCTGCTCTTCCTCCAATAAGATAAACACACATATTTTGTTGCTTGTTTCTGCTCTCCCTCTGACTCTCCCACTAACACACACACACAATTTCCCGGTCACACAACGCAGAGGCTGTGTAGTTGCTTCCTGTGCATAGAGAGGGTGCTGACAGATGTGAAGGAGACATGGAGCGGAGAATGGGCTTGTTCTGTGGGGGGGGGGGGTTGCATGATCCATCTGATAAAAGCAGAAAGAGAGTGTGATAGAGAGAGTGAAAGTTGGCACAAATTTTTAAAAATGGGGGCAAGAGGTCAACCTCAAGGTGAGATTTTGATAAGCAGCTTCTGTTTTCGCTCACGTGCAGGTTACACTTTCAAACCAGACCACATGCATGAAGAAGCTGAGCCAATGGGAGTTATTTTAAGTGCGAGATAAGTGTTGCTCTGAAGACAGAGCCGCTTTCATCCACACCGACCCACCAGTCACAACCAGAGCGCTCTGAAGTTGCCCGTATTGACAGGCATGACCGACACTACGAGCACCGCACACACGAGCACTTTGCATTCATACACATGAGGAAGAATGTTTCTTCTCTTATGTCGATATTTAAAAATGTAAATCCAGATTTTACCATCAAGTTATCAATATGACGTTTATGAGGGAGAGGATACAGAATATCTGATCGGACAAATATTTGATTGTCTGTGGTGTGTCATTACTGTATTTTGTGTATCAGGGGATGTCAATCAGCATTCATTATTCCCATTTGATAATTGGATTTTGTTGCAGCAGTTTGTCATGTTGTTTATTCTGTCTTATGTTTGCCATGTTGCATTTACACCTACTAAGTGGGCTACGAACACCCAACGCTCTAAAGCATACTGTAGATCATGCACTCGTCAAAGGAAAATTCCACTCATGACCCATGGTTTATGTTTCATTTCAACCAGCTGTCCTTCTCAACTTTCCTGTCTCTGTGTGTCATATAGAAATGTGTTAGTAGAACCACTTCACAAAAGCACCCTTTGAACGATAATAACATATTTAATCTTAAATCTCTTCAACAATAATAACACACACCACGGAGCTGGTGCAAATTCAAAAACTTGCTCAAGGGCACATCGGCAGGGTGGATGGTTTCCATTACTGTGTATTGAGGCCAGGTTTTCCAGCTAAATGGAGTATATTGAACGGAAGGTCTTTGTCTGCATTTGGCATAAGGAAAGTCTAAAACTCCATCACACAAAATGATATTAAGAATAATTCTAGTCATAGTGAGTGTTAAGTCAATTTTGTAGTCTTTCCTCTCTAAAGATATATTCTGTGTATTTTAAAATGCCATTATCAGAGAAACAGCTTTTATTTGACTATTTTTCTTAGTTCTAGGTGCCATTCACTTTCATTCAACTCTAGATGATAGAAAGAATTGAAAGAAATGACTTTGAGCAGTTTTCACTTGATCCGCTCAGCCACTTTACTCACCATTTTCAACACAGTGTTTTTTATTTATACTGGGAGTCTTTAGACAGCACCTGTCAGCACTGCCCTAAATCCTTCACTGCTACAGTACATCCTGCCTCATTACAAGTCATTCAGCTATAAAAGATATTATTTCTGCCTGAAAATATTTCTAATGAGACGAGTTAGAAAGTTTTCTTTTCTGGCGTGTATGTGCAAAAACAATACTCAGACCTTATTATAACAAAACTCTTGTCTTACGTGCTATTGGACCTACCTACGTCTACAGTATGTGTAATCTCTGTAGAGAAGTTTCCAAAGGAAGAAAGGCATAACATTCCCTCTGGCTGCAATTAAAGCTTAATGACAAGAATTTCATATATGTATTAGCAACAACGTCAGGGCAAAAAAAATAAGGCGGAAACAACTTTTATGTTATCAGCTGTCAGAGCCAACTGTTTCATCTGCCGACCCAGACCATAGTGACCAGACAGCACTTTGAACTGTTTACTGGAACAGTACAGTATGTGATCAAACATGGTAGACAGGCTGCTAACAAAATCCTCCAAACCATATTAAGAACGATCCACTTACAGTGGCAACTGGATTGGTTTTCACCCTCTTATACTAATTACATAGGCAATTCTAAAGTACCCTTATTACCCTGATATTAAATGTTCACCCTGTCCAACTCAATTTATTCAGCGTCTAAGTGGCCTTGCATGCTGTCTGGGTTTTGACATGCAGTTCCCAAAGTCTGGGAGCTTCCAGACACCACTTTGAGGCATGTGAATGTAAACTCACAACTATTTCTTTTACTAGAAGTTGGCAGAACGGGAAAGCAAAGTGAATTATAGGTGTGAAGTTGTGCAATTTAGTTTAAAATCATGACCAACATTAAAATCCTTTCACACAGGATTCCACATGAAAGCAGTGTTAACCAGATCGAGGTCACTAATGCCATGCTGATCATGCAATAGACTTTTAGAATCCCTCTACAAGCCCACATTCCAAGAAACCCACCATCTGCACAGTGACTTACACGAAGCAAGAAAATTATGAATATAAACATGCAGTAGATGTCTCTCCATCAAGGTTTAACACACACTTTGGGCCCACAAACCTTGCACTGACACACAAACCCAAACCCATAAACAAATACACACACAAATCCTTTTACTTCTGCTCTTGTGAGGACCGTCATTGACATAATGCATTCCCTAGCCCAAAAATGTACTCACTTTCCTATCATGTCCTCACTCTGTAAGTAAAAAATGTGTTTCAGTCCTCACTATGTAGCAAGTACACACACACACACAAACATTGCCTATGCTTAAAATGTATGAGGCATAATCTCCCCAGCCCCACGTATAAACAAACTCTGTAAAAGTGAACACACTGTGATTGTGTGCGCATATACATGTTTGAGTGTAAGCACACATGTGGGAGTCAGGGAGTGTGTATGAGTGTGTGAAAAAGAGACAGACAGAGACCCATGACTGTAATCAAGCCACTTACGTTAAGCAGTCACACATGAAACCTGAATGCAAAGAACACATAACTGGGGTATAAATCTAATTTAGAGATGAAGAATGTCTCAGATCGCCATCTAAATAGCAAAATGAACATAAACAGACTTAAAACATATACAGTCTGTACATGCTGCCATTTAGCAAGAAAAAGGTTAGATAAAAAAGACACAAATTGTGAGAATACTACGCGATCCCTGAAAGCAGGCTACTGCATGCGATTGTTGTGGAAAAGACAGAAAGATGGAAAGAAAGAGAGAGGGAAAGAAGAGGTAGTTCAGTACTTGTCTCTTTTCATCCCTTTCTCCAAAGGGACACCAGAGACTTTAATTACCTGCACCTGTGAGCACACAAAGAGCCCCACCCACCAATCTGGCAGTGGACCACACCCTAGTTCCCAGGTAATCTGCTTAAGACCCCACCACATAACCCCCTCCCTCCTGTACACACACACAAACACACACAAAAAGTCCCAATACTGTCTAAAGTGTACACAGATGGCAACGATGGAGGTTAGAAGGAGGAAGAAGAGGGTCTACTCACATCCAGAGAGTCCTCGTTGACAATGATGAGGGACATGCCGTGTGTCACCAGACGACAGGAGTAACCTGAGAAACAGAAACAGATAGTGGAGGGTACAGAATGGGGGATGGGAGAGAGCTTAGATTTACTCAACCTGTAAACACAGGTGAAAAACTGGTCTCATTTACGACTGGAGCTGCAAAATCCTGCTCCATTCACACACACAGCTATCTGACTCCATTCTCCTCCATCAGCCTCTGGCCATCATCACATCTCTATTGTAACTTGTTATGCATAGTTCAACTACATTATGTGCCAATTAAACACAGCAAAACCTCTAACTCACAATTATTATGAATATTAATAGAGTTGTAAAGAGCAGTTCAATCATGTGAAGGTGTGTGAAACGTAAAAGACTTTGTATGGTACAGTCTCAGAGGATGTCCTAACTTTGAAACTAAGTGTACAAGTGTCTACTCAGAAAATTTTCTTTTTCAAGTCTTATTTTTGTGGACATCTGCCACCAACTTCCTCCGCGATTGCCAAGAGAAACCAAACGCACTAATGTCATTGCTGTGCAACTTTAAGTCCCTTCTACCCTGCGTACACTGGCCACTGGCACATTTCACTTAGAGATTAGAGACATATCTGGCATTTCACAGGCCCACATAATGCCTGCTATTGTTGTAGACATGATTTAATAAACTCCACTACAGTTTCCTACACTGCTGCACATCAGGCTGCAGTGACATGGGGACTTCCTCACCATCGCTGGATTTGCCATCACTGGCACATACTCCACAAAAAGCACCCTCATATCCGATATCCGATCTGCTTGTGGCAGAACTGTCCTTCCTGTGACTTAAACTCACACTTTAGCTGTACTGTTTATTTGAAATGCTCTGACCTATGTTAATGGCAGTCTCCTGCTTGTCTCCAGTGAGGACCCAGATTTTGATGTCAGCCCTCATCAGAGTGGCGATGGTCTCTGGCACGCCAGCCTGGAGACGGTCCTCTATGGCCGTGGCGCCCAAAAGCATTAAGTTCTGTTTGTGGAACAGAACAGTGTGACAGATAAAGGGTCAGAAATAGTTTGAGAAGTAAGATTCAAAAAGAGAGAGAGAGAGAGAACAGAATCTGGCACAAAAGAGGAAAGTAGGTTGAAATAAATCATATTTAAATTCAGCCAGACATCACCAGCCTGTATGTGAGGGCTCTTTCTCTCCAGAGAGCATCATCCGTATCTAATTTGAGGATGAGAACAATGCCAGCGAATTCAGTTCAGTTGGTACAGCAGCTCATTTTGGGCCTCTGTACCAACTCTGTGTCTTCGTGCCAAGAAGTAACCCATTACCTTTCCTCTCCTTGCTTTAATTTGTTCAGCATTTAAATGCATGTGTACCCTCATTAGACACACTCGGACGCACACACAAACACACAAGTTAACACTACAGTGTTGTTGACTCCAGTTTTATGGGGCTTTTGGCAGGCTGGCGCAGGTAATTACCCTTGTGGTCTCCCAGTCTGAGCTCCCCTCCTCCTCCTGCTTCCTCTTTTTTCCCCTCTTCACTTACTTTTCTCACCTTGGCTCTCTATGCTAAATCCTTGGTTTTCCCACCCATCAGTTCAACTCTCTTCTGAACATCCGCTCAACTGAAATCTCTCTATTATTTTTTCCTAACCAATACAAGATTTCCACAGTGTCATCATTTTGGCAGTGACCTGTCTATACATTCTGCTAAAAGAAAAGATGCACACCTTTAAGGGAAATCTGACTGTGTGGGAATCAATGGAGCCACTCTGCCATCTGCTGGCAAACATGAAGTGCGAGTATGAATCCGGAAGAATTTTATTTTCTGCTTTGATTTCATATCAATCAATCAGTACTTCTATTTAATTTGATATCTGCTACAAAAGGAAATTTAACTCAATGTAATTAAAAAATTAACCCTTCCATCCTGGAAATGTTACCTGTCAATAACTGTTTAACTCTTAAAACGGAGATATTTTAAGACTTGCAAACATTTTGTTTTCACCACGACATCTCACACAAGGTTGGAGGTCAATAATACACATCATTACCAAGAAAGAGATGGTGTGTTCACCTTTTCCAGTAGTTCATAACACTCCTCTAGTTTCTGAGCTCGGTCTTTAAGGACAGTGCTGACACGATTGTATTCCTTCAGCCA
The DNA here is from genome assembly GCA_011952105.1 of Coreoperca whiteheadi. Classification (NCBI taxonomy): domain Eukaryota; kingdom Metazoa; phylum Chordata; class Actinopteri; order Centrarchiformes; family Sinipercidae; genus Coreoperca; species Coreoperca whiteheadi. The sequence goes on from CM022493.1 coordinate 14,439,183, forward strand.
CTCCTGGTAGATGTCTTCCTCCAGGTCCACATAGGCAAAACACAGAGTCCTCAAGCCTGAATGGATGGGAGGAGGATACGACTATCAAACAGTGTGATCATGGAGCAGAAAGAGATCTGATTATTATTTATATTTAAATGGGAGTGAGTGGTCCAATATTTTTCCAATGGAACAATGTGAAGCAGACAGAATAGAGGAAACTCAGCAAAGATGGTTCTAAAGTAATTTAAGCTTCAATCACAGGTGGGACCAAGTAATGTCAAGTCTTGACACTAAATTAAGATCACTCCTGAGTCTACAGATGTTAGTTTTGAGTCATAAATACGTCATTATACATTCTTCACCAAATGTAATGCCTTTTCAAAACGGCTCCCTCTGCTTCCTTCTTACCTTCAGTAGCAAACTGTTCCAGATGAGCAATAGTTAATTCTTTGTACTGGGATGCCTCAGTCAGACGTTCAAAAATTACATTATCCTGCAAAACAACAAAATAAGAAATTCAGCATTAAATGAAAAATGTTTAAAGACATTCGGAGTGCTGACTTACAATAATAATGAGATAAACATACAGCTCCTTTGCAATACAGCCGTAGCTTCCCGTCAGGGGTTCTGACCACCACAGACATGCGTTTGCGGTTGCTGGAAAGGAAACAATGGGTTTAGTTTCAAAACATATGACAGTCTTATATTACAGAGTTATTTACTGATTTAGAAGAACATTTATGGGAGTATTACCTGGAAAACTCCAGCACATTCAGTAGCTCATAGCTCATCTCTTTTTCTCTCTGAAATACACAACAAAATGTCAGCTCTTGGCAAAACTTTGCTAACTTTGCAAAAAGCAGCTCTTACTGCAGTAACACACAGATACACACTTACAGCTTCGATTATGACTGAATGCGGGGTTCTTGCAGTGAAGACAAAGCCAAGTCCTTTGGCCCCTTTGACCAGCGCTCCTTCGTCTGGCGAAGAGGCCTGGTAAATTATCTGGTTTTCCTCTCTCTCTGGGACCACCGTGTGGCACACTGCCATCATTGTCAGGAACTCACAGATTTGAGGGGATGTAGGCTGAGCACATACACATAAACAGACGTGACATGGTCTTTAAACAGCATCCTCTAGTCATTTGTGGGCAGAATAGGTTTGCTTAAAATAAATACATATAAGAAAAGTTTCAGAGACACCTACATGGTTTTCGATGTTTTGGATGAGAGTTGGGTCATCAAACTCTGTAGAGTTATTGCAGTTGGACGGCAGATTGCTATGAGACAAGAAAAAATTATTTATGACAGGAGGTATTTTAGTTATTCTGTAGGAAAAATATTTTTGGAAATCGAATAGCATTGCAGGCTAACTTGGGTCAACCTTTTGTCAATTGTTCTAATCAAATCAATCACAGTGCGTTCATTTCAAAACATGCAGAGCCAAAATGAAGAAAAGAATATTAGAAAGGGGAGGACAGATGAGAAGGTCACTCACCTGAAGTCCTCCATTGAACGATCACAGTCAAGATCAGGAAAGTGGCTGCAGTGATTAATGAGGTTGTATGGCAAAAGGAATCAATCAGTTGATGAGCTGATTAGTTCATTTTATCAAGCATGCAGAAGTTCAATCAACAGAATTAATAACAGCATTTTCTTTACTAAAAGTTACTCTGAGACATTAATTAGTTTAACAATTTGAAATGAAAGGAAACTCAATGCAAAAGTGCAATTAGTGGCATTCTAAGCTCATTGTCTATTAGTAGGTGGCTCCTTTTACAGGTAGAGCTAAAAGGCAAGAATGAATTTACAAAAAAAAAAAAAAGAGATAACTGACCCATAGGTAATTCCTGCAATGGTACACTTCTTAAAGTGCATGACGTTACAGGTCAGAGTTCCAGTCTTGTCAGAAAAGAGGTACTTCACCTGGAAAAGACAGACCAACAGACAGACAATAGGTAATGAAAGCAAACACAACATGTTTTAACAGGTGTGTATATTTAATGGTATTAGCCACTGATTATGGGAAGGGGGAGGAACTGACCTGGCCCAGTTCCTCGTTAAGATTGGACGTTCGAGCCATGGCAGGGGTGTCTGTCTCTGCGTAGTACATCTCCACATCCTGAGGAAAAAATAAAACACAAGCAAAGTGATGAGAAATATTTGACTACCAACAGTAAGTACACTTAAAAACATGCATTGCAAAACACACATGGACCATACCCAGTTGATGAAGAGGGCCTGTATGAACTTGACCACCTCCAGAGTGACCAGCAGGCTGATGGGGATCAGGTTGTTGTACAGGATGATGAACGTCAGCAGGTTATATGCAAAGTTAGTGGAGATGTCACCTGCACAAACACACGATATTCACTTATTTACTGACCCTATTAATCCTAATTCTTCATTTCGGTAAGGATACTTAAGTTACAGGTGGGGAATTGTGGTGTGTGTGTGTGTATGCTCACCAGCCCGGGACAGGTACCAGCAGGCATCTTCAGTGTGTTCTCGGTTCCAGATGGCGGCGCCCACAGAGCTGACCAGGGCCATGACGAGCAGGATGCCAAACAAGACCAGGATCTGCATGTTGGTCACCCGCTCCACGTTAGAGCGCTTCAGCGGTGCTTTGGTGGAGTTCTGGGAGATGGACAGGTCAATTAATACAACAAGTGAGAAACACAAAGACACTCACATTAAGACAGTGCTGGATTAGGGTGCAGTTTCATTGAGTTACAATGGTCCACTTGCAGCAACCTTTAAACACTTTTGTTCGACTAATTTCATGTGTCATACACTATTACAGACATGAAACTTTCATTAAAATGATTTTATAATTTTTGGCGGAAGAATGTGGAAGAGTAAAAGTACTTCTCAGCTTGGATGTCCTCCCAGTTAGGAATGAATCACATAATTAGTTAAAAGCTCTAAACTATTCCTATGAGGTTCACAAGGAGGAGAAATTCTCATTATTAAGAAAATATCAAATTAAACTCCAAATATCCTTTGCTCTTAGATGTTTTGAAGCCATCATTTTTCACAGATTATACACAGTTTCCGGAATTGAAGATAAGAAGAAAGAAAATTGGTTTACCTGCATCAGTTTGGAGTCATGGCCAGTGTAGACAACAATTCCCACAACCCACTGTGTGTTTCTGAGCTGGGCGCCACGCAGCAACACCTGGTCTGGACCCAGGGGAGCTGGACTGAGGTGAACAAGAGAGGTAACACAAAACATGATAAATGCGGATTTAGGGAGACCTGAATTGGTTTGTTATTTGCGAGTAAAATGGATGCATTCAGAAAGACATTTCTGTCTATACTGTGGGTATTTTCTTCTTTCAAGCTTTACTTTTTTGCTTCAAATTTTTACTTAATAAAACCCACTGTCAATTTTAATTAATAAAGAATGCAAATGCTTTTACTCTGAAAGGGTGAACATTCCTATTTTACTTTTAAATTAAATAGTTTAAGTGCTGGATGAGATAACTATAAAATCTATGATACGTATATAGTTTTATCCGGTTGTCTTGGCCACGTCTGTTTCATACAAAGATACAATGTCGATACTTTTGACATCCAAGTAAAAAAAAAAAAAAACCCTAACGAAATTAACATATAACACTGAGAATATACTTGCTATTGTCAATCAGTAACTGATCAGAAAAAAATGTGTATATTTGTGTGCTTCTCACTTGAGGTTCTCAAGCCGCAGTGTGCCAGTGAAGTCATACAAGTGTCTGTTTGGCCCTTCGCACTCCAAACGACCAGAAAGCGCCATCAAATCCTCCAAGTTCTGAGAACCAGCGGTGAGTGGGAGACCCTGGAAAAAGAAAATTAACAATGACAAGTCAAGGAAAGTTTATTGAGGGAGTACTTTTACTAAACCAGATTATCACAAAGTACATAGAAAGGGATAGAAACAGAAAAAGCAGTACAAGAAACATGATCCCACACTGATGCAAAATTTGAGGAGTCCTGAAAGCCAATGCCAACGTTTTTCAATATCTTTAATTTGTTCCTTTGCAACCAAACAGTTCTAAAACAACACAAACTCTTAGCAGCTTCTTAACATGGGTGACCCACCACAGTTATCAAATACTAAACCTAATTTTATTGTAGGTTTTATAGTGATTATACGGCCTATACTTCTGGCCAGGGACGTTCCTCACTGACCTCGTGCAGAATCCGTGCACTGAGAGATCTGAGAGATTTGCTCCTATCTCCTACCTGTCTGATCTTCAGGTTGGTTTCTCCATCCAGGTTGGAGGTCTCAGTGTAACACATGGCCTGCGGCTCACTGTGGAGAAGAGGCAGAGTTGCATCAAAACATTGTAGTGCTTAAAATGATAATCTATCAATCAACACGAAGTCAATCGATTATTCAAAATTGTCATTGACTTTGGAATATTTTTTACATAATTACTAATGATTATTAGCATTATTATAATAAACATTTGTTGGCAGTAGCATCTGAATATTTCCTTCCTTTATATCTTTTCATACAATATAAAATTCAATGCTTTTGGGCTTTTTGACTGTTAATCAATTTTAAGACAATACCTTAGGTTCCCGTAATTAAGGTGGGAATTCATCATTACATTTTAAATACTAAATGATTAATCGATTAATCAAAAGACTAGTAAATAGATTATTTGCAGCCCTAAAACGTAGTATAACACACAAGTGATTACAAAATATATATATTAACAAACAAACATAGACAAATACATGTGTGCCAACGCACAAACACACACACACACACACTAGAGTCTGACCTGGAGGACACAATAACCATGTCAGCTGGAAGGTGCTGGCCATTGGTCACCTTCACTATGTCTCCTACTGCAACCTTGTGGCCAGGATGCAGCAGTGCAACAGCGTGAGAGAGAAAAAAAGATGGGGGAAGAAAGAGGTGGGGTGTTAAGGCAGAAGGTAGTAATTGGGGGGGGGCAAGACAGAGAGAGGAAACAAGAGGCAGGTTAATTAGTGACCAACTGAGAGGCAGCCAACAGAGAGAAAGACTTGAGATAAAGCAACATTGAGCACAGCAGTACATAGCTTAAACTGTGAAACTTTGTATTAGGCTGCAACTGAGGCAGACCAGAATAAGACACAAGGATTACAAGCATGTAAAGAAGAAAGAGAAGAAAAACAGAAAAAATAAGAAGAAGAAGAAGAAAAACTTGAGGAGTTCAAGTATGTTCATGAGACATGGCACAGTGCTGCATAAACTAAAGCCATTCAAACAAGATTAGCATTACTAAAATGTATCTTTTTAAAAATAAATCTTTGTTAAAAAGTGGGAGAAATTCCTTTGACACTATATAGCATAAACAAAAGAACGAGAAAAGGTGAAAAATCCTTGTGAGGCCAAAAACATTCTCTGGATTATCCAATTACAAAGAAAGAATCATATGAAAACATCACAAAAGGTTTGGGAAAGCATGGGGAGTTGACATGATCAGAACAGACAGACAAGCTCAAACACAGCCCTTCGTGCTACATCAGGCGTGATGCAAACTATTCAATCTAGTTCTTCAGGATTCTTGTTCTCCTGAGATCGGGAGCCGTAAAACTGTGTTTCTGGTCCACAGGAGGGTAGATAAGCTTGCCTTCAACACGAATCATGAGCTGTGATCTGGGGAAGGTTTACTGCTGCATTATCGTTGCCTAAACATGGCTCTATGGGACTTTCCTTTGGGCAAACTGGCTTTCTACCAAACCACCGCTCTACTGATCCTACAGCATGTAATTTATCACCACAAGGGCTTTTTTAAATTGTAATTGTTTTATGTAATAAGTGCAAAATAAAAATTTGCAACAAAAGCACAGAGTTCTCTCAAGTAAACCGAGCATTTCAGGGAAAATATCTCTCTTTAACATGAACATTACAGAGTCAGCAAGGCAGCACTGAACAAATTCCTTCACCTGTTCTGACCCTGAATAACAAGGGGGCTAAATACCTGCTCTACACTGTTGTCACCCGCATAACAAGCACTCAAGTTTAATTTGATCTGTCCTGCTGGAGCAAGACTGTACACAGCTGGACTCCGTTAATGAGTATATTCAAGAAGAAGACCAGATCTCAAGATCTCATTTATTGTATAAGAACATACAGTGAACATGCATTGTACTGTGACAACCATGAGTTCATTTTGCTCAGGTAACTTTAATTTGGCAAAGATTTCACTGGAAGAAAAAGCTTTGTGTGAGCAGGACATAAGACTCACTGGTTCAGTTGAACTGCAGACCAACAGAGAAAACCTAATTATTAAATAACTCACTTGTTATCTGGCCCTAAAACGTCAATACTAATTGGAAGAGTATCGTTTTTACTGTCAGGGATCCAAAGCACAGACAGATCCTGATCAAATGCAGACTGAGTGACAAGTTTTTAGCTTGCATGTCTTAGATGCGTGACATATTATTATCGGTCATTTATGACAATAAAGTATGTTAAACTAAATTGTAAAATTGAGCAAGGCAGAAAGAAAAGACAAAGCACAGGAGTGAAGTGTGAGAGAGCAACGAAGATGAAGTCTGTGATGATTGTGATACCTGTTTCCAGATGATCGTCTGCCAGACTCCGTTCCGCAGCACTGAGAGACAAGGACAACACAGCCATCAGTCAGCCTATAGAGCAGTGCTCCTACATTATTCATAGCCGCTAAACATTTGTCTGGGGTCTGCACTATAGTGAGTGACAGACAACAGCTATTCACTCAGCCATGAAAGGAAAACAAAACCCACACAAATAGACACAAGCTCACTCATGAAAAAGTGCAAATAGAGTTGATGCACATTAACAAGCACACACACACATACCTGTTGTCTTCTTCTTGTTTACTGTGTTGTCTGCTTTGTGTCTTTTCTGCAAGGATACATAAAGATGCATTATCTTTTAAGACATATGATGTTCCTCTAACCTAAACTTAAAAAGTGAAACCCCTGCCCATATAGCAGTTGGTGCTATGGTACTCACATAGTCCTCTATGATCTCTTTGATCCCGGCCACAGTGAGGATGAAGATGAGCGGGACCAGAGTGGTGTAGCGACCAGTCGGTGATACATCGGGGATTTGCTGATGAAAGTCACGAGAGGAAGCACTCAGAAACCATTGTTGATAGCAAGTGTGAGTAGATTAAAGCACCCATAATGGACCAATCATAGTGATGGCACAGAAACATTAGTGGTTACTGCATTAAGCTAAACACTAGCTATTCAGAATGACCGGTTCAGCTTGCACGCTGATACTGATAGCAGAGCTGTTGAGACAGATACTGTTTTCAACACCCCTATGTCCCTTTATTTCAAATCACAGAGGACAGTGGAATATAATGAGTGTATTGTCTAATGAATCCTTGAAGGCAGAGCCATGTGAGCACGATGGCAACTTTTCACAAGGCTCAGACAGAGTCTCTTCTACCATCCAATGGAAAAGAAAATACTGTCAACCAATCAGGTAGCGACTACGGCGTTATTATTGATTGTCTTCTGTAATCAAGATCTTAATTTTACTTTTGATTAGTTTACAAACAGTCTAAAAGTTGCCATAGTGATGACTAAAAACAACATGCAAAATTTAATTGTGGAAATGAGTAAATTAGCAATTTCTAATAAACATGTATTGCTATATTAATTGTAATTGATATATATTAATATTGATGTCAAGTCACATCACTTGTGCCAGAATCAATATATCAATATCCATGATTCATATTTATCTTTTTTTCTGTTTCCTTTTGCTTTCTGAGGAAATTTACAAAATCTTAAATGTTGCTATCTAGAAAACAGCTCTTAATAATCCATAACTCAGTATTTTGAAAATAGCTGGGCCTGTGGGAATCCTGGAATGGTTTGAAACATACTTTTCAGGATCTATCATCTAAAGCCTGTGTGGGATAGAGAATCAAACTGAAACCAAACAAACAGCACCTCGAGCCAAGAGCGCTGACCGCTGTTGTTACTATTTTATGTGTGGAGTTTACCTGCATGAGAGCGATGAACAGGAAGAAGGCATTGGCAGCCCGCCTGATCTGCTCATACAGGAAACGGGGCAGAAAGGTGAGAACACCATACTTGGTGGTACTGCAGAAGAAGGCAAGGAGAGAGGAGACTTTACATTTTCTTTACAGACAAATGGAAGCAGAGCCACGTAGTGCATTAGCAAACGTAGGAATTCATGGACAAATTGTGTGCTAATGATTTTTTAACCTGACACAACAGCATAACCTTAAAGGCTGAATAACAGACTCCATTTGGGTTTCAATACTGCAACACTTGAAAATTAGAAATATTCAATTGTGCTCAGAGAGGGCAATCAATGAGCGTCACACACATCACACCTATAAATTCACCAATCATTTTAATCCAACAATCTAAATTTAGACCCAGCACCCCAGAAAATATGTGCAAGAAACCTTGGCAACTTCAACCTGTTTGTCAGTCAACTGTATTGATCAGACACTGTATTGATGTATAACGAGGAGCTACCGTAAGAGCTTTTAGAGAAGCTAAAAATAAAGAAACCTTCAAATCAAGGCCTGCCTTGTTTTTTCCTGTGTGGCCTAATTGAAAAGTAAGAGATTCTGCAATGGCTTCTGTTTAATGGATAATGTATGTTTGTGTGTGTGAGTGCATGAAGTGCATGCAATGAATGACAAAATACCCCTCTCAAACACCCAAGAGATGAACCCATAACCGCTTTTCCTATCTGTCTCACACACATACATGAACCACAAAGAGCAGGAATTTACACACAAAACAGAGTAGCAACAGCTGTTAGTCTGACAAACACACACACACACACACACACACAGTGTCTTGACCCTGATGCTCTGGATAGCTCTGAGCTAGTGATACTACACCTATGATCCAGCAGCCTTAATTTAATCAAAGGCAAGTGATACAAGACTTGACACACACAACATTGACACACACACACAGAAACATTTCCACTAGACCAGGCAAAAAATAAATAGATAAAATAAAAGCTAAAACATCTGGCTGTGTTATTTTTCATTCTATAGATGTCCAACTAACAGCTGTTAGCTGCAGGGGTGATGCTTTCCTGCTGCTCTGTGGCTTTGTCATGTTTTTTATTAAAAAAAAAAAGGTCAGTTCTCTTCATACATGATAGGCTAAAAGTCAGAGAGGAGTCATCCCTCTAAGTGGAAGAACGCAGGCACAACACAGGCAGGTACATTCATTAAAAATGTAAGTGTTTGTAAAAGAAATTATCATGTTAGAAGAGGTTACTTTGCTGCATTTGTGTGCAGGAGAGCAGCACTACTGCCCAGGTCGTACAAAAACAACTGCATAAAATGAAATATGGAAGTGGAGGTCCTAGGGAATGGAGAGGCGGTGAGTTGAGTGTACAGATAAAAGCTACAAGGCTTTAATCTCAGAAAAATCAATAAGGCTATTGAACCTTTAAAACATAAACTTAAGAGTTACAGGAACACAGGGACATCAAAGGGCATGGCTCTGAAGCCAGAGTGCTCTTGACTCTCCAATCAGCATAGAGCAGGGGCAGAACACCACACGTCATCCAATCAGATGAGCCAGGGAGCACCCGCCTTAATCTTATTTGTAGAGCTAAATATGCTCTTTTAAAAGTGAAATTGAATCTCCTCACATTAATGGCAGACCACTGAATGTCAACTGACTAAAGTCAAGCCTTCAGCTCATGAAAACATGAGCCCAGTGCTCACTATGGCGCCAGGCAGTTTGTACATACAAATTGGAATGATAAAAGAAAGACAAGGGACAAATTAAAATGCAGTCTGTCTGAATCAAACTAATACTGAGGCCTGATTGCAACTTAGTCTTTAAGACCACAATTGAGCCCATAAAATATGTCGGCAATAGCTGGGATGATGTTGATAAAAGAGACTTCTTCACTGCAGTACGTACCGTTTGGCCCTGCCCATGACAGATAAGGACATACAAACAGGAAATTCAATCAGATGTGAAATCCAGGGCCACTCACTCTACAATGACCGCTCACAATTTCTCAAACAAAACAAACACAGAATACACCTTTGACCAGATAGACATAGCTAAGTCGCTTTCTGTAATTTATGTTAACAAATGGCAGTGTAGTTACTTTACTTTCATTGTCAGCCTTAAATATTCATGACGATGTATTGATTAAGCAACACTGTTTATGTTAAGTTGTTAAGCCAAGCACTTTTACACTGAGATTCACAAGTGGACTTCAGGCAGTGAAATAAGTTAGCCTCACCGTCGGGTCCACTGCAGAGTTGCAAATAATCACTTAATAGGTGAGTTATTAAATATCCTTATCAATAGAGTTTCACCTGTAAAATTGTAGTAAGTGTAAAACTAAAATACAGTTTATTTTAAGCTACTGAGATTTAAAGGGAAATGTTTAAGAGAGAAAAACAAATAAAAAGGGAAAATCTCAGTGGTCCAAAGTCTACTTGTTGCACAGGGCATGTTGGTAAGAGAAACTTGGCTGTAAAGTCCTTCAACCTGACAACATGGGTGTAAAGCCCCAGTGAGCAAATATCCTCAATGCTGGAGTGTCCTTTAGCAAGACACCGAATCCCTAAGAGCCAACCCTGCACTCTGGCCTCCCTGGAAAAGGCTATGGGCAAAACATTTGTATTAAAGTAAATATAGCCAGGATGAGCTTATCACCCTCTGAATAAGCACATAATAAACCCAAATGATCAGATAAAAAGACCAGAGGTTTCATAAGTCTAGTGACATGTATACTTTGCTATGGTTTGTTAAGCAATGATTAAAACTTCTGGGAAACAATAAAACATTAAATTAGTTTTGATCTACATGTCTCTCCCTGCTGGCTGTTGGTAGGTTACTATTTAACTTTCAGCGAACACCCAACGAAAAACACCCAGCGCTGCACAACATGCATCTCAGCAAAAGGTGCAGTAGGTAAAAGCCCAGAGTGACTCCTACCTGACATGGTTGTCGCAGAACTTGGTATTCTGTGGCCGGTTGAGCAGCACCGTCCGCGCCGTGGCGTCTACGGGATCCGCCTGGGAAGTGGTCCCGGACATCTCATCATCTGCCTTGCGGTAACCGGCGGACGAGCAAGCAGGTCCTGCACCGTTGGATTGATGGGAGAGAGGTGAGGCTGAGTGAGTACGAGTGAGAGACAGTGAGACGGAGATAGAGAAAGAGAGGGAGAGAGGGGGGGGGGGCAGAGACATAGACGGGATACGTGGTTTACGGTTCAAAAGCGAAGGCGACCAATTAGTACTAGAGGCTACTGTATGCTGATGTACGCTGAAGCCGGTTGGGTCGATTCAATGACGTTTCCCGTTATAAACAGCTCCCCTTGTCTTTCAGTATTATTATGCAGGTACCGTCAATGCTCACACGCGCGTTTCGCGACGCCCACGGGACCCCCAGCGTATAATGGATGTGCTGAGGGATGCACAATGGCGAACAAACACACCGGGTTTGTCTGTTTTATCATCACGTCAACTTGTCCATATGTAACACAGAGAAGACCCGTCGCACACCGAGGCTGTCATTAAGCTACAGGCACAAATTATCTAAAACCAAAGTGACAGAAGAGGATGCTACACGCCTCTTCTGCAGACTCCCTCCCTCCCTCCCCGCCCGCTTGGCTTTGTCATCTCCAACCATTTTAAAGCGTCGTGATCTCCGCTCATTCACCCCCGCATGAGCTCCGGGGGCAAGGGCATTTTTCATCCTCGAGCGCGCCTAGTAAAGGGATAATACGTGTAGCCTAGTTCTGCAGGGTCATTGTGGGGAGGTGAGAGCGATGCAAACTGGTCGGGCCGCCACAGTTTACTCAGCTGGTGCAACAACGGCGAACCTGGGCGGGGACAGATGCAGCAGCGCGCCCGTGCCTCCTCTCTCCTCCTTCGGCGTCGCTGAAGAGGAAGCTCCCGGCCCCGGTGAAAGATACTGGCCCGCCAAGCTCCGCTGCCGTGTCATCTGGCCACCTGCCGCCTCGGGAAGCCTTTAACGGCCGCTGTTTTGACGATCTCCTCCCTCCAATTTGATGCTGAGCGGCTCACTGCTGCCAGTCCAGACAACAAGAGGAAGCCATATGGAGCTCCTTCAGCGCTGCGGAGTGGCAAAGTCGGGGCTCCGCTTTTAAAGGGCCAGAAGCCTGATATCGCCTTAAGGTCTTGTGGTCAGGCACAGATGGGTCAAATGACATCCCCGAGGCAGGAGCCATCCATCATCAGATCACTTGATTTTCTTCCACTCCACTGTGATGCCTGTGCAACAGCAGTGTTCACTTACTACAGGTTTCTGTTCTTCACATCTTTCTCTTATAGTTTGCATAGATGCAAATAGTTTATCTCCAGTGATGCAAAATAAAATATTTTCTAGAATGCATGTATCAGGTAAACCGCTCCCAAAATCTTGTAGGACTAATTGTTCTGATAATACTATTCACACAAACCCTTTAAGTGTACCTGTAGTGCTCAATTGTTAATATACAGTGAGCTCAATGCATCACACTTTCCTATATTAGTCTGTTTATCTTCTCCTAAATTGTATTATGGGATTATTGTAATTCAAATTATATTTTTTCTTTATCATTTATTGGGATCTGTTCATTGCCTGACTGTGGGTCAGTCTGTGAGTATAAACAACAACAGGCTAATTGCATAAATAATTTAGAAAAGAATAAGCACTGCCAGGATTTAGCAGATTGAATGTCCGCATTCCTGAAACTCTATTTCTGCAGCACTACAATCCTACAATAGAAGAGTCATTCTCTCCACTTATCAATAACCAAAATTAGGTTAATATCATTATGTTTCACTCATGCTTCTTGTTTAAAAGGAGGCCAGGAAATGTAAGATGACCCAGACAGAAGCCAGTCAGGCTTATCTTCTGGATGTGCTATCATCACTAACGACACATCAGACTTCCACTTTTCCATTGAAAGCGACATTAAGATGTGTGTGTTTATAGGAAACAGCTACAATAATTACATATTTTTTTATTTCATTTACAGCATTTGAGGTAAAATTTCCGTTTTCTATATTTTAATATACTTCATTGCCATTCTACCATTGCAAAAGAAACCTGCTTGAGAATTTAAGAGCTTAAACACTGTTAGAAACTCCAACCTTAGTATAGTGCTATTCCACACCAGCCCACAAAGTATCTGCACAAGGCAGAGAGCAAGGGTCAAAGTCAATCGAAGCAAAATGATAATAAGCAGCCTCTCTCATATCTCTGTCACTCTGACCAGGCTATTACCTCAGGACCTAAGAGAACTTTCAGTCACAATCCCAGCTCAGCACTCCACACTGCAAATGGCACTGGGGTCAATCAAGATAACAAGTGATTGTAAGGAAATGATTAAGAATGATACAAGGTTAAAGGTAGTGAAGGGCAATGCACATTCTAACCTGTAATGTCATATTTTTCCTTCTCTGTCATGAAGCAGTTCTCTTTCCTTTTTATACCTTTATCTCTTCCTCATGAATTATCTACTTTTTCTATACCTTGTTGCTTATTTCTGTTCTTGTAGAACTATTTACCTTCACTTTCTAAACACCTCTAGCTCTACCTATCCAAGCAGATCAATAATGGCTTCCTCAGCAGCCCAGCTCTGATTCACTTCTCAGGAGATCAATGCCGCGGTTACTCCTCTATGATGGAGTAGAGTTGTAGTCACCTCCGTAACTCATTTCTGATGCACGACAGATGAGTCAGCAGAAGCACAGCCAGGTCAATTACACATGAAGCACCCAGGCTAGCCGGACAGGTACCATAGGTCTGATAACCTGCGGCCAGAACAGGTAAGACTAGACTGATTCGCCCTCAACAAACACTCTTTTTCTCATACCCTGCCAGCAACATACTACCAGCTACTCATTTGGTTGGTGACGCTAAAACAAAATGTGTCCTCTTTCTTAAAAACAATCCTATGCATCAGTTAGCCAAACTTCCGTCCATTATGTAGTGAAGCTTAAAAGCCCATTTTACTATCTCTCTACCATGAATACCTGTGCTGTTATAAACCTATTAAGCCAAACACATTTTATACAGAGAGCGATCAGATAAAATTACCTGTTCCAGTAAGCGGAACAAGGACAATGCACTCTGAAAATACAGATCAATTCATCATACATGTAATCTGTAGAAGATTTCACTCATCACATGCTTCATATTAACTTAATATGGAGAATTATATTTGTGTTTTAGGTTGAGCCCAGGCTGCCCTGGCCTGGGGCCAAACGTTCACTGTTAAAAAGCAGGCAAGGCTACTGAATAATGAATAGCGACAGGCTACATAATTCATCTACATTTTCCAGTATGGCAGAGCATATTTCACCAGACACTCTGCCTTGGTGCTGCGCCACAGCCTTCACTCAAAAAACAACTCACATGTCACCGACTGTCATGGCGTCTCCCTTAGTGGCTGTGTCAATTAGCGCGACTGCCAGAATTGGTGTTTTAAATGGCACAAACATAGCTTTTGAGATGCTTACACGCTTAATTCAATCATGTCAACTAGAGATGCACCATCATCCAAACACTGAGCCCAGAGATGAAATGAGCCAGAAAAGAAATAGCGACTAATCATAACAGACGTTATAGTAGAAGAGCTACAATTATCCCCATCTGTCGAAGCACTCCCACCCCCACAAACATCACCAAGGACAGATACTCTGGCTGTTTACACATTTTTATTATCTGAAAAACTGTCAAAACATTTTAGATGCAAATGCACTTGAGCAGCTGAATGTGCATAGCAAATCAGAGTAAATTGCATATACTGCACATATTTTATAGCCAGCACTTTTGTCTTCCTCTCTTGGCCACAAAGTTTTTGGAATCATTGCCCCACAACAGCAAAGTCTCAGGTTTTAATCCTCTAACAGCCATAGGCCCTGTCAAAGTGTTCTTGAGGTAAACACTGAACCACATCACTTATTTCAGTAACTTTAATTACATTTAAAAAAACATAAAACATCTTCCCCCATATGCCTCTGTTCAGCCCACAATCCCGCTGTGTGGTCAGAAAAGCATTACCAATAGAGCATCTTCTGCTTGGGTGACCCCTACGTCCCATGGCTGTCCTCCTGTCCTAGCTGACCCGCAGGCCCTATTTGAAGGTCCTGGTTGAATTAGCCTCATGCAGTCCCAGTGGGTCCATTTGCCGCTGTAACGGAGTAGGAAGTAAGGCAAGAAAGCCTCTTACGGGCCAAGTGAGCGAGCATGATAATCCCCTCTGTGTCTGCTCTGCAACTTCACCTGCTGCTAATCCATAACCTGATAATCCTACAGGTGAGACTGCAACACGCACACAAACACACATTACACTAATTTATGCATATGCACATACACATATAAATTAACACTATCTTATGGACACACACACACACAGGTGAACATACATATTTTAATGCCAGAAAACATGCAGTCCCCAACATGCAGCTACTGCCCTGCTCCCTCTCTACATCCAGCTCGCAGTCACTCATGTTTCATACATGCATGAAGCAGTTCAGGCATGCTATGTCCATAAATGCATGTGTTGTGTTTTACAACATGCATGTATTCATACTGAAAGTGTTGCTTTAAGACCCCATTGCATATCGGCCTGTCTTCATGAGCATGGTCTGACATGAGTGGTCACCCCACTATCTACAAGCACATGCAGTGAGAGGGTTAATTCCTGTTCAGCATTCATCACTCCAGGCCCCAAGGAGCTACAGATTATTCAGGGTCCACAGCAGTAATATCATGTCTTAACCTTTTCAGACAAGAACCAGAGACACTCTAGTAAGTAACTAGACATTGTAGCTCTTGAGGGCCGGGGGTTGGGAGACACCTGCTCCAAGCCGTTGTGCATGGCCGCATGCACATTGGTACTCTGGACACAAATGGGGCGTCATCCAGTCTAATTCGAGCAAACTCACTTTTTTCAAACCTGTCTGTGATGCAGGCACGCATGGTAGCGCCGGTGACCTGGCCTGGGTCCTGCAGTTCAGAATCCTCCTGCCTAATGGTGGTCAACACTAACTGCTCTGTGGGCACCAGAAAAGCCGCGGCGGGAGAAAGCAACACACACAAGACAACAAGTGAATATACACATTCCACACACAACACGGCTATGTGTCAAAAACTGAAATGTAAATGTGTTCTTATGTGCCTGTCGCTAGAAGCATTAATAGGGGATGAGATTCATGCTTGCATATAAAAGATGTTGGCCTGAAGAGTTAAACACAGAAATGGACTTTGAAATGTAACCTTGTAGCTTGCCCTGGAGTGCCCCCCTGTGTCCAGCTTATGTAAATACCTCCATGCTTAAATTTATTAGGCCTCTCTCTATCTCCCAAATGGTTATCATCAGTAGCTTGGTATCCATGACGACCAGTCATTATCTTTCCAAAACAGACGTATTGTTGACAGTTGGCTGAACTGCATGCCTCACATAAACTAGACACACCAACACTGGGACAAGATGTGCCTTTACATTTAAATACATCCTGTGGGATGTCTAAGACAATCTGCAAAAAATTTAAGACGTCTTCATTACAGTTTCTTTAGCTTTATATTGGGATAGTATGCTAAAATACCTTCTTTTTTTACGGTATAATGTGCTTTACTGCTTTTTCAAGTGCTTTATGTGTCTGTGTGTACTCATGCTATTAGAAACATAACAAATTACTCAATTTTGGGCAGAGTTAGAATCAACCACTACTTGTGGTCTTCTTATATAAAAGAATAATGTGTGTGAATGTGTTTGAGTGTGTGAGTAAATGTGACAGATTGGTAGCGGCAGACGTCATCACCAGGGATGTGGCAGCCCGCTAATTGGAGCAAAGAATCAAGAGGTCAAGCTCCAAGAGATTGCAGTCAAGGCAGCATAGAGAATCCATGAGGGAACACATGCACATAACCGACTGACACTTATACTAGAGTATCCCGCCACATCCATCCTACACTTAAAATATGGCAGTGGTAAACACTCCATGAAACCATGAAAAAGTCTCCACTAAAGTTACTTTAAGTCCCACATTAATTGCTCTTATATAAACAACAAGAAAACTAGTGAATCTCATAACTGAAGCTCTGCCGCATGGCTGGATCAATATCGCACAATAGACAAACAACTGACAACAGCAGTGTGACTCATTTGTGAGGTCATCTGATATTCTATTTAAACAAACAATGCAACTGTGGGTATAAGAGAGAGTTATGTTCTTATTTATCACTATACTGTAAAAAAAATAAAAAATAAAATGCTTTTACCTTTTGAAACTGGTGCTGAATGCCTTTAACATTTCTTAACTTTCTTCTGGCAAAAACGTACCACCCCAACTTCAAAAGATCCAGTGGTGTATTATTTTACCAACAAATAAATATCTGGGAAACTCTGGCCTGAAGACAGCGTGGCCCAGTTGGCGATCATCTCTGCTCACATTTTGTCCTGCTTTCTATTTCTGGAAACTGCATGAGGCATGCAGCCACACACACACACACACACACACACACACTCACAACAGCAACGCAGACTGACAATATGTGCCAGTCACTATTAAAAGCCACTGGATGAGCCAAACACATGCTCATCTCTTCCAGGACAATCCAAACCAATGTCAGTTTGCCATGTGTAAGAGAAGAGAGAACTTTTACTTGAAATAAACTTTATTAGACATACAAAGTTTCAGTCCTTAGACCATCAGGTAAAACCGATGAACAAAGAACACTTCAGATAGATATAGCCAACACCTCCTCAGGTGAGGCCAATCAGGGACCATGAGCTTTCAGGCAATCAGTCCCAAAATCTGTATGCATTCAGCCAATTATAAGACATCATCAAAAATGGACCTTCTCCAATCTATAATGGACAGCAACTACATCAATTTATATACAAACAGTGGATAATATCATAGCAAATTTATCCAAAATCATCTCTTCCATAGTCACATTCCATTAGACTAACAATATCATAATTTCCCTGTTTAGGCTACCCCATGAATACCTCTAAATAGGCATTAGGTTACCATAATACAAAATTAAAATAGGTGAGTTTCATTTCAGGACGTGCTCAGAATAAAGAGCGCGCTTTGGACGGTCACGTGGTATTTAAGTCCGCAAGGTAATAGGCTATTCGTTGGACTGAGCTATAGGAGCTGGGGTTTACCGTTTGAAATTCTAAATAACGTATATTAGATACTAATATTTATATATGGACTAACGTAAAAGCATATCAATAAATCGTCACATTTACGCGTGTCAACCCATATGAAAATATTCTATATGATGCGATTCAGGAGGTCTATACATTAGGCTGTTGCAACAAAATTATGTAATGCCATAATGATGCCATGGAAAATACAGTAGCCTACATTCCATAAATAGTGATAAGGTCACACACTCACATTCATCCTATCAAGAATAAATATGTTATTATAATTTCGTGATGTTACGGCACAGCACGGATCACTTCACTTAGCTATATAAAAAATACCAGCTTATTCAAAGGGCAGACGGTGCTAACGTTACCTGAAGCGGGCACCTGCAGTCTGCTTGCCCTTGCATCTCCAACCGGTGCCAAAAAATGAGCGACGCTGGAGGATAAACACCGGCGCAGCAAGTCACCCCACATGCATGCATGCCGCAGTCCTGGACAATACCGTTTCCCGTTATTATGCCAGACACATATCAAATACGCACGAGTATTTACAGGCCGCTATATCCTCTATAATGACAGGCCTACTATTAACATTGAGATAAACACGGTTTTATAGTGACATGTCACGGATCAAGCAGCGGGCGGAACCACGATCGAGCGAAGATTAAGTAAGGTATGTTTATTTTGAGCTTAACTTACCTCCCTCACTGTGTATCTTCTTGGCTCTCCGGTTGAAATACATCTTGCTGGTGGTGAACGAGCGTCGATGAGGCTGGAACGAGGAGGCCGGAGCGGTGGCATGCTCATGGCTCACCGACAGAGCAGGGGAATACTGCTCCAGGCCCAGGCTGCGGCCGCGGCTGCTGCTGCTGCTGCTCAGGGCTCATTGTTTCTCGGCTGGACCGCGGAGGTAATGTTGCGGAGCGCAGCTTCAGCCAGCGTCAAGTCAGTCGGGATAAAGAATGTGACACGTCCGGTCACTGCTTTCAAAATGAAGCACGTTAGCATAAAGAATCGCAGGGGGAACGTGATCAGATTTCACTGTAATGAATTAAATGCGATTTTTCCTGTCAGATCCGTTTCGCAGTTTAATCACGTGACATTAGCTAGATTAAAGTTACAGGCTACTACTTCATTAATGCCTTTCAGTTAGCCTAAAATCTACAACCACATAATTTCGACAACATTGGCTAGGATACACAATAACTTTTTTGAACATTTAAAATGTCAACCAACACAACATACTGTATACAGCCCTTTAAAGCTTAACAAGCTGGAGGAAACAGGCATGTAAAGGTGGCCAGTCAAAAAGTATCCCTTATGGACTTCACATATCTCTGTATGTAAGTTATACAAAGCTTAATTAGTTTAATACTATTTTAACTTCTTCAGTAATGTGTACTATAGAGACACTACTGTTTTGTTCTTAATCGCATTAAATTTGAGCCGAAATGATTACTTAGTCAAACGGCAGAAATTTCATCAGTCACTATTTTGATAATTAATTAATCATTTAAATCTACCTAAATCAACCTATTAATTGAGAGATGTGTTGCTTTTCTTCGTTTTATACTTTGAAAAGGTTTTAGTTTAATCTTTTGAGTTTCATCTAGTCATGTGACAAAACAAGATAGCACCTTGGGGTTTAGAAAATTGTAAAGGGCATTTTTCAAAATTCTCTGAGATGTTATAAATCAAACAACTAATCGATCAATTGAGAAAATACAATGTTGTGAAATACAACACAAATAAACAGTATATTTTAAATGCTGGATGAGCGTTTAAAATTTTTTAAAGAAAATTATCCATAGTCCTTTATTTTGAAGGGCAACTGTCACACTTCCGCTACTGTCCTGTCTGACTGACAGACTGGTGCCCGTTCAGTTGAGTCACGGGGGCGCGCATCGTATGATGAGATGCGTGCGCGCACCGGCGTGTGGACGCAAAATATAAGATTCAACTAACGTTAGATTATTATTATTATTATTTTTGGGAATGTTATTTTATCAATTTGCCAATATTTAAAAGTGAATGGACGAATTGGAGTTTTTTACTGTGTCTAATATTAGAAACATGAAAAATAGCTGTAAAGATTTTGTAACGTTAATGCAGTTTCTATGAAATGATTTGCTTTAGAGGAGGCTGAAATATAACAGCAAATACTTTTATTTTACACCTGCTAATAATTTAAAGCAATTAACGTTAGTAGTTAAATGGTAAAACGTAGCATAACGTTAACGATAGCACCAGTAATCATTTGTCACAAGATTGACTCAATAACAGTTTACAACATCTACTTAAAAGTTTTCTAACAGCTAACGTTAAGTTAACGTTTAGTTAGTGGTCCTACGAGGGGTTGTGCCTGTGAGCATTGAATTGAGGGTGCCTTTTATTGTTTAGAAATTCAACTCGTCATTTTGCGATTTGAATAACGGGTTACCTTACTTATTCTTTCAAATGTTAACGTTAGCTAAACTTGGTGGGCATGAGAGCGTCGAAGGAATGCCGTTAAGATACGTTATTACACGTTTAGCTAAGTTAACACTCACCCCAACGGCGACAGTTTTAAGGCGATATAAAGCTACCAAGACGCACACATGAAGCTTTAAATAATTTGTTTCAGCATAATCCACGTCGCCTCTGTACATTCGTGTGATTGGTTTGTTCAACGTACGTTTTAGTCACAATATGGCTAACGTAGCTCGCTGGTAGTTAGGGCGGTTAGCCTTTGACAACTGTCGCTTAAAACTACACGCGCACAGCCTTCTCTTTGCACATCAATGGCGCGTGCGCGCACACAAAAAACACACACACACAGTACACCACAGACTGTCTATATACCCATAAACACCACATTTCCAGGCATAACAAAGCTGCATTTTATTCCATTGTTAAGGAGCAGAAAACAAAACCCATGTCTTCATTTTATTACATAGTAACATGTTTATCTTAATTGTTTCATTTATTCTCATCACATTGTAACAATACATGTTCATATTTCAAAAGCTGATTTCCATCTTATTAAATAGGAACAGAATAAATATTCACTTCTGAACTGAGTGGCCACAACCTTCTCGAAATCTCAGTGGTGGACACTAGCTAACAGAAGCTTTCTGAGAACCAGGTTTACTTGGACACTGGACATTTCCTTCAGCACTCACACACACACAATTAAACCATACACACTTACCCCACTCTCTTACATTCTAACATATTATACTGCGTCATTCCTGCAGTTTTATTAGTGACATTAACTGCAGATATGTTGTAGCTCCTGTGTACTGTTGTTGTTGTTGTACCTGGTGGCAACACACTGACTAGGTGTTTCAGCTAAATAATCCACCTATGCTACACTAGAAATGCCAACATCTGTGCAATGTAGAAACAAACCATAAAGAGCATACAGGAATATCATATTACTAACACTGCCTCATTCAGGTGTTGCACTAGTACTGGAACTGAAAAAGACTTCGTCCATTGCACTGCGAAAGACCCAATTAGAGAGGTGTTGTTCACGGATTCTCATTAGCCAAAAATTTAGTTTTAGAGCCAGACCTGCAGCAGATACTCCATACATTAACAATTTTCCAGCACCTATCTCATGAAGAAGGATTTCAGAGTTAGCTGGACAACTGTATAAACTCTAGAAATTTATTTTTTATTTTTTTATTCCATGTTCCTTGTTTTGTTCAGCAGATGCATCAGGCTAATTACTCAATGTAACTTCGTGACACAGATGTGTCTGTCAGGTATGGATCCGAAACAGCAACAGGAACCAAGAGGAAACATTGATTTCAGGGTAAACAAGACTGTTTTTAAGTGGAAATGATAATCAGGCAATACAATGTAAACAATGAACAGCAAAAACTGTTTTTTCTCTCCATATTGCACAACTCTGAACTTTGATTTCCTGATCATCACATGCCTTCTGCATTTTATTTGAATTGTGCTGCTCATATGGGTAATGTTATTGATTTCAAAGTAGCTGAATTTAGTGGGTGACTTTTATGGATGAATTCTGTATTGCAATTATATGGGACAAGTGTATGGAGAGGGCTTAGCAAACAAAATACTACTAGACATACAGAATAAAAATAATTTCAAATTAAATACATAGCTCCTACACATCCCAATAAATCATACATTTCTTAACCAACTGTAAAGGGACACTTTAAAATGAATGTTGAAGCTTTAAAATTGTGAATGTAAAAAGAAAAATTGATGGCATGTGAGGAGGAGCGTCTTGCTTCAAAACCCTTAAATACAAGCAGTGGTGAGTTATTTACAGCTTATACTGAATAAATCACGTCTAGAAGTGATTTGTGTAGTTCATTTGTGACAAAGAGACGTCACATGTATCAGACATTAAAGAGTTAAAGTGAGACTAGTCAGCAGCGGCTACAGGAGCTCCTTAAGCATTAATGCCATCCATTGACATGGGCCTCTGAAGCTTTGTGACAGAGACCAGTGAAACCGGTCACATGAAGAAGAAAATAATACAATAAGTTGCTCAAAACAAGAGTCTAAAAAAATAAAGTTTTGTTAATTCTCTGCATTTATAGTTTCTTTTTTCTGCATTTTGGTTCAACCTTCAACACAATGGGTATTTTCAAAGAAATGAAACCATGAAAGCGCTATGTACATGCAAAGCCCACTTGGGTCTGCTCAGTTCAGCCAGCCAGGAACTTGATAGGTGTTTGTCAGCAAATAGGTCAGTCGTGATGCACTGCGAGTATGGGCTGCCTGCAGATTGGGCAGGTGTTGTTTTCAGAGAGCCAGCGGTCAATGCAGTGGATGTGGAATTCATGGGAGCAGGGCAGGCGACGCAGCTTGTTTCCCTGGGCATACTCATTGATGCAGACACTGCATGCTCGACCCATCTCCCCCTCCAGGCTGGCCTGACCATAGGTACGCGTGGATAGATTGTCGATCTGCTCTTTGGTCAGGCCTCTAGGGTGTTCGTCGTCCTCCTCATCATTGAGCAAGAAAAAGTGTGCCAGGCGCAGAATGGGTAGAGTACCGTTTTCTACCAGGTTGTTGGTGTCTCTGCTGGTGGCCCTTCCCTCTGTGGTGCTCACGACCCCTCCTCCGAGCCTGGCCTGCCCACCCTGGTCCTCCTCACTTCCCACAAGCCCCACCCTCTCCTGATCTACCACACCTGTACCAACCTGGCCAGCTGCGCTCTCATTTGTATGTAGACGACTGGCTGGGCTGGTGTTACTATTTGTAGCACTAGGATCTGAGTGGCTAGGTGCAACAGTTTCAGAATCAGCTTCTGTCTCCATTAGGGAGCTCAGCTCCCCAAATCCTGTCATGATCTGGCGCAAGATGGAACGCAGGGCAGTAGAATTGGGCTCCCCCAGGCCTGTCTCACTGATGCGTCTCAGTGGAATCCGGATGGTGCTCACATAGGTGCGGATCCCAGCTCGCTCAGAGCGGGAGATGGTGCGTCTGAATCCACCACTGTCACTTTCAAAGGTGACAGTGTTCTCAGCAACACGGGCACGAGAGCGTGTTCTGCTGGCGATGCTGTCCCGATCACGGTTTTCACCGGGTCGAATCCTTCTCACTTGCAGGTCCAACATGATGGTTGGGTGCCGTCGCACCGCTGAACTTCCTGCTCCCGTTACATGCGATTCAGTCTCACGATCTCCTGTTTCTACAGCTGGCTCTGTAAGAGCTGCAGGTTCTGCCACAGCCTCCCCTGTTTCCATGGAAACGGAGCTTGTGCCACTGCCTGGCTCAACAGTGTGGATGCTTGATCCACTGA
Source organism: Coreoperca whiteheadi (assembly GCA_011952105.1). NCBI lineage: Eukaryota > Metazoa > Chordata > Actinopteri > Centrarchiformes > Sinipercidae > Coreoperca > Coreoperca whiteheadi. The sequence continues at coordinate 14,463,070 of CM022493.1, forward strand.
CACCACTGCTTGATGGCGGAGTGATACTGGCAACAGGTATTCTGTGCAAGGGGGAACGGCTTCGCCTTGACAAGCGAGATGAAACCCCACCCCCTGCTGCAGCCCTGCGTGCACGACCACGTGATCGAGTCCTACTGCCACGTGATTCATGTCCCACTGCTGGGGCCTGAGACCCAGATTGGGGTGACACACGGGGACAGTCTAAAGAAGCAGACATATCATCACTGCCCTGCTCTACTTCAGCATTCAGGGCTTGATGTTGCGAAGTTGTAGTTTGATCAAGAGGAAGGTTGGGAACAGTGGGAGTTGGTGCTAAAGAGTGCAAAGTGGCACCTCTCCTCTGAGCAGCAGCTGTGGTGGTCACTGGTGCAGGAAGTGCAGGGGGGCTCATAGAAAAAGTGGTAGTGCTGCTGCGTGTACGCCTTGTCTGCATCCTCCTACTGAGGGCTGGGCGGGGGGTGGGGTACGGCGTTGGCCTGGGCGTGGTTGAAGGACGAGGGCTGGAGAAGGAGGAGGCTGAGCGTATAGAGGGTGAAGTTGTGTTTGGGGCAGTCGCTGGCAGCTCTGCAGTGTCCGCAGTGTCATTATGCTCCCCTGGCTCTGGCTGATCATGGTTGATGTTGATTTCCAGGCTAAAGCGGAATTCTCCACTGTTAGGGTTGGTTCGGCTGACGGCACGCCATGTCTGGTTGCCACTCTGCCCGCTGCGAGTAGCATTACCAGTGCGTCTGAAAGTGTTCAGCCACTCCAGTAATGAATCACCATTAGAGGTTTCTGCTCCGGGCTCTGTGCCCCCTGTAAAAAAAAAATACGGATAAGACTGTAAGCTAACATGTATTCACCACAAAATCTATTCTCTTGTACAGGAAAACCCTATTAAAAAAAACTGCTGTTTCCCAATGTCCACTTACAACATACAGTTTTAGCAAGTCTGTTTCATATCTTACTCAAGGCCAGCACTTCTACCGCATTTACTGCCAGGCTACACCAGACTCAGTCAAACAAACTGTATTGCAACCTTTTTCAAACCTTGCCAAAGCTGATGTCAAACTAAAATAAAAGATTTATCGATATTTATCCTATATATATTATTTTTCCAAATAATGTATGAACAATCTTTCAGGAGCACTTGGTAAGTGCTTTGTAATAACCCAGTTTCACAGAATTTATGATGAAAGCCATCATCTGTTTTACAGTTCTTTAAGTCGTCTTAAAACATAGTGATTTATTATTATTATTATTATATGATGTTTTTTTTACTTAATCTCTATAAACATATCTGCATATGAATGCAGAATCTGTAAGCAAGGGACAAGATCTCGGTATCGGAAGCATTCTGGTTTCCATTTGTAGTCCGAGTGGTATTGACCAATCACGTTTGAGCTTCTTTGGTTGCATGCAGGTAAACAGTCTGTATGGAGAGCAAAAGAGGGCGGAACGCATTGGCTGAAATGCAATCTTGGAACCCATCAGCTGTCGTCTAAAGACTATGTTGCTTTTTACCAATCTCGGAACCTAGAGATTAGCTTTTTAATTTTTTTTTTTATCTGCATTCAAATTGCTGTCAGACGTTAGCCAATGGGTTCCAAGATTGCTGTTCAGACAGTAAACAATGACCGATGCATTGAAGAGGAAGTCTAGGCCCAGACAGCCATTGGCTACGCCGGAAGCCCCAAAATATTGGCTGTTGGCCCCAGAGGCTAAATCGTGGTCAGACGATAGGTGATGGGTTCCGAGATTGATAGCGATATAACCCAAGCCATATGACATCATGCCTAGTGAAAGCCAGACTTGAAATGATCAGATAGAGATAAGTCTCTCCCCCTCTTCCATACCTGCCCCTCGTCTCCCTCCAGCCCCTCTCTCTTCTCCGTCACCGCTGCTGCCCTGCTGTTCTTCAGAATCAGCAGTCTGCAAGCGCTGCTCAGTACGGGGCTGAGATGACATGCGCTCTTTGGCTCCATCAAGACGCTGCCGGAGCTCCTCAGCAGTCACCTCCCCTGTGGAACATATGAACAGCATCAGTGGGTCAAGAAGAACTATCCCTGCTCCTATACAGAGAGTAGATTATGACACAATGGGTACTTTGTAAACTTCATATGCTTAGAATGTGTGAAGTAAGGCTACATTGGCAAACCCAATCACTGTGTGTTAACTTAGCAAGATGTTTCTCTCCTCACCAGGGGTGCCAAGCAGGTTGCTGTCTCTCATTAGGCGATACTCCTCTTCACTCAATTCGTTAATGAAGTGATAGTATGCCTCCTCCCGTCGAAGACGTTCTGCCTGCCTCCGCCGTTCGTCTCCCCCACCAGGAGGGTCCATCACCTTGAAAAGTGCTGTCAGACAGATGAGTGAGGGTGTCAGTCAGGGGTGGAATGTGATGACCCACTATAGCTATACATTTAGCATTCAAAAAATCGGGGCTTAAGTCACACAGGGCCTCTGCAGCTCCACTGTTCAAGTGTACATGCTCACATGTCATTACAATATGTTGCTCAAGAACAAAATAAGCTAATGGCTATTTGATTCTGTTTTGGAAAATATACAGAACAAACGTTATTCTCAGCTATATATCACGCACTTCCTGGGTTGTATTAGAAAATAAGCAAAAACGCAATGCAAGTTAGAGTTGTTCGATTACCTTAGCTTTACAGTGACTAATCTCTAGCCAAGGACGACAGTTAAGACAACGCCATCCATTTTATATCGAAAGACTCCACCAGCAAGACACTAAGGCTACAATACTCCTGCTAACGTTCAGTCCGAAGACTAGCACCGTATGGTCATCTCATTTAACATGTGGACGAATGCTCAATTCATCATTCACTGTAAGGACTAGCCAATAGACATCCTAATAACAACGTAGTTTTCATGTGAGCTAATATTAGCCAAGTTACAACAGCAGCTACGGAAGGCCATGTTGAAGGCAGGGGAATAAAGCAACAAAACTGGCGTTGTCATCCTGGTTAGCCACCAATCACCGGCCTAGTGTTAATGACGGACACGCCAAGCGTCCAATCACTGCTCTACAAAGGCGGGCCACGAAAACCTAAACGGAGGTCTCCTCCATGTAAACGCGGGGCAAAGAAGGAAAGACAAAGAATCTTATCTGTTTTATGCCAGAATGACATATCTGAAATGTTAATGCCTCGTAATGATTAACTGAGTTGCCGTCCACACACAACAGTCAGTTTTGTGGACCATTCAAGTATGCGAAATGTCATTTTGAATGCGCAACGCGTTAGTTGCTAACCGAGCACTAGCAAATTAGCACATCCAACGTTAGCGAATAGCAGTCCGTCGACACAAGTGCTAGCTGACTCGCCAGCGAGCTGTGAGGCTGAATAACTCTTTAAGATATACATGTGACGAACAGTTTTATGAAGCAGTTAATATATACGTACCGCAACACTTAATCCTAGCATGGTTTTATAACAGATGACAATGACATTAAAAGGAATTTACTACCTGACAAAGCAGCGGTAATATGGACGGTTTGCTTTGCTCTCCCTTCTCTCTCAAACCAAGATGGGACCAGTGGTGCTACAATACACGGTCCGTCAAAAACAACCTCCATGGCTACAATGGTTCCTAGGTAACACAACATCATCAAAACACAGCTCAAAGTTTGTTGTCCAAAAATGATTACACTGAGTGCACAACAAAATTACTCTAGTAATTTATCCAATTTTGTGAAACTATACTTTGAATTACTTGACATTGAATAGTGCTGTTTTTATTCGCTGCAGTTTTAAACATATGACACTGCTACATTATGGAGTATGATAGACCATCTACAACATACATGTATCTTTACGTCGTTAATAACTGAGACATTCTTAAAAAATATTTTTATACATTTTATTTAGTTTTTTATTTTACACTTTTATTTAACATTTTCAATACATGAAATTTATTTTTCAACAAGTCAAGGATTTGAGTTCTTTACCACCCAAACTGATGAGCTCACGCCTGAAATCAAATCCTTAAAAGACTGGTCAGAGACCTTCAACATAAGGTAGTGATGTAGTGACATTACAATAAATACGTCATAGCTTATGGCTGAGGAGCAATATAGTGTATTATACAGTGTATTTAGATATAGGTTTTCACCAGAGCATCACCATATATAATAATAAAGTCCATGCCAAAAAATAACAATAATTACATTTTTGTTGTCATTAAAAAACGTCTTGGTGTTTGTGTTAGTCTTCATGATTATTGTTTTCCTTCATATGAAGTATTTCAAATATTCATGTATTTATATCTCAGTCATACCCCCCACTGTCTTGTTCACCATCACCTCTAAAGGCTGTTGTTTTGTTGGTTTTCTCACACAGCCATGTTCATGGTGAGCTAAAACAGGTTTTGTGACCTCTTGGTGATATGGCCATTCTATCATTACATATTGCCCAATGAAAAATCACTATATAATAATACTCCAGCATACTGGTATTCTTCGAGTGAGTCTAATGGGTTCTTTGATATCAACCATGACAATGTTACAATCAAAATCCTTAAATTGATCATATTTTGTGGTAATTTGTAACCTCCTGATGATGATGTGCTCCAGCTTTAGCCACTTTAAAATCCAAATTAAAAACTCTGCTGTGTTCCTTTACATTTGTTTTATGAATTTCTCTTCTGCACTTTTATTTCCTTCTTTAAATTTGGCTACTTATTACTGCACTATAACTGTCTTATTCCATATCATTATCCATATATTTAAACTGATTTATATTTTTCATCTGTGCTTGAAAGGTTCAAATAAACTTGTCTTTTCTTACAAGTATTTCTAACTGGTATCATACTTTAGAAATAATGTATTATGTTATGCGGAGAAAGATATAACCTTCTTATTCGCTTTAATTCCAAACAAATGGATTAATATTTTCTGAGGTTATAGATACAAAATATAAAATGCGCATATCTCTTTATACTCTTTATGTATTGTAGCATTGATATAATATGGCAAAATAGGTATATTTTTCATCATATCGTTGTTATGATTGGATATCGTTATACGTTATAATTCATTTTTACGAGTATGAATTTCCACGTGGTGTAAGGGTGTAATCTGTCTACCTGTTTTCTTGAGCTCTTTCTCTCTGCAGGGCTGTTCTTCACGACGTTTTACGACAGTGCCGTGCGCGAATACGCCGTCGTTACCGAGTGAAGTGCGTCTCTTTGGAGCAGATACCGGCTGAGAGAAACGCAGCAACAAGAGAAAGGCATATATTTCGGGCTCGTTTGCCACCTGGACTATCTCCCAGCACGGCGCATCCCCTCCGGCACCAACAATTTGACCCGAAAGCTCGATGTGGAAGCTGGGTTGAAGGAAGAAAGGGCCACGCTGGGGAAGGCAACTAGCCGAATTACCAAAGCGAGCTCGTTGGAGTAGCCTAGTTGCCTCCCAAGCGACGCTTTGAAAAAGGAAGGAGCGGATACATTTAGCCCAAACCGTGTTGAAAATGGACTATGATTTTAAAGTGAAGCTGACCGGCGAAAGAGAGCGTGTCGAGGACCTGTTCGAGTACGAAGGATGCAAAGTGGGGAGAGGCACCTACGGTCATGTTTACAAGGCGAAGAGAAAAGATGGGTGAGTTAATGACCAGCAAGGCCTCTAGCCAGGGAACCCTTCGCCAGCTCCCCTCCCTCTCCCAAATACATTTTAATTACTTCTCTCATCTCCCCCTTCAAGGCTGGAATCGTGTGGCATTGGCAGAGGAGGCATGTTGTTGGAGATTTATGTAGAGAAATAAGAGAACAATGTGAAGGGCTGTCAGGATGCTGATGAAGCTTAGTGACGGATGTAAAAGCACTGACATATGGTTGATCATTGTGGCTTGCCTTTCTCGTGTTGTTTTTCTTAAAGGATTTCTGATGCATCTGTTTTTGTCCTGTGCTGTTGCGCGACAGTAGACGGCATTTTATTTAGTCAAATTAAGAGCCTTGGTTGGTGGTGCTGTGGGTGTAGGATACAGCAGGTGCATGTGCAAGCACTTGCTAATGGTCTCTGTGGCCCTCTTTGTAGGGGAGGGGGACTGTTTTTCGAATACCTTTACACCAACTTATATGAATTTTACCATCACCCAGAATGCTTTGTGTGACTGGCTAAAATGTATAATTTGTAGTTTAATCTGGCACTAGAGCTGAATTTTATTTTATAAATTTTTTTGCTTGATGTTCTAATATTGAGGAAAACATGTGTTTAGCCTTTTATATAATATAATCAATAATCTAATCTACATGCTTGTTTTTGGTCGTCTTTTACGTTTAACCTCAGCCCACCTTCATTCCCTTTTTTAAAGGGCTTTTTTGCATTTGAAATAAAGGGTAGGAAAGATGGGAAAGGACATGCAACAAAGGTCCCCGGCTGGACCAGAACCTTAGACACTGTGGTTCATGGTCAGCACATTTTAGGTTATTTATTTCCCTTTTTCATACCGTTTCTAATGCAACCCATTTAACACTCTAAAGACTGTCTAGACCAGAGCTGGAGAGAGCTGAAGGCAGCTTGAGCTATTAGGCCCATACTCACCACATTATCACAGCCCGGATATACTGGCAGCCGGAACCACACAAAGAAGCCCTAAAGTGTTTAAAGATGTTTGTGTTCACTTTAGGAGGCTGCTGTTTATGAGACTCTGTGAGCTAATTTGTGCTGCAGCATTTGGATGAGGCCTGAGGAGGCACAAAGCATGGGTTTATGAGATGATTTAGGCCAGGGGGAGGGAGGGGTTATACCCGATTCATTCAAGTGAGAGCCAGTCCCAGTGCTCTGTTTGTCCCTTGCCAGCTGCCAGACAGGGCCTGTTTCCTCTCTCCCTCTATTGTTTTGAGCCTCAGAGGTGAGCTTGATTACACAAATCTGGAGGTAATGCAACTCGGTCTCTTGTCAGAGCCTGTGCCAGCTGCCAAGTGCCCCCCTTTATGTTCCTGTGCAGACAGTTCTCAGGGGGGCCACAGTCTGCTCTGGTGTTGATGTTGCTCTGCCTCTCCCTGTTTTGTAGGAAGGATGATAAGGACTACGCCCTCAAGCAGATTGAAGGCACTGGCATCTCCATGTCAGCCTGCAGAGAGATTGCGGTAAGAACTTCTTGGCTTACTCTGTCCCTTTGTTTGGTCTCTGTTAAACATCCTCATGCCATTCCTAGGTGGTTTATGTAATGTCTGAATCACCATCACAATTCACAAAGTAGCTTTTGTTAAGTAAGCAACAGTCATAAAATACAAGAGCTAGACAGAATCACAGATGAACACAAAATAGAAATCACACATTAACACAATGCATACAGAGGGTAGACACAATATCAATAATATAATCTACGCCCTCAAAATCAAATCCTCAAACATCCTATGCATAAAAAAGTGTTATTTGTTGTAAGTCCTTTTATTGTATTGAATTCAGTTGTACACGTGATATTGTGTCCACCCCGTTTGTGTTATTTATGGAAATGAGTACAGTAAATTCCTCACTTTTAGCAGTTAATACATGCATTAATTAGTACAAATTGGCCATTTGTCATTCATGATCAATGCCATAAGAGTGTGTGGTCTGGACTCTGAATGGGTTTGTATATTGCAGCTGCTGCGGGAGCTGAAGCACCCCAATGTCATCTCGCTGCAGAAGGTTTTCCTGTCACACGCAGACCGTAAAGTATGGCTGCTCTTTGACTACGCCGAACATGATCTCTGGGTAAAATGCACACACACACACACACACTGGAGCTGCATGGCACGACTTATCAAACTCATTGCAATCTTGTCTACTGAAAATACCATAATGAGTGAGAATGGATGTGGATATTTTCTGTGAAACTAATTTTTAATAATTTCTTTTATTAGTTTAGACCAACACACGTGCTGCAGATTCCCACTCATTTATGGTATATACAGTGAATTCAGACCCCTTCACTTTTTTCACTTTTTGTTAATTTGCAGCTTTATGCTAAAATTACAAATACATTTTTTTCCCTCATCACTCTACACTCAATACCCCATAATGACTAAGTGAAAACAGGATTTTTGAAATGTTAGCACATTTATTAAAAAGAAACAACTTAAATATTACATTGAAGTATTCAGACCCTTAACTCAGTACTTAATTGAAGCACTTCTTCTTGAGTATGATGCGGCAAACTTTGCACACCTGGATTTGGGGATTTTCTGCAGATCCTCATAATATCTGTCAGGTTGGACTGTCTGTGTATAGCCATTTTCAGGTCTCTCCAGAGATGTTTGATTGTATTCAAGTCCAGGCTCTGGCTGGGCCCCTCAAGGACATTAACAGAGTTGACCCTAAGCCACTCCTGCGTTGTCTTGGCTGTATGCTCAGGGTCATTGTCCTGTTGGAAGGTAAATCTTCAGCCCAGTCTGAGGTCCTGAGCGCTCTGGACCAGGTTTTCATAAAGGACATCTCTGTACTTTGCTCCATTCAGCTTTCCCTCAACCCTGACCAGTCCCCCAGTCCCTGCCGCTGAAAGAACCCCACAGCATGATGCTGCCAACACCATGCTTCACTATTGGGATGGTAATGCGCATGTGATGAACGGTCCCCTGTTTCCTCCAGACATGACACTTAGAATTGAGGCCAAACAGTTCAATCTTGGTTTCATCAGCCTAGTGACAGTGATGGTTGTCCTTCTGGAAGTTTTTCCCATCTCCACACATGATCTCTGGAGCTCAGTGAGTGACCATCAGGTTCTTGGTCACCTCTCTTTCCAAGGCACTTCTGCCCGGATTGCTCAGTTTGGATGGGCAGCCAGCTCTAGGAAGAGTCCTGGTTGTTCCAAACTTCTTCCATTTAATAATTATATGGAGGCTACTGTGCTCTCGGGAACCGTCCGTACAGCAGAACCTTTTTGTAGCCTTCCACAGATCTATGTCATGACACAATCCTGTCTCTGAGCTCTGCAGGCACTTCCTTCGAGCTCATGATTTGGTTTTTGCTCTGATATGTCAGCTGTGAAACCCCATAGACCAGTCTGTGCCTGTCCACATCCTGTCCAATCAATTGAATTTACCACTGATGGACTCCAATCAAGGTGTAGAAACATCTCAAAGCTTTGCAAGAGAAATGCACCTGAACTAAATTGAGTATCATAATATCAAGGGTCTGAATACTTGTTTCAATTTCTAAAATCCTGTTTTGCTTTGTCATTATGTGGTATTGAGTGTAGATTGAGGAGGAAAATAATGAATTTAAACAATTTTAGAATAAGGTTGCAACATAAAATTTGAAAAAAGTGAAGGTCTGAATACTTTCTGAATGCACTGTAAACATACTTAAATTCATACCTTATGCTGTTTTTTTGCACATATGTGAACATTTTCTTTTTTTAAATGAGGGACAAACGCACAGACACTCTCAAATGCAGAATTCTATGATAGTGCTGATGCATATACCCTCAAGTTCACCATCAGCCAGTTATAAGGAAGGAAACTCAAAATTTTGCTTTGCAAAGTCGCATTAAAACACAATACAGAAGTATTCGACATTTGGTAATCAAACCTGCATTACGGTTGGCAGGGAATCAGAACGGAGTTAAAATGCCATTTTCTGCCACAAAGCTGTAACACTCCCTTTCCCCTCCCTAAGAAGTGGAAACACATGCCACAAACATCAGCCTTCCTCATCTTGCCTGTAGCATAAACTTACATTTGTGACCACACATTTCCAGAAAAATACAAAAAATTTAGGATTTCAGTCATCATGTGTGCACACACCACAATTACTATTATCTTGTCTTTCTGTAGCACATTATTAAGTTTCACAGAGCCTCCAAGGCCAACAAGAAGCCACTTCAGTTGCCTAGAGGAATGGTCAAGTCTCTGCTCTACCAGATCCTGGATGGCATCCATTACCTCCACGCCAACTGGGTCCTCCACAGAGACCTTGTAAGAGGATTGGGGAGGAGAGAAGGGGGAGAGAGAAAATATTTAGGTAGAAGGGGAAAACAAGGCAACAGTTGATGGAGACTTGTTATTGGGCAGAGAATCAAGACAAAGGAATGTGAAGCTGTGTCAATCTGCATGTGTTTAGTTATGGCTCATAACTACCTGTTTGCATGTGTATTAAATGATCTTTGTATGTAGATTAGTGATGATTTATAAACAGGTTTATGTAGACCTTGTTTGCCTGTATACACTACTTCTATAATAGTTGTTTTGGTGGAAGGTTATTCCTTTAAAGCTGAATTTTAATATTAGATAATTGTAGTTATTGGTTCGGCAAAAAATAACTTTATAAATACTCTTAAAGTAGTCTAATTTGTTTACAGTTTTAACAATTTAATTTGAATGCCAACTTATCTGCCAATTCAAATACACTGCCTTATGAAATGAGATGGAAATGGTAGACCTTCTCTCATGTTGGAGGCAGTGGGTTTATTTGTCCGCTAGAGGGCAGCAACAAAGAGTTTTGATTACCCACCATGTACAGGACTATAGTTCAGCAACTGGGCCAAACTAATCTGAATGCATCTCAGTTGATTTGTTGTCATTTTATGAAATAATTGAATTGTGGCAACATGTTTACAACTGTGTATCTGTCTCTTGTCCCCCCTCAGAAACCAGCTAATATTTTAGTGATGGGGGAAGGGCCGGAGAGAGGTAGAGTAAAGATTGGTACGTATAATGTCTCCTTTTAAAAATGTTATGTAATTCATTGATTAAGTTTGCTGGCACTTTACTGACCATAATGGCAATCCCGCAGCGGACATGGGGTTTGCCCGTCTCTTCAATTCACCGCTGAAGCCTTTAGCCGATCTCGACCCTGTGGTGGTCACCTTCTGGTACAGAGCACCTGAACTACTGCTGGGGGCTCGGCACTACACCAAAGCCATCGGTGAGAATTGTGCAACACCATCCGTCTGTGCAGCTTCCCATGTGTGAACATGTGCAACCAGTTGTACAGACTTTAGCGACAGCTTAAGTTAGTGAGTGCTCTGCTTTCTGTCAGACATCTGGGCAATTGGCTGCATCTTTGCGGAGCTGCTGACGTCTGAGCCCATATTCCACTGTCGCCAAGAGGACATCAAGACCAGTAATCCATACCACCACGACCAACTGGACCGCATCTTTAACGTCATGGGCTTCCCTGCTGGTGAGTGTCCAGTGCTGCCAGACTTTGGGGGGGGGGTGATGCTCCATTTTAATTCATTAAATTTGTGCTGATTTGTTAATGACACACCTGAAATGCTTTAAAAGGGGATATATTACTTTTGACATTAAGAGAAATAAGTACTTCCAATTTTCCAAAAAATGTTTGTATATAAATGCTGTTCAGCTGCTATCATACCAAAGTGCCAGAGCTGTGGTGTTGCCTTTTCAATGGAAAAATGCTGTGGAAAGATAAGCATTTTCCATTCCTAGCAGAGGCAGATTATTTCCTTGGTCTTGCTCCTTTTCTTGAGGCAGTAATGTGGTCTGTGGGCTCTGAACATCAATCCACTAACACGATATATGAAGCCAAGTCACAAACATAGAAACTTGACTTGCAGGGCTACATTTGGGCCTATATTTTCCAGTTCACTTAAGCTGCTTCTGATCTTTTTTTCCCCCTTCTACCATCTCTGCTGCTCTGGTTGTGTAATTCACCACCAGTCTGTCTGATGGATTTTATTTTGAATCTGCCGGAAACCATGCATTACAAATTTTGCATTGGAGCAAATTTTACAATCACTTTGCAATGTATGGAAATTAAAGTTATGGAGGTGTTTCTTGAAGATCTTAGAGATAATTGGTGTGAATGTATACAAACTTGCAGAAGAGGAAGTTCATTTCAGTTATGCAAAACAAAGTCCAAACAAAAGCTCAAAATGCTCTTTTTAACTTGGTTGTTGTGGGGAAATCAAGAGCATTTGTGCTCTTAAAAAAAAAAAAAAAAAAAAAAAAAGATTGTAATCCAGACCACAACCATAATCTGTTCTTGAAGGGAGGGAGGGTGTGACATGGTGTAATCTGGTCTTTCCCTCATTTGACAGATAAAGACTGGGAGGACATCAAAAAGATGCCAGAACACTCTACACTGATGAAAGACTTTAGGAGGAACACGTGAGTCTGCAGAGCACCACTGTCCTAGTTTTCTTAAAGATCAGAAACAAACTCCGAGCAACGCAAAGTGCTACGTCTGCTGGCAAAAATAGATTTTTGTGTCGTACACAATTCTGTCTTAACCATGAATAGGTCTGGTATGTATGGGGTAAAATGCACTAAAGGCATGATATTGATATAATCTGCTCCTCCTCTATCCCAGATACACAAACTGCAGCCTTATAAAGTACATGGAAAAACATAAAGTCAAACCAGACAGCAAAGCATTCCACTTGGTGAGTTAAAATGCCTCAGTAATAAGGCAATTGCATGTAATTTGCATAATTTATAGATATTATAATTCTATTATAATGGCATATCCAGGACAACCGTGCAGCTATAGTTTGTTTCTCCATGAGATGACGTGAGCTTTGTCATTACGCCACTTCTATTAATGGTTTCTTGTTTGAGGGTAACATTGTGTGCAATTTATTAAAGCTGCAGAAGCTGCTGACCATGGACCCCATCCGTAGAATCACATCTGAGCAGGCCATGCAGGACCCCTACTTTTTAGAGGAGCCCCTGCCCACCTCTGAGTGAGTCACAGCAGACCCACACCATACATACAGTCTGTATCCAGTTGATCTGTCTTGTTTTACGCCTTGGCTTGAGTCACATGACCTAGGGACACCTACCATGTTGAATAGGTCCCTCAGCTGTTCACATGTTTGCAGTTGACAAGCATCTTTGTGTTTTTTCTCCAGTGTGTTTGCAGGCTGCCAGATTCCCTATCCCAAGAGGGAGTTCCTGACAGAGGAGGAGCCAGAGGACAAGGCAGACAAAGTAAGAAATCTGTGAGCCACATACTCTCTCACTACAGTCATTTAGTATAAATATATACAGAAAGGTAAAGGGAAACATTGCAAAGAGGTAGTAAATGCACAATATGGCTGAACATCATATACAATGTACACATACAATAGTCATAATTTTTTTGTTTTGTTTTTTTGGACTATTAGAAGAACCAGCAGCAGCAACAGGGAAACAACCACACGAATGGGGCAGGGCACACTGGCAACCCTGACAACAGCCACGCCCAGGGCCCGCCTCTAAAGAAAGTGCGGGTTGTCCCGCCCACCACTACCTCAGGTGGCCTCATCATGACCTCAGACTACCAGGTAGGTCTCTTGCTCACACACATTCATTCTCAAGTTAAGTATTGCAAAGTATTGTTAGCGTTATTTGAATGCACCAGGGGTCTGAGAGAGTAATGCAATTTTGGTTCTCTGTATGTATGTACTGTACATGTAGAAGAATTGACAGGAAAGCAGACTTGACTTGAAAATATGCTCACTCAAGGTGGATTTTGCTGGAAATGCATTTGTCATAGAACAATCAAAGAAAAGTCAAAAGAAAAATCAACTTCTGCTGTTTTATTTACACATGCAGTCCCTAGACAGTATTAAATATGGAAAACTGTAACTTGTGTGAAAGGAACTATGACAGTTGGTTAATTTATAACATTTTCACATTGACTTGATGCATTAATTTCTGTAAGTGGCACAATTAGAACTACGTATAGTCAATGTGATTAACCAGCTGGCATGCAGCGTAATGGTGTGTTACTGCCACCTGCATGTTTTCCCTCATGTATGCATGCAACGCAGTAATCAGACCTTATTTGTTCCATTTTTTTGCACATTTATAAGAGTTTGACAGTTGAAAACATAGCTCCTGTCTTTCTCTCTCATGGTAGCTTGGCGTGTCTGTGCCTAATGTCACAACCTCCAAATTAACCATCTTTATACCAAGAGGGCACTAATCTACAATCTACTAATGGGGTTTAATTAATATCTTCTTGTTGGCTTTCTCCCTGCAGCGCTCCAATCCACATGCTGCCTACCAGAACCCTGGACCAAGCACATCACTGCCCCAAAGCAGCATGGGATATTCCTCTACCTCCCAACAGCCGCCCCAGTACTCCCACCAGACGCACCGCTACTGAGGCGCACCCCCCCCACACACACACACACACACACACACACATATATACACTTACACACACACACACACACACATATATCTATATATATACACACGCATACACAGCCCTCACCATGCCCACCTGAACGAATGTACTGAGGGATGTGGGGATGTCCAAGGTAACAAACCCCCACCCCACAGAGGGCACCTTGTCTGCAGCAGTCTGTTCAGAATAACAACAATCTACACTTCTCAAGATAACACACCCTAACCCCAGTATTAGAAACACCGCTTTAGAGCAAAATCTGATGGGTGAAACAAAAGGTGGGAGGATGAGAAGAATGGATACTATGGTGGAATCCAACCTGTCCCTGTTACTCAGATGTAATGAAACCAGCCAAGAGCTTGGTTTGGGGGGGACACATGTCGTGTCATCTCCTCTCCCCTTCTCCACCTGTCTCCACACCTCCACCCACACCCCCTGCCCTCTTCCCGTCGAAGCTTGGATGAGACTGTAAGCTGCTATGTGACTGCCAGCAGTGACCGATTCCCTGTCCGACTGTGCTCCCCTGTCTGTCTGTTTATTTTGTGTGTGTGTGTGTGTCGGTGTGTGTGTGTGTGTGTGGCCCTGTGAGGGCCTCAGCTGAGGACTGAACTGAGCTGCTGTGAAGCATGCTGGGAGGATGTGGAGCCCCCACAGCTGTGGCATTGAGGGTTTTGAGAAAGAACAAAAAAAGATTTTAGTAGTTTATAATTTAATCTGTTTTCATGGTTTTGTTTTCATGGTAAGAGTGGCAAAGCAGCTTGCTGAGTGCTCAGCTGCTGTATGCTGGGGGCAAGCCTTACAATATGATGACAAAACCAACCAATCGCATGGAGGATGGCAGATGGAACATGCATTGTACTGTATTGTATTGAAATATTTTACATGAAGCAAGTATCCTGACAATAAAAGTGAAAACATTAATATTGTTGCTGTTTTGGCCGTGTGTATGTGCAAACAGCTGATGAATGATGCAATTATTCACATTTTACACCTTTTAATGGCCTTTTCTTTTTCCATTTATACTTAACAAAGCTAGAGCTGCTAACTATTTATCAAGAATTCATACAAATCCCGTTAGCTGGCAGGAAATACTTTAAGTATAAAATTGCTGGAAGAATCAGGTTTTAATGGTGATGTCAATGTTTGCACTTGTGACGATATCCAGTGTCAAAGAAAGCTCACAACAAGGTCATTTTTAGACACCTCATTGTCCTTTCCTTTATAATAATCCTTTGTTATGCTGTTTGAGACAGCAGACTTTAAGCTAAATGTTCACTTAAAGAAATATACTGTATGAAATAGGGCTGCAACAAATCATGATTATTGTTTATTGATTAATCTGACAATTATTTTCTTGATTAATAATTTTATTTATGAAACATCAAAAAAAAAGGTGGTTGCAGTTTCCCATAGCACAAGGTGATGACCGAAATCTACAAATATTCAATTTCTAATCATATAAAACAGAAAAGCAGCAAATAGTCACATCTGAGAATCTGTAACCTGAGAATATTTGGCAATTTGGCTTGTAAAACGACAATTATCAAAATTGTCTACAATATTTCTGTCACACTCACAGAATCTCAAACTTGGAACAAAAAGTAATTCATGGCTGTGAAGTCCCAAGTATGCCAACATTGTCTTTTCTGTCAAAACTGCCCCACTTTATTATTTAGTCACATACATGTGTGCTTTGGTATTCATGGCTAAATCAATTATATATGTTAAACTGACAGCTGTATAACAAATGCAGGCTGTGGCTTTCTCCAGGAACAGAAATGCATTTTCAATAATGAAACTACCTTTCCCTTCCTAATGGACTAAACACGGTCTACAGTCTAAAAACTATTCTCTCCTCCCTTTCCCTACTGTCATCGCCCTCAGACTGTTTTTGTCTACAAACACACCTGGGAGAGTAAAGCACAGATCGAAGTGTAGCAAGTCCTCGCAATGAACCTCTCCCTGCAGGATGCTGGCCAAGCTATTTCAGTCTGTTATACAATACTAGCCCAGCTCATTCTCAGCATCACTGCCTGGAGCATGTTATTACCCCCCTAAAAACATCTCTAGCTCTCAATTGTTTGCTTTTACTCGTTATTAAAGTAGGTTTTCGTGTCCTCAAAGCCCCCACAGGCCCCAAGATGAATTAAAACCCCTAATAATTGTGACAAGGAATGGGGCCCAGCTGCATAAAAAAAACAATCCGTTAAGCTCTTCAGCAACGCCCAACCATAGCCCCGCCTCCTCCATTCGTAACACCGCTACCGAGCTGGGGAGTCTCCATGTCACTCATTCCATTCGAGCGATGCCATTGGTTGAAATGGACGCCCATCATGTGTTAAAAGCCCCTGCTTGGAGATTTAATTGGTGGATGTCGCCGGTGTGGGCCCGCCCCGTCCTCAAAGGATTTTTCCCCGGAGTGGCCAGACGGGCTGGGGGACACAGGATGGAAGAGCTAATAGGAGTACCTAACGGGACATGCGGACTGTCTGATTTCTTCTAATATTTCAAGTGCTGGTGAGGGTCTTATGATACTTTTTACTACGACTAATAACATGTTTTATCTAAAAGGGGAGATTTCTGGTGCTTTTTCTGTTGACTGTAGTCTTATTTGTCCAAACTAAGAACTCGAACACTGGACATAAGCTAGCTAACCAAGTGGTCAGTTAGAGCGGACCCCCAGTTGATGATAATAAACTGACCCTTCGTGTCCGAAACCTGCCTAAAAAAAATTTAACATTTTTCCCGCTGCTGGGTAACTTTGAACAGATGATGGATATTGGTTGTACACCGGCGTGTTAATCAATTTGTTAGGCACCTAGACAGAAAACGGTTGGTTAAAATTCAGATTAAAACTGACAGGAAGTCACAGGAACCGAGGTAACGTTGGATGAACAGATGTGGGTCAGTCCATCAGTAACGGGAAGCGACGGTGCGGAACAGTGATTGATCGCGGTTGCCATTAGTTCACGCCTGTGTGTATGTGTGTGCGTTTCTGTGAATGTCCGTGTATCAGCCTGTGGGGATGATTTGGGGAATATTAAGGCATGAAACATCAAAAATAGTGCATTGTAATAACTTTAGCATGACATTCATGTGATAACATTTTAAAATAATCGACGTGAAATCCAAATACAGTGTTGAATAATGAAATATAAATTATGGCAACTTCGTTATAGATACTAATATTATAATGACAGCTTACCTTATATCCATAGCCATATTTAGGGCTCCAACTATTCACAATCAATCAATAAATCGACCACATTTTAGATTCATTGATTATGATTGAGTAATAACATGGCTAAATGAGCATAAAACAATTGCAAAACATGGTACTCAAAGTGAGAAATGCTTAGAGGTAATATTCCTTACTTAATCTGACCTCTTGCCCAAAGAACTTTGAATATTCAATTTATGTCATAATTTGATTGATTACCAAATTTCTATCAATTAATTGATCAACTGCAAAAGCAGCTGTTTAGCCCATTGTATCACCATTATGATGCTGACAACTTGGGGTCATGTTTGCATTCAAAAGTCAGGCATTTGAGTAAGAACAATCCTGCAGATTTACATAACAGATATTAGGGTTTGGTAAAATGGTTGAACACATTAAATATGTTCAGATATCAATATATATGACAATATGGCAAAAGTATTCAAAATCACATATTACATAATTTATTAAACTGTTGTTCAAAACAATCAATCAAACTCTTCTTATGTGTAGATGAATCATTCAATTATACAGCATACATTTGTATAATTATTGGATGATAAGATTATCATGTTATGATCTAGCTAAAAGTCACAAAATTATATTATTGAATTATCACCCAGTTCTGACAGGTATTCTGTCTTTTTGGCCACAAAAAATAAGATTAAAGTTATGGCCAAGCTCCCTGGCCTAGTCTGTACCTAGTTGGGATTTACTATTTAGTAGTTACTTCCACCCACACTTCCACACAGGCACAGTACCATGAAGGTTTCACCGCAGGTGCCCCTGAATAATTCTGGTACGGGGAGACGTTCCCGGACAAGCGCAGTGTCACAGCAGAAATGTTTTACGTCATATTTAGGGCAGTGTGACCTGACGTAATCCAGGCTGCATTATTCATAACATCAGAACAACCAAAACAGCCTGCAACACAAGAAGCTGTCCTCAGCTCATAAATTGGTAATGACTCCGCTTTCAGATCTTAATGGAGTTCTCACATCTGTAGTAAAGGCCTCTTCTATCTGTGTGTGCGTCGGTGTAGAGATGTGGGCATCTTGCAGGACTCACAGGGGAAGTGGGTTTCACACTAAATGCAGCCTGAATGTCACCCACCCCTCTGAGGATCAAATACATTGTTGCTGCTGATGGGACTGTTAACATGCTGCCAATGCACTTGAGAGGCAACCTGGTGTGTTTGTGTGTGTTTGTACATGTTTCTATGCTTGAATGTCTAAGTATGTATGTTGGGTTATAATAAATAAAGCACCCAAACACATGACAAAAAGGAGACGTGAGAAACACAAAGCAAGAATCTATATTTGAAAGCATAAGCTAATGCATTCCTCTATGGTGTTGTGGGTGAGATGGGCTCATGTTTAGGCTTTGCTCTCCCTTTCTCGCCCCTCTCTCTCCCCCCGAGTGATTGGAGGATGTAGGCGGAGGGCTTGCTTGCTACGCTTTCATTGCAAGAGTACAGGGGGCCTTAAAGAAGGTCAAAGAGGAGGAGGAGGAGGGGGAGGATGCATGGGAGAGCTAGCGCTGTTGCCGTGTGAACGGCGCTCTATTGTCCCGGGAACCTTTCAGTGGCTTCCCCGAGGTCCCTGTTCCTACCCCTCCCCCCACCCGATACACTCTCCCTCACACACACACAAACACACACAAATACTTTGTCCACCCCTTAATGTTACACACAACCTTTTCTCTCTTTCTCAACACACTGTCTCATTCACTGTCTCTTTTCTGTCGCACACTCATGTCCCACTCGGTGTCTCTCTCATGCACCCTTCTTTGCCTCTACTTTCTCACCCGTTTCTCACAAGCAGACAAGGCCCGTCCTTCCTCCCTCCTCCTGCCCCCCAGTCGCTCATTATTTCGCCTCATTGATGTGATTGTCATGCCAGCCAGACAGTAAAAGCAAAAACATGCAATCTTCTCATTTGCATCACCTCCTTCTTATCCTATACTACAAGAAGCACAGTGTTTCCAAAATGTTTATGCAGACTGCTAAATCCCTATGAGAATCTTTTGCTCCAAACCAGATTGTATTGACTGTATTCAGTGTCCTTTGTGGCAGCAAATGATGGTGTAATTTTACACTTTGTTTTCTCTTATTGGCATGAGGCTGTTGGGGTTTGCAGGGGGTCGCTAGCTGAAAAAACGGGGCCAGATGAGGACTCGGCTGGTGGGAATTGGCCTCATTGAACAGAAGTGTCTCTTTTCTGTCTTGGACAGCTGCAGTGACACGATCTGTAATTACAGTAGTTTCCTGCTGAGACACTGATAGCACAGCGCTGCTACTTGCTTTGTTGGTGATTTATTGTATTGAAGATGTAACCTTACAATTCTGTTTGGTCTTTATGAGATAATTATTCACAAAGAATGAAAGATAAATATTTTAAGCCACTTAGAGGGCCTATGTTTTGTAGTTGTGGTGGGTTAACAAGGATTTTTAAAGTTATTTCCCATCTGCAAGGTCCAACAAATATGAGTTATATTTCTAGTACCTGTCAGCTATTATTAGCCTTCTGTCACACTGCCAGAGCTCCTGTGTCTCTCCAACCTGCTTTTCTCTGAAGAGATTTTTTTGGCGTACCTGCACAGTAAATACTCTGGAACCGTAATCAAGAGTGAATCATTTTATTGACGAATCTAAAAATTATGTGAGACGGTTTTGCTTTGCAAAGGGTGTGTGCACATTTTCATCTGTCTCCCTGTCCGTCCTCCCGCTTGCTTCTTGAGCCATTGCTATATTTTTCTGGCCAAGTGTTTGGAAAGGAAGGAGAGATGTGACACAGAGAGGACCAGGAAACAGGAGCCAGGCTGAGACCACAAAAACAGGAAGCAGGAAGAAGCTCCGATAAGATGGCTGCTCTGATGCACCCTGGGATTTCTCCAGCTTTGAGTAATTGTCTGTAGTCCTTTGAACTACAAAGACTTTAGAGTGTCTGATCAAAGCCAATGAGGGTTTAATTTACAGTAAAGGGGGCAAATGTGTCTAACACAGGTGTTTGTCTTGGGATATCTTTATTCTTGTTCAGCAACACTGCATTAATTTATGTAATTTCCCATTTGACTGTGGCATGTGCCATCGTTTTCTACATCTTTGGTGTTTCACTGACCATATCTATAAATCTCTTGATTTTGTCAGGATTCCAGCTGGAGCAGTGACAAGCTGGCCTGGGATTAGCTGGCACCCTGTATCTTCCTATCCCTAAAGCTTTAATCTCTCTGCTGGTCGCCACAAGTCCTCTGGCTTTGGGTCACTGTTGGTCATCACTGTCAGTTCTTTGGCCACCAGCTCACCCATGCTTTCTTTGTTTGTACATTAAATAGAAACACCTTACAATAAAATGCTGTTCCTTACTAAAAACAACAACAGCAGCGCAAGCAACACCCACAAAAATGATGTTTATAGAAATGAATTTATAGAGAGGACATGACCCGAAACATTTAGGTAATATTTATTGCAGGTTATTGCATTTGGTTATAACTTTGACTTCATGTTCACTATCATTACTTGTGAAGTAGAGGAGGGTGATACTGAGAGTGAGTATCTTGGAATCAATATTGATTCAAACTATAATTTGAATACGGTTATTGGTGTGAATGAGTAAGTTTTCTGAGATAAAACCTTAAATGTGAAAATGATGACCAAGCAATTTGTCAAATAATTTTAGAAAGTGTGATAATGTAACTGTATCTCAGATAAGGAGAATATGACATTTAAACTGGCTGAAATCATGAGTCAACGAAGAGATCAACAGAAAATAATTTGGGAATTATTTTAATAATGGTTTTAAGTAAATTTTTCAGCAAAAATAAAATTCATATAAATGGAATTACTGTAGACTATCTGGCCTCTTATCACAATCTCTGATAAATGTTTCTCCCAGCTCTATGGCAGATGTGTACAGTAGTGTGTGTCCACAGCCAGTGGGGGTTGGTTTTCTTGCTCGTGGTTTCTCCAATTAAGACAGGTTACCAGTGTCTAAAACAGTGTGTGTTTGTTCCCCATGTTTCCCTGCAGTTTGTGTCAGTGTGAGGCCCTCGCCATGCCGCTGGTCAAGAGGAACATCGAGCCCCGTCACCTCTGCCGAGGGGAGCTCCCCGAGGGCATCGGCAGCGAGCTGGAGTGTGTCATGAACAACACGCTCTCTGCCATTATCCGTCAGCTCAGCAGCCTGAGTAAGACTCACACTAGCACACATAGACAAACACATGCACACAATGTAGCCTTTGCGAGAAGAAAACAGCTGCTAAAAGCCTCAAATATTGGGGAAAAAACCCGCAAACAGAGATTTGTGTAACATTAAAACTACAGCATCCCCACGAACTTCAGAGTGACGTCTGACTGCACTGTGTGTAGCCTCTTTGTGGCCGGGCAAGATCACATGGTTTCATCATTAATCCCGAAGCTGTGATTGATTTGCGGTTGTCATGGTTACAGGGCCTGGGGTCACTGGGCTAGCAGCAGACTTACAGAGGCCTTGCACTGGAACATGGAGGGTTGAAATGTAATCCTTTTAGATGGCTCTGCAAAAATTAACTTATCTGGACAGCTGTGTGCAGATAGACTGTGGGTGTGTGTGTGCTTTTGTATGTATGACTGGATGGGTGTGTGTTAACTGTGTTAGTGTGCAGAACAGTTTTATATTGATTGTTATAGTAACTCTAAATGTATTAGACAGTTATTACAGCACCAAGGGCATCTATCTTCCCATCCATCTTCCATTCCCATGTCCTTGTTTCGTCAGTGTGTTATGTATTGTCATTTGACAGTTACCCTTCGCCTATTTATTCTCAGCTGCACCCATATTATCTGTCAGGTATTGTGTTGGCAAACAGGAAAAGGACCCAAATGGAGACAGAGGTGGCAGGATGATGACTTGAGTGGTGATTTATTGTCTAAATGGTAGACAAGCAGCAAAACAGGCTGCAGGCAGGCATAAATCCTAAAACTGACCAGGCAGCCAAAACATAAAAGACCGAACCAACACAGCAACTGGGTGAGTGTACGAACTGACACAGGACGGAGGAAGACCAGAGACTAAATACTAATAGTACTAATAATACTAATATTAAGTACTAATAATACTAATAAGGTGAAAACAATCGCGCAATCATGGAAGGGAAGCAAAACTACCGGACACATGAGGCAGGGAGAGAATACCAAAATGCAACAGGAAATCATAGAATACAAACCCAAAAACCATGACATTATCTCCTGTCACACTAACTGTGTTCAGAGTTCATTCAACAGCATACATTTAAGCCTTAAGTCCTTTTTGCTGCTCTACTGTTTGGCCCACTCATATCCATTCTCTGTCTGTCTCATATTGTGTCAAGTTCCTGCGTTGGGAGTGAGCCTTTCAACAGCAGCTGTGGGGGCTATATATAAATGCCCACACAGGCCTGGAGGGGTATGTCTGGAGACTACATACACTGTCTCTGTGCACATGTGTGTGTGTGTGTAAGTGGACCATAAGAATCCTCAGTAGAGGTCAGAGTTGACTGGGCTCAGCATGCCGGATCTGTGATTCTTCCTTCCTCTAAATATTTTCCTGCAGTCCATCCTGTCAGCAGGAGGGACACAAATAGCCCTTAGCATGTGTTTGTGTGGGTTTGCCATAACACCTTTTCACACACACTGTTCTATAATAAAACAGTGTTATTAGAGCATAGCTGAAACTATTCTGGCTGGTTTTTAAAATGTTGACATCCAGGGGAGTCCATTCCATTTCAGTAATGCCCAGTTGAGCAGTCTTGTAGAAAAAAGCCTTTTACACTCATTAGCCCTGCGCTTAGACCTCCAGTTTATAGCTCTATCAGTCATGTCACACTTACAACGTTTAATTTGGCTTACTTCCTCCCTAGGCCCTTACTAAACCGCATCCCAGAGCAGGGTCATCGCTACTTTTTAGGCTTGTTCCCCAAAACACAGGGTCAATAACACAAGTTTGAAATGGGGTTAGAATCAAAACAACAAAATGTTTGTTATCCAGTTAAATGTCATAAAGTGCTGTGATCCATTCTGAACTAAAACCCTCTGCTAGTCCACCGTTCACACCATGTGTTATAAGAACGGCAACCAATAGTGCTTGTAAGGATTGAACACCGTAAGGACCAGCACCGACTTAAGCACATGTAGAGGACAAAAGTGGAAATCATCGTGCTTGTTTAAGTATTTAAACAAGCACTAGCTAACTCCTTTGCATCGGAGGATATTTGCATAAATAAATAATAAACTTCCCGAACTCCCCTACATTGCAGACACAACAACATTTAGTCTCAGCAGCCAGCAATGGCTTAGGTATTGAGGTTAAGTTCACGATGACTAGCCTGTTGCTTCTCTGGTCTTTGAGTCCTTATGTGTGAATATTTGGAAGGTAGCTATGGCTTAATAAATATGGATGTGGTTTTCTTCTTGTAAACACAGGTTTAGGAGTGTGACATGTACCCATATTCAACCTTTAGCTAGTCACCAACACTAGAATAATGGAATTAAGAGCGTTGCTTAATAGCACATCAACAGCAGCTGTTGATGTAAGGGAGCGTGTGTTATTTACTTTCCCTGCTAATGTTTTTACAGATGGTTTAGGGCTTTCAACTGGCAACCTGAGGTCAAGAGTCTCTAACAATAACAGAGCTTCCACGAACAATACAGTACATGTAGAAGGATTTCTGTAGTCAGTGCAGATTAATTTATTAATGAGGAATGTTGCTATATGGAGCTGCATGAGATGCCATTTCCTGCACAGACTCTCAAGACTCACGTTTTCACTTTGTGTCACATTAACATTGTACTGATTGGACTTCAGTCTCTGTGGGGATGTATCTGGCCCCAAGTAATGATTACAAGTCTCCTTCTTTCTCCCACATTTCCCGTCTTTCTCTCTTTCTGCATTTCCTTTCCAGGCAAACATGCGGAGGACATATTTGGTGAGCTGTTTAACGAGGCCAACACCTTCTATCTGCGTGCCAATTCTCTCCAGGACCGCATTGACCGGCTGGCCGTCAAGGTCACACAGCTGGACTCCACTGTCGAAGAAGGTGGGTCAGATGTCCAAGTGTTGTCAGTCTCATATTTTCAGCCTTCTCTACCTACTGAATGTTTGTTTGTTTTTTTGTTTTCTCTTGTTTATTTGTTTCTTTTGTCTTTCTTTCCTCTTCCTCCTTCCAGTAGACCAATTATTTGACCAGCCATTTGTCCTCTCTTCCTCTTTTGGTGTTCCCAGTTTCCCTGCAAGACATCAACATGAGGAAAGCCTTCAAGAGCTCCACCACTCAGGACCAGCAGGTGGTGTCCAAGAGCAGCGTGCCCAATCCTGTCCGAGAGATGTACAATCTGAGTGACAAGCCTCCGCCACTCAACATCCTCTCATCTTACAGGTTGGCGTTGTTGATGCACACACACACTCACCAGACCTGCAGCGTGCTCTTGCAGCCTAATCACAGCCATATTTTGAAGTTACTGGATCAGCTCTATCAAATAGCTTAAACCATGTGTTCTACTTTATAACTTTGACAGTCAAACACTATTCTATATTTGATTTTGTTTCTGACCTACATTCATACAAACAACACATATACTGGTACTATTTCCTACTGCGATGTGATAGCTGCCTTTATCCACAGTGCTTTCCAGTACTTCAGGTGCATTACATATTTAGCATGGCTGGCTCCAGTGGGAATCCAACTCTTAACCCAGACTACATAGCACACTTTTCTCTCTCGTTCTCCAGTCTTTCTCTCTCTCTGCCTTTTCACTCTTCCTGTCATTTCCAGTTATGCTTGGTCTGTGATAAAAATGCAGGATCCCCACTCACCCTTGTTCTTCCATTAGCCTCATCCACTTTTGCAATATTCATAGCTTCACATGTTTAACACCCAACTTAATCTTCCCACAGAGATACACTGATCCAAAAAATACTATCCTTTTCTCTATCTTGTCATTCTGCCTCAACAAAGACAATGCATTGACTCTGCTTCCTACATGTTTTCTATACTAAGACGTGTGTGCACCTGTAAAACCTTGGTGTCTGTTTCTGTAGGGATGACCACAAGGAAGCACTTAAGTTCTACACCGATCCCTCCTACTTCTTCAACTTGTGGAAGGAAAAGATGCTGCAGGACACAGAGGATAAGAGGAAAGAGAAGAGGAAGCAGAAGGTACATTTCTGTTCCTGAGGATCTCACCGATCCTGCTACGGTTTAATATACCATTACAGTTTATTTTGGTTAGTGTTTGACGTTTTACTTGCCTGGTGCTATTTTGTCCAATGTAGTCCAAACGTTTCCTACCCAGATTTTCAGAATTAGCTAGATTGAGTAACCAAATATTGTCATCAGGCTAGTTTCTATTTTAATACCAAACATACCACACAAAACATGTTACTTCTTAATGGAACCACAAACAGCCTTTAAAGTTGCCATTCAATCCTAGGAGCAGAGGCGTTGTGTGGATGGGACGTTACAGAGGGAGGTGAAGAAGGTCCGAAAGGCGAGGAACCGTCGGCAGGAGTGGAACATGATGGCTCTGGATAAAGAGCTGAGACCGGACCATCGACACACCATACACCGAGATAGAGGGGCTTCCTCTGAGGGCTCAATGTCACCAGAGAACAGGTTGCATACTTTTCCTGATGCTTCTAAGAATCATTATATGTAATGTATACATGTGCAGTATTATTTCTACATTTGAATTTTTTTTCTTTTTCACCTGTTTCCGCTGTCTCTATCAGGGGTCACGGTCCTGATCAGCACCACTACCCCAATTCTATGAACCATGCAGGCCATGCCCACACTTACTCCGGCCCACCGCCCAGCGTCCTGGCTGCCCAGATGGCTGCAGGGCACCCCCCTCGTGGAGGAGGTGAGCATGATAACAGAGGCAGGACTATGATGGCCTATCAGGGTGGGACACTTGGCCGTGTCCACCACCAACATGTCCCGCTGCCTCCTCCACCCACTGAAGCTATGAATGGTGGCTCTATGTCCCTTCCACCAATGGACTACAGGTAAACAAACAAGCCAGATTCAAGCTCTTTCCACACTGTCACTCATATCTTATCATGGCTGCTGTGGAACAATGTTAGCGCTCCCCCTTGTGAGTTTTGGGAAGGTGATGAAAAAGTTAGTTTCGAGTCCTGTACTCTAACTCTCATGCGCCCTGCTGTAAAGATTTGCCTAAATTTCCCTAGTCACCATTGTCTTTTCTAATAGTTAACACGTTTCTCCCATCCTAAATGACAGCAAATCTAATCTAAGGCCATTATTGGCTAGCGTTAAATATATATTATGTTATAATGTATAGAATAATACGTTCTGAAATCTACAGCATAACCCAATGTATTTTTAAATGTAATTAATTAATAAAAATCCCATCTAAAACAGCATGTTACTGGCTAAGAGAATCATGTATACAGGATTGTACTGTGCATGGAATAATGGAATTACACGCGACTTTTCTTGGTTTTGATATCCGCATTATTGGCCATTGAAAAACCCATATCGGTCGACCACTGACATATTCTATGTGTCCCTGCTGCTGCTCTCTCTCATTGTTGATTTTAAGAATGCCCACAATTCATTTTGTTTGAGGGCTCCATTACTAGCAAGTCCATGCATTCTTTGAGCCAGTTATCCATATTGTAACAGTAATTTCCCTGTATTTTTAAGTTAAATAACATTGCCAATTTTAATGCCAGAAATGCAGATGTAATATGGGGCTGTGTACAGTTAAACAAGCCAGCAGAGGCTCACACTTGAATCCAGTCTTGTGAGCTAATGCTGCCCCCTAGTGGATCCGTCAATGCTTCACTGTCTAACCCCCCTTTTCTTGTGATAGCAAACCTAAGTACAAACTGCTGTAATTGTTAACTCTACTAATTATGTTTAATTTTCTCTTTATTGCAGTATGGATGGCTATGCCAACACTGGCCCCCCTCCTCCCCCTCCAGCCCCCCTTATCCCTTCTGCCCAAACTGCCTTTGCCTTACCTCCCGGAGGTCCAATGCCTCCTGGGCCAATGGCTGGTGCTGGTGGCTATGCTCCGCCTCCAGCAGCTGTATCTGGAGCCCATGCAGCTCCACCTCCCCCTGGTCCTCCACCTCCTCCCCTTCCAGCTGGTGCCTCCCACTCCACAACCCACAAGATGTCCTCTGCACCTGTTGAGACCACATTGGTCAACGATGCCCGTAGTGATCTGCTGGCTGCTATACGTATGGGTAAGAGCTGTAGTGTGTGTATGTGCGTGTGCCCATAAAGTGTCACTTTAATGTATATGTGTATCTTCTTTAGAACAATATGCATTTTGTTACCTTTCAAACAACATACAGTATAATACAATTGCAATAGCATATACAGTGCTGATAAAAAGTATTCAACACATTTAGATCAAATTGACAGTTATCATATGTGATATTGAAACAACAATGCTAGTTTGTGGAGTGTTTATCTTTTTTTCAATGCTTTGTCAAAGCTGTGTTTTTTGTGATTTTATCATGAAATTAATCTGTAATGAAGGAAAGAACATGAAAATGAAGCTACTTTTGATACTATTATCATCTCTAGAGTGTATTTTAAGCTTTACATCCCATATTTTCCTGTAGGCATCCAGTTGAAGAAGGTGCAGGAGCAGCAGGAGCAGCAGGCCAAGAGGGAGCCAGTTGGAAATGACGTGGCCACCATCCTGTCGCGACGCATCGCTGTGGAATACTCCGACTCTGAGGACGACTCCGAGTTGGAGGAGAACGATTGGTCGGATTAACATACATTTAAAACCCCCACTGTAGACACACACTCACTTGAAAGAATGCCCACTGTACCACACCCACGGGCTGTCACACACTTTGTTGCTGAAAAGACACACACCACACCTACACACAATCACATGCTGTAGGTTCATATAAGCTGAATGGTCCAAAACTGGAAATCTGGGGGTGTATTTGAGATGTATAAAAACTGTAAAGACACTAGAAATATACTGTATTGCTGACCACTCTCTGAAACATTAACATTCAGTTTAAAATATACATTTCAAAGCATTGTGAATACACCCCAGTGGCTGTTTCTCTACCTGTTATAATACTATAGACGCCCCGTGAAGGTGCTTATTTCATGTATAGTCGAAGCTTGAGAGCGTTAGAAGAATTAGAAACTTTCCTCTTGAGCTAACCAATGTACTTGTCTTTTTTTAATGTTTTTACTGAAACACTTAACGTATGCCATAGATCATGAGGCAGGTTTTTAACATGAGAATTAGTGGAAGTGAAGTAGTAATGAGCGTGCTCAGTGGAAGCTGCAGTCGTTGATAATGCGATCAGGCCTCTAAGGGAGTGAATGGGAAGAGTGTTTGAAATGCTGTGATAAAGATTGATGAGAGGGCGATGTATAAAAAGTCTTATTGAGCATAAATATGATAATTGATTGAGCCATCTGTGTCTTCAATCAATCACTGCTGTATTTTGGGGGGGGGGTGTCAAGTATATGCTAGTCTGATCTCTGTAACCTTTGACTCAGAAAAATAAAACGATGAATGAAGGATCATGGCTGGGCTGCCATGGCTCTTTACTGTTCCCACTGTCGTCATAGAGACGACACATATCTGGTTTTAAGACTTCAGTTTCCATGGTAACTGTACAGCTAAGAAGGGGGTTGCCAGGGAAACAGAAGAGTGCGAAAATTGGGGGCACGGAGCCAATGTGAGGATGAACAAATTAGTCAAGGCAGGAGTTTTATGCACAGCACATGTTTGTTTTTAATACAAAATTAACAAGATCTCTCAATTGAGTGAACTAACCAAAGCAATAAAAAGTACAACTAACACCTTGGAAAAATAGACACCACATTCACACAAATGGTTTTACAATATCTCAGTTAAGTTAGTGCATGTTGATTATCGTTTATATGTTTCATTTTGCAGATACTTAATTTGTTGTGCCATTTTCATCCCAAAAAATAAAGTGCATTTCACATTGAAAACTACCCATACGTCTACACAAGATGTTGTTACTGTGGCGTCCTCCCATCTCTAACCCCCATCCAAAAAAAACTCACAGGCCCTTGAGTGTTTTGATATTTAGCTCTAGATTAGTAACCATCAGAAAGACACCTCCTTCTGAAGCCCATCATTGGCTACACATTTTCTCCAAAACCCCAGTAGCCTTGCACACAACTTTGTGTACTATTACGCTGTGAAACCATTCAACAGATTAACAGGTGTGTGTATACAGAGAAGTATTTCCTCCAACATCACAGTCTTTACTATTCTTGGATACAAAGCCCTTGTTCAAAGCTGTTCAATCATGAAAGTCTTGACAATACTGTTGGCTGCACAAGAGGAAAACATTCACCAATCAGAGAAAGTGGAGTACCAATTTATTTTTTCTCAAACATCCCTCATCGGTGTAGCCAAATCCTCTCAATAATCCTTTAACAAGCCTTTACAAACTGGTGCATATTGAAGCGAGGAAAGTGAAACCTTACATTAAGAAATCCTATATTAACAGCTGAGGTGGAGAAATGTCATTCAAACAATGGTGCAACCGAACTCATCTGACTGGCTTTGGTAGCACCATGCACGGTGATATAAAGTCCCTCCTCTTCAGCATGCCATATTTACAGAAACAAATGGGTCTCGAGGAGGGGCTATCTGTTAAACAATTTGATTATTACTACATTCAGAAAAAGGCTTTACAGCGCCGTTGTATCATACATCAGAATCTGAAAGAATTCAGGCCAGACTAAAGTGGAAAAAAATAGAACTTTTCAATGAATATAACAAAATAGACTTTTCTCCAAAGGTAAAGGAATAAGAGTTTGTGATGTTTTTGATGTGCCAGCCTGACCTGTTGGTGCTCACCGAATAACGACAGGATTCAGTCTGACACTGTGCACAAGTTCACATACACAGGCTACATTCCAACGCTTAGAAAATGCTATGTTCTCCTTTCCTTACTCAACCCCACCTCCCTTGTTTTTAACGCTTTGCACCTGATCTGAGGACAGAAAGACAAAGATTGGGAGCTCCTCAAATGCCCCTATCAGGCTCACTGAGAGGGGAGGTAGCAAGGAAGGAAAGAAGAAGCATTATCTTTGTATTTGGAAGTGGCCATTTTTAGCTCATAGAATCATTCAGAGGTCACATAACGGGCACCTGCCTCGACCAGACTCGATGAATTGAAGTAGAATATTAGTGATATAGAGGAGACCCACAGCAGGACTAGGATCCCAATTCATTCAGAGTCCCTTTCACTTTGGCTTCAAGTGCTGGAGCTTCACTAGTCCTCCTATCTCTCTTCAAAAAGCTCTACAATCACTTCTCTCAGAATTGACAGGAAGACTGGCAGCATTATCCTCAAAGGTCAGGGGGTCAGACCTGTTTCACCCCCCCCCACCCTTGACAACACAAGGAGACAGATTATGCTCTGCTGAGCTTCTGGATCACAAACACACATACACGTGCACACACCCAGAGGCCATGCAGCTCATACCGTATAAACACAGTCCCAAATCACACACGGACACTTGAGATTACGACACTCAGGGCATTTCATATGCTCACAAAACCCAGAGGCAACGCCCCCCCCCCCCAAAAAAAAGTTCACATTTTTATCCTGGTGTGACAAATGATCAGAGCCCGATTTTTGGGTCAAAAAAAAAACATTATGGAGGAATGAGGCAGTGGTGTCACCGTGACAAATGAGTCGTTTGATGTCCAGCCCAGGAGTGATTCTCCTACCACCTATTTGAAGATGTATCTCTGAAGCATCACTTGTAGCTCACTGAGCCTGTTCGCTACAACACATCCCCCACCCGAGTGGCCATTAGTGTACTTCGCTCAGCAGGAAAAAGTCATGGTGGGACGTGGATGTTATTGCTGTCTGAGTATTGCTTCACATCTAAAAAATAACTACCATTCATAGGCTAGTTATTGCTGACATGATCTGAAGGAACGAGGAATTAGCCTGCATGTTTGGTGGGTTTGCAAACTAATTTTTGAGACCACAAAATACTGGACAACTAACTCAGAGCAGCAGGTGGGTGTTGTAATTTGGGCTTCCACTGAATTACATTTAGTTTAACTCAGGTCATGATCAAAGCAGAGCTGTCAGAACGCCTCTGAACTTCAAACGCAACATATCACAAAAATGCCACGTTTTTCAAAAAGGGTGCAACTCTTGTGACCATCCAGTGGTGATTTTAGCTCATTCAATGTGATACATGTGAGGTACACTGTGGTATGTTGTACATAAAAAAAATTATTTGGGTCACAATGACGTCAGTGTATCATGACACATCACCTGTGGTGGTCTCTGTGACCTATCAAACTGAACCCAGGAGAGAAAGGAGATCTGTACTTGTCGCATACAAATTACACTGGAGTTTAACATGCAGATCAGCTAGTATGTGGTTGGTGTAAGGTTCTATTAAGAGATCAAATCAGTGTAAATACATTCACATTTTGCAGATTTCCACACAAAATCAATTGTATAATTTTGTCTATATGTTGGTATGGGTTTGTTCATATGCTGGATAATTTAATCTCCTATAGGATTCCTTTAGGATTAATACATTTGATATGTTTGTTATCCTTTTAAACATACCATCATTCAAATTTGTGGCGTTTTCTCAAATTAATTATAATTAAGTTATATAGCTCCAGACATTGAAAAGGTCGTCAGAAATCTCCATTCAAAAAGTCAAAGAAGGGGTTATATGGTGGTTACGTAATCCAATAGGCCTAAATTCGGTTTGGTCCCTCCGTTAATAATAGCCTACAAATGGAGGAGGGGTTAATGGTGGGCTCTCCTGGGGCTTTGTCTTGAGACTCGAGCTGAACTAAAAAGCATTCACGCACAATCAAGAGAGAAAAGAAGACAAAAGAAAGCTGGAGCGCCGAGGAGAAGAAGAAGCGGCTTGATTTCTTTCTCGGCGTCTGTCGAGGACGCAGGGCGCGGATCAGAGAGCGCCGGGTCTATTTTTAGCTCTCCGCGGCTGTTTAGCTTTCGACGCACGTTCAGAGTGCAGCAGCAGAGCGCCGGGATGCTGCTCCAGACGGGCTTTATGTGGAAATGCCTGTGTGTTCACCGCACACACTGCTATGTTAATCTGCCGTGCGCTTTTACGCACGCACAGGGGCGCAAACTAATAATCCCTGCCTATTTGAAGAAAAACAAGCACGTGTCAAGCAAAGCTCCAGTGCTGTTAACTATACGCACAGTCTAAATATACAGTTGCTGCCTGTAACACGTGATGCACTCAGCGCTCTCTGCAGGACAGAGGAAGGGCGTGGCACGGGTTGAACGGGAGTGTGGCGGGACGCAGCCCGCGCAGTGGCCGCCTTTACCGGGGAAGACTGTGAGATACATGGTCCTCTGGTGACTGTAACAAAGAAAAAAACGCCATCCATCCAGGTGGGCTGTGGATAACTAACCAAACTGTCTCTGTCAGTAACCTCTCCAGCCAGAACTGACCCAACAGCCCTCTGCCACTTCCCCTGACCTCGGCTGCTGCTGCTGTCTTTGACACCAGACAGAGCCAGTGAGGAGCAGAGCTGACCCAGGGCGCCTCTCTCTTCCCACCTGGCTCTGCTTGGTCAGACATCACTAGGGGTCCGTGCACGCTGGGCCACGCTGGCAGGCACACAGCCACAGCACACCAGCCACAGCGCCTTCTGGATCTCCTGGTTCCTGAAGGCGTAGATGACCGGGTTGATGACGGAGTTGTAGGTGGCTGGCACCAGTGTGGCGTAGGTGTAGAGTGGAGGGTAGGTGTAGTCGGCGATGAGAGAGTAGACAGTGAATGGCATCCAGCAGGCAGCAAAGGTACCCAGGATGATGGCCAGCGTGGACACGCCCTTCCGTGTTGTGACGTAGTGGGGTGTGGCAGCCAGGAAGTGGTGCTGAAGGGCGATTTGGTGAGCATGACGCATCACAATTTTGCAGATCTGGACGTAGAGTTGCAGCATGAGGCCGAAGAGCAGCAGGAAGGAGACGGACAGCACGGCGATGTTGTTCTTTGTGAGTGGCCGCACCACGCTGCATGTAGACTCCTCTGCCAGGCAGTTGACCCCTGTGACCGGCAGCAGGCCCAGACACAGGGAGAGGCCCCACAGCAGCACCAGCATGGTGTAGGTGAAGGCCGCTGTCCGCTCTGAGTTGTAGGTGAGGGCATAGTACAGCGACAGGTAGCGGTCAATAGTGATGGCCAGTAGGCTGAAGACGGAGGCGGAGAAGGAGGCCACCACCAGGCCCACGGTCAGTAACTGGGCCGAGTCGGAATGAAGCAAGTAGGCACAGGTGAAGTGAAGCACCAGACCCAGGCCGGCCAGCAGGTCGGCCAGCGCCAGGCTGCCAATCAGGAGGAACATGGGAGCCCTGAGTGCCGGGTTCTGCCAGATCACCAGCACCACCAGGGCGTTCTCACAGGCTATCAGAGTCCCAGATGAGCACAGAACAATGTCCCAGGGGTTGACCAGCAGGGGCAACTGACTGGGCGGGAGGGAGTCCGGTGGAAACATCCCCAGGCTGGTGCTGTTGTCCAGCAGTCCGCCGCCTCCACTGGCCCATGCTGTGGGGTCAGGGGTCAGCCAGCTGGGGGTGACCGGTGGCTCTTCACTCATCTTGCCCTGAAATGGACACAAACACACTGTTATGCTATCTGAGATATTCGGTACACCAAGGGAGTTTGTAACAAAACTGGTGGCATAAAAGCCCTAACCCAACATGGTTGTCCCCTGAGGACCATAAATACTGTAAATCTGTAACAAGTGTCTCTATTATATGTTTTTTGGTTAATCTTTTTTAGCTTTAAGATTTCATGCACTGAAGACAAAAACAGTGGGGGCTGTTTCCCTCCTGCCCCCACCCCACCTCTCTGCACCCTACTGGATTTGTGTTGTTTTTTTAAAGACACCTGTGTTACGTATTCCACAACATAAACTGGCATAGCCAAGATTATATTCTCAGCCTGTGGTGCTGTATGTAAGCCTGTGAACGCACATTATGCAGGAGCACCCGCTAACCTTTATGTTGCTGTTGTACAACTAGAAACGAAAACCTGGTGCTACACCAAAGGACTGTTTTTATCTGTTTCACTCTGGTTGTCTCGCTTTTTAAATAAAACACTGTACAGCAATAACAATGTACATTTTAGGCGTAGACAGTTAACAGGTCAAGTATTTTCCTCTGGGAATTAAACCCAGACTGTTCATGCTATTATAACAGAGGCCTGTTAGGTTACACCACAAGTGAAGAGCTACATGTATTAATGCATGGACAAGGTAAATGAAAGAGGATAATAGACAACCAAAGAAGACTTTGCAGCAAATGTCAGGCCACATTTCCTAAGCTCGATAACCCTCCACCGGCACCGGGAATAATGCACGGTGCTGTCAGACAGCAAGTGCCGCTCTCCACCGCACCCGTAATGGAAATACAGCCTGTCTCTAACGCCATACAAGCATCCCACACCGGTGGCCATATGGCGCTGCTTTACGCTCCCTTCACCTTGCACAGTGGCTGCTCCACGTCAGCAGAAGGATGCTGGAGGGGGAAAAACAGGCTGCATTTTTCCATGCATGTCAGGGATGCTCAATAATCCCATTCCGCCGCCACCCAGCCTACCTTGACTCTGTGAGGTGAGACTTCCCGTCTAGATGGAATAAAGACAGTGTTGTATTTCCATGTTATTGATGAGGATGGTGCAGCGCCGGTGGACAGAGACGCAGCCCGAGGAGGGTGTGTGTGTGGGGGGGGGATGCTGGTCCACTCTGCCTGAAAGCGGCGATGATGGAAGAAGAGGAAGAAAAGAGCGCGGAGCGGCTCTGCCGTTAACGGCGCATCGCCGTGCACTGCGGCTGTGCAGGGAGCAGCGGCGGAAGAGAGGAAGAGGAGGAGGTGCGTGTGGAGGGGAGGAGGGGGTCGATGATGAAGGAGGAGTCCCAAATGGGCCAGACCCCCAGAGACCGGTTGAACCCTGTTAAAGAGCTAAATGTCTGGTTTGTGCTGTCTCAAGGACAAAGACAGGTGTGTGTGTGTGTGTGTGTGTGTGTGTTTGTGGAGTGTCCAGATCTATAGCCTTTTTTCACATGCCGGTAGTCGCTTATTGTTAAAGTCACACATGCTTTCTTTCCACAGGCATGACTATTATGTTGCAACAATTGTCCCTCAACTAATAAAGCTGATTCCGGCTCGCCTGAGCAAACTGCACAACGCACTCAAACCGCCGAGTTGTAATTAGTTTAGGCGATTTTGTGCTGCCTGACTCGAGTTTCAGATATGAAGATGCTGGATGCAGTGACTCGCTTTCCTCCTGCGACGCCCTGCTATTCTAGACCTGTCTGTGCTAATAACAGCAACCCTGATGTGTGTCAAATCCCCCGTCCTCCATCTTCTCTGCCTCATCTCTCCATCCTTGCAGCACTGCCTTCAAGACACTTCGGCTGATGAGGAACTGATGTGCGGCCACAGTTAACTGACCAACCATTATGTCTTCTGTCTCCGTTTCTCCAAAGCACCTGTCTTTTGGGTCTGAATGAATTAAAAATAGCTCCTGTTGCAGTGAGAAATCGGGGCTACCAGGTAACACCACCAGGGGGCGACGTTGAGCCCTATGAGTCATCAGTGCGCCCTTGTGGGACAGAGAAAAGAAAGCACACCCTGCCTCAATCTTACCGGCTTTATTTCTTTTTCTTTAAAACAGAAAATAATCGCTTCACAACAGGCCTTTTTAAGCAAACCCTCACATTAAACTTGCCACCACCTACAAAACGGTATCAAAAGTGCACCATAGTGTTAATACATCTTCTCAAGGTCTAACATTTTCCAATGATAATATTATCTTATTGATATATTTATACAAATACCATCCTGTACACTGTAGAAATATACAACCCAGTGTGCCCCATAAGAGGGTCACTCACCCCACAACCATCCTCCTTTACATCCATGATCAAAAACATGATCCACTCTCCGTAAATCCCAGTGCAAAATAACAGTGGGGTGAAGACACCAGGCCAATATTACATCATATGAATTATTAAATACCCATTCAACCCCACACCCAAGGCAAAAACTAATACGCCACTCATACGACCACCCAACATCTGTACAACCCTCATTCAGCGTCTTGACACAATCTTGACACAGTTTTCATTCACCATTGTCTCACTGTCCCAGCAGCAGCGTCCAGCCACAGTGAAGGGGGGCAGGGGGCGGGCAGGAAGGACAGGAAGTTAGGGGGAACTTCTACGGTTGAGCTGCAGCGCTGAGTGTGTAAAAAGCACAATTATGAATTACAGCTGTGCTGGCAGGTATGACACCATGTGGGCTGCTGAGGTGCGTTTATGGTCCGCTACTCTCCACGAAGAGGGAACAGAGCATTTTCTCCTGTCTTCTGTGGTGAAACACTTGACTCCACCTTCAGTCTCTGGACTGGTAAAAGAGGATGTAGCCTGACTCAGAGTTCTTGGAGATTTCAGAAGTGAGACCGTAGAATTCTTCTATGGCCTGTGCATCAATTTTCTACAAGAACAGAAAGACAGCAGGGTTAGAGCAAATAAATGCAATGTTATGTTGAATATTAAATCTGACGGATATAAAAACTCACTTACCTCTACAATATCATCATCAAACAGCAACCAGAAGTCGTGACTTTTCACAATAGCAATGTAGTGACCCCTGTTTGGACCACTGAAAAGACAGAAGACTGTATTAGCTCGACAGACTGAACCTTTGCCTCTAAGATCATATTAGCCTGACTTTAAACACCCTACAATCCGGTGTTCACTTATTTTGCTAATAAGAATCTCAAGCAGGACTGCGTGGGTCTGTAAACACTGTTTAATTGACATCTCTCTGATCTTCCTATTTGTTTTGATACCCGTTTGAGTGGGAGAAGTTGCACCTTTAACGTTTTTATGTATTCATTAAGTTTGGTGACTTCATCTAATACCTGCATAGCTCCACTGAGCATCTACTCAGCCAGAAGAAGTGTTAACACCTGCGTGGGTGTACAGGACCTTCAAGGAAACAAACATCTGTGCAGCTGTGAGCCAAACATGTTACATAATTAAAATGGAATGACTAATGCTGCTTTAGTACTGCACATTAGAGGAGACATTGGAGTTGGGCAAAAAAATCTAATACCAAAATATTGTTGAATCCATTTTTTAAAGTCGTGGTTAATATGCCCTTGAATGTAGTTAGTAATGTGTAAGCCTGAGACAAAACAATGGCGCAATGGAAGAAAACGAAACATAACTGTATTAAAATAGCATTTGTTATGACAATACTGGCCCAGTTTAGTTAGCTGGATTTCTAACAGGATTTATGCTATTCCAAGGCATTAACCAACAGTTCCTGTGGTGTGACAGCAACAGCATGATAATAGGCACTGCTTACCTTCACTACGGGGTTCTCCCACACTTCAATAGGCCCCTGCAATTCTTCCCCTAACTCTTTCACTCGTGTAAAGCTCCTGACTAAAGTGAGCTTCACCCTCATTACTGTAACTTCTTAATCTGTGATTTACATGAAAAGTAATCATCAGCTGTCTTTGGTAAACGGCTTTTACTTAGTTTTTTTTTTTTACAGGATACAGTAATAGCAAAAAGGTAACAGGGAGGGAGAGAGAAAATGGGAACGAAAAATGCCACAAAGGGTCCCCAACCGGACTTGAAACCGAGGGCGTTGCAATTACATCGTCACCACTTAGCAACCAGGAAGCCCCTACTGTGAAGAACTTAAAGAAAACCCTCTAAACATACTACTATTGCTGTGGATTGTTTTTTATATTAATAAATACATTTCTAAAGCTTATTGTCAAGTGTTGTATTTTGTGTGAATATTATATTCTGAAAAGTATAATATCATGCAGCCTTTACCAGAATACAAAGTACTGTGGTCTGAGTATACTGTCTTGTGTCCTGTTACGTGGACATGTTGGCCAAAAAGGTTATGATAACTGATATCCCACACAATATCTAGCCTCAAATCACTACAGCAATTCCATGATACATCTCCGTGCTCTGAAAATAATGCTGAAATGGGAGTTAAGCTCGAAGGGAGAACAGAAGACTCACACTCACTCACTATTGGACTTCTAACTCACTTGCTCAACTCCAGATAATTTTGACTTTGTAATATATTTCTCTAATAGATTATGTCTATTCACTGTCGTGAAAGGCTGGAGTCAGTTTCAGCATGCAGTGTGTGAAAAGCAGGGAATACACCTTGTATAAACACAGACAGACAAACTCCCACTGGGTCAAAAGTGGCACTGAGAAAAAGCACAGCACAGCGGAACAATGTTGGATAAGGGTCTGCATTTTCTCCTGATAGATGTGATTTAGATTCTAATGTACCTTTATTCTAGTACCAATAGGTTCAAATGCATATTATTAGAACAATGATTAGTCTGCCTGTCTCTGGTTGCTGTGGAGACGGTTATAAAGGTGTTGTATTATAGCTGTGTGTTTGCACCTACACACCTCCCACAATGCACCACCACGGCGACCAGGTCGTAGAGCCTCTCAGGATTGGTGGCGTCCCCAGAGGTGTTGAAGAGGCGGAGCTCCAGGGGGAAGACAACGCGATAGGACAGCTTGGTGTAGCGCTGCAGCTGCTCCATGTACTTAAAGCGTTTCAGGTGCAAAGCCAAGATCATTGGCAGCTTCTTAACACGCATCCTACATCACAAATATTACAGTGTCAGACACTATTTCTAAAAACCCAACCACAGACATAAATGCATTAACACACACCCTAAAACGCACAAACTATGAGTAAAACAGTACACTGACCTCTTGTGTGCCTCCTGCTTGCTTCTACATTCTTCACAATAGTATTTGTACTCACTGCACAGTGTCTCTGTGTTGCTGAAACCTCTGAG
This sequence comes from Coreoperca whiteheadi, assembly GCA_011952105.1. Lineage (NCBI taxonomy): Eukaryota > Metazoa > Chordata > Actinopteri > Centrarchiformes > Sinipercidae > Coreoperca > Coreoperca whiteheadi. The sequence goes on from CM022493.1 coordinate 14,502,249, forward strand.
AGGAGCCATAAAGAGAGAATTAGCCAATGTACAATCTGAAGTCTGCGTCTACAATTAATGATTTAATTTCAAAACACTGCATTCTGCTCATGCAGTTTGGTGAAGGACACAGCACAGAGTGTATTTTTCATTACACTCTACTTAAATAGTCATACAACTTCCAACATTTGGCTCAGACCGATCCTTGAAAATCAAACAGCCTCTAACAGACACCACCTGGAAAGAGCTCTTCATGGCATCTTCTTTAAAGTAAAATAAATAAAAACTTTACAACAAATTGCAACCTCTAAAAATGTTATTACTTTGTAAGTTACATGGTTAAATAAGGAGCCTTAATGCCATTCAATGGTGACTAGTTCTGTGATTCAAGTAAAGATTTGTCCATATTTGTATTATTTAAAATGGGTGGCAGAATGAACTAGGGTTGCATTTTCATTACAGATTAATCTACTGATTATTTTCTTGATTAATCAATCAATCAATAGTTTGGCCCTTAAAACCAGGTAACATTGTAACGTCTTCAAATTGTTATCAACAGTCCAAAGAAAGAAAGGCGGCAAAAACTCACTTTCAAGAAGCTGGAACAATCAACTTTTGTTACGTTAATTATCAAAATAGTAATTTTCTGTTAATCAACTACTAATCCTGCTTCCTCAATGCCTAATACAGCTTCTACATGCGGTTACTTTACCTGAGGCAGTGTGTGATGGAGGTATTTTGTTCTACATCCACAGAAAGGTCCAGAAAGTCCTCATCTTTGCTGCTTATCTGAAGAGAAAAAAGGACAACAAAATAAGATAAAAGCAACAAAACCCAAATACTAGACAAATGTGTCAGATGAGTTTGGAATATTATTGACATGCCTTACTACAATGCCATGAGGGCTGTGGCCATATGTCAATACAAATCTTACTGTATGCCATTCTATTGTATTTACCTAAAACATTGTTTGCAAATACACTGGCACAAGAAGCTTTGTCCATGTAAATGAACTAATCCCTGAAATTAGCAGGACTGCTTGACTTGAATGAAAACTTCTTTAACAAGACTCTGGTAGAAGATGTGTGGTGTAGACCACTTAAACTTCCCCCTCGTATGAAAACAGCAGTGGGGCATCTTACCGTTTCACAGGTGAGGCAGCGTGTCTCGTTGGTCAGAGTGCCTTGGAAGATTTCATGGACCCAGGTGGGAGCGGGCGTGGCGTTGCTGTTGTTGTTCTGCGAGTCCAACGTGCCGTTGGCAAGGCGGCCATTGGTCTTGTCCTGCTTCCTCTCCTCCTGAAGTAGATCTGCAATGGTGTTGAGCAGGTAGTTCAGGAACTCATGGGCATCCTGCTGCATGTAGTTGTCAAAGAGCTCTGAGGAAGAAAGCACAGAGAGAGAGACACCTTAGAGCTCCTATTCACCTATTCTACATGGTCAGTGGGTACTTCAGGGTCCTCTGTCGTCTTCAAGCTCTCCAGGAGGACCTATTTTCTTAAGTTTATCAGTTTCCTCTCACCATTCTCCTTGCGTAGCCGTGTGATGAACTTCTTGGGTGGTATGACGCCCACTTTCCTCTTCTGGTTGGCAATACTATGGAACAGGTCGGCCAGGCAGGTGAGCAGGTTCTCCTTCCGCCGGGGCTGACTGCGGTACGCCAATATTTTCTCCCGGAACGGTCGGCAGAAATACAGAGCCTGCAGTACCGAGTTGCAGTAGCAGGTGTTCCCGAACTAAAATCCCATATGGCATAGAGTAGATTCAATGTGAGTACATTGTAGTTAGGTGGAGATGTATACATAACAGTGAATCTTTCACTTACATTGACCAGGCCAAAGTAGTGCTCATTGACCGGAAACTGCTCAGATCCAATCTCTTTCTCCAGTGCAGAGGCATTGGCGCCCTGTAAATGCAAAAAACCAAGAACATCTTTTATTTTCATAAAACAAGATATACTGTAAGTTCAGCTACTATTTTGAACTGAAATTACATGGCAGCAGCTCGGCATTTTCATAGTAATTTGTTGCTGGGATGAAACAAAAAAAACCCAAAACACATGGGTGCATTAATCACCAAGACTAAGCATGTTCCCCATACCACCTGCACTCTGCCCTTTTATGTCAAGCATGCAACCTGTAACGGACAATGAAGTTGGGCTGCCCTTGGCCAGTCCCTACACTCTTTCCAAAAAGCCTTAACATGTAAAAGCTGGCTGAGGTGACAATTACATGTGTCAGAATAGAACATATTTAAGCGTAGGAGGTTTTTGAAGGTAGCACAGCAGTCGGTGGCTCTTTTGGGAAACGCATATCCCTTCCATTTGGTAATGGTTAAGAGAGTACGATGCAATATGCAGACAGCAGCACGCTGTGCAGAGCGGACATGCACCTGGAACGGGTCCACAACTGCGCAGCTAATGTAAAAAAAAAACTATGTCGTCATTGTGTGCGTTAATAAGATTCGGTAGTTTGTCAAAGGCCAACACGCAAACATCGCCTTTTCCACGGGTCCCTACACACACTGCGGATTAATCCTCTCTGTGTCTGAAGGAATCTCTTATCCAGCTGTGTTCCAGTTGTTAGCAAGCTGTAACACTGGTTTAGCATCGGTTACCTTCACGTTAGCTAGTTAGCTAAGAACCCCAGCAGGTGCACTGTCACTGTAACGTTACTCAAAGACGCCGTGATAAACACTACCAAAATAAGTCGTCACGCTATGGATTAAAACAAAGTCAACACTAAAGAGTATCCATCTACTGCCGTTAGCAGAAAGCAGAGAAGGCAGTGGGTGGCTGCTTACTTTGCTATGGTCGGAAAACTGCTTGACTAGCACGGGCACCAGAATTAACTGCTTTTATTGGGAATTCCACGGTTTAAAAGCCAACAACAGTGCAGCCGCGGTTTCCGAATCACCCTGTAGCCTGGCTAATGCCAGTAGGAGGCTAACGTGCACTCACCATGGTACAAAAAGAGGCAAATTTGGAAACTGTCATTAGGATTTCCATTCGGCTAGCGCCATCTTCAACCACACAGCCGCGCGCTGACAAGACTGGGCTGGCTCCCCTCGTGAGAGCAGGCAGGCGATTCTGCTGAGCTCGCGATGGAAAGTCGAACAGCTCAAGAAGACGTCAGTAGCCACTGCTAGTTGCTTCCGTCTTCGTTTAATTACGGTCGGTAAAGATGATCGCTTCGTTTTGGGCTACGAGTGTCACCCATTCGGACGCCCCCAGCCTTCTGAGAAAGGCTTATTTGTCGAAGCCAAATTAACCACTTTCAAAGTGTTTGACAAAGTAAGTTAACTATCCATATCATCTAAAAATCAAAGGTTAGACTTGTTCATGTTTTACGCATGCGTACCAACACAATAGATGTGAACGATAATCGTAGAAAGTTTAAACCGTTCAAGTTGTTACAAGAAAAAGAAAACAGTCCCCTGCGGAAAAAACATTAAAAGAACTGTTCTTATATTTTCCCTTTCTTGTCACTAAGTAGACTGAGATAAACAGTAAACAAATCACATATACGTTATCGATCTCAACGGATCTAGTAACAGTTTACGTACGGGAATGGCGGTTACGATTCTTTTGTAATTTTTGAATAGCTGACTCTGGGTCTGCTGACCACTTCCACTCTAGCGTCACATTCATTTGGTTCAGGCAATATCGCGGCCTGCCTCCGTTGTATTTGGTTCACAAGGCGGAGTTTGGGGGCCTAGGATCTCTCTTTCCGCCGTACCCGCCATCTTGTAGAGACCGGGGGTAAGATCCTCTCCGTCATAAATGTTAATTTCTACTTTATTATCGTATCATTCGTGCACAATTACTTTCACATTCGCACCACAGCTCTTCCCTTACATCTCAGTGTGAGTAATATAACCTGAAAAAACGTTCCACCGAGTGATATCTTCCGTTAAATGTGCCAAGGAGCCGCAGCGTGGCTCTCCATGCGGGCCTGGCAGGCAGCGAAGCGTCCAGCAGAAACAGCATTTTCCTCTAATCACAACCTGCGTGTGTCCCCCTTTGTAATACAGTTTAACGCGACATTTGGCGTGGATATTCGGGTGTTTTTTGACAATATTGTAGAATTGCAGATACGGGTCTGCTTAACACTAGTTATTAACGCTTGATATGCATTTCTTGGTAGCCTCAAGGCTTGCGTATTTTGTGACGCTCAGTCGATGTAACTAGAAGATTTGTTGTCGTGTGTCGAATCAAATCGGTCAAAAAACACCCGCTGTCATATGTGAGTGGGTCACGGATATACATGACACCTATTGTTGTCATTCACTTGGATCGGCCGCTAAGAAACAATGAGCTTATTTCTCTGTGGCAGTGATGTCTGGACCCTATATCGGAGTTTATGCGCTGTCGCTGCGGTCATGTCGCCCCCCCAACCTGTCGTATCGTGATGTGCATCTTTATTGTTGTAATGCTGTAAATCATACTGGAGTTCCTCTTGAGTTCCCATCATCGTGTGACGCATTGAGATCCGTACATTAAACAGATGTGGGAAATGTTAACATTAGAAGAAAGCCTTTTTAAATTCCTATCATGACTAAGGTGTATTTTCTCTCAGTAATCAGGCATCATGACGAACACCAGAGGCAAGAGGAGGGGGACCCGGTACATGTTCAGCAGGCCGTTCCGCAAGCATGGTGAGTACACATTTACAAGGCAGCTTGTACCAGAATACACTTAAGGGGCGTTCCCCTTTTTATTATTGCTGTGTAGGAAACCTTGTTTTATACAGCCTAGAACCATTGTCAACGCTGTGCAAAATTCTTAACATGAACTAATTGGCTGCATTAATTTCACAGGCCCAATTCCCCTGTCCACATACATGCGCATCTACAAGAAGGGAGACATTGTTGACATCAAGGTAAGACGCAGCATACGTGTTGACTAGTATCCTTGTTTGCACAAACAGCAAGTTAAACTGCTTAGAAAATTCATGCATTTCTGTATGCAGAATAGTCATCTTGTGGTAAACATGCATATATAGAATAAGATGATACAGGGTTCTTTTGAAGTCATTGTAGTTCACTAAACAAAAATTCATATTCATGCCAATCACTTCATTTCATGTCAAATTTTGTCTTATGCTCAGGTTGTCTACTTTTTTCCTTAAGTCATTGTCCAAACGTTTGTGAGGTTACAGTGAAAAGCGCTTTTAAAATGAGATTAAGAGCCGCGATGTGAGACTATACTTTAAGTTCATTTAAATATCATGCTGAATTCCTAGTTCGTAATTTGTGGTCATGGTAGAAGACATAGGTAATGTTTTAAAACAAATGCACATATACTGAATGTTGATTATTGGACTCTCCTTTTAAATATAGTGAGTGACGTCATGTGCAGAGAGCTGCGTTAGGCCCGAAAGCACATCGTTTTTCTACCATCTAGCAATGTACAATTAACCTTTTTTTTCAGTACCTTTTTCAACGTTTGTAAACCAGAGTACAGAAGTTACTTTGCCTACAGCTCGTTAGTGGCTGTTGACATCTGGGCACAATGCCAAAATATAGTGGCATTCCAATGTTTAAAGTCTGGGTGAACATTTACCGATAGCTTCACCTAAACTCACAGTGGAACTGTTTAAATTTAACAAATAAGAGCAAATGCTGGGCAACGGAGTTGGAAAGGAATAATTAGCCTATTTTGAAGTGGGGCTGCTCAGTATTGTCAGATTTGACACAATGGAGGAAAGGAAACGCTTATTGGTTCCATAATGTGGCAACTATTGGTAAAAAGGTGACTTGGTTGTTGCTGTACAAATCCATTGTCACATGTGGGTTTTTTTCAGGGCACAGGTACCATTCAGAAAGGTATGCCTCACAAGTGCTACCATGGCAAGACAGGACGTGTCTACAACGTAACCCAACATGCTGTCGGCATCATTGTCAACAAGCAGGTCAAGTAAGTAGGAAGGGGCATTTATTTTGTGACCTAAGCATGTATGCTTGTGTGACTTTGAGCTGGCACACACACAAAGGACTTAAAACGCCTTCAAACTAAGAGCATCTAACATTTAAAAACTTACTTCTCATCCTCGTAGTGCACACGGGATGGTTAAGAAAATCAGTTTGTGATTTGTTGACCAGTTCTTGGTTATTAAATACAGTAAAACCTGTGCTGTGTCAAACTGATGGGGTTGCATAGGCCAATCTGATGTTTGCTGTTGCCTCAGGCCAGTTTGAGAGAACACAAGAGTCTTGATCGATGTCACAAAAAAACGCTTGTTTTTTAACAATCCTTCAAGTCAGTCGTTATCTTAAACATTTCCTGTAACTTGTAAATCCTGGCTTCTATCTTTGATGTGTGCTCTCTCATACACTTCATCTAGAAGGAGGGATGTGACCCCATTTTCACTTTGCCATCAGGGTTGTTTATGTCCTGAGTGGTCATTCACATGGGGGAAAGTATTTCATCCTTAAGCACCCCAGTCTAACCCCTGTTTGACCTGAGGTTGCATTGAGGAGACAGCAGAGGAGTGCAGATATGGAAGTAGCATTACTTGGAATTGAGAGCTAAAGCTACCTGACAAGTTGTTTGGATTTATGTGTTGGATATGAACTTGTTTATGCTTCCAACTTGTCACAGGGGCAAGATCCTGGCCAAGAGGATTAACGTGCGAATTGAGCATGTGAAGCACTCAAAGAGCAGGGACAGTTTCCTGCAGCGCGTCAAAGCAAATGAGAGCAAGAAGATGGAGGCCAAGCAGAAGGGCACCTGGGTGGAATTGAAACGCCAGGTAGGAAATGTGTCAAAATGACTTGTTTCCTTCTATTGTGGACAACTTCTAGTGATTTAGTCAAAGTTAAACGGAAAATCCTCAAGAAGATGTCCTGGTGAAAACATTTTGAGAAGGGAGTTATTCTGTTAGTTTTATTACCCAGTCACTTTTTTAGTGTAAATCAAATTAAAACCATCCAGGACTTAAATAACATGTCTGCAATTTTTCATTTGGAAACAAAGGTTCCAATGGTATATTTTAGAGCATGTTGTGAATGAATTTGTCTTAATAGTCTACAAGTTTTAAGTTAACAGAAGAAAATGTATAACCTTATTTCAACCCCAAAAAACTCCTATCTACTTATTTTCATGTTTTTGTCAGTTTTCTTTGGGGTTTCTGTAATTTGATCACCTGAAATTCCTTCTTCCCTCAGCCTGCTCCTCCCCGTGACGCTCACTTCGTCACCACCAAGAAGAATGTGCCACAGCTGCTGGAGCCCATCCCCTACGAGTTCATGGCATAGAGAGCTCACCAAAATAAAATATTTGTACACACCGTTTGTCATCATGTCATCTGTTCACACATTGGAATTAAGGGAAAGTGTCATGTGCTGTCACTCAGTGATGATTCTCCTCCTTTGATTGCTTAAATGAAATCAAAAGCAGTTTTATTTCACCGGCGATCTGAGAGTGACTCAGACACATGTCACAAGCATTTTGCATCATCGCACATTCACCTGGTCTACATGGTTTATCCCCCTTTGCACTGTAAGTTAGGCAGGCCCACAGACTAGCAGCAATTAACCCAATATGCATATTGATACAAGTCTTTTTACTGACTGACATTTTGACATGTCACAATAGGAAAAGTACAGAGCATGCTTGTAAACTGTCACGGCTCACTGGGATACTGACATACTACCGACAATTATTTGTAACACCTGCTGTTCCTACTGTGTCAAAATGTCAGCTGTGGAAAAGGCCTCTTTGCCACCTGGGTCCTACCAAGCCCCCAGGAACAGCTGGGCTGTGAAGCGATTTTGGTGCAGTGGCTGCAGAGGTCGTGTACACCCCTGATGTTTCCACACAGGTGTTTTCACTTAATTTTAGTGATTTTTTAAACCATAATGTGTGGGTGTAAAAGATCCCAATTGAAACGGAGATACTATTAAAAATCTTGAAGTATGTCAACTATATATTGTTTTAAAACAGCTTTCTTTGTAAATGCTTTGCTGTGTGGGTATGTACAGACTATGATCCCCCCTTGTTGTATCTGTGAAAGGAGGAGAACTTGCATCTTTGTTATTCAAGTTAGGTACGCTGAGCTTGATGACGTATAAACCCTAGAATAGCTCTGGCAAACTTAAATCTGATACAATAAACGAGCCTGTTAAAAGACAAAATATATAACCCGAGTGTCATTGTTGTAGTGGATGCCACAGGTAGAGTTTCTACTGTGCTGTGCAGTAGGTGGCAGTGCGCACCAGGATATGAGTCAAACGCAGAGTACATGTCAGGCCACTCAGTTGTAGGACTGCAGACTGACTAGAGAATACCCAACTGAGATGTTAGTAGAGTGAATGAGTATCAAAATTGTTCATTATTGGAGTGTGAACCATATTTTGAGTGGGTGGTAGTGTTACCACACATATGATTGACCTATGATTTGTCAAAACTAGGTGACATGTTTGAGTGTTGGGCTGACCATGATTCAGCATTTTCCTTAAATATCCCCCTGACCAAGGTTATATATATATGTATGTAATCCACCCTTAACCAACACAAGGATGGATTGCATATATAACCTTTGTTAAAGTATTAAGTCGCATTGAGAATAAAACCGCTTTTACAAATGAGACCTAGCCAAGACAGTGGTAAATAGCAGCATCCAACACAGCACAGCAGCAATATGAGGATTGTGGGAATATACTAGTAATTGTATATATATATATATATATATATAGCACTTTTATCAGTGAGGAGCATAAAGTACTCTAAAAATATCTATAATTTTGACAGGTTAATTTGTTAGTTTCTTATCCATAATTTGATTGGTCAAAACAATTATGGGTATTGCAAATCTATAGTTCAAATCTAAAGTTAGAATGGCAACTTTTAATAATGATACACACTTTTAACTAATCAAAATAGTAATTCTAGACATGCATAATCCATTTCTCCAATACATTATATTATAAATTATAACATGAGATTTTATAATATATATAACTAGCTTTATACATCAGCTTAGTCATCAGCTGTAATAAACTGTTTAAAGCAGCCTGTGACTGTCTTCCTAACCTTTTTTTGTGAATGAGTGGGTGGATCTATAAAATCAGAAAGAAATTAGAGGTTAAAGTTGTTCACTACGTAACAGATAACATATTGGTAACATTCTTCTATTTTTAAAGTACATCATTGTATGTTTTTAAATTTTCTTTGGGTAAAAATAAAATACACGTCAGTCATACCTGTATGTGTGTGTGTGTGAACTGCCTGTCATGATGTTGCAGCACTATGTGTGTGTGTATATTACTTGATGTGTGCTGTTTAATCAATGGAGGCTGAATGGCTGGCTGGTTATGTGACAAATAGGTTATCTCATCCCACCTCAGTACTTTACCCAATATTTACACGAATTAGCAGCAGTTTACAGAGATAGGGCCAGCAGCTGACAGGATCAAGTGTGTGTGTGTGAGAGAGAGAGAGAGTGTTTAGGAGGGAGAAGGCCAACAGCGATTCAGTCCAAGGATTATATTACATTTCACTTGAATTTTCTTGAAGTAGAAGAGATTTCCCATAAATGTGGAGGATGGGTTTTGTAAAGAAAGTCAAGTCTATTCAAAATGAGGCACAAAATGATGTTGAGGTGTTGAGATAAACCTGCAGAGGTTGTCTTTCTTCACTCTCGTAACCCTGTAGGGCTAAGGTCAGGGAATTCAGACACAGGTCTTATCAGGACAGAGTAATAAGTATCCAACAACCAGGAATAACATATTGGAAAATAAAATGTTGGCAGCCAAAGCCCTCGGTATTGATCGGCAGGGTCTGGATTTTGCTCGTAGTCTTTAGATAAGGCGACTGGTGCCTCTATGTTTTTGTATGTTCCCACAGCTTTAAGCAAAGGTTGAGCATTTATCAATTGAACAAATTGTGGATTGAAAATCATTCATCGTGCATTTCTACTTCTTTTTCCTCCCCCAATTTTTATTTTTCCAATTTTTATGAATCTGTTCTGTTGAATGCTCTCTGCTTATATCATGGTATGATATTCATCTCTCCTACACATCTACAGTAAGCCCTTTGTGTGTGTGTGTGTGTGTGTGTGTGCGTGTGTGTGTGTGTTCTCACAGTGTGTCAAGTGTGGCACTGACTCATGGAAGTTACTGATTGAAGGAACAAAAAGTAAACAGGGAAAGAGCGAGAGAGAGGAGGGCAGAAAGACTAGGCTTGTGGATAAAAGCTGTGGAGCACTATGAACTCCTTAATCACACACGTTTGACACACACAGATTGAGTCTGTCAGCTCAGCCAGCAGCTCAGAGCAGCAGTATCGACCCGGGGTGTTACTTATTAACCACACACACACAAACAGTAGATAATTGGACATGGTCACAGGCAGGCTTGCGCCACTGATCCAAGATCAGTTGTGTGTGGAAATGTTGCACAATATGAAATTTCACACTTAATTTAAAGTGCAGGTCCACCCATTTCACAAAAACATGTTTTCTCACACTTATTTCTAGGGTTATCTTGCCACATAGATATGTTTGGGCCCCTTCTTGTGCCCAGGTTTTGAGATATCTGTGTCTCAGATTTCAGAGCAATGGAGATGAATTTGTGATGCTCAAAGCATTGAAAAATGTCAACCGCAACATGACTTTTCCAGAAACAGTGTGTTGGTTACTCCGGATAATCCACAGAAATCAGTGTCACCTTTCGAGCTATTGTCTACTAAAGAAATAGTCCCTTTGAAAACTGTTGGCAATCTGTTCTGTGGATTATCTAGCGTAACAGGGACACTTTCTCTTTTCGAAAGAGATGTGCATGTTTAAAAAATACATTTGTCAAAAAAAAAGAGCAATTGATGGGGAAGAAGTCCTCTGATCCTTTCTTTAAGTGAAAAAAATGTGTGTGAAAATACTCCATTTCAAGAAAAAGATCTTGCATTCAAAATGATACTTGATATATATATATATATATATATATATATATATATATGATATTTCACATACAGTGTATTATAAAGATTGTAAAGGCCACTGAGGATGAATATGTAATATTGGGTTATTTAAATAAAATTGATTTGACCTGACTTTCACGTGTTAGCAGTATTTTGGTGTTGTGGCAGGTCGAGGTGGAGTTAATTAAAAAAGATTGGGCAGTTTCACCTTTAACATTTATAAGCTCATAGATTTTATTTGCAAACATTTAATCTGTAACAATACTTTCAGATAACAATGTGTACTTCGTACATCACTTTTGTTCACTATAAAATAAATGATAAATGTAGTGGAGTAAAAAGTACAACATTTACCTCTGAAATGGAATAGAAGTAACATAAAATGAAATACTGGAATAAATAAATACAAATACCTCAAAATTCTACTTAAGCACCTGAATAAATGTAATTAGCTACTTCCACCATTGTGCTGTGAGCAGCACATATGAAAATCCATTAATTTCCAGTGTAATTCACAAGGGGTAAACCAACCCTTTAAACTCTGTGTGTGTGTTTGGGATAGGCCTGAAGGTGTCACAAAGGCACAAGGAAAGCACCACTGCAGGCCAAACTGAGTGCATGCTGTATCTCTTTGTGTGTGTGTGATAGGTGGAGTGATAGAGTCTGCGTGGTTATCAGGGAATGGGGTGGGGGTGGGGGGCATGGTCATATATGTGGATATTGGGCCAGCTGTATTGATCCTGGCCCTGATGCAGAGGCGGAGGAGGGGGGTGGGTGGGGGAACCGGATGAGAAGAGGAGGAGGCTGATAACTCGTTAACTGACCCAGGCATGCTTACCTGAAGCGTGGGAGGGCACTGGGGTAACGCCCAACAGGCTCTCAATAGGCCTTATTCACAAAAGTCAGTCAAAGGTTTCACATGAGAGCACATGGCATGGGCGCAGAGGGTGATCTCTAATGTTTAGACAAGCAGATAGTGTTATTGGATTGTCAGTGTCTCTGTCTTTTTTCTACAGCCTTAAATTTTGTATTTATTTAAAGTAAGTCCATCTAACTTTTGAAAGACAAAATTGCTCTTACAAATGAAAAGTTGAATTCACCAACAAACAAATGCACCGTTGATCAATTCAATTCAATGTTGACTTTATAACGCTTCTCTATTTCTGCTACTGTTACACAATGTTTTAGTATTTAACCATTAAAAAAGTTACAGTCTTGCTTTAAGGAGTTTGGTATAATCTTTAATATTTGAATTTATGCTTGAATTAAATGGTAGTTTTAGCATTCACACTGACTTAAAGCAAGACTGTATTAAAACAAGAAATAGCACAGTTCTCTTCTGACAATTGCAGTTGAATTCATAAATAATAAAACACACTTTTGCTCAGTTTGATACAGCCTTACTTGGTTCGGTATAACCAGTAGCTTATGGTGGCTTACTTTAGCTAATGTTAGTTAACTTAGAGACATTGCTGAATAACTGAGACAGTTACTGAGTCACTTTGCTGCTTTTATGACTCTCCTCTACTTGTGCTACTGTTACACAATGTTTTAGCATTTACTATTATCCCATAATTGTAACTTGCAGCCACAGTTGCTTTTGTTCAGCTAAAGTTTGTCTACCTTTAACACAAGACTGTGTAACCTTTGGTAAACAGCAGCCACTATGGTTAGAAGTCACAATGCATTTAGCTAAAATAGCACAAGTGGAGCGTCATGAAGTCAGTAATGTGTGTTATACGGCAAAATATTTCCTAAAGTTTGCTAACAGTAGCAAACATTAGCCTTATGCTACGGGTCATATCAGACCAATTAAGGCTGTAGCAGCACAACTCCTCAGTATACTGAATCGAGCAATGGTTCATTTCATTGCTTCTAAATTAAATTTGTAAGAGAAAACGTGTCATTTCTTCTTTCAAAAGAGAAAAAGGCTAGCTTTAGCTAAAGGCTGATTTACTTTCAGGTTTGTGGGTTACAAAGGATCTCACTGAAGACTAAATTTCTGACAGCAATAAATCTCAGCTATCCGAAAACAATATTGGAGTGTTGATAAGATTAAGATTAGAGCAGTAAATTCTGTGTGTGTGTGTGTGATTAATGGAGACAGACAGTCGCCTCTCTCCCTGCTTGCGCACTACACACACACAAACGCACACACACACACCAGATAGGGACCGACACATACTGCAAGGAGCCTGTTTGACATTTTTAAAGCCTGAATCAATCAATGTAGAGGAAAGAGTCATGGACGTTTATAATGTTTGAGTATCAATGGGATCACTATTAAAATCAGGGGCCTAAATCATTTTCTAGCACTTTACATCTTGGATCACCTGTACTACAATCCTGCACAGCTGAGTGTAGGTACCTGCTGAACATAGCCAATTAGGTTTTCTAAGCGTGTGAAAGTAAAAAAACAAACAAAATAACATATCCATTTGTTGTAGTAAAAATGTTTAAACATCAAATGTGTTGCATATTTTTCCGTTTTAATGAGGTAGGACACCCCTTTCTTGATCTAATTGGTACATTCCAATAAGATAAATTAAGCACAGCCGAGCTGCTGGTTGTAGGCCAGTAAGTGTCCTGCCCCTTTACTACTAGTTTTGTCTGTGACCACAACACCACATCGGACATCTCTTATTAAAGATGGGGGAGAGGTTGCAAAGTGAAAAAAGCTATATTTGCTCTTTTTTTGATTGTAAAGCTAAATTCAGTAAGCCATGGAAGCTAGAGGCTCATCTTTGCAAACACACAGGATTGGTAAGTGGCTCTAAACTGGTGGAAGCCAAACTAAACAATGAGAAGTGGACACCTCATAGCAATTGACATTGGGTTTGTCTATTAATAACTAGTTGTTGGGATTATGTGTGAAATATTTAACTTCAGAAACCATTCTCCTGTGAGAACTGTGACAAGAGCTTTTGCACTCGCTATCAGCTCACCAGACATGAGCTCAATCACAGTGGGGAAAAACCACACAAGTAAGCCACTATGTCCCTTTTTGAAATTACTGAGGAAAGTAAAAAGCGGTAGTTTTGGTGTTTCTCAACCTGCCATTGTTGCTTTGAACTATTACCTGTTCTGGTATCCAGGTGTCTGGCTGATGGATGCTCTGAGGCCTTTGTCACAAATACCAGCATGAAAAACCACATGGCTCGAGTTCACCAGCACCACAAGAAGAAATATCCAGTACAATAATCCTAAAGTTTTTTTTTTTTAACTTTATTTTTTATTGTTATAAGCAGGTTGGGGTTTACTATAATTATGTACTGGCTTGCTCTTATTGTCGTCTTTCAGTGTGACCATCAGGGCTGTGGAAAGCATTTCAACAAGAGGAACCAACTGAAAGCCCACAAGTGTGATCACCAAAAACTTCTTCCATTTCGGTGAGTGGCTACACATCTGATACAAAAATAACAGACTTTTTTTAATCTGTGCTTGGCCATCTCAAACCTGAAATTGTATTTATTGTTTGATTATAGCTGTGCATTCAGTGGCTGTTCAAGAGAGTTTCCCACTCATGGGAAGCTGAAGCATCATAAGAGAGTGCATGAAGGTAGGTTGATGACCAGAAGACTTATTTCCTGTTAATGGGTGTGCATTTAATCACCCCCCCCCCCTTTTGCTGCAGGATACCGTTGTGAAAATGACGCGTGTCCTTTTCAGGGAAAGACGTGGACAGAATATCTGAAGCACAGAAAAGAACATAAAGGTATGAATGTAATGCTGGAAGTGTTTTTGTTGCCTTGCATTTCTTTTTTAAAACTCAAGAGCTTTTGACTGAAAGTGTATTTTGATGTATACTTTACTCTCAGTCGAGGTGCCATGTGGAGAGTGCAAAAAGCTGTTTAACAACAGCTGGTTCTTGCACCATCATGAGCTGCGCGCCCACTCTGGGGAGAAGAAGAAGCTGTCTTGCCCCATGGAAGGGTGCGATAAGAAATTCACTCGACGCTTCAACTTGGAGAGCCACGTACTGGGAGACCATGAGGGCAAGAAGCCCTTTAGCTGTGCCTATGCTGGCTGTGGGAAGAGCTTTGCCATGAAGGTGAACCTGCACTTCAATTTAATAATCATAAATGTTGTCAAATCACAATCTACTTTCTCAAATGAGTGGTGTCCAGCCATGCTGATAGTTTAGGTTTTGCCTACTGACATATGCAGATTAACATGTTGCTGCAATATGAGAGGAGTGGAATCTTGCTTAGGGTGCTAAAACCTAAAATAGCTGCATTTCTCTGCAGCAACACGTCTTGCGTTACTCAGGATAATATAGACCGTATCTCGACTTTATGGATTCGTTTTTATCTGGAACTATTTGAGAGGAAATTGTTATCAGGGGAAACTGCAGAATCGGGTATATTATCCCCAGTAATTGGAACATTAGTTTTTGGCATTATGTGCTGTTTTATTGAAATCTATTTTTTTTTTTTTTTTTTTTTTTAAGCAGCAGTAACCTCAATTTATAGTTGGTTAGTGGCAGATATTCCAAATAAGAGCGCATTTAAAAACCGAACTGTAAACATAACTAGAAATGTGATGGATTTCGAAACTTTGGGGTGACTTGCTCTGTTAACTTGCTGACAGTGTAGTTGGTAACTGGTCTCACTGTTAATCAGGAAAGCCTATGGCGACATGGAGTGGTGCATGACCCAGCAAAGAGAAAGTTGAAGGTAATGTGTCCTTGACTTAATTTCCAGTATTTTATACAGGAAATGTGACTCTTCTCCCCTCCATCTTGTCCTTGTGTCTGTTTTATTTATACATACTTCCCTCCCCTTTTGTTCCCCTTTTCAGAAACGGCATCCTAAAAAGAATCAGCCCTGGCGTATGGCACAGCAGGTCAAACTAGCAGCTGCAGCCAATCAAGGAGAGACCAACAAGCTTGCTGCAAAGCTGCACAATACAACTTTAAAGGATAACAAATCTTGAGGCTGCATTATGATTGCATGTGTTAATGATGAGAAAATAACATTTTTTTTTTTTTTTTGGAAATATGAATTAAAGCCTCAGTAATACAGCAATATACTAAATCTTTCTAGCCTGTTTCTAAGTGACTGGCAGTTATTTATAAACTGCTTTTAATAACCCTTCAAACAGTTGATTCCCTCTAGTGGAAAAGCATGCTATAGAGCCATTAATCCTCTGAAGGAAATGTTTATTAAACAAACTAAACAGACATTCACACACATGTATAAAACTCCAGCTGATGGGACAGCTGGTTGTCATGGTGATGAGGCCTAAGGGCAGTTGCCCCCCCAGGGTGCAGTAGGTTTCTAATAAGGCCTGAGGCATATTCAGCTGGATACAGCGCTGGTGTTGCAGAAAATCTTGCTTTTTAGAGTGATTACAGGTCCTTATCCTAGATGACAAGAGGATCAAAGGCTTTCTTAAAAATGTTTTTTGGTTATATATTCTAGCTCTACCTGCAACGATGCATCCACCTGAATACAGCCCTGGATTCTACAACTGCATGGTGAGGTGAAGACAGCACAGATTGCCTGTTAACAGTTGCAGTACCATTTCTCCCTGTGGGAGTAAAGACAACATGACCATATGAACTCAGCAGTGTGTTTGAGTGCAGTCTGTCGAGTGACGTGGCACGATCTGGATCAGTTCCCACCTGGTCAGGACAGGCTCGGTCCTGCTGGGTTTACTACAGTTCTGAATGCTTTTGGTCCTGGATTAAGCCCGGTATGGAGTGATGTACAGTAGTGTATACCAGTT
The DNA here is from genome assembly GCA_011952105.1 of Coreoperca whiteheadi. Taxonomy (NCBI): domain Eukaryota; kingdom Metazoa; phylum Chordata; class Actinopteri; order Centrarchiformes; family Sinipercidae; genus Coreoperca; species Coreoperca whiteheadi. The sequence continues at coordinate 14,518,872 of CM022493.1, forward strand.
CACTTTGGCCAAGGTTGTTCCCAATATAGAACATTCTGGGTAGACTCTGTGTGATGCGCAGCCTGCTTACGATCTGGCCCAGCTATACCAGGCTGCCAGGCCAGGAGACCACAGTAAGCGCCACCCGGCTGCGCTGCTCCTTCAGCATGGGCACCAGCGCAGAGTGGCTCATTCCTGCTGTCGAAAGGCCGTTGACTGCCACGATCATGTCACCGCACCTAGAAACAAGTCAATATGGCTTATAAACAGGACTTGACAGCTTGGAGTGACGTGCCATTCAGGTGGCTCCGTATTATGGAACATCATCATATGAAACATTTGGTATAGCAGTGGTTTACATAGGAAGTTTGATAATACAGTTAAATGAGGCTTGCAAAAGGTTATATATCGGATATTGTCAATTCCTATGAATTAGAGCTGAAATTATCAATTGAAAGTAAATATATCAACGATTTTGAGAATTGTTTGTGATTCTTTTTGTTGAAAATATTGACAGTTTTTGCAAACCTTACAAGAGTAAATAGTGTATTTGTTGTGGACTATTTTCAGACATGGATTAGTAAACATTTGGTGCTCTAGTGAATATTTACAGCAGCAGGTGTATGTGGGGTTGACTTAAAATAAACCAGTGGTCATGTTCATTGTAATGAAGGACCATCATTCGTTACTCAGTACAACAGTGTGGCTCATTGATGTGTTTTTAATTGTTGTTGAAAGCCCACAAGTGTGATCACCAAAAACTTCTTCCATTTCGGTGAGTGGCTACACATCTGATACAAAAATAACAGACTTTTTTTGATCTGTGCTTGGCCATCTCAAACCTAAAATTGTATTTATTGTTTGATATAGCTGTGCATTCAGTGGCTGTTCAAGAGAGTTTCCCACTCATGGGAAGCTGAAGCATCATAAGAGAGTGCATGAAGGTAGGTTGATGACCAGAAGACTTATTTCCTCTTAATGGGTGTGCATTTAATCCATTGACAACAATGGAGGTCTATGGCAGAGAGGATGATCAAACTTAGACAATACTTATTAGTAGGATATTTATTTTATTGTTGGTTTTGGTTTTCTCATGGTGATTTGCTGGTCCCCAGAGCAGCATTTACTAAATGTTCCCGCCTCTACTTTTGAAATGCAGGTGCAACAAGGTTTGCCAACCTTTTTTAACTAAACCTACAATAGATGTCAATCTTTCTGACATCTATCCATATTCACATATGTGTACAAAGATGGGCTCAAACTGATTGACTGTTTGCATTATGACAATAGATAAGATACTGATGACACAGCAAGAAGGCCACACCTATGAAGTTCGGTATAAAGATTTAAACCTAATTTTCTAAGAAAAATAAAAAAAGAGTACAGTAAATTAATGCAGTTCTTTTTTATTTAAGGGCTACTTTTAAAATAAATAGTTAATACTGTGTAGGCGTGGCTCCACTCCACTCATGAATCACCAACTGGAGCTCACAGTTTATTTACCTGCTAAATCACCACTATGTCACCGCTAACATAAGCCACAGTCACATGAAGAGCAACTGATCACTCACTTGAGGCGGCCGTCATAGTACGCAGGTGTGCCGAGGACGATGGTCTTGATAAAGAAGGCCTGGTTGCCATGGTTTTCCTCGTATCCCCCAACGATGCTGAAGCCCCAGCTGCCCGGGTGGCTCCTCCGCAGTACGATCTCATGACTACTGTGCAGGTAACTGCAAGAAAAGAACAGAGAGTAGAGTAAAGAAGGGCTGGACAGACAGCATAGATAGACTGCATCCTCAAAGGAGCAAAGCTGCAGCTTCAGCTTTTAAAAAATGTCCATTGTGAATATTAAAATCTATTAAAAGTAGTGGAAAGTATCTGCCACTGAGGTAATTTCATGTTTCAGGAAATTTTCTAAACAAATATTTTAGCCAATTGAACTCAACCACAATACCCCCCCCCCTACCCCCCAAAAAATCATTTTTGAATACCTCTAAAAAAATTTAACTCTTGCAATTTGCAAATAATTATTGTTTGCCAAGTGGAGAGAAGTATGAAGAAAAAGTAGGGCTGGACAATTAATCAAATGTATTGAATTACTGACATTTTGAAGCTTAGACTAACCTTAATCTACTCAGATCACACATTTTCAATAAAAGGTCAGCATCCTATATAATTGAACTGCAAATAGCCACATCTAACCAAATATTAAAACAACCAATTCCAGTCCAAAGGCCCAAATTGTGTTATCAATACAGACAAACGAATCAAAAATAAGGCAACATGAGGAAAGAAATATCACGTATTAAAAAACATGTTACGTTTATCATTGCGAGGATGTATATGACAATTTATCTTGATATATATTTTAGTCCACATCGCCCAAGCCCTAAGAAGAAGAAGTGAAAAAGAGAGGAAGTAATGTCAGTATCAGTCTGGAGCAGGTAGAGAGTTGTTGGTGCTTATGACACAGTTGAACATGACACGATCATCACTGCAGCAACCTTGCATGACAACGTATACATTCAGGAAACCCTGCAGAGGTAATCAGAAATCAGGTCATAGCAATGGGTTCAACACATTACATCAAAGTAATACTCACACACCACAAAAGTAGATTTATATCCAGAACTATATTATATTTTAAGAATAATATGTGGCTTGGTTATCTTTCTTCTCTCTGTGCTCACCTGGGTAAGCCCAGCCACATGACCCACGAGGGGGACCAGTTGGCATCAAAGTCACTGTCATGTGTGTGAGGCAGCAGCTCGTCATGGTCGGGCTCTTCCACCATGCTGACCTCCAGCACTCGCAGCTGGACTGAGGGCGAGGCAGCGCTGGCCTTCAGGGTGCCCACAGCCTCACTGTGGCTGAGGTATGTTAGGTCCTGTCCGTTGATGCTCAGCAGGACGTCACCTGAAGGAGCGAGGAAGAAGGAGCTGTCGATTCTGATGTAATGTTTTTGATCTGGCTGAATCGGTCTTGTTATTTTCGTTTCTGAGGGAGCGCTCACCTCGTTTGATTCGTCCATCCCTCGACAAGCAGCCATGTGGTTGGACGCTGGTCACAAAGATTGGCAGCTCCCCGCTCTTACTGCCCCGCCCTCCTGCGACAGTCATGCCCAGAGACTCATGGGGTTCCTTCTTCACAGTGATGTGTTTCTCCTTACAGGTCACACACTGTGAAAGGTCCTGGGTATTATCACACAGAGACAACCAAACAAACACAGGTTCAATCTCTACAACAGAAAATGTGTCTATTCACAGGTAAATGTTCTTTAGTCTACTTACTCTTTGTACATCATTGTTTTCAGTTTACTGATTTTCAAGGAGCCATTTGGTTTAAACTGATTTTCATCTCAGAAAATGCCTCCACTAATAAAAAGTAAAGAGAAAAATATGGGGAAAATGCAAATGAGTGCCTAAAAGTTATAAATACAAATTTTTCACACTGATGTTAATATTAATAATTGTTTTAATCTTAAATCCCCCTGTCATTTAAAAATGATGAGTCCTCCAATGTAGCATGTTCATGTTGGTGATGAAAAAACATATCAAACATTTGAAAATACCCCCAAACACCCATTTGAATCCATGTGTACAAACACAGTAATACACACACACACAAACACACACACACACGTAACACATCTGCTCACTCTGTGAGTGCTGGTGCGGGAGAGGTGTATGGGCACAGGACTCGGGGTAGAGCTGTGGTTAGGCAGGAAGTGATCAAGGCAGTAGAGGTCTCTGGTGGAGCTTGATTTTGGCGGTGGAGGAGGAGTTGGTTTGCTGGGCCGGCCAATCAGCAGGTGGACTCGCTCTCCACTGGCCTAGGAAGACAGAGTCAGTGTTTTAGGAACTTTTATTTCCTCACTCACATTTCCTTTTCTGTTGTTCATATTTCTACTTCAAAATAATGCCAAAAGAAATGCAGCCTTATTGACCAAATGCATCCTCACCTGTATGATCTGCGCGGCCTGCTCCGGGGTGCCATGGCATAGGTCCTGGTCGTTGACTGCCAACACACGGTCGTTGCTCCGCAGTCTGCCATCCTTCGCTGCCAGGCCTCCCTCCAACAGATCCAACACAAACACTCCTGACTCATCCGTTCGCCGTACCAGCTTGATGCCGAGCTGCTCCGTTGAGTCCCGCTTGTGTAGGGTGATTCTCAGTGTGGCCGGGCTGGACGGGGTCCCCTCAGGGGTGGAGCAAGGGGCATGGGGCACGGCCGGGGTGGAGGAGGAAGAGGAGGGAGGCGCCCGGGAGGCACAACGACGCTCCCTAAGCACAGTCAGCTGCAAAGTGGTGCAGGGGCGTGCCAGTGTAGAGCGGGCAAAACTGTGGGGGACGTTACTGATGTCCACATTGTTTACCTTGGGATAAAGGTGAGTCAGTTAATGTTTAAACCTACATTCACTGATTGAATGAATGTGATCCATTATTTATATAAAAATATTTATTAGAGCAGCTTTAAATAGGTAGAACAATAATAGAAAGTTGATTTAGGAGAAAGTGAACAAGAAACTTTATCAAGGAAAATATCAAGAAATGATTCAGATGAGGTGAGATATCCTTGACCCCTGCTAAATTTTTTTTTTAATTTTTAGTAGTAAATTACTAATAAAATATACCAATATGCAATATAGTTGATACTGATACTATTGTCTGCCATAGCAGATACTATTAACATGAATATTAAATGAAAACATCACTAATAGTTAAAGTGAAGCTCTAAAGTGTCCAAAAAAATGTTTTGGAAGCTCCTTTCTTGTATGAAAATGGGGTAGGGTGTTTGGTAAAATCATGTCCTTGTTCGACAAATCTTCCCTGAAAACACTGAAAAACTGAAAATGACCACGGCTCTCACCTGTAGTATCTGATCCCCGGCCAGGAGCCTCCCATCCCTTGCAATGACCCCGTCTCTGTATACTTCCTGAATCACAATGTTGATGAGAGGCGTCTCATTTCCCCCAACGATGCTGATGCCCAGCTCAACATACGGGTTCGCCCGGTGGACCTCGATGGCAGTTATCTCTCCTTCAGGAAGCGAGGGCAACTTCACACAGCCTTAATGGACACACAAATCACATTACAAAGCTGCATTTCCCTTTAACATCATGTTGTCTGAATGTGATTATCCCGTTGTCTAAGATTACGGCTCTTACAATTGCAAGACAGAAAAGCTGCAATGTTTCATATCTCAGATCTCTAGTATTCCTTCAGGAAGATGCTCAGTCAAATGGAGCAAGTGATGTCATACCCTCTTCAGCAGAGAGAGGCGGAGACTCAGGGCAGTCCCAGCCAGAGGAGGTGGAGCTGACAGAGCGGAGGAGGTGGATGCAGGGATTACTGAGGGGTCGCTTCACCCTGGGGACCACACACTCCAACCCTACCACACCTAAAGACATGAAGACATGAAGAGATGGATGGCATTTCTACTTTGTCTCATCAATAGATTTTGTCTCACTCTAAACTGTATTGACTTCATTGACAAGAAAAATCTCTCCGCTTCGGACAACGCCAGTGGGTCCACTCACTGTCTTCCTCCGTGCTCTCCTCAAAGGCGGGGTTGTCGAGGCCGGCGTCATCCGTCCACGTGGGCCCATTGCCGCTGGTGTTATTAGGTCTGGAGGGTGGTGAGGGTGTGCGGTCCCTCAGCTCGGTCTGCAGCGAGCCAGGCGACCTGGGAGGGCTGGTCACCATCGCTCGCTCATCCCCGCTCTCACATCGCAGACTGTCCACGCTCGTCTGCTGACACCGCGTCCCGGGACACCTTTCACCAAGCAACAGGCGTCAGTTTGTTAGTCCATCTGACGTGTAAAGAAAATCAGGTTCAGCATCAGTTAATTTAATGGGATGCAAAGGAACCCATCAGGGACAGTGTCTTTTTGTTTGTCCCCTCCTTAAAGGAGGTCAGAGTGCAGGGTCACACGTAGCTGGGAGGGATTCAGTGAAAAAGTAGTTTTGTAGGAAAGGTCCCAACGGAATTCTGGTGCAGACACACTGATCTGCCACTGCTGCATATCCTGATTTAGTTATGTTCTTTTGATGTAGGGCTGCACTAAATATTATACAAGTATATGTGGGAATGTTTGTGGGGGCATTAATGTATATGTGCGTATGTGACCATCCGTATATTGTGTGAATGCTTTCCATGTGAGCCACGTACATCTCCAAAATAGAAAATAGGGGAAAATGTCCATTGCAATTTCCGAGTCCACAGTGACTCAACAGTCTAAAACTTAAAGGTATTACATTTATAATGATATAAAACAGAGAAACCCACCAAATACTCACATTTGACACGCTGAAACCAGTAAAAGATTGACATTTTTGCTTTATAAATTACTTAAATGATTGGATAATGACATATAGATCGGTCCCCAAAACGTTCAGCCACTCCAAGGCGTTCTTTCCATCAAAATAAACACAAATCTGGTGTTTCTTTAGGACGGATTCATTAGTTCTGTCCCACAAACAGAAAATCTTCACTGAGAGACAATTAAAAATAAACACTGACAGATCGACTCATGGGATCAATGTGGACTCACCCTTAATTGACTCTGAAGCATTTACTGTAAGCAGCAGCTACAGTATGAGCTGGTTGAATCATTTAAATGCTTCTGTTCTTCCTCCTAAGAAAAACAGGACCATGGAAAGCAGACATTGCTGTTCGAATATTCAAAAAAGAAAACAGTCACCAACCAGCGTTGTTTTTCATATTGTTTTCCATCAGGACCAAGATTGACTAAATATGTAAAATTTGAACAGATTATGCTCATGTAGAGGCTTTAATTCGAGTACTTTGGTTCAACCGTGAAAGTACCTCAGTTCTCACACATACACACCATCAGTAACAAGATCAGCCAGCCCACCTTGACCACCATGGAACACTGCAGTCTTCTAATCTAATGTCCAGTGATTCCTACTCTTCAACATGAACAATTCTGACTGGCAAAGTCTCACAGCGACGGCAGACTCTATAGAGCCTATAGGCTCCTGTTACTATCTTAGACCTAAGTCTGCAGGGTAGGGGAGCGGCGACGTGGACCGGATGTTTAATCTTTATTAAAGAATGTCCCGTTAGTCACAGTGACCTCATATGATGTGTGCAACCTTCGCTGAGATGTACCGTTCTGCTGATGTGATTGATGAAAAGGCCTGGACAAGGAGACTGTTGACAATCGGGCTGCAGCTATGAAATCCTAAACCCTAGTTCTGGATAAGAGAAACTCTACCAGAGAATTCGGGAACTTTCTGTCTTTACTTAAAGCGTGACTATGTGACTTTTCAAAGATAAAATAAAACATTTTTCCTCTCACAAATTTTGTAAGCATTAAACCACACCCGTACTCACTTTAATACACTTAGGGGTTTTGCTGCTGCAGCTGTAATGTTACTTGGTCTGGTGTGACCAGTAGTTTTTGGCGGCTAATATTAGCTAACACTTGCTAAATTTAGACAGATATTGCTATATAACAGACATTATTAACAAAGTCAGTTTGCTGACTTTTTGACTTTTCTCTACTTGTCTACTGTTACACTAAGTTTGACCATTTTCCTGTAATTGTCAGATGTAGCTACAGTGGACATCATTCAGCAACAATACATAATCTCACCGTAAACACATAAAATTGACAGTCTATGGCAGGAGTCTCCTGTAAAAACAGCTGACTCAGAAAAGCTTGTTAGCTTGTTAGTGTGAGCTTGTTAAGGAAAATCTTCTTGTCTTAACAGAGGCATTAGGTGGTCACTGGGTATTCAGGCAATAAGCAAGCATCATAACACCAATGGATGGCTCCTTAGTGGCAGACACCATCTTAAAAATGTTTAACTATATAGAAGTCTTCTCCACAAATCAATAACACTGATAATAATATTGTTCCTCTCAACTGTAGCTAAGTCTTCACACATTTACAGCATGTTCTGACCAAATGATTTGTACCAAGCAAAGTAAAATCACTATTATGCTGTGTATATTCTCCAAGCACTGCTACATCTATTTTGATATCCTCTCATGCAAAATTTACACTATTTCCATCCATGTAACAGCAACAACAACCTAACAAGTGTTCCCTATGGCAACTCTGATGCACAGACAAATACACACGCACTGTCTTGTATTTCAGTGCAAGACAGGGCAACAGAGCGAGAAAAAAAATGAAACTGATAGGCAGATAGAAGGAAAGATGGAGGAAACCAGTGAGAGAAAGTTGCCATTTTGCCATCCCATCCCACGCTGACCTCACATCCCGCCGTGTTAGACTCACCACAGGCCAGGGTTGCCTTTGGCCGTCTCACAGAAGAAATGGTTGAAAAGATCTCTGGTGTTGAAGTTGCTCAGCATGATTGCAGAATGAGAACATGGAGCTCCTGGTCAGCCAACCCATGACTGTGGTAGGGAACCAATAATCCCCTGTCACATGACCTACAGCCCAATAATCCCCTCAGGGTCTCACAGCACCTGGTCCAAATGGGCCAAAAGCCAAAGCGTATGGATGGACGGAAACCCTTGAGGTTAATGATGGCTGGTGGTACGTCTGGACTAAGAACTATGATATCTCTAAAGGTTCCCGCCAGAAACGAGACAATCAGGAGGATGGAGGGGTTTCGAATGCAACTGCAACAGTTTTTAAAGTTATACAAAGGTAACTAGAGTTGCAACTAACAGTTGTTTTCATTATAGATTAATCTGTCAATGACTTTCTCCTTCAATAGATGAATGCTTTGGTCTAGAAAATGGGGAAATATTTTTGTTACAATTTCCCAGAGCCCAAAGTAATGTCTTCAAATTGCTTGTTTCGACCAACCAACCATTCAAAACCCATAAGTATTAACTTTACTACCATAGAAGACTAGTTAAACCATCAAATATTCACTCCTGAGAAGCTATAACCAATGAATTGTTGGCATTTCTGCTTGAAAAATAACTTAAACGAGTAATCATTATCCAAACTGTTGCCAATTAATTCTCTGTTGGTCGGCTAATTGATTAATTGATTAATCCTTTCAGCGCGTGTGTGTATTTGCTCTCATGAAAGCATTCATCTATTATGTCTGTATGTAAGCTTTATTACCTGTGTTTGAGGTGTGCCTCCAGGTCACATCGTGGCATGCTGAGGGAGCAGACTGGGGTCAAAGGGCAGGACACAGACAGCTTGTCCAGCAGCTTGTGCACCAGTATGCTGGATCTGCGGCACGCCTGCAGCTGTAGCCGTGTCCTGTCCAGCGGGCAGAAGTCCCTCTCCTGGAGGAAGCTACGCAGGCATCGGGCGCAGAAGGTGTGCCCGCATGGTGTGTCCAGTGGCTGCACCAGCGGCTGCAGGCAGATGTGGCACACCAGGTCATCATCCACTTCTAAACGGTAGTTGTAAAGATGGTTCTCCCAGCTCCGATGGATCTGGCCACACTCAGAGCACAGAGCCTCCAAGGCTGGCTCCACCGGCCCGGCTAGACCCACCTCGCTGCCTGGGCTGCCCATCTCTGCTCCTTTGACACAACTCAGCTTTGGCACAAATGACTCCAGTGGGGCTGCAGTGTTGGGAAGGGGCACACACACTCCTATCCCGTAAGCTTCACAGGATGAACAGGTTGCAGAGAGGACAGATGCCCCCCAGTGGCTGATGGCACATCACCCTGTGGGTCAGAGGGCAAAGCAAGAGGGTTAAACAGCTGTTTCATAAAAACAACAAGTGTCTGATTATGTGCTCATGCATTTATTCATGTGGCAAATGCTTTGTGCACGTGTAGCCACGTGTCTGTGTGAGATCGAGAGTGGCACTGTGTGTGTGTGTCAGTGAGTGTGCTGAGATTATGTATTGCTGCTCCTGTCCACTAATCTGGCAGTATAATCTCTCTTTTGCTCTCGCCTGCCACAATCTTCCAATTCCACAGAGAGGGAATTATCTGGGATTGAGGCAGAGAGAGGACACAGATCAGAGGAAGTAGGATTGGGAAAGCAACAGAGAGGGAAAGTAGTGCCAGAGAGAGGTAGAAAGGAGCAGGGACAGAGTGAGGAAGCATAAAAAAAGAGATAAGAAGAGGGGCAACAAAGATTCATGGGATGTAAAAATCTGAAAAACAAGAAAGGAAAATGAGACAGGAGACGGGATGGGTGAGGCTCTGAAAGGAAGTCATGTCCCCGAAAGAGAAGGAAACAAAAAAGACAAGAAAATAGTAGGAATTCTTTGAACATTCCCCACAGCTAACTTGATATTTCTGGCTTAGGCCATGTACAGTAGATGCACTCAGTCTCCTCTGCAAAAGAAAAGAGAACATGCCTAAAGCAAAGTCTTGAAATATAGCGCTCCACCGACGAGAGTGCATCCCCAGAGCTAATGCACTGTATGTGCGGATCGTTTCCACAGTGTTTCACATCCAAAGCCATTCAGACCTTCAGATGCTCTATTGGCCGAGCCCCCGTGGGTCTGGTGCTAACAGCGGACAGCAGAGGGCGTGCCTCAGCACGCAGCAGGCCAGCCGAGCCACAGTGACTACCTGGCTCTGTTCCAGCGGGGGTCTGCTCCTGTCTCCATGACGACCTGGAGCCTGTTCTGTTCAGTGGGGCTTGACATTCAGAGTGTAGCCGGAGAAGGATGCAGAGGAGCCACACACCAGATGCACTTCTCTCAGCAGGATGCTCTGCTCCTCCTTGGTACAGCCTGAAAGCTTGTCAGACAGCGCAGATGACGATGGGAGCCCCCTTGGTTCGTTTTTTGCTGCTTTTTTCATGTCGTCTCCGTGGCTACCCATTTCTGTGACAACCTGTCTCCCTGGCTACCGGACCGGTAGTTACTTATTTCAGCCGCCTTTAAGTACGTGCTCCTGTCTGTGTGTGACTGGCCGCTTCTGTCTCTATCCCGCAGCTGGACATGAATTAATCATGAGGACACAAGGCTTCTCTGTTCCTATAACAAAGCTGTGACATCACCACATCACACACTCACTCAGACACACGCACAGGCTTGTGGATATGCAAGCATAAGTCTACACAAGCGAAAGCAAAAACACTCACATCATGCACCGGAGCTTTTTAGGTACCAGATCCTGCAAATAGTCGTTATCAATAAGTAAAGTCTTCAGGTTTTCACTGTGGCAGCAGTCTAGAGCCCCGGCCAGGAAAAGCACTTATGTCTATTTTAAACATAGCGGGACTCTGTAGCAACAGATTCATTTACACAATTCATACGAAGACTGGAAATCTCTCTCTTTTAATCTCCCTGTGGGTGTCTGTGTGAGAGTCTAAGGCCATGCTGTTATTGCCATTGCACAGCGTTCTATATTAATAAATAACAGACTTGGCCTTGCACCTGTCTGCTCATTTTTCTTTTTTTTCTTTCTTCCAGAGATGACAATCTACTCTTACAACACCGGACAAGCAATGAACAAGCTCGCCTGCAGGAATGACATTTTCAAATAAGATGAGATGCTGTTTTAGGCCACAGATTTAAAATCTCAGGTCCTGTCGGCTTAGCCTACATTTTCATAAACCCCCATCTCGTCGTCTCTTATCTTCAAAAAAATCCAGAAAGGCTGACAGCCACTTGCATGGACAGGCCTGCTGCTGTTCTTCTAGGTCTGTTGCAATAGGCTGACATGCAATGATAACAACAAAGACTGGCACTGATTTTATTGAAAATTCCAATCATTATTTTCACTGTCACAGTCCTAATTTACCTTGGCAACCTACTAAGTGAAGTGTCATGATCTATTAGCTACCGGTGGGCGTTAAACACAGTTGATTAGACAGGAGCATTTGTTTAATCATTGCCCCCATCTGTCTGACTCCATCCCACCCTCCACAAGCGGAGACGCTAGGACAGATGAAGCGACAATGGCAATACCAATGCAAAGCCAGCCACACACTGACACCGTTCATGCAGGCACTGGATATATGCAGATATAAAATTACCTACTCCGGCTGCTCCTCCGCGCCGTGCGCTCCGGCCCCAAAAAGGGGGAAGATTATTAGCTGCGGGACCTCAATCACGCATTCACCGCAACGGCCCGTTCCGCAAACCCGCACGAAAACGCCCCCGTGCCTTTGGCGGCGCTGGCCCCGCCCACTCCTGTCCGTCAACGGGTCTGGGCGGGGCCTACGGGGGTGGCAATCCACAGCAGAGTCAGGGGTGGCTTCCAAACTGCCTGCTCAAAATGGGATTTTTCGACACTCATTCACCTCTTCTAAATTACTGTTCTGTACAAATTAGGAGTTTTAATGGATGCAAAAAATAGGTATTACCTAGATAAATGTCTTGCTGTGTTGCATTTTTGAATCAATTTAATGTTGGAGATGTTTTTGTAATGGTCATGCTGTTTCAAGATGACTGGTTAAATTGAACTGCCAACTGTTTAGCAATAATACACACTTTCTCATGAGGCACTATGAAGGGTTGTTAAGTTGTGACTAACGTCTTTAGTAGCCTATTGGTTAATAAATCATTAAGTAATGCTTTGTAGATTAGTAATAAACCATAACATAATGATGACAACATTTTGGTTTCTAATTTGTAAAAAATCTCTCTGTGCGTCTTAATAGTAGTCATTAATAGGTGCTCTGAGTTTCTCTATAAATCTGCAGATATGAATATAAGAAACAATTAATAAAGGGTAATAAACTACCAGTCTTTCCGTTCTGCATATTAATAACAATAAGTGTCTAATTATGTGCATTGTTATAGTTACTAGTTACTTTACAGATGAAGATATTTACATACAAAACATAAAATCAGTTTATAAAATATGATGCATTGATACAGATTAAACCGCCCCAATAGAAGCCTACTGTAGCCTATATAAAATTTGTTAAACTAAGCTCCACCAACTGCAACATTAAAATGCTGATGAAATATTGATACATCGTCCACTTTGTGCATGATGAGTTGTTACACTTTAAGCAAATGTGGCTAAAAATACTTACCAATTTTTGCTACAGGACTTTTACTTAATGGAGAATTTTTATACCAGTGTGGTAGGCTATTGCTGTTTAAGTACATTGTCTGACGTCTCTTCCTGCCACTGTTTAATATTTGTTTGATTTAAACTGTGCAAATAAACATAACTCAAAATCATATCTCAAGGTATTAAGTAGTATTCAAAGACTGTTAGCCTATTTTTTTATCCTTGAAATAATTTGTAAGGTAGCTGTGTTAAGGTTTTGTGTCACAAAAAGACCATCAGTGACTGTTTAGGAATTATCAGGCATCGCCAGGACAGCAAAAAACACAGGGTCCTCGGTTGAAGGACCTCGCAGAGAAGAAAAATGAAGATGTTGCGCGAAGTAACTTACAACCATCGATTTTAGTCGAAATCATTTTAGTACAACGTGCAATTGATTACGACGCGATGGCAGAGGAAAATGAACTGGAAAAGTACGTAACTATTTTGCTGTCTATCATCAGTTAACGTGTCCCATAACGTTACAGCTGCTGTTCGCGCACTCTTCTAGCTAGTTTTCCTCCAAAACCGTACCACCCCTCCACCAGTAACGTTAGGGATATTTTTGGTCTACAGCTGTTGTCTTTATTGTCTTGTAAGACGAGTGTGGGTGTGTGGTGGTTGTAAGACAACCCTGCCACCACGACGGCCATCATAAGCTGCCCGTGCTGTGTGGTTAAAGGTCGGCTAACTCAGTGAGTCTCCTCTGCTGAGACTGCTGATTCAGCAGCTCGGGGCAAACGAGGACACTGCCGCTGTCCCTCATGCACCCACTAATGATTCACTTTCTCCTTTAAAGGCTGCACCGCTCTGTTTTCTCTCACTTAATTAAATTATCATCCCCTTGGCTCCCCCTTGAGGTTTTGTGCCATGTTTGTCCTCAACCCCCCCCCTCACATGACTCATGTTTTATATTTGTCTTCATGTATCCATCTAGGCGTGCAGTCGAGGAGCTCCTAAGGGAGACTGACAGGGCTCGGGTGAGAGCAGAGACCATGGGCCCTGCAGGATGGTGAGCACTGTGTTTGACATGCCATCTGTATCAGCCTGCACACATCTGTCATTTGTGGACATTTGACTGCTTCTTATCAGCTTCGCTGTACTTGCACTGGGGAGATTTGTGGTGCGTTTAGATTGACTCTGGGCACAGTTTGTCTTGTTTCTGTGCTATATTGTTTGTTTGTCTATGTCCTCAATAGGGCCTGTGGGGCCTGTTCCCCGGGGCCCACATACATGTATTTATAATACTTCAATGAAAATGGTCCATACTAACTAATGACAAAAAAACACAATAGCTCTAACACCTTGTTCAAACGATGGCTCCAGATAATATGATATTATATCTTTTAAGAAACCAGCGACTCCAACTTTTTTTGTAAATAAATATACAATCTTAATGAGTTATTAAAACATGTTTTCTACTTTCTGGAGTTGTATAACTAGAAATTACTTTCATGCCAACATTGCTTGAAAATGTACTGATCTCTATATTAATCTAATCTAATGACTCAGTGCTATATTATATGACTGTTTGAGCTCTTTTGAAGGGTCATTAATGGGTTTGTTATACTAAGTCATACTGTTTCAAAGCTTACTATATTTTTCTTTATGCGTGAAATGAACATGATTATAGCCAATTTACTAATCTTTTGCCAAGATTATTATGTAATTATTTGCCATCCCCCAAACTGTCTTCATTGATTCTGCCACTATAACCAGGCACACTAATTGCATTGTTTACTTACTCATGTTGCTCATTTTGTTTTGGTGAATGTGTAACATAAGATGTCAAACCGTGGATTTCTATTAGTTAGTTAAGCTGTATTTCTTCAGGAAGTCTCCTTGAGATCCCCCAGTGTAAGCCCCCAAGTATCTTTTTTTTTAATGTTCATTTAATTTGTCCTTTACTGTATAGCTTCCGTGTATTTTATAACTCAACGTGAAATAATATGAAGACATGTCTAAATGATATTTCAGAGCCTTATATGAAATAAATATCTGGTGGGCAAATACTGAATCATTTATTTATATGCTGGCCAAAAAGTAGTCAAATCTTAATATACCTAATACTGGAATTAGCCTATAAAATACCCATCATGTGTTGAGAATTAGGAACTTTTAAAGTTAGTTCATTTATTATCTGTTCAAAAAAATGTTTGTCATCTGGTGTCATGCTTATTAGCTCTGAACTCTACTAAGGATGTAAAATATCTCAGTAGCTTAGTTAGGATGGCCTTTTTTAATGAAAAGACATGCCCTCTGGAAGCAGTGATGACCCTCCACAGGTCTGTAGCAAGGCAGGCATCTGTCAGATGCCAGAGTTAAATCGTTGGTCTGTTCACTCCTCTGTCAGGTTGAAGTGTCCCCTGTGGACCAACAAGCGCTTCCTCGTCAACACGCTGCGCTCCACCGGCGTGCAGCGGCGCCCCGCTGAGCCCAGAGACGGACACTCCACCACAAGAGGGCGCCCGAGGAGCGACTCCCCTGACAGAAGCCGCGACCGCAGCCGTACGCCTTCTGGAGATCGCAGAAGTAATGGTGGCCACAGAGACCACAAACCCAATCCCAGGGACAGCTGCAATAGCCAAGATAAGAAGCAGGATAGAGACAAAGACAGGGGTTACAGGCACAAAGACCACAGAGACCGGAGGCATGGGAGGGATGGCCAGAACAGAGACAGACAGACTTCATGAACAAAGACTTCTGTCCGGGGGAGGAACACTGCTTCTTTTACGAAGGCCACTTCCTGTCCAGGGAGCACAGAGGCGGACACTCCTGACATTCAAACTGCTCTCTGACCAGCTAACACACCTCACAGATCTCCTAGCAGGCTGAAAGACCCCCTGGCATGTTGGAAACTGCAGAGAAGAAAGAGCCAGAGAAGGCGCATTGTTATACCTGCTGATGGAGGGGGATGGAGAATCGTCTCACATTGTAGTTTACTGACAGTCCACGTTTGAAGTGTTTGTAGTTGTTGAGGTTTATTTCATTCCCTCAAATCGCACATGAAGCCAGCAGCCAAGATACAATTATTAGGGTTTTATTTATATTTTACACTGAAATCGAGTGAAAAAACTATAAAGTGACCGTTATATCTCAGGACATGAACTTTTCTTTTTTAGCCAACATTTGAGTCCAATCCCCTCCCATCTCACATGACTCATGGTTTGGTGTAATTCTGTTTCACATACAGTAGAGGAGGTTTGATTTCAATAATAATGTCGTTACCATTCTTTACCATCCATTATTCACCGGTGATAATGTTTACATAAGCCATGCTGCTGTCGCCACTGGGTAAGCACATTTTATCGCGTGTCCAACTTTTTGACACGTTATACCGGCTATCAGAAACGGGTTTGTTTGTCAAAGGAGAAAAAAAATCGTGTTTTCCTGACACTCCTACATGTGCAAGAGTCCTGTGAACAAGTGGTCTCCAGTGATGGATTACTTGACTGTAATAACAACAATATCTATTTACTATAATAACAATCCAGTGATTAAACTCGTGCAAATATCCAGTATTTCCACGTGTTTTAATTGTGTCAGCGGGGTTTCAGGACAACAGATGGACATTTGCTCAAGCGTTGAAAGTGTTTTAATGCTGTTTATGTCTTTCCCATCCATTTGTCCCCGTGTGTTTGAGCTTACACGCTTTTATTGTTCCACATCCAGAGCGTTTTTAGAAACGTGGCGACTGTCCCTCTCTTTTGGCCATGTTTACCCCATAGATCTATTATAGCAAAATTGAAGCTGCACTGCTCCTCGCTTTGGCCATTACGCAGAATTCTGTGCCGACAAAGTCAGCTAAAATGCGTTTAACGCCCCTCATGCTTCATAAATCACGTTGTCCGTCTCCACTGTAGTGGAGAACAGCTTCGGTTAACCGTTTCCTTCCTCTTTGAAACAATGATCAAATATAAACACCATTAAGCCATAGTGCAGGGGGTGATTTGTATAGAATTGGTTTACTTGAACGTTAAAGCATCGCTGAGTGCCCCATTAAGATACCGTGGAAAGAGCCATAATTGCTTTTGAAGAACTCAGTGCAAATAGCGTATTGATGCACGCTATCAAGGTAAAAGCCCGTCGTCCTGCACAGTTTACATGAAGAATAGGTAAATCACTCCGATCGTGGAGGCTCACAATGTTGCGGAAACGCCGCGGGTGCGCTCGCGGTGTTGTGGAGACACGCTGCACGCGCACGCCGGTTAATTGAGTTCTGTTGCTCACTCCAACCTAATTGGTTTACCGCGAGAGCTGCTGTGTAATGGGGCGAACACACACATGCTAAAGGCTAATGGCCAGCAAACATGGCGAGAGTGCAGCTGCGACCGCAGCAGCTCTGTGTTTGTTATCGCCAAGGGCCCTTCGTGCCGGGGACCACACGCGCTAAATGGTGTTAAATGATGCATTTGCAGAAGTGTAATGGGTAGGCTACATTTTAAAAGTCAGAAAGGTGTAGACACATGAAAAAAGAGTTGTGGAAATAAACTATGTTGTTTGAGCTTTTCACCAGAGTTTCCAAGACAACAGTCTCTCCATCCAGGTGTCTTATCTGGCCGGTCAACCAATGTTTGCGCCCATACATATTGATCTATCAACCGCAGTGTGCACACGAGAGATATAACCATATAAATTGTCGATGCTTCATTGTTTGAGGACAATCCTACACGAGAAACATGTTTCTTCCGTGTTTTCTAGACTTTATAAGGACCTTTTTAACCCCTAGGCAGGATCTTGGGTCTCACAGATTCACCTGTTCACCTGCCTGTTGCTGCTGTGGGGGCAAACACAGGTGGATGCCAGGTAAACGTTAAGGTATTTACAGAGTGGCATTGATTTACGCGCTGACGGCCGCTCTGTTCAATTTACTGAAAAAATCCCACAAGCTGCAGAATATCCTGGAAAATGAAGGCTACGGACCTGCCGTTTTGAGCAAACAGTGAAACCAATGGCTTTGGCGCGGCAGAGTCACATGGTGGCAGAGTGACACACCTGTGTGGAGCAGCGAGGGCCTCACATTTGCGCCAGAGACTGGTAGGGCAGGACGTCCACGCCGAGGCAGGGCGCAGGTACTGTACATGTGCGGGTCCACGGAAGCCATGAATCGGGAAGATCATTATTATCCTTCTCAGGTTTTTAAAGACTCCTGTGCTTACCAGAGGTCACAGGGGGAGGACTACAGCCACAGCCCGCCGCCCTGCCTCTACATGAGCAGGCAGGTCCACTCCGTCTACACACCGCCGGCCATGGGAGCCTTGGAGCAGGCCAGCCTGGCTGACATTGCCCCCTACAGTCTACCCATGCGGGAGGATCCAGGTATTCCTCAGCTCCACCATCCTCAGGGGCTCCAGCAGCAGCCTCTCCCTCCTGCTGCAGCCTATGGAGACACGGGGGAACAGAGCAGATTTCACCTCCCTTTCCCCTGGATGAAAACCACAAAATCTCACTCACACACCTGGAAGGGCCAGTGGGCAGGTAATACTTCAAAACCGCTACATATCAGCAAATGTCATTTGTTTAAGATCACAATCATAAAGACAATTACTGAATGGAGATCTGAGATTTGGTCGTATAATCACTCCCCAGAATAATCTTAATTCAAAATAGATGCACCGTTTTGTTTACATTACTTTGTAATCATAGCACTAACAAGTGAGTTTCTTATAGTGACTCTTTCTGAGGCCTATAATGACATCATGCTCCCAACAATATGATCCTGGGTGTTTCAGTTTACCTTGTCATTCAATTTGAAAAAGGCCCGGAAGGTCAGCGCTTTATGCGGTCTCAAGAATGTGGGTTTTGTCTTTACAAATCGCCATATCTCAAACCATCAATAGGCTGAATACTCTGGAGTATAATAGGCCCTTAAAACACCCAAATCTACCACAATGGTTTATGATTCATGTAGTCCTGAAAAAATGCCTTTTTATATTAACAGTGAGATGTTAGACTTTGCTCTCACCAAATCGTACAGTTTTTAAATTAAATTACTGAATCATTTAATTTATATAGATTTTTTCTAATGAGCGGATTTTCCTCAGAGAAAAATGTGGACGTACTAAACCACAAAGCTCCTTAATCTAAAACAGACCTATCTCAGACAAATTCTCACACTTGTCTCATATTAGAGAAACGTTTCAGACCATTCAACAAACTTTTAGTCTGCGTCATCTTAACTTTTGGTTTATTTAGTGCACAGTTTTTGTGATTGTTAACTGTAGTATATTGAAGATATATCAGTGACTTTAATATGTACAATGGTTTCAATAGCACAATTCCAGTAAATTTAGCAATCAACAGCGAAAGGTTTTTAAATAGACAGGTTGACGCTCAGGGGGCTTTTCTGTCAAAAAGGCTGATGTAAGTGTTTTTAAATAAAAGTGGAAGACAGACAGCGTGGACTGCGAGGGGCAAAGCTGCCATTAGTGCCTTGATAAATAGGCCTTTAATAGCGTCAGTGGCTACACGCGATTCTTGCATTCAGACAAAAATACAATTACAAATATATTGTTACCTACAATTAAAAATATACCTTATTTTTCTGGTATAGTCTCAATTTAACTTTCAATTTTAGTCAACAAAAAGACATTTCTAGAGGGAAATAACTATATTTTTGTTATTGTCACATAGCCTACTTATGTCACTGGCCTCTGATTGTCTCGTTTATTGATTTTAGGTTTGTACAGACCAAAAACAACAACAACAACTAATAAGGCCAACTGCATAATGTAGCTTTAGCTTACATGTCCATAACATTTTTAATATTTTCGGATGCATGACTGTTTTGATTTGAATGTGCAATGTTGTAAATGTGTGAGGCCAACGGTAAGTCGCCGGTCATTCCTGAACTGAGTCAATTCACTAAACCTCATCGGGTTCAGGACTCCCGGAGGAGGGGATCAGGAGGTCCCTGATAATGAGGCTTTACAGCATCTTTTAACTCACCTCTGTTATCTTCTGAAAACAAACTTCAGAAAATCAGCCACAGAAAAGAAAAAAAAAAACCTTTCCCCGCAGATCTCAGTTACTAAACCACATCAAAGGGATCTGTTCGTGCCCTCAGATATCCCGATTTATCAATGCAAACTCTGTTGTTATTATGTTTGATTTGTAATATCTGATCACTGGTATGAATTTTGAACGTGGGTCACCACATGTAGGCTACACAGCTGGAATTTTGTTTTGTTTTTGAGTCCACATTAACAACCTATACTCAACCATTGACCATCATCTTAACTCCCGAAATAATTTACCCAATAATCTTCAAAAACTGCACTAAAACTGAATTCCGTGGCCTTAAAACACTACGGGACCCTGACAACATATTGCAGTGTCCTCATATCACCTGTTCCCTCCAAATTTCAGCTAAGGAAGTATGGCATTTTTTCGGTAAATTTCAAGTAGTAAAAGTTTATTTTAATGTCTATCATAAAACAAATATACACTGGTTTCTACAGATGTCTGCTGGAGGGGTCAGAATCTAACCCATGCACTTATGAGGTCTAGGGCCTTTCCACACGCACTTAATGATAATCAGTACAATTAATTTACAATGACATTGCTTTAGATTTAGTCTAAACAAAACTAATAATATAACTTTTAATTACCTTTGATACATAACATATATCTCACTTATAAGGACACTAAATCTCTGTTTGTCTCTAGGACCATACGTGATGGCGGAGACGGAGGAAAACAAACGCACGAGGACAGCCTACACGCGCGCCCAGCTGCTGGAGCTCGAGAAGGAGTTCCTGTTCAACCGCTACATCTCGAGGCCGCGCCGCGTGGAGCTGGCGCTGACCCTGAGCCTCACCGAGCGCCACATCAAGATCTGGTTCCAGAACCGGCGCATGAAGTGGAAGAAGGAGGAGGACCGGCGGAGGGCGAGGGGGGCCGATCCGGACCAGGACTCCTCCGTCACCTCTGGAGACCACGGGGAGGCCGCGGGAAGGGTCTCCTCTACGAACGGACCTCACACCACCTCACCCCCTGTTTCCCCGCTGCACGGTCACTCCCTCTCCGCTCCTGGGTCCAGAGAGCCCGCATAGACCTGCAAGAGGACCTCAAGACTGGGACTTAAACTCATATTTCAGGGATCTTTTTCAAATCCATGTTTTAAGGCAGCCCCACCTGAGAGGATTTATAGGTTATCTGTAGGAATCCTATAAAGAGTCGGAATTAGGGCGATAATGGAGAGAGTGAAACCTATTGATGGCATTGAAATCTGGTGGTAATGTTCCATGGACCCCCTTGAACTCTCTCTCAAGGACCACCTTAGCCCTCTCTATTGGATATCACTGTCAGTCTGAAGGGACATTTTTTCATTCCACTTCAGCATGCTTTGAGTTTTTTGGGCGCCAGATGGCATGCTGAGATAACCAAACCATGCACGGACGCCGTATTCTCCCCCCTCCCTGTTAGTTGCACAAACTGTTTCATGGCCTAAACACGTTTTACTGCGCATTGTTTATCACCTCATGTGAGTTGTAGGCTATACAATGTTATGAATGTAGGCCTATATATGCGTAATATGACTGTATTTGCCATATTATCAGTGTCCACTTGTATATAAGGTTATGTCATGTAA
The DNA here is from genome assembly GCA_011952105.1 of Coreoperca whiteheadi. Classification (NCBI taxonomy): domain Eukaryota; kingdom Metazoa; phylum Chordata; class Actinopteri; order Centrarchiformes; family Sinipercidae; genus Coreoperca; species Coreoperca whiteheadi. The sequence goes on from CM022493.1 coordinate 14,540,382, forward strand.
ATTGTTCCGTTAGAATCAATGATACACATATTTTATTGTTTGAAGAAATTATTACCCTATATACAGTATGATGGATTAATAACACATAATACATTTGGAATAAAGCAAATATCACAGCCTATACAAGCCTGAGAACAATGCCAGTCTTTACATCCAGGTGGTTAAAATGGAGCAGGAGAAATCCAATATAAACTCCAGTTGGCCTAATGAAGGTTCATAACTTGTTGGGAGCGTCAGTGAGCACGAGACCTTGGAGACGCAAGCGGCATATCTTCTTCACCTCCTCGATGCCGCGCGCCCTCTCCACCGCGCGCTCGCTCTGGCAGCGCTCGGACAGCTGCCGTAATATGTTCGCCTTGTCGTTCATCCGGGCGCAGATGACAAACGGGAATCCGAAGAGCTCCTTATACTGCTCGTTGAGCCGAGCCATGCGCAAGGCCTCCGCGGAGTTCAGCGCATCCATGCCGGCTCCCGCCTGTTCCCCGCGCGACTCCCGGGTCAAGGTGCCTGCCCGAAGGTCCCTGCCCGCGAGGTCCGGGTGACACCTGAGGATCCCTTCTTTACCTGGACACACACGGTGACAATGCTTTATCAGGGCCATTGCGCGCAGAGTATACGCTAAATCACATTTAAGGGGCTAACAACCTTTTGAACAGCCACCCAAAACTCCAGCAGAGCTCAAAGACAAAGTTAATAAAACCGGCCTGTGTGTCACCTGATTCTGGGAGAGCATCGATGAATTCACTGATTGCAGCCTCCAAAGCTGTAAAGCTCACAAAGGGACGCCTCGACCACACGGCAGCGGCTATAATGGGACACTTCTCCACCACATTGCCGAAAATATCCACAAACTCCTCGTAAGGAAGAGCATTTACTGCGGCGACGTCCATGTTCATGTGGGGACAGTCTTCAGTAGTCCCACAGGCACTGTTTATTGACCTTCGGACAAGACTTTGCAACAAGGGTTGATGCACTGTTGGACGCACAGAACAAGCCCCTCACGCCTGGCTGTGGTTAATATTTCCCCTGTCAGATCAACTGTCAAACATTTGACGATGGAAAGAGGAGTTTCCGGAAGAGTTTAATGCTGGGTTCAGACTACATATCAGCCCGGGGCCAAACAGGCGTCGAGCGTTGTGCTCGACAGTTGGCCACCAGACACACTGGCTGTGTCTCAATTCACACACACACACCGCGAACAGACGCCATTGTTTGTTTACAACTTGTTCCCGGAAGTCGGTCACTAGCACGTCCTTCCCAATGACTTAACGCACGGGGGCCGGTCAGACACAACGTCTGCTCCGCTGTCAGCATAAAGAAAGCACCTGGAAGTTTAGGCGTTTTGGTGGAACAGTTGATAGACACTTTTATCAGCAGTTTTTCGTTCAATTTGTAAGGTACAGTTTATTGCAGGTATAATGCTTAAACATGAAAATACAATGTATAACAAATCCATTAAAATAAAATAGGAAACGTTGGTTTGAAACAAAAATAAATGTGTAGGGTACAAAAACTGTTTAATCTACAAAATGAAAGCTGCTGAGATAATATAAGAGACCACAACAAAATAATTACCATTACACTTATAACACTTTTTAAGGCAAAAGGTTGTTTCCTTATCCATAGTAACAATAATAAAATCTCAAACCAAAAGTAGGCTATAACCCTTGATCAGTTGCTACAGTACATGGGCCTAATGTAGAAAAAGAGTAACAACTCCATAGCTTACATGTCTATTTGTTACAGATGTAGACCTGAGAATATTTAGGACCTTTTGTGTTAAAACAGCTTTTCACATTTAGCTGCATATTAAAAACAAAAATACTGTATTTACATTCAGACCATATTGTCAGTGAGAATATAATTCACTTACATCCCATATGCATAATTAACACCATTTTATGTTTGGTTACTTCTGCAGATTATGAAAAGTTCTGTTATGCTACATGTTTTATTCAGTGCCATCTATGAGTCTAAAAATGCTTAGAATAATTAATATAAAGCAAGCAATAGTTGATCACTCTGTATCAGATGACTTCAGAAGCTTCTCTTCAGCTGCCAGAGTGTCGTCTTTGCTCTCTTCAGCATGGGTTCGACAGTAGTCATTGGCGGACTGCGTCTTGTTCTCATTTTGTTTTGTCAAGGCGGAAATGTCCAAAATGGCCAGTGCATTCTGGTACTCGCTGGATGTCTGGTCGAGCATGTTATGGTAGAGCTGAAGGAGGAAAAGGATTAAGTTTAGATAATAATGCTGCTTATAGATCAGATACAATAGGATAAAACTCTGCTTCAAATAGACTTTTTCTACCCACAATATGTTGGCCTTGCTCTACAGGCCTACCTTCTCCTCTCTGTCTGTCAACTGATCACACATAAAGGACACCAGTTTGGAGAAAGATGGCCGGTTGCAGGGATCCAGGGCCCAACACTTACACATCATCCCGTACCTGGAGAAGCAAGTCGTGGAGAAAGAAGATTCAATATTCATAGATTTTGCAATAGTTGCAGTATCTGGAAAGACGTCCTGTCTATAAAGGTTCTCATTTATCAATGACATGTAGAAGTCAAAGGTAGCTGCACTACTGTATTTGTTTAGTCTTGAAGACATGGTGGAAGAAGTACTCAGATCTTTTACTTAAGTGAAAGTACCAATACAACAATGTAAAAAATACTCCATTACAAGTAGTTAAGTACAGTAATTGAGTAAATTTACTTAGTTACTTTCCACCACTGCTTGTAGATCTTTCCACTCATTCAAAAATCTAAATCAGCATCCATCGGCATGCATATTTATACTGTCTCATACGTTTTTTACTGCCACTCTCATTGTAATTATTGTGCAAATTAGTGAAATATCTACTTCTTCGTGACAGAGTACAGAGTTGATTCTGAATTTGGTCAGTGTCTTGAATCTATTCAAATATTGTGGCAATTTCTTAGAGAAACATAAGGTTTGCATACAGACTGCAGACACCTACACAGACTCGTCGGCGTAGTATGGACACTCCATCTTAAATCCTCTCTCAATCATGGAATAGAACGTGTGATCCACTTTCATGCCTGGGTACGGAGTCACACCTGAGACCAACAGTTAGACAGACAGAGGTGGTGTTAATCCTTGTGCAGGAATTGATTGTGTGTTTTTAAATGTACTGCGCAGTGAGAGTGCTGGTGAAGGCTACCGAGAGAGAAGATCTCCCAGAGCAGAATGCCATAAGCCCAGACGTCACTCTTCATGGTGTATATCCCCTGAAAGGTACTCTCCGGTGCCATCCACTTCACTGGCAAACGCACCTGACAGACAGGAAATACATGTGTAATGTGTCAGAATTGATATCCATAATTTTGCAACCAATGAATGATGTAAAATAACATTGATAACAAGGATCATTGGACATACATTTCCTCTCACAACGTAGTTGGAGTCGTTGTCGATGTCCCGGGCCAGTCCAAAGTCACCAATTTTCACCAGTCTGCCCTTTGTCACTAACACGTTTCGAGCTGCCAGGTCTCGATGGATACACTGCAGACAGACATGAGTGTTGGAGGCCGACACTATGTGTCAACAGTTTTTCATTTATGTTTTATAATGTCCGTTTAAATCTGTCTAAAACAGGCCAGGAGATGGAGATATAATAGATGAGGAAAGTTTTTAAAAATGTTACAATCCGACACTGTATGTTTAAGAACATATTGTATGTATTGTATATTGGTGAATAGAGTCTCTCCCTTTGAAAAACAAATGGGCAGATTCTTTTTATTCAAAGTGCAACTAAATTATTTTTTATTATCAGTTAATCAGCATGAATGTTTATAAAATGTCAAAAAATAGTGAAAAATGTCTATAATAATTTCCTAAAGCCAAAGTTAATATCTTCAAATAGCTTCTTTTGTCTGATTAATAGTCCAAATGATAGATTTACTGTCACATAATGCAGAAAAACTGAGAAGCTAGAACTAGGGATTCTTTGGTATTTTACTTAAAAAATGACATTAATGATTCATTAATCATTAAAATAAATGTCAATAAGTTTTCTGTCGATTGAATAATCAACAATATTAAATCGACTAATCGTTTCAGCTCTAGTGATGTTGTGAATCATCAAAGCATGGAAACTGAAAAGCATCAGCTGTGTTTTTGTGTGTCTGCATAGAAAGTGTGGGGTTGACAGAGAGTTTCCACAGTGTGGTCCTTCGTCCCTTACGTTCTTGGAGGAGAGGAACTCCATGCCTTTGGCCACCTGGAAGGCGAAGCTGAGCAGGTCATCAAAGGTCAGGGCTTGCAGGTCCTCTGTCTGGTCATCTGGGTCTTCATAGATCTCTGGGTCTGCAGAGAAACTGGGATCAGTTAGGATCAACACGGAACCCATTTGCGCATCAATGAGCTGTAAGTATTAATATATTAGTTTTTATCTGTTTGACAACATGCATGTTCTGAATACAGATGTTATTTTTTCAACCTTCAAAGCTGTCCATTTCAATAGAGTTGAGGGTCACGAGGGCGATGTCCTCCTGCCCTCTGGTGGTAGAGGGGTGCATGGGCACATAATTGTCCACTGCTGTGTCTAGCGCGCTGACAAAACACAAACGTGATGGGATTGTTATTGTGATGTTTAACCAGACTTCCCACAGAGTCATTTTATAAATATGCCTGTACTTATATACCCTTTGTTGCCCTTATTGCCAAACTATTTCCACTACTGTTCTTCCCACCCCTTGCTTCCCCTTGTTCCCACCTAGAGCTTCTCTTGGGCTGCTGGTTGTGGTAAAGAATTCTGAAACGGTCCTTGTTGAAAGCATCAGTCACAGACTTGTGGTAGCCCTCTCTGTTTTTCTTTAGGTAGTTCAGTAGATCTCCATAACGGCAGTACTGGAAAATCAGGTATGTGGGTCCTGAATGGGGAAACCAAATAATATTTAGCATTTACAAGCACCATATAAACATTTAATGGTTTATAACACAATATACTATAGTTGTAAGCAGATATAAGGCTATTGTAAGTGTTTCTTTATGTACAGTATTTGTCAACAATTATAACCTCTCCTATGAATAATTTTTTTTATATTATCGTGACTGTGTTTTACAGTACTGTCAATCAATATCTGTTTCTACACCAACCTCCACTTATGGATGCCTACAGGAGGAGAAGACAAATACATAAATAAACACTTATATCTGCATTACAACTACATTATATTGTTTTAAACATTTATCAAACGTTTATATATTGCTTATGAAGCCAAACTTTGACATAGCCACCCACCTGCTTCAGGAAAAAATCTGATGCAATGAGTGTATACAAATTTGTTGTGCATGTGTGTAATTAGTGGTGTGTTATTAGTGGACTGTACCTCTATCTGTGCATGCCCCGAGCAGGTTAACAATGTTGGCATGGTTACCGATGTGAGTCAGCATCTTGAGCTCTGACATCAGTGCCTCCTTCTCCATCGTCTCGTGTTTCTCTGTCGGGGCAAACACCACATTAGCTACTGTACCTCCGTATAATTTTGCATTTCTCACACGGAATAAAAATATGAAACTCTGACCTTTAAGCATCTTGACGGCCACCTGCTGTGAGACTCCAGGCTTGTTAATGCCATAAGCTGTAGCCTGGACCACCCTGCCAAAAGCGCCAGAGCCCAGTTCTTTACCTGGGGAGGACACGAAACACTTCATTTAGATTTTTTCTCACAGGCAAGTATAACTTTATTGACACATTGTAATGAAAGTGGGAACAATAACGTAGAACAGTCTGGAAGTGGTGGAATGCAACTAAGTACATTTACTCAAGTATTGCACTTAGAGTTTTGAGGTTGTACTTAACTTGAGTATTTCCATTTCATGTGTCTATTCCATTAAATTTCAGAGCAAAATATTTTCTACTCCACTACATTTATTTGCTGTAGTTACTTTGAAGGGGCCCGACCCCTGGGTTGGGAACCACTAGTGTAAACTACCACACAGTATATGAAGTAGTTGTAGCGGTAAAATACTGCTTACACACTGATGCATCAGTATTAACTATATGATAATGTACCACAGGGGCAGATTTTCTACAAAACTAGTAGTTTTACATTTAATACTTTAAGTACATTTATCTGCTAATATCTTTGTACTTCTACTTAAGTAAGATTTTAATTGCAGAGTTTTTAAGTTAATATTGTTGTATTGGTACTTTTACTTATGTAAAGGACTTGAGTACTTCTTCCACCACTGTCTTCAATGCCAAACAAATAAAGTAATAGTCTGGTATCATGTCTAATGCCTGGTGTAATTCATACCCAGTTCCAGGTTCTCCCTGGGAAACTCCCATTTCAGGTTGTACTCAAAGTCCTTAAAGTTTATGTAGATGTAATCATTGTCATTGGGTCCAACCATCTGGATCATCTGAAGCTGGGGCTTATACTGGGGTTTCTATTGGAAACAAAAAGGGGTTGGCATCATGTCATCATGTGTATTTGTGTTTGTGTGTGTGTGTGTGTGTGTGTGTGTGTGTAAAATATATACCTTCTTTTTGACAAAGTACATGAGCACCACGATAACTACTGCCAAAGCCAGAAGCAGAAGTAAGCTGACTACTTTCAGCAGCATCAAGCTGCCATTATCATTATCTGCAGCACCTAAAAACAGTGATGAAGGACAGTTTCTAATGACAGTTATCAAAAAAAACAAGGCAATTCTTGATTTTGTAATGTGAAGTCGATCTTGCTACCTCTGGAGGCTTGAAGTGAAGATCGATGGTATATCGAGTATTGAGTTTGGCACCAGGAGCCAACTGAGTTTGTCAGGCAAAACCTTAAATGATGTCCTTCCACTAGATCCCTGCTCAGAGAGCTCTGGATTGTCTTGTTACAGAAGACATCAGAGTCTGTGCTAGAGGCATCTGGGATCTCGTTCCAGGAAGAGTCTGATTCATAACTGCTAGGAGACAAAGAGGAAATCTGAATCTGAGTGTGTTTGTGTGTGTGTGTGCAGGTGTGCAACGCCCTCTGACCTGAGCAGCTCTGACAGTGAGCATACCTGTCATTGGACGAAGGCCGAGACATCCAGGTATAATTTGCTGGCACAAGAGTCACAGTCTCAAAGGTGAAGATATTTTCAGTGGTGTTAATTCTGAATATGAACTTTGGCGTGTCTGAAACAAAGTCAGTGGACAATGAGCTTTACGTCACGACTTTAAAGTCATATAATTTTGCAGACGTTACATTACGAAAAACACACACAATAAATCTCTCTTACCCACAACACACACAGATATAGTCTTTGTTTCTTTTTGTCCTCCAGCCTCCAAGTGTAACTTATAATCTCCTGATGTGATTTGCTCACATAGCTTCACAGTCCTGAGAAGACAGTGTCAAAGCCAACATTCATGTGAAACCATCCAAATGTCATACCTCTTTAATAATATAGCTCAGATCATATGATTAATAGTAACTGTCTGTTAATGCTCGTAGAAAGACATTAAATGTTTGGTAAATTTCTACATGCTGATGGCCTTTGGCTAAATTTAAATAGAGTTCAGTTCCAGGAACATTGCGTCAACCTGTGTTTTGTCACCCAGTTGTCCCTGATGCATTTAGTCATAGTTTTATCAGGAGCTTCCCAGGAACAGTGCTGGAGAACAGGGTGGTAGGAAACACTGGCTTGCAAACAGGAGCTGGATGCATTCTGAGCTGGCATGATCTTGCTCTTATCCAGCTGAGAAGAGAGGAAACCTTCAGCTGAGGAAAAACAAGAATTATATCAGTACAAATGGTACAAACGGGCCTAAACGTTGGAACGAACAAGAACCGTTGGAACAGTTGAAATTACTACACATACAGAGAGAACGAGTAAGTAAGTTCTACTAACCTCGGACGTGAACGTAGACAGACTTAGTTTTGTTTTTTGGACTCCTGCAGGTATATGTGCCACTGTGCTCCACACTAACTGATTCTATGAACAGGTAGGCCATCTGACTTCCCTTATGTGTGTCATTTTTAATGCAGATCTTGGACAAAGAGATATAGTTGTTATGATTTGAATGGGAAAGATTAGTGTAGTAGTTTGTGATTTGTGTCTAATACTAAGGATTACTAAAATGGTAGGTTAGTTTTAAGTCAGGCAAATAATTCATTTTTGTTCACATGAAAAAGGACAATCTCAGTGGTCTCAGTAGGAATTACTGTACCTCCTTCTTGACTTTGGAAGAGCAGGCTAATGTGCTGGCATCCATTATTTTGTTGCCATTCTCCCACATGGGTCCCTCAAGGCTATATTGCATTCGACAGCGAAGCAGTAAAGACTGACCAGGGCTCAAAGTCACATCAGAAACCTCGTCATTTTTCATAAAGTCACTCTCTATGTCTGAAACACACAGTAGGGCCTCAAGTCACACAACACACTTGACAGTCAAGCAATTAATTAGATTACTTAGAGATAGTCCCTGGACTGTAAATTGCTTTTCTTCCGACCTTTTCAGATGGTTGAAGTCCAAAACTGAGCAAATTAGCTTGTGGCAGTAATCATTTATTATGGATAAATCTTTTGTAGGGTGTATTTCATGAATTTATTGACATATGTAATTACCATAGTCATACAGTTGGGAGCATTCTTGTCCTTCAGGATTAGAAGCACAGCACATCACTCCACTAGCAAAATAGAAAATGCTGGATATGGTGTTCAGTGTCTTTGGATTATTGTGTCTGTTCAGAAGGAGGAGAAACATCATTATGCGGGAAATCACACTATAATAAGAGGATTTTTAAGTTAGTGTCTGTAGACAACATTTGATAACATCTTACCCAGACCAAGTAACTGTGGGCTTTGGGCAGCCCTCCGACATGCACGTGAAAAACGGGGAAGTCCTTGGGACATCAGCGCGGTCCAGCGTCAGCTTTGGTTTTGTGGGACGTTCTAGAAAAACAAAAATATTACTACTGATTTATCAGCATCAAACAGTCCAGTGTTTGTTGGCTGTGTTGAGTGCTTAATGAGCATTGTAGTAGAGAGGTGTTACTCACTCATTACTACACGAAGAGACACAGTCATTGAGGACCTGGTCTCGTTGTTGGATTCACAAGTCAGTGTGTACTCCCCTGAATCTGTCTCAGAAAGCTTTGGTATGACCATGGAGTGACTCCCATTTCTGGTGAGGTTTAAGGAAAAGCTTCAGTTTAAATCATACACACTTAAGACAAAAGGGGCAAACCCTCCTAAATACACACATGGACATTCACTTACACTGTCAGTACTGGCGCTACTCCTCTGACCCAGTGGCAGACAGGGTATTCCGAGAAGTTCTCCAGGGCGATGATGATATTCTTACCAACACACACCTCTATGCTGACAGGACCAGATGCATTCAGATAGTCTGCTGGCACAAAACATGCCACCTAAAAGACAAGACTCACCCTTTAATCATCCTGCATTAAGTAGCATTTGGTGTGGTACCATGAAGATTTTGTTTAAATGTTGCAGGAACACAAAAAAAGACACGTAACATTGATAAGACAGGCATTGATATTTGATGCCTGTGGTTTAATTAGATATCACCTGCAGGACCAAGTATACTTGAATGTTTTAGTTTATGTACTACAAATCCCATGTTTTTTACATTAATGCTAACTGTTCAAGATTTAGATTTAGGCATTTTGACTTGTCACAGTGGAAAAACACAGGTGTTACTAATAACATTAACAATGGCTCCGTTCTATTTAACTGTCCCAGTAAGCCAGGACAGTGTGACAGTGAGCCAGCATGCACAACACAGGACCCTGAAACTGAAGCAGCTAAATGGAATTCAGTCATTATTCATTTTATTATTGACACTTGTGCTTTTCCTGACATGTCAAAATAATAACTTTAAAAACTTTTCTTATGTCTACTTTTACTGGTCTCCAAGCTGTCGCTACACTAAAATGACACATAAAGAAACAGACTTTAATAACATGTCATTACATGATAAACAAGCTATGACGGAATTAGTACTTTAAGACTTGCACATACATGCACTTGACAGCCAAACTGCAGCTCTATGTGTAAATACACACGCATTTTTTTGAATGCTATGTGTATTTTTTGCTACATGTATGTTTTTATTCTATGTGCACCTGTGTGAGCCAAGACAAAGACAAATTTTGTGACGGGACAATAAAGTTTTTCTGATTCTGATTGTGAAAATCTAAATGTATGTCCAACCCTATCTCTTCTAGACTTTATCCGAGATAATTTTTTAAGAATATTTAACTTTAATTCACATTCCGTGTACATTAACTGCAGCTCACCAAAGAATAGAAATGTTCCTCACCTCAGTAATATTTCAGAAATATACAGTAACTCAAAAAGACAAGTAGGTATATGTATGGGTAACGTGAATTGTTCAGTTCAAACATAGTGAGGAGCCTGGCAGCTTTTACCTCATGACTGGGTAGGCAGGGCTGATTCTGCGCTGCCACGCCATCAGAGCAGTGCAGCTCCACAGCGCACAGCAGGAGAACAGCTTCCAAAACAGAACATTTATAACTTTATTTCGGATGTTTGTATAAATTTACTGAATAGCATGAGGCAATTAAAAAAGGACATTTTATTTTAAAGAAATATATATATATGAGAAATGCAAATATTAAAACAAGTGCAAAGCAAAACAAGACACAATAATAATATTGGCATGAAGATAAGTGAATTGGTCAGTTTATGTGTTTTTAGTGGTTTACTTTATTGGTACACAGTATAGCAGATATACTATATTTTGAAACTAGACTATATTTTTTAAAGTAAATTTAAAACCTGATAAAGTCTGACTTTCAGTTATTTGGTTATTAGGGAGACACACACATACTACGGTTTAAATATTTTAGATTTCTTTACTCACTTTGTATGAAGTGTCAGCCTCTCAACACAAGTTAGCCACATTTGATCTATTCTTAATACTGCATTGTTGAACTTCAGCGGAATGTGATATGAACCAAATGTTTCATAATTAAACATTTGGTTCTGGGGTAGACTAATGATTCCCCAGAGATTTCATCTCCAAAAATGAAAAATAAAAGATATTATCCTGCCGTGATTTTTGAAAATATTAGGCTAAACAGCCGGAAAAATATATATATATTAATAAACATGCTTACATGAAGGCCTTAAATGTCACAGTCTTTTTTTTAATTACTCTGATCTGGCAGTGTCAATAACCCAGCCCATAGAACAGACGCTTGAAACTCACCCGCAATCATGTTTCTCTGCCTCCGCATTGATGCGCTCCTTCTGTCGGAGTTACATACTCATTACTGGGTCAGAGAGCGAAACTTTGCTGTAGCAGATGTGTGCGAGTAGCTTTTAAACAGGGGAAGTATCACTGGCAATGACGACGTTTTCAGCCACGCCTGGCTGCAATATTTAAAGTGTAAAAACCTTCTAAAAAAATAATTAATTTAAAATGAGCTAGAACATATTTATACTGGCACAAGGGAATAATAGCCTATAACATTATGGGAAATAAAATAGCCTACCATATGAACACAGCAATTTGCACGGAAGTCGCAATAAAGTCATTGGAGTGTTTATATTTGATAAGAAAGTAGCCTATAGAAGTGTTTTTTTCCTGTCGAGTAAAGATGGATTAACAATATTTGTTATGTAACCTAGTGGAAGCAGACAAATGCTGGTTAAAATAGTTTTTTATGTTTTCATCATTATCAACTTTTATTTCAGACTCATGGTCCATTCAGAAGACAGAGACAACATGCAACATACATTAAATAGAGAAAGAAAAACATATACAAATAGATACAAATAAATACAATTCAAATAAAATTGTCTTGATTTTACATTTCTTGCCCCATATGAATATTTTCAATTGATTTTTAATTTTTAATAAACTTCTCCTGCCTATTATTGTTTTGTTGTTGTTTTGTTGTTGTTGTGTTATGTTGTTGTGTGCTCATGCTTCTGTTTATTGTGCAGGCTGTAGGCTACTGTCAAGTGGCTGCAATCATATCAAGCAATGATCTGCTTCGGTTGCTGTAATCTAACGTAGATCATTATGGCATGGGGATTCATTCTAAATGTTAACCCAGCTGCTGAAAGCACAGACTGAAGAGCACTGAACCTGCAGAACTTGGCTCAAAAGACCTTTTACGCCTTCAGCTACATTAATCGTTTGAATTCACGATTTCGCCGTTCCGCAAGTTCAACTCGCAGTTCGCATTTGCAGCAGGTAAACTCTGTACGCCTGTACCCACAATGCAAAGCTATGCTAGCTGCTGCCTAGCAGAGGCAGAGCAGCCTGAATGCGAGCAAAAAAACAACAACAGGCTACTTTGCGAAGACGGCAGCTGCATGGATAGCGACAACAGCGACGACCAGGAGTCCACGCACGCAATTATATTTTCATAAACCAGCATGCATCTTAGCCTTATAATGTGAGTACTGCAGCGTCGTTAGTATTCTTCACCAGCTGAAGTGATATTTATTCGTTTCTTTAAGGGGAAACTGTTTGCAGGTTAGCTGGCTAGCTCGCTAGCTATCTGCGTCTCTCTATGTTTGAGTGTCTTCCGGCAGCAGCGGCGGCGGCAGCAGCGGTGCCATGAACAGTGGACTCCCAGCTTCAGCTGCTCCGCTTGGGGGTGCCGGGATACCCAATGTCAAGGTGAAATTTTGCCGATATTACGCGAAAGACAAGACCTGCTTTTATGGAGACGAGTGTCAGTTCCTACACGAGGATCCGTCCATGGCAAACCTTCCGCTGCACGGTGGCGGCGGGAGCCCCGTCCCGTTGTCCATGGCCGGGGGTGGCGGGACGCCAGCGGGGTATTCTCTCGGTAGCTCGGCGGCGGCCTGCCCGGGCGGCGGGGGACCGGGTGTTTCCAAGAAGAGTGACACATTGGGCCCTGCAGGCACTTCTCTCGAGGGGCAGCTGTTAACCAGTGAGTAACAATTACAGAAAGACAAGGCCTCACACGGGGTGACTGACTGTGACTTTACTTTTGGGCCTTGCTGGGCTTTGTTCAAATATAGCCCGAGGATTCACTGAGGCCTCACCTCAAAACAACGTGGGTTTCATTTACCTGCCAAACATCATCTAAAAGCCTTCTGTACGCCGCTAGCACAAACGGTGCTCTTTAGCTGTCTTGCGAGTAGCTTTTGTCTTCAGGTGGTATTAGTTATACTTTATAACAACGTGTAGCTAACATTATCCGTGCTTTTGCAGCTTACACGGAGGAGGCCTGCTGTTTTGTGTGACAGCTGTGAGTGGGCAGAAATCCGCGACCCACTAAAGCTAGCTAGTGTAGCTAATAGCCAGCTAGCGTTAGCTAAACTAGCGTTAAATTGATCGCTTATACCGACTTTAATGCGTTTGGCTTTGCCTTTAACGAGGCGTTATCCGCTGCAGTACTGATGCCGCTAGTTACCCCCCAGTTAAATGGTGTTTATGCGAACTGTAGTGTTGCTGTTAAGATGTAAGTGTAATGTTTGCTAACATTAGCGTAGCTGCGCTAGCTGTGTACTAGGCATTGTTTTTGCGTTGTGTTGTCGTGTTTTCCCAACGTAAACAGACAGTAAATAGCTAGCATTCATATGCAACTCAAAAGCTAACTACGTCCACGTATTACCTGAAACTGTTGCTAAAAAGTTTGTTGCTAAATGATACTCATAGTGAATATCGCCTTGTGGCAGGCTTTAATAGTGGCTCACTCAGCAGTTGTTGGACTGTTTACATGCTTTCTAACTAGCGTGTGATTGGTTAAGCAAACACTCAGTAGTGCTGACATTAACCTGCGTACTTCACCTTCTGATCGCTGTTAAAGTACTGAATTATCTCTGTTATATCGATCTCGCTGGAGGTAGCATTTGCTAAACTTCTGTTTCTTTCATCCACAGTCCCAGGGATGGAGGGCGCAACCCTGAGTGATGCCAATCTTACCAACTCTTACTTCAGCAGCAGCTTTATTGGGGTCAATGGGTTTGGAAGCCCAGCGGAGTCCAAATACTCAATGATGCAGGTACAAAGGGGACGGTGTAGCTATATGGTCAGTGAATACATGCTAGGGGTGGATCTAGAGAAATAGTCAATAGGTGGCATGGAGACTTTAGGGGTGGCTGAAATAAATATTTGCTGATTTAATCTCAAACAATCACATATGTCAATATTTGCTTGAAAAAGCCCTCAAAGATATTATAACTCAAAAACCTAAATTATTATGAGTAAAGCATTGCATATAAATATCTAAAGGTGGCATTAGAAATCAATAAATTGTTTTATTTCCAAATCTTCAGACATTTTTCAAAACACATATTGTCTTTCCATTGAACATAAACCCATCACTTAGCCTAAAATGTGGCCATAACAGATAATTAAATTAAATGATATGCATTAATTTATGCTTTAATGTGTTTTTTTTTAAAGTGATTGATCTAAATTAATGTTAATACTTATAATTATATATATATATTATTGTGTGTGTGTGTGTAATATACAATTACATTATAAAGTTTCAATCTCCTGCATACCCCTCAATGTTAGCCAACAGATTTCTGAAATAAGATTAAAAGTGATCTATAAATATGTCAATTCAAGCTTTCTTTGAGGGTTTAAATTTAGTTTAGTTAGTTAAGCCTTTATTTGTCCCTCAGTAGGGATGTTGCATTTAGCAACCGCAGGGGTAAAATTGGATCCTAGGTAGAGACCTACATATAAAGACGATATTCACCAGGTGTGCCACACATTTATAGTTGCCAATGATCCAAGATATAATACAGTGTATGTCCAGTAATGCTGATTAAACGACCTTTCTCTGAGCTTCAATTTCAACTCTCAGGTACTAAGCTTTGACTAAACTGTCACGGCATTGCTGACACGTGGATTTTTGTTTGGGTCTTGGAGCGAGTGGTTTTAGTGTTTTTTAAACTGGGAGCTTTTGTATGTTGCACTTGCATGACTGATTTGAAGTGTGGACATGTTTGTCTGCAGCTTGAGGAGTTTCAGAGATGTTGGTAGCTGCAGGCAATCTGGAGACACTCGTAAGCACCGTTATATTTGGGTTTAGTCAGATTTAATCTGTCCCTCACACAGTCAAACACGAGTTACTATTACTAAACAAAATGCGATTAAACAATATAACCCTGCCACTATCCATCTGGGGCTGTTCTATATTTCTATTCGTTGAAGTTGGCAACCCTACACTCACATTTAGCAGGGGAAAAAGCTACCAGCAGTAGTTGTGTTCCGCCAGTACAACCGGGACCAAGAGAGGCTGCATTGCCGGGAGAAAATGGAGCTGCTGCAGGGACAGTTAGCGGCAGCTTGGTGAAAGCGGACAGTTACCAACCCTGTGATCTCTCGCGGCTCGTGGCATCACACTGGCTATTTTATGAAAATAATCTGTTTTTGACCTTCTGTCTAGCACGCATCATCCTCCCTCATGAATATATGCAAAGTTGCAAAAACCTCCTGTTTGGGGAGGGGTAGAACTTAGGAGTCTACGGGAGCATCATGTCTTGCTCCATATATACATATACATTTTTTTATTTTGAATGTCAAAAGCTGGGTTGGCATGGTATTTGTTTGCGGTGGCAGCTGCCACCCAGGTAGATCCTCTCTGCAACATACAGCATGGCAAAAGCTGCTTTGAAAATTGACGTTAGTGGAGTCACATTACTGTTGTAGGTCCCCGTATAAACTGAAACACATTAGTTATTGAAATGTTTTGCACCTAGTTATGTGTTGTGTAGTTAGTTTAAAGTGTTTTATTTAAGTCCACACATTTAATCATAACACAGTAATATTTGGTGATAATTAATCGATAAAAATATACACATTGGAGTGCCTTCCGAAACACATCTGTTCTTGATGCTGCTCTCTTTAGCGAATGACCACCAGCAGCAGCTCTCCCAGTCTCCTCAACGATGGTGCCAAGAACTTCAGCCACAGCACACATGGTAAGACTCCTACTGTGCTCTGTAGAGCAGTATTCAGCACTCATCCATTGAATATTGAAAGCACCACTGCTCAACTCCTTACGCTCTTCGGTCCTCCACAGATCCAGTGAACTCCCCGGCATCCTCACTTTTCAGTGATTTTGGTGCTCTTAGCATTTCCCAAAGGAGAAAGGTGAGCACATAAGCATCCCGTCCAAGACAGGGAAATTATTTTAAAGTGATTTTAAAGTTCAGCAGATACTTGAAACCTAACTAGGATGACTTTAATTTCTATCTTCGTCTTTATTGCCTCTAACAGGAGTGGTAGATTTCATGTAACCATTATGTGTGCTTTCTTGTGCCATCAGACTCCTAACCCGGCAGCAAGTGAGTTCATCCCCAAGGGAGCTCCACGTATGGCCACCATGGCTCAGTCCACTGTCCAGGCCTTCCCCTCGCCTCTCTTCCCACATCCTGCCATCAGCAGCTCCACAGCTGCTGCGCTGGCTCCAGGTGAGGGGTTTTGGAGCATAACCAACTGAGAAATCACCCTCTATATCTGCTTTGCTCTACTTTCTACATGGCTCAGTTTTGTTTTCCGTGAAATTGTATAGTTTAGCAAGTTTGGGAATTCCCATTGAATATAGCACCACATGTGCTACTGTTGAAACAAAAGCAGCCCTTTTTGGCTGCTGTGCTACTTTCAAACATTTGATATGATTGCAGCCAGTGAATGCTGCATGCCCTTCCGTGAAGCAATGTTTCCGTTTGTCTCCAATTTCAGGCATGTCTCTGTCTGCGGGATCTTCTCCTCTCCACTCCCCAAAAATTACACCGCACACCTCACCTGCTCCTCGCCGGCGCAGTCACACCCCCAACCCTGCCAACTACATGGTGCCCACCACAGCATCTGACCAGGGCACTCACATAATCCAGAAAGAGACTGTAGGGGGGACCACCTACTTCTACACAGACAACACCCCGGCACCAATGGCTGGGATGGTATGTGCCGCATACAGCATCCTACTCTATATTTTAGTCAGTCACAGTAATTATGGCCAACTAGAGGTGGACATTTGGCTTCATTTGGCATTGTATAGCCTTCTTAACAGTTCATTCAAATACTGATAAGAGTTATGTTCCATCACATTCATTTATGTGTTATGAACTTTATAGTTGTAATCATTAATACCTGTATTCACACACTGGTTTTCATTTTTCAATAAATAGGAAGCTGTGTTTTTCTGGTTTCATCACAGGTGTTTCCTACTTATCATATCTATCCCCCCACTGCGCCCCATGTGGCTTACATGCAGCCGAAAGCCAATGCCCCGTCCTTCTTCATGGCTGACGAACTCCGACAGGTATTACCCACTCGCCCCTTCTGCTTTTTCACTAAATAACTCCCCTGTCTTCTTCTCTGGAGGTAATGTCTGATGCTCTTTTATTTCTCCTCCAGGAGTTGATAAACAGACATCTGATAACTATGGCCCAGATTGACCACTCAGAGAACCCAGGTAAAGGGTCTGCTCTGTTGTCACCACAAAGGGTTCTTATTTATCAAATAATGGACAGTTGAACCCAAAATCAAAAATACATATTTTTCCTCTTACCTGTAGTGCTATTTATCCATCTAGCTTATTTTGGTGTGAGTTGCTGAGTTTTTGAGATATAGGCCATAGAGATGTCTGCTTTTTTAAAAATGTTATATAATTATAAGATTATAAGTAGGAACATGAAACTGCTCACAACAAATCTGTCGCATATCTTGATTAACTGGGTCATGATTTCTGGAAAGAGACATTTCTGTTTTTGGCAACTTACACCAAAACAATCTAGATGGATAAATAGCACTACAGGTAAGAGGAAAAAAATGTGATGTTGATTTTGGGGTGAACTTAAACAAATGTGTCAGTCTATTGTAGTGTTGATTTCCTCATGTCATGTGGAGGACGTTGAAATATGTCTGTGGTCTCTGTGTGTTTTGCTTCCAGTTATATTATGGTATACATGTGTGAAAACAAATCATAGGAAATTCATAATCTAGTGCTGATGAAGTATTGGTCCAAATAACTAATTCTTCATATTTGCTATGGCCTTGAGCCTAATTAAAAGTTGTAGGTTTTGTTTTTGATTGTGTGTTTACGCAGTAGCGTGTTTCAATTTCTTCCTCTGAAACTACTTCTGTCTTTTGGCAGACGTACCGTCTGAGGTGGACAGCTACCACAGCCTGTTCCCCCTCGAGCCCCTCCCCCCACCAAACCGCATGCAGAAGACCAGCAACTTCAGCTACATCACCTCCTGTTATAAGGCGGTCAACAGCAAGGATGACCTGCCGTACTGCCTGAGGAGGATACATGGTAAGAAACGTGGTGATAAGAAATTGTCTTTCAAAATGTCACAACCAAATAGCCACTGTGAAAAATGATGTGACCATGTACACATGTGTACTTTATTTAATAAGTGAAAAGGCTGAGCGCGGCTAGCTCAGTCGGTAGAGCGCCTGCTCCACGTGTGAGGCTGTAGTCCTCATCGAGGTGGGCCCGGGGTCGACTCTAACCTGTGGCCTTTTGCTGCATGTCATCCCCCATCTCTCTCTGTCACCCATTTCCAGTCTCTTCGCTGTCTCTATCAATAAAGGTATAAAAAGCCCAAAAAATATACTTAAAAAAAAAAAAAAAGTAAAAAGGCAGCTGGCTGAGAAAATAACTATCCAGAGCATACCAAAATGTTTCAAAAATATAGCTAGAGCCACTAAAACTGCATTGGAAATAAGCAAAGTTATTTGCAGTATTTGAATACTTGTTCAGTTGAAACAGGTTTTCTCCTCCCTGGGAATAATCGTTAATTTGTTTTAACAAAAAATGTAATAAGACCATACCGTACCTACTTATAGGAATACATAAACATTGGAGCTCCCCTTCTTAAAAAGAAAATAATGCTTTGCTGTTGTGCAGAAAACAAACTTCATTACAGCTCTTGTTTGTTATTTTTGATGAGCAGTGCAGGGCATTCGTGAAGATTCCTCCCTTCCATTAGAATATACATGAAATGCATGTGTCGAGGGGTGCATATTTCAAGGTGGCGCAGGATGTTGTGATAGTATAAGATCAAATGTCTAATTGCCTATATGTCTGTTGTGTATCTTTTTAAAATGGTCCAGGTTTTCGCCTTGTTAACACCAAGTGCATGATGCTGGTGGACATGTGGAAGAAGATTCAGCACTCAAACTCTGTCACGCTGAGGGAGGTCTTCACCACGAAGGCCTTTGGAGACCATTGTGAGTGTTTATCACTTTTTATGTACAGGGCTTGTGTGTGAATTTAATTCCATGTTTGTGTCTTCTGGATGGGGTTAATTTTTTTTTTTTATATGACCCAGACCTAAAGTTGACCTGCTCCATAATTTTATTGATTGGTTTACATTTACCAATTTTGGTATTCAACCAAAAATGCTAAAATATGAGGCAGAGTGGTATACTTGTTGTTGCAGTGTAGCATTCGAGCCCTATTTAAGGTGGACATTTGTCACCAAAGGGTTGCTTTCTTAGCTCTCAAAAGTTAGTAGGAGCCCAAGGTTGGGGAAAATCAAGCTGGAGAGGGCGCTCCGAGTGTCGGGGTTAGTGAGAAAAGGAACTGAGTATCGTAAGCCTTACCCCTGCGTTATGATTGTGAGGTTCCACTACTACAGCGATTGAGCTCAAGTGCTAGAGGCAGCCATACGGGCGAAGATTGTCCATTTTGAGGGTAGCAGGATTTTCTTCTTCCAGGAAAACGTCGGGCTTTTGATGAGGCCAGGAAGAAGCGCCAGTTGATCGGGATACAGAATTATGGCTTAAATTATCCTGCAACTCTGAGGATCACCGTGAACGGCACTACCAAGTTTTTTTGACAAGCCTGAAGAAGCGATGACATTTATAAACACTCTGAGAGGAGAGGACAGTGTACCTGACGAATAAGCGTGAGTAGTCACGACCTTATTACTTAGCCAAAGGTCTACGATGAACAAGCTGAAAAAATATTCTCCTTTAACGTTAACTCATGTTTTGATAATGTTGAGGTGTATGGCTTATGTGCCCAATGATACTGGCCAATTGAAATGTCTGTTGGGGTAAGATAAGTTCATGGTTTTAGATGGCTAATGTTAGAGGCTGGAAGCCAGTATCATCATGAAGTAATGTTTTCGTACCAAAGACTTGTGGACCCTTTGGTTTTTTTGTCTTTTGCTCCATATCAAAACTGCAATTTGAGAAAAGAGTCGAATGCAGCCCATAGATAACCGAACTTTGCCGAACATAAGTGAAGGTACCCGGAGGTGGCCGAAGGATATCAGAAATGGACGAAAACGACTGGAAATGACCGAAAGCAGCAGAACATGACTGACAAGCCCTTTTATACAACCGTATTTACCTTTCATGCTGATTATATAGCATAGACTCAATAATCCTTTTTTTGCACATTGTTCTTTGTAAGAATCTTTTTTTTTTAGCATTTTCACTGTGGATTTATATAAATTACGTTTTATTATGGATACCACTTTACTTATTACAGTAGTTCGCTTAGTTATTTTTTTGTTTTTTCTTTTGGATATCCCAAGAAATATACATTATAAGGATGGGAGGTACAATAATTATTGAAAGAAAATCAGTCTGGAGGATATGGATATGTAGGGCTGACTAGTTTGTATCCTTATTAACAAACTGCTTCCATTTACACTAGAATCCTTTTATTAAGGATAATGCGATATATGCGTTATAAGAAAAGGGCGCCTACTTAGTGAAAATAATTCAATTTAAAATGTTTATGCTCTACCAGATCACCCTTCTGATCTTATAAGAGACTTTTTCAGACTAGTTGGACTGTCCTCAGTCAACTGCTGGCAGGACCTCAATTGTATATTAGACCCTCTCATATATAGATAGATTAATAATGTTCTTGTTCGCGATATCAGGAGTATTACAATATCGGAACATGCTTCTGTTTACTTAAAATTTTCACATGGGGAGGTCCAACAACGCTCAAAAAGATGGCACTTTAATACATAAATGACGCAAACAGTCCCGCAATGCAGTATCCCAAATTTGGTGTTGATAGAGTCAAAATCCAAAAAGTACATGTCCCTTACAGTTCAAATTATGCAAATTAGCAAACAATCCATCATGGGGGACTTTAATGGTCCAAGAGCTTTCTTTGTAGAGCATCTTGAGCTGGACTTGTATGAGAAATTTCAAGTCAAATTACAGTGTGAGGGGCATGGCCTTTCAAAAATTGCATTTTTGGGCCTTAATTACAACTCCACCATGTGGCCGATTGGCCTCATATTTCTATGGAAGCACACGCACATCATTTCCATTTATTGGGTCAAGTTTCGTGTTTCTAGCTCATTCCAGCACAAGGAAATTTGAGCCGCGGCATAAGACAAATAATAATAATATTAATAAACCGGTACAAAGCATAGATGAGTTTCAACCCCTTCGGGGCTAATAAGTCAGAGGCCATTGGGTCCAACATTAAACTTTACCAGCTAACTTCTCATTTTCGGTAAAGTAAATGATGCAAGCTTGCAAACGTGGGCACAAGACCTTGGGGTGGAGATAGATTAAGCTACAGGGACAGTATATGAGTGTATGCCTATAACATATCCATATGTAATAGAGCAAAGGATCTTAAATTCAGGTTGCTGTGGCGCCTTCCGATATCAGCTCAACTCAGAAATAAGATGGACCCAAAGAAATCGGCTCTGTGTATTAAGTGTAGTAAGGAGGTTGATAGTTTTATACACACCACATGGGTCTATTTGCATATTCTGGATTTCTGGGTGGAAGTAGTTTCACAGTTAAATTTGGTTTTCAATAAATAATTTGGATTTGGATCATTATTCCTTCTGTTAGGAATGCAAAATCTTCAAATCAAAGGGACTTACAGACAAAAATGGCTGAATGTGTTAACCTATGCTGAAAGTAAAAGCATATTGCTAAAATGGATTTCAAATAAGCCACCAACAGTCCTGGGATGGCATATGGTAATATTCAACCTATTATTATAGATACTTCCTAGACCAAGGAATGATGGCTGAATGCTGAGGGGAGACTTTGTTGTGTGTATTTTTTTAATATTGTTTTATTTATGATATCCCACCGTGCTTGTGAACTAAGACTGTGCTGTGCTATGTGTACAATTTTAGAAGGATTGTGGTGTTAGGGGAGGGGACTTTTCTGTATGTATGAATAAGACACAGTGAATGCATAATTAATAATAAAGATATGTTTAAAAACTTAGCAGCAGCAATGAAGTACACAGTTGGCTCATAGAAACAACGGTTTTGTATTTTATTCTCCCATTTGATTGTCTCGTGATGGTAAACTCTTTCGGGAGTAGTACAATGCAGGATAGAGTGTCAATAATTGGATATATAATGGTATTTATAGCTTTTAGGCTGTTGCTAATTGTTTAGTTTTCTGAGCCCTAACTCTTTCTTTTACATCTTCTTGTCCTGTTAGCGTTGGTGTTCTCCTATGACTTCCATGCGGGTGCAGAAACCATGTTCAGCAGACACTTCAATGACCCAGCAGCAGACTCGTACTTTACTAAGAGGAAGTGGGGTGAGTTGGTCCCTTTCAGTGTTTTTGTTTCCTTCACACTGAAATAGACCCAGCATCACCTCCGATGCCCCTCTGCTTCACACATTTTGAGTTTGTTTGCTAATGAGGTCATCAGCATAGGTATATTTCGGTGTTTGTTTTCATGTTTGCATTGCATGTGGTTTTGCTTACATCCGACATTTGATGGCTTAGATTGTTTGTATGTATAAAACAACTTGGCTGACTTAAAATAGACACCTTTTCCAATACCGGTACGTTTAAAGGTGTAAAACCCTCGTAGATGTCTGAAGCTTCAAAGAAGATTCAGTTGTTTGGAGTCTGTAAAGTGTCCTAGTTTGACAGTTAGCATGTGTGTGTCTGTGCAAGAGAGACATGGGGACTTGGAGGAAACTGTGGCTGAAACTGCGGCTAGGGCAGGTGCTGTAGGGCCTACCTACAGGAATGAGGAAGCCAAACCATTCTGACCTTGAGCTTTGTTTAGTCTGTAGCAACACTAATAACAACCCATAATGTATGAATTGCACAGGAGAACATACTGAAAAATGCCTCAAAAACACTGGATCACATAGCGCCAATGCATTTCTTTCTGGAGTAGCCTTCAGGGAAACAAACACATTGGCCTACTAAGTGTGAAATTGTGGCTTTAGTTGCGCAGTCCACACCCCAACACTCGCCTGAGTAATATAACCCAACCTTATGTTTGTGGTAAGAGTAGCAGAATATTACAAGTAAGAAAAGGTTCGGAGCCGATAATAAACATGATTACTGGGAACTGTGAGCTGAATTTCCTCTCATTTATATTTTTCATACTAGAGCTGATATGTTTAGTCAATTGACAAAAAAATGTATCAGCAATTATTTTTAAGAATAGGTTTAAAGTCATTTTTAAAGCAATAATCCCAGACATCCCAGAGATCCAGCTTCTCAATTGTGAGGATTTCACTTTTATATAATTGTAAACTGAATATTTTGGGGTTTTAGGCTGTTGGTCAGACAAATATGTAATTTGAAGACCTCACCTTGGGTTTTAGGAAACTTTGATGGGTATATTTCACTATTATTATCTGACATTATAGAGACAAAACAATAATTTGACTAGTTGAGAAAATAATCGGAAGATTAATCACTAAGGTTAGGTTAGATTGACTGAAAATGACGTCCCTTACTGACATCACAGCTGTGAGAGACCGTTTTCCTGAAGTTTGCCAATGAAGTTGATGACCGTTTTCTAACCCTTCAGGCTATGTTTGTGTGATAAAGCATGTCTTCATGTGCAGGACAACATGAACCTCCCCCGCCACGGCAGCATGCAGGTCTGCTTCCTGAGTCCCTGATCTGGGCCTACATTGTCCAGCTCAGCTCGGCCCTGCGCACCATCCACACTGCCGGCCTGGCCTGCCGTGTCATGGACCCCAGCAAGATTCTTATTACTGGCAAGACCAGGTATAAATACCACAGCAGACATTTCATAATTCTGCATGTGTTGATGAATGTTGTTGATTAGAGCCTGTGGCACATAACCGTAAATGGTGGTGTTCAGATCAGCATGAATTTCAATTTACAGCTAAGAAAGTGTAGATATGACTGTTGACTGTGAATGCATGAAAAGCAGAAGAGTATTTTCAGTTCAGGCTTACTTTTTTTTCACAACCATGTGGTTGTGCACACTCCATACAGACATGCGTCCTGTTGACAATAATGGTCTCTTATTTCTGCAGGTTACGGGTGAACTGTGTTGGGGTGTTTGATGTCTTAACGTTTGACAACAGTCAGACCAATCATCTTGCCCTAATGCCACAGTACCAGGTACTTCCTATGATTTAGTTTGTGGTCAGTTACACATGAATATACATTACAGAAGAGTTGTACAGCATGTGCTAATGAAGAGAGTTACAGCTCATCTATTTAACAACTTCAGCATGGGTGGTTAAAGCTCTTCTCAAAATGGGATCTCACATCATTGATGTGTATTTTTGTGATGTGTGTGTTTTGTTGTGTAGCAAGCAGACCTAGTGTCGCTGGGCAAGGTGGTGCTGGCGTTGGCATGTAACTCCCTGGCTGGCATTCAAAGGGAGAACCTGCAGAAGGCCATGGAGCTGGTGTCCATCAACTACTCTTCAGACCTCAAGAACCTCATTCTGTAAGAACTGTTAACAGTCTCATATCCAAATGCTGTTGATCAAGTACATCAGTTCATCTTCTCACCTGTTGGCAACAAGCAACTTCCTTCATTTTCCTCTGGCTGCAAGGCATAGTCCCATGTTTGCATGCTGCCACAAGGCTGTAACTTTGCCACAAACGATCCCTTTTGCCTTTGAGAAGTCAGCCCAGGGCATGCTGTCTGTGAGGAATGAAGGGTTTTAAACCAAGTTTTGATAAACAACATTGTAAAATGCAGTACAATTACCCAATTTTGCAACTAATATTACTATGCATTAACAGCATAAACCCTCAAGTTAGGATTGTAATCAAAGCGCCAAATACTTTGGCTTGGGATACAAATTATATTATAAAAATTTTTTTTAAACAGTTTCAGTGTCAACAGCAGTCAGGTATACTTTATCTGATTAATTATTTTCTCTGAAGACATTGCAACAGCAGTTGTGATTTTCTGTCTGCACTTACTGTATTGCTGCATTTCTTGTAGGCTAAAGTTAATAAAGAGGCATAATCAGTATGACCATATTCTGTTTTTGAAGGAGCTGAGAATATGTCGAAGACTGTTATTCAGGTTATTTCTGATCTAGAACTGTGAAGTCAAAGGCAAATTAACTTGCTGTAATTAGAGTAAGTCCAGTTGCCTTTGACTTAGCACTTCTAGATACTGTATAGGAGTTGAGGACTGACCTTTATGTCTTGACAAGACTGATGCTTTTATACTTTAAACTTCTGAACAGTGTGCTTATACGACATCCCAAAGGTGGTTTGATCAATTCACTGTACTTTGTACTGTACTGTGATACATGATCGTATAGTCACCCAACCATCATAAATCTATTTAAAAGCCACGTGTTACAAATCCAAACTAGGCCATCAGACAAATCTGCAATCTGATTGACATGAAGTAGGTATACCTGCTAAGTTAAAGCTTTACACTTAGAAAATAGGTTTGTTTGAAAGGATTTTTCTTGTCCAACTTAGTCTGTAGTTGGCCCATAAAAAATGATTCTGAAACTGACAATTATAAATAGAACCGCTCAGGTTGTTTGAGCAGTGTTTACATTATTGCCTTTGGTATATGAGTAGAGCAGAATGTGAATATCCCCCAAAAAAGGCTGCTGGCATCAAAGCATATGTTGTTACATATGTTGTTTACTCGTAGAAGGGTGGGTCAGTGACATTGCACGTTGTTCTGCCTTTCCAACTAACTTGAAGGCAAATGGATGTTTTTGTGTATGTGCAGGTATCTGCTGACTGAACAGTCTCGCCTGCGCAGCGTCAATGACATCATGCCGATGATTGGAGCTCGATTCTACACACAACTGGACGCATCGCAGATGAGGAATGATGTCATTGAGGAGGACCTGGCCAAGGTATTTGAAAGGGCACTACATGTTTGTCGAGGAATATTTAAAAAGAAAACTCTTAAAGGGAGTGTTTGCGTCTCCGAAGAGGAAGCATGCACGAGAATACATGATTCAGTCGTGTTTTCAGGCTGATATTCTTGAGTTGGGGCCAGAAAAGGGGCATTTTTTTGGTGCACTAAGAGGGAAGTTGTGTGCACACACAGGATGTTGTACAGTATATTGTAGGTTTTGCACTCTTGTCTTGAATTTAGTTTCACCATGTTAGTGTGAATGTGTGAAACAACCAACCCTTAACCAACTTGATCTTTCTTCTTGTTAATGCCCCAACTTCCCCTTTACAAACGGACTCTGTGCACATCCACCAAACAAATTCATTTTGTGTTGGTGTTTTTACCTGTAACTGCAAATGATGATTTCTGATTCTGCCTTTATTAGATGTCCAGAGGGTCTCACAAGAGACACATGAAGATTAGAGCAAGGAAATAGCCCTCGCTAGTAATAAACATAGAGTAGCTTTTCTGGCCAAACCTGCTTATGATCTGCTGATATCTGTGCTGGTGGGGAGAGTGTAAGCATCTCTTGTTTATCAGGCCATCTCTGCATTATGAATGTGTGTCTGCATGCAGGGAATAATAGCTGTGTTGCATATTTGTCTGGTGAGCCTTTTTGTTGACAAAAGCTTGAGCCTTTTTATAGATTTTGAAAGACGAATCACAAAGTCTGTATGGAAACCAAGAAGAACACACGGTGTTTCTCGTCCCTTTTATCAGTCTTAACAAAATTCTTCTGGGCCATAGCATGTGGTAGGATTTCATGTAAAAGGTAGGGCTGCCATGATGGCTGCGTCATTGCAGCACCACTGTTGTGTCAATCTGTTGGCTGTGGTTAGAGATGTTTCCAGAACCCATTACCAAGACATGTTTGACTTTGGACTTTCCAAACAAATAGATGTTTTGAATATGAGATGCAATTATCCTCATGTTTTTTTCCCTCCACTAAGTAGAGCACGGACCTAAGATTAAATAAATTCAGATGCAAGTAATTACAAGACCATAAAAATGCCTTGTGTGCATTTAGTGTCCTCTGTTTTGCCATGCAACAAACACCAAGTGTTGGAGCCAATGTGGAAGTGCCTTAAGACGCTGCCTCCAGATGCTGGCTCCAAAAAGACACCACCTGTATGCAAAAGAAAGATGATCTTAAATTGTTGTTAGAAATCCAATGTTGGTAAACTTTGTCCCCCACAAGAATCTAGTCTACTTTATTACTCCAACATGGTAGGTTGATTGGTTTTCAATACTTTTCACTTTGTCCAACAGTGCAGAAAACGTTTGACAGGGTGAGACAGGCAGAGAGGAGGAAGAGAAAGGAGAGGCAGGAGTAAATTATATCTGCAGAGGTGGAAGGTGAGCTACAACTTGACAATAATCTGATGTAAAGTAAAAAAACATCAAGTTTTTGACAAATCTGTACGTGCCCGTCTTTTACAATATTACAGCAGCCAGCTCTCTAAACATTGAAATACAATAGCTGACCTATCTCTCTTTTAGTTGACAGTTGGTTTTGATGTTTGAGCTTTTTGGATTCATCAGAGATGTTGGAGCTGGTCACTGTTTTCTTGGATTTCTATTAATAATCAGATGAGACTGCATTAAAAAATGGCTGTATTTCAAAGAAAGTGCTGCTTCTTCTGGTTGACTTTCAGTAAGGAGGAAGTGTCTTCTGGAATCTGTGAGAAACAGGGTCCTAGCACCATGTATGGACAGAAAGTCAAGTGACAGAGGTTTCAGTTTCTGACAGTGTTCCCCGCAGGGATGAGTAGTCTTGTTATTTTAAAGGGGTCCATTGTAAGAAGGAATTGTCCCATACGCCTCTGCATTTTAATTTTTGAAATGTTGGTTCATTCTTCATTCATTTGCGTGTTTGCATAGTTATTTAAATTTATTTGTCCCTCAACCTGCAGTGTCAGCATACCTCATAGCATTGCTTTCTCTGTACAACTGTAGTAATGGAAAATCATAATCCCAACAGCCCTAAAGCAGTGTTAATTGCTTAGTGTAAATGGGCATGTGTTTTTGTTTTTCAAGTTGAATTGTGCTGCCTCCCAAAGCCTCCAGCAGCAGAATATCTCCCTCACTTGGTGCCAAAAAAGTTTGTTACTTCATGTTTGTGCCATTTTAAGTCTGTTAAGAAAATGTTATACTATAAAGTTTAAAGTCTTAAAGGTTTTTACATTTCAAGTCAGTGATTCAACCTTACTGAATTCCACCAGTATCTGTTCTGCACAACTGCCCAAAAAACCTCGTTAAGTAAGCTGATTTCCATTTTTCTGAAAATGTTTGGAACCGCTGGAGCGTCCACAGTTCGATTCCGGCCGGTGTTGCGTGCCATACCCTTCTCTCTCCCCCTGTTTCCTGCCTGCCTCTTCACTACTGACTGTCCAATAATGAAAAAATGATGTATAAAAAAGCTTGTGGGACTGTTGAACATAAACCATAGTTTATTTGCAGGAGGTGCAAAACGGCCGTCTCTTCCGCCTGTTGGCCAAACTGGGCACCATCAACGAGCGGCCAGAGTAAGTAGCACTTGTGTAAAGATCCACCAGTATGTGTGATTTGTGCTTCTGCTACTACTCTGTCACCTTGTGTTGTGTGAATCAGGTTTCAGAAGGACCCGACGTGGTCGGAGACAGGCGACCGCTACCTGTTGAAGCTTTTCCGGGATCACCTGTTTCACCAGGTGACAGAAGCTGGGACGCCCTGGATCGACCTCAGCCACATTGTCTCCTGCCTCAACAAAGTCAGTGAGCTTTATTTCTTCTCTTTTAAAAAAAAAAAAAAATTATATTAACATGCAGGAAGTAGTTGTCCATTATAAGGAGCAGTTTAATGTGTATGAATTGGGTAAAGTGGCCTATTTTCAGAAATCTGTTCATGCTTCATATGCAGCGGCTAAAAACATGCATGCACGTGCCAACTGTTTGCATGAGAGTAAAAGTAGGTCTACTATTGGCCTATTTCCATCAGTGACATTTGGTTATGAGCTGGTCATGAGCAGGAGCAGCAGCAGCAGAAGTGACAGTCTCTCAACACTTTTGAACTAGTTTATTAGGCCATTTTCTACTTTGCCTTCCAGAGCTAAATATATATAATTTAGAACCGCGTGTTAAACTGCAGCGAACAATCAACATGACATCTTACTCTCCACCTATTTCCTTGCTTAAAATTCGGGCTTCAACTAACACTTGTTTTCATCATCGATTAATCTGACTATTCTTTTTTAAATTTATTTATTGAATAGTGTGACCAAAAAGTGACAAACATACTGGACAGACATTAAAAAAGCAGCTACAATGATGAATGTGATTATGATAACAGGGAGTAGAGATTATGTTAGATTAAGCTGGGTTTGTTTTGGTAATATATATGTGTGTGTGTGTTTTGTATGAGAGGCAGGTTAGTGTGCAGAGTAAGGCATGTGTGGCGGAGAAACAGAAGAGGGACATAGTGTTAATGTTATAGTGATAATAAATTATGATGTAATGACAATATCATTATTATAATAATATAATAGTCACTATATACAGTATAATATAATAATTACATTTATACAGCAATGAGGAGTGAAGATTCTTTTTTTTGATTAATCTTTTAGCCCAAAAAGTTTAGAAAAGAATGAAAAATCAGAATTTCCTAAAGCCCAAGGTGATGTCCAAAACCCAAAGATAAAGAGCTCAGTATCACATAAGTTAAAGAAAAGCAGAAAATCCTCACATGAGAATCTGTAACTACAGAATATTTGATAGTTTTGTTTAGTTTTTGTTTTTTTGGCTTGTCAAATATTTGCTGATTGATTTACTGACAACTGACTAATCGGTTAATCATCTAATGGTTGCAGCGCTACTTAAAATCCTTAAAGATATTTACTCTAAGAAGTTCTCTTTTAAAATCACAGAAAATATTGGTGTTTTTGACTGTATCTTGCTGTGTTGACACAGCTGGACGGTGGCGTTCCTGAGAAGATCAGCCTGGTGTCTCGGGATGAGAAAAGTGTCCTGGTTGTGACCTACTCGGACCTGAAGCGCTGCTTCGACAGCACCTTCCAGGAGCTGCAGGCTGCAGCCTCCGGTTCTCTGTAGCGCCCTCTTTGGCCCGGGGTGGGACTGCCCGGACCTGGAGCACAACTATTGCACTACAGGGGAGGACCAGGCTCATGGAGATGACATCAGCATGGCGAAGGCAGCGGGGCAGGGCTTCGTGAACCTCAGTCACATACACTGACCCTGTCACACCAGGAAGGCTTTTTCTAAAGTGTATTTTTTTTTTAGTTTTCCTAAACCCCGCAGCTGAAAATCGTAAAACAAAAGGAAAAAAAAAAAAGGAAAAAGGACAAATACAGAAGCTGTGATGGACGAGTACGATGACATTTTTTTAGATTTGGGGAACAAAACGAGAAACAAACCATGAGGTTTTGAACTTTTTTCCTGCTTTTATTGTTTATTTCTACAATTGGGGGTTTATTTTTCACAGGAGGATGCACTAAGATTTTAATTTTTTTGTTAATTTTTGTTATTTTTATGAATACGTGTGAGTGGCTTACAGGATGTACAGAGAGAGCTAAAGTCACACACACGGACATAAATAACAGAGCAAATTAAGAATGAAAACAAACAAACAACAAAAAGAAACCCAGCTTTTCTATTGACTCCTCTCTCTTCCCTCTGGAGACCACACCCCTTCATTCTGACGCACTAGGAGACGGGACACACCACTCGAGGCTTTTATTCGGGCGGGATGGCACCTGTTTTACGAAATGGGCTGGCCCACCTTTGCCTTGGTTGTTGGTTCCCCCTCAGAAAGGACAAACCACTTGGGTGGGTGGGAAGGATTGTTGAAACTGGAAAAATAAATGGATTTCTGACATTTTAGTTCAGGAGATTGTGGAACATCAGGCTCATAAATGTGGGTGGGGGGGCTAGCATGGACTGGGATTAGGGGTATTAAATGTGGTTTTTGTTGGCACTGAGGAAGGGGTGTCTTCTCCTGATGCCATCTACCAAGTGTTTGTTACATATGCAGCAACCACCTTTGGTTTATGGACGCTATCTTAACATAAACTGCTCAAGGATGGGTCATTTTGGTTTGGCTGTCCAGCACTTGGGTGTAGCCCTTGGGTGGGGCTTCTGTTGAGGTGGAGCCACAGCTGCCTCTTTGTGGAATGTCCTTTATTTTGTCCCCCACTCGTCCCCAACTTCCCTTTTCTCTGTCTCTCTCTTACTCTGCTTTTATCCAAAACTTCACTTCCCCTCAGGGGGTTTTTGGCCCCTCGACATTTGAGAAAAAGTGATGCTTTTTGTGAATTTTTGTTAGCTAGTTTTTCTCTTTGCTCAGATATTGTGCAGGAATGCATGATGGGAAATGGGAGGGCAGTTAATTTTTGCCTCAATTCAACTCTTTATTATTCTGTGGACCAATTCCAGCAGGGGTTTAGGGAAATGGGAAGGGACGGAGGGCGAAGGAGAGAACAGGGCACCAACTAGTTTTTTTGCTTTTTGTTTGTTTTATTTGACTTTTAAAGCTCATGATACACAAATTTGCTGGAGACAAAGCAGTGGAGCGGGCTGTTGCACTCACTGGCTTGGATTTCTCTCAGGATGACAAACAGCTGGAAGGGCCCAATGATTGAATGTGTTTGGCTGTCATTGGCCGCCCCCTGTCCAGTTAGATAGATGAGCTACAGTGGAGTGGGTGGGGACATTTTCAGACTGAGGTTTAAGCAAGGTAACAGCATTGTGGAGATCATGCTATGAGGGATTTCATGTTGTCCTTAAGCACAGTTGATATTCCGCTAATGAATTAAATCTCTTGTTCTTCAAATTGACTGAATGAATTTGGTGCAAACCTGCTTCACCCAGGTAAAGAGATCAATCCAAGCTGTCAAACCTCAGTTCTCAGTAGCTTTTGTCACATGTATGAACCACACTGTCCGATAAGAGACAAATCAAGGTGAACGGCATAAACGAGAACAGTGTCCTGCTTGCAGTCGGTAATCCTCTCAAAGTTGTCATGGAAGTCGATCAGTCTGTACTTGGGGGCAACAAACCTGCAGGGAGCTGGCTGTGTTAGATCATGTACTACTTCCTGTTTTAGTAAAATGAACAGACAAAAACATATTTGGTGAATGTGGTGCTTTAGAAAACCCCCAACCCCCCCACCCCCACTCGGCCAACATAAGGTCAGTGCTCATATCACCATCTTCCACATCATGACACACACACACACTCCAGTTAATATTAGTGATGACCATCTTCTCCTCCACATCAACAACCACCATCTTAGTATGTTTTATGCCCCTCTTGTGTTCATTGTCTCAAATTTTGCAATATTTGTGTGTACAGCAGTATTTTAATAAAGAATACCAAAACTGATACATGCAGGATCTTGTCTTTTTGTCAAATGGGGACATTACAGCTTTGAATCTATAAATGAAAACTTGTTTATAGGAACATAAAAACACTGTTATATGGGTTGGATTTTACTATTATTAATTATAATTACATTCTTCAAAAAAACTAAAAATAGAACATCAAAGTTCGTTTTTAGAAAATGTTTAGATATAGTCCTTCCTCACTTACTGCAGTGTGAGATGGCTGTATCACGACTAATGATTTAGCTGCCGTGATTAATCGTTCTGTCTATATATTGTCTTCAAATGTTCAAATCTTGTTTTGTCTCCCCAACAGTCCGAAAAGCAGCAAATCTTCCCAATTGAGAAGCTGGAACTTGGGAATGTTTGGTATTTTTGTTTGAAAAAATAGTTGCCAATTAATTTTTTTGTCTAAGGGAAAGGACACATTAATTGATCTTCATGCATTCAATATTTTTTGTAAATAAAAATATATAGCAAAAAAACAGCATGAGAACATATATTATGTTTTTGTCAATTCTGAATGTCTTGATTTGTTTCTATGTCAAACGATACTTAATATAGAATTAAATATACACTCAGGCGCCAGTTTATTAGGTATATCTAGCTAAAACCAATGTAGTCTAAGAACATCCCTGCAATTAATTCTATGTTCAAGAAGGTTATAAGGTTTTTGTTAACAGTTTAGTGAGATGATTCAACTGTTTGGTGTTTCTAATATTAAACGCCCGCATAGATACTGTTGGGGTGGCCCAATCAGCACCTCTCTAAAACACTGTCAATAAAACGGAATATTATAACCTATACCTAGCTGTACCTAATAAACTGGTATCTGAGTGTATATTTACATTCACAAAACAAGATACAGACATTATGTTTAAGGCACAGAGATGATTAAAAAGTGACTCTATCCATGAAATGATTACAGCATTAAAATAAATACAGATAGATACATCCTGTCTATTCAGTGGATAATAACTTTTTTCCAGCATATAGTAGCTAGGCCTGTCACGATAATTACTTTATCACCTTATTTAGGTCAGCAAAAATTATCAAGGGTCGATCCATATATCGTACGATATTGCCCATTGTGTTTACATGGTGTTTATTTGGATAAGAATGTCACCAACATTTTAACCAACATGATGCCAGAATAAACAGCAGGGTTTTACATTATAAGACTTGGGCTTAACGCCTGAGCGTTTTTTTTCACAGCGCCTGAGCTGAATGTAACGGAATAAAATCTGCTGAGTCAGAGACATGTTTTGCTGTCATTTCTGGTCGCGCTGCTTCTTTCCTCTCGTCATCTGCTCTCTGTGTCTTAGGTTCACCATGGGCAGGGCTCAGGCAGCTTAAAAGTTCACTGCTCTTTGAAAGGGTGTACTTGCATTGATATGCCATTATATTATCATTATATCAGTGGCATAAAATGGTCTTTAAAATAACAATGATATCATTTATCACCCTTTTTTTCTGGGAAAATATTATCATCCAATAAAAGTAGTTATCATGACAGGCCCAATAGTAGCCATGTAGGAGAAACTATTTCATACAGCAGTGTTCCTCTTCACAAAGCATGAGGTACCAATACAATAAGCACTAATAGTTGTTGGTCACTAAATACATTCTGCATAACTGCATGTGATAAGTACTACCAAGGAATACTTAGCTGCTCTTGGAAGGGGTTATGTGTGGTAATGCAAGATAATACTTGGTAATACTGAAGAGGTTTGTTGTACAACAGCATATGGTTTAAGCAAAGAGGTGTTTTGTGTCTAATCAAGAGAAACGTTTTAAAGTTTGGTTGAAGGAGGAAAAGGAAAAACGCGTAAGAGGAAGAGGACAGAAGAATGCATGCAGGTATTATAATGAGGTAGAGGATGCAAACAGCACAGTTGAAAAGCAGAATAAGTTCTGACTGAGTAAAAATGATGAGCAGGTGATAGAGCAGATTCTAGAGGGAGGGGTAGAGAAAAGCAGAGTTGTAGTCCGGAGGAGGGGAGCCACCTTCCTCAGACTCCCAATCACATGGCAAGATAGCCGGCTTGTCGTCACGGAGACCTGTGATGTCATTGCATAGGAAAGGCACCTGGTTGTCACGGCACTTAGTGAAGGAAAAGAACCTAAACACGAAAAATACACAAATGGAGAGTCTTTATCTTGTTTGTTATGCATTAAGGGAATGTACTGCGTTGACTGATTCTTGAATGATTTGTAATATGTCACTGTCATGCATTTAAAACATCCACGCATCCTTAAAATGTCTGTATGACAAGTATTTTACTGAACAATGGGGGCTTGATTTAAAAAAGTAGTATTTTGCCTCATAGAATCAACATGTCTGCACGGTTTCTCACAGACCAGCAGCAGATTGTAATCTCTGTATTAATCTCAAGTCAAGGGGTTAGAGGTCAGAGATTAGATGCCACCACCTGCTGAGTTTCCTGTTCTTGGTGCCATTATTCCACGTCAGATGCTTCAGCTCCTCAGAAGGCAGGACCATGCCGCTGTCGCTCTGTTCGTCCTACAACAGAGACGATGCAAACATGCAGCTTATCAGAGAGTTCATGGGTTTTTTGAAAATTCAGATTTGTTTGTGGCTCTGTTTTTATCGTTTGTCATCTGTTAAAGTGAGGAAGCACTTTTGTCTCATCCCGTCTGTGTGTGTTTGCATGCATGCGAGCGGAAGTGAAGGTGCTCTCTTACGTAAGGGCTGTCTGGCTCTTCGCAGGGCAGTTCCTCAAACGTCTGAAGTGTGGCCATACCCCTCATGTAACTGGATGGATTGGATTCAGATTCAAAACAAGAATTGGACATTTCTCTACTTTCTCAACCTGTTTCCTGTCGTTTCTGAATTTAGTTTCAGTTACCTCACACAGCTCTCTCCAGTCACTTTCACATCTGCACCTGCCATTTTTCTCCTTTTATTGAAGTTATTATACTACTACAGCATTTCTCTACCATACTTGCTCACTCACACATTCAAAGTGTGCTGGTTCAGAACTACATGCTGTATACTAAATTGCGTAATATTTTCATTTCTCTCTCATGTTTCCTTACCTCAGGTTTGTGACTGCAAGCAAGTTTTCTTTGAAGGTCTCGCTGCAACCAGTGACTCCAGTCATGAAAGATCTCAGAGGAATATAATCCTTCCCTTCCTGTTAAAGAGAAGAAACAAAATGAGCTAT
>CM022493.1:14583518-14736009 GCA_011952105.1 Coreoperca whiteheadi
TATATAAAGTGTACCTAATTTGAGCCGCTCCTGAGGGAACTCCCATTGGTTGGGGTCATACTGCAGTCTCTCACACTGTTCCTCTATTGGCCCATCTCCTGAGTCCATAATGATTGACAGGTACTCTGGTTTGGTGTTTGAGCTGTTGGGCTTTATTTAGAAAATAGAAAAATTAAGTTAACAAAAAAAGTTAACAAACACATAACTCTAAATTGTCCCTAGTGGATGAATGTGAGAGTGAATGGTTGTCTGTCTATGTGTCAGCCCTGCGACGAGTTGGCCCCTGTCCAGGGTGTACCCCGCCTAAGGCCCAAAGTTACTAGGATAGGCTCCAGTCACCCGCGACCCCTAACGGGAACAAGCTGTAGAAAATGACTGACTGACTGACAAACACATTCTATGCTCCAGGAAAGATGTAGAAGAGCTTATTATTTGCAAGTGAAACCAATGTATAATTCTAGTGTTTAAAAGCAGAGGTTGTTCTGGGTCATTTCATAAGGGATCAAATGTACAGGCTGATACCAGTACAATGCTGACACAAAAGTGTAGATTTGTAGTTCCTGGTATTTTGTAGAAGGTTGTGAGCAGGGACTATTTTGAAAATGCATGCAGGTGATTGGATAAGATGGAAAACTCCAACATATAAGACGTGAAATCATTGTGGCAAAAAGCATTGTATTTATGAGTTATGTTTATTTAAAAATCAAACCTGAAGGACAACCAGTAAGCAAACATGTATGGAGTTCAATGGGTCATGTGACATTTTTAACCTCTTGCATTAAAAATGAGGAGGATGTGGGTGGATAGGTGCCCGTGTATATCAGAAACTGAATATAAATGCACTCCAACTGTTTATATCTGTAATGTATTGTTGTACCTGAATCATTCACATTTATTATACCTATTTAAATTATTATTGTATCCGGTTTATGTTAAACGGAGTGAAAATAATCTGCAAATATTGTCTAATCTAATCTAATCTATTCAGCATCCAAACAAATTTATAATTGTTTTTTAAAGTGTACTGATGTATGTAACATGGAAGGCACAAAGAAGAGCTGGAAGATGGAAAATAAATCTAAAACTTGTAGGACACTTGAAAGAGTTGCTTGTATTCATACTATGTAAAGTATGGAATTTGTATTTTGTACTGTAGGTTGTACAGGTTCTTTAAACTGCAACTGCCTAGAAAAAACCTTGGCAACCACACATATTCACCAACAACAACTTGGTAACGTAATGATGACTCAGGTGAAAAGGAGACCGAGGCAAGAGGAAGGACTGAGACGTTGGTGCTGGATGGAAATCTTGTACGTCCCACCAGTCATATAATCAGTAAAGTGGCGTTATATAGTAAAAATTAAAGTCTCACATCAGTATTTGTTTCCGCTCACCTGTTTTAGTTTGCGTATGAAGAGTGTGAGCAAAAGCCAGAAGAGAGTGGCCACTATACAGGTACAGGTGAGTGTGGGAATTTCCAGAAATGAGGCATCTGAGGCACCTGCACAAACACACAAAACGCAAATCCACATTAACTTTAATGTTGCATTACATTTAGTTATTACACACAGGCAGGCTTAAAGTGAGCTGCACAGGACTTTGAATATTGTTGCATTTGTGAAACTGAAAAAATTAAGACTTCTATTAGCCAATCAGTTAAATGTGGTTGTTATAAATGTAATTGAAAGATTATTCCTAAATATGACTGACATTCAAACACATTCATTTCGGTACATTTCAAAAATGACATTATAAGAGACAAAAATTCCAGAGAAATCAATGATACTTTGTGAGAATTACACCAATAAATAATTTCACTTAGGTGCTTGATGTTATAAATTATCTTATAATTTGTCTCCATCTTTCCAAATGGGGGCACTGTGTTTTCACTGTTACACCATAATCCAGAAATACTACAAACACCATCCATCATCCTCATTCAATCCCAAGTTTATTTTTAGTCATTTTTAAAATGTTTTATTAACAAGAATAAATAGAAATGCGAAGCCTCTCTGAGATGCAGGCCGGACCATTCCAGAGGAAATAGAAATGGGAGACAGCTTCCTTCCTGACTGATCAGAACACAACACACACACAAACACACAGGCACTCCTCTCTCCAGACCTGGACTGGGAAGCGCATCCACCACATGAGTGCGTGTGAGTGTGTGTGAGTGTGAATGTAAGTGAGGGAAACTGTACAAAAGGCTAAGTGTGTCCCACAATTGGATTATGTTAAGACATCCTTTGATCAATGTTTACTCAGAAATTAATAAACAGATATATTATCTGCCATTAATAGAATTGACACACCAAGTCTCCCTGTATAAATACTACATCTATAAAAACAATGGATTATACCGTACTATATGGCTGTACATCCAGACGATACATCTATTTACAGAACTAGGAACAATGGACATTCAGACATACCCATA
Source organism: Coreoperca whiteheadi (assembly GCA_011952105.1). Taxonomy (NCBI): domain Eukaryota; kingdom Metazoa; phylum Chordata; class Actinopteri; order Centrarchiformes; family Sinipercidae; genus Coreoperca; species Coreoperca whiteheadi. The sequence goes on from CM022493.1 coordinate 14,585,956, forward strand.
TATGGAAGAGGCCTATCTTGACGAAGAAGTAAACACAGCCAATCAAAGGCAGAGATGAAAATACTACTGGTTGACAGATACTCACCATTGACCCATATATAGGCAGAGCTTTCTGCAGATCCCCTCTCATTGGTGGCCTGGCAAGTATACAGGCCCTGGTCCTCCACTGTGATTCGATCAATATGGAGGGTCCCATCTTCTGGTGATATCACAACACCTGAGGATGTTGGGACAAACGCTTACACACCAGAATACAGACACAGTTTACATATTTATGGCATTTTGTTTACCTGATCCCTGAGACAGGGTGCGTTCATCCTTGTACCATGTGATGGTTGGGGGTGGGACGCCTTCAGACGGACAGCTAAGGATCACTGAGCTGCTAACGTTGACAGTACAGTCTGTCAAATTATCAAGCAGCACCGGAGGCTTCAAAACTGAAAGGAGAGGTACACACACCACAGGGTTCAAAACTATCTTTTAAAAGTGGTCGCCAGGCTGGAAACCAGGCATTAGCTTTTGGTTGCCAAAAGTAAAAATGTGGTTGCCTTTTTCAGTCACCTTGTATTTTGAGTAATTAAGATATTATGCAGTTATACGTCAGCTTAATAATGAAAATTTCACATACAAGAATGTTTTAAAGCTTAATTACAGTAACCGTACAAAATGCTTTGTAGTTTGTGTTTTATCTGATATTTGAATTTGAATCTTTATTGTTATCAGTTAACGTGTTCACCCTCAATTCCCGGTATACAATATACCAGCATTAGTATGTAATGTTGACGGGTTTGTCGAACAAACAGATGCCTGTGGTCTCATGGAGTAAACACACCAACGCTTCTGCAGCATTGTCGGGTTTCTAGTTCATGCAATGTCGACACAATGTGTGTGTTGATGAAACTTTTTGGCAAATTACCAGAGATTTAATTAACTCAAGTAATGTACTTAAGTACAGTTCTGAGGTATTTTATTTCCACTAATAGTTATACCTATACTTCAAATCCACTACACTCAGAAGGAAATAATACACTTTTTTACTCCCCTACATTTATCTGACAGCTATAGTTACTTTAGTAGATTAATAATGAATTACCTACAAATATTTAATCAGCCTAATTAAAAAACTCAGTTTATCAATTAACTACACAAAAGTATGTAAAGCTGTTAAAACTATTTCCACTTTGACTAACTAAAATGCAGTTTATATATTAATGCATATATGATAGTAATATAATTCTGCATAATGAGTACTTTAGTTTTGATACTTTAACCCTGCAATAACTGATTTTTTGGCCACTCTGGGGCAGTGGCAACAAGCTGTAAACATGACACTGATATGTTATCAACTTTGAAGTTGATAACTTGCTAGCAAACCGCTGCCTGGTTTACCATTGCAATTTAGTCATTTAGCAGATACTGAGCGACATTAGTAAGTATTTGGAGTCGTGTCTCTCGCCACATGACACATGTAAGTACAATATTCACTCTCCTTTTAACTGTTTTTGGTCTCTACCAACTTCTGTTTTTTTTAGCTGCTAAATGCTCCACTATGTTCACCAGCTAGTTGCTAGCTGTGTCTCTCTACAGTCTGGTGCTACAGTTTAGTGTACAGTGGGTTTTTAGAGCTTTTTTGCTTAAAACAACTGTCTGCTACGGCCAAAAATAACAGTGATGAGAGCAATCAGAGTGAACCAAAAACGTCAAGAAGTGGGCTGGAAAACCAAAACGATGAGAGCTAAAAGATGCTAAAATGCTCTGTATAGCTAAGGGGAACTTATCTGTGGGTTCGTCTCTCCAACCTACCCCTTTCACATTACACATAGTTTGATCCATTGTTAATGTAAAAATGTACATTTAGCCACTTTAATGACATTTTGCTGTTAATAATTCTACTTTAAGTTAAGTAAAACTTTGAATAAAGGACTTTTACTTAATAGATTGTATTTTACATTGTGGTATTTCTACTTTTATTTAAGTAAAGGATTTGAATATACAGTATCTTCCACCACTGCAAATTACCTTGAAAAAGATCAGTGTTCACATTTATCTCAGTACAGTTGTAGTTATTTATAGACTAAAACTGATGTGTGATGAAGTGAAACCAGTGGTATTTTTTCCCACTGTTTCCTGGACCAGTGCCACTTTTGGACAATAATTGTGCAATGGCAGTGACACATTTTTCCAGAAGAGTGGCCTTGGCTTCAACCTGTGAGTCAGCTGACGTGGGGGTTCTCTTCGGCCCCTTACTCACCCATTTCTAAAAAGCAACAACAATGTGATATTTCATTAGATGGACGGTCTATGAGTGCACACAATGAGTTGAATGCAGTTTCCGTCTCATGCACTATAATTACACTATTATACTTAGACACTATAATAAGACCAGATGAGTTCTCACTCCCTGAATCTCTCTAACCCCATTTTTTTATTTTTTTTCCTTCATTGGCCCTCTTTTTCTCTCGTTTTGGCTCCCCGACTTCTCTCTTTCTGATCACCCTGTCTCTCTAGTAATTCCCTTGTTGGGGTCCCAAGGGAGGAAGTTGACGTGCTGAGCCCTGATTGTATAGAGAACAGCAGTAAAAGACATGAAGAAAAGTCACTTAACCAAGGCGGCTGATTGTTGTTTCCCCTATCTTGCTCCTGAACAACAATTGATGATTGTCTGCGGGGGCTGGGGCCTGACAGTGTCTGATTGGCTGATTGTTCCTTCGGCCCTGTGTGGGGGCCTGTAAATGTGGCATTGTGGGAAGTGCCATTGTGTGCTCTTCCTCCAGACAAGAGCTCATTCCCACGTGAAAGAGGTGCTGAGCTGGACTGCAAGAGCAAAGGCAGGGTGGGGCCCCAGGAAGTCATGGGGACCCAATTCTCAAGCAGCAAAACTCTGTGAGAGAGTGTGGGTGTTTGTTTGTTTGTATGTATGTGCAACATGCGTTCACAGAAAAAAATGGAAGACTGTGAGTTTTAAATAGAGAGATAGCTCAATTTAAATCTGTATTTGAAATTTAGTTAATAAGAATAATAATCAGGAATTCAGAAAATAGTTTTTCCAGCAACAAATTCAAGACCCTGATAACAACTTACTTGGGGCCCTGAAAAAATAAATATATTTAAACTGGGGCCCTTGCTCAGCTCTGGGACCCCTGAATAATTCAGGCCATTCAAGTCTTGCACACCATGATTTGCATTGAAGCAAAAAAAAGCTAAAATAATTTGAAATATGCCTTAATCATTCCAAGTGTTAATTATAAAAAAAAGTAATTAAGCAACGGAATACCTACTTGGAGGTTGAAATTAGAATAGCACTAAATTTATAGCATTAGAATATTATACTAAGAAAACCATTTATCTGAATTAATGTAGTTTGAATTTCCCTCCAAACTTATATTTAATTCCTTTTTTCAGTCAGATAGAAAATTCCAAAAAACCTTATTCAAGTTGCTCAAATTAAATTGGTCGGATCTAAAAATTCAAGTCATGTCAAAAAATCAAGTTCCTACAGTTGGATTTGTGTAATTCAGATGCTAAAATTCAAGATGAAGAATTCAAACTTGAACATCCAGACTACCAAGGAGAGCTCAGACCTCTGTCCCAGCAGGTTACATTCCTCATGAAAATATGAGCTGAGAAAAAAGAAGTTCAGATGAGCGAGTGGAAACTCCTGGACACTTGAATTTTCTATGTGAATTTGTGAACTTGAGAAAAAAAGGTTTTGAGATGGCTAACTGAAATTGTAAGTAATTTAAACCATAAATAAATAAGAGGGAGGGGTTTTTAAAGTAAAACACTTGGAATTTAAATTTCAACATTACGTATTCAGTAGTGGTTAAATGTTTTCTAGTTATTTACTTGCTTATAAATTTCAAATGACTACAGACCTTCTTTGCTTACATAATTTGTTGCTTTTTTTCCTGTGGTTTCATTGCTATTTGTTGTGTTTGTTACTATTTTGTCTGTTTGATACTTGAAGCTAAATGCTTTGATTGTGACGTACCTTGTAACTTTTGTTTTGAAAAGTGCTATAGAAATACATTTTTACGTACATAATCTAAACAAATAGACCTATTAGATTACCTCAGTGTTTCCCCTACCATTGTTTTGGGGGGACAGCCAGCAACATGAAAGAATGAAAAAACTAAAAATAAATTTTATATATAAATATATATGTAAATAGTTATGTAAGAGTATAAGTAATTAGTAGCGGCTAGTGGACCTTTCCTCTACTCTGCTTAACAAATAACATTATTTATACTTTCTTACTCAACGTTGATTTAAGTCACTGCATCTCCCGATAGAACACCACGGTGTAATTTTAGCGTTACGTAACGTAATGAGTTGAAATCAACTCGGGTAACATTCATTCCACCGGTCTCTCCTTTGCTCCCCCCCGTGACTTGTAATAAAGTAAAATCATAAAAATGTCTTTTAAAGTAAGTCTCACCAAATATGCACAATATTGACTACAGGATTATAGTAGTGGAGTGCGAAGATTTGGACCAGATCATTGAGACTACTCACTTGTGACGACCACCTGTGTGTCCAGGTGTGACTCCTGTCCAGTGATGAGGTGGTGGGCAGAGCATCTGTAGGTTCCAGAGTCTCTGGCTGTCAGATTGCTTAGCAACAGGAACATAATGTTAGAGAACTCCCCTGATGTGAGGTGCTGACTACTCAGGGCTGGGATGCGGGATTGGGCATTCTCTGTGTTGTTCACTCGTTGCCATGACAACGTTGTGTACAGGTACTTATTGGCTACACAGGTTAGATGAAGGTCTCCACCCTCTCTAGGTTCCTCCCTCTGGCTTGCACTGAAGCCTCCTGGGACGTCTGAGGGAAACAAAGAGATGGATTGATGGGGAAGAAGAGGTGAGGAAGAGGGAACATGGATAAAATATAAACCTTCACTGATCTCCTGTTTGATGAATAAGCCCTCTCAGTTTCTCTTCTCGACATGCAAAGGTGGATCCTGTCAGGTGCCTGAAACCAGGAGAGCTGATTCAACCGATCCTCCGTTTTTGTACCCTTTGACGACAATGTTGAATGGCTATTGTGGGTAAAAGCAGCTAGTGGAATACAGTGAAAAGGTTTTTTATTTACTTTAGCCATTTGAAACTTCCCGTGGAAACGGCTCGAGAGTTTCCTGATGGCAGATAGTGTTTATCTTTCCCGAACACCCCAAGGCCTCCCGAAATAAAACGAACCTGCCAGTCCAAGGAAGTGCAATGCACGGGGAAGTGGAACGATAAGAGCCCCAGGTTCCTGTTTCGCTCTTGCTCACACACTAACAGCTCAGCACAGCCTTACGCAGAGACATACACACTCAAAAACAAATAAGACACAAAAAAACCTTAACCTGTATGCCTACTAACACATCTAACCTCACATTACACACAACACTACAGTATGTACCCAATGCACATCCGCTACTTTGTTCTGCCAAGTCTTTCCACCTACCTTAATGTAAGTGTCACTTCTGTGGTGACACTTAACAATAATGTTGTCATATACATGTCCAGAAATCTATATCTATTTCAGTTCTAGAATCTGGTACTCTATATAATATTTCACAGTTTTCGATGAAAAATTTTCAAATTTGTAACCGGATACCATTAAATAATTTAATAATGTCCAAATAGCCTTACATATGTGATGTGAAAAGTTAGTATAAAATTGATTGAACAGCTCTGAATATTGATATATATTTGTGGATAGTACTGAAGCAGCTGGTGTCCCATCACTCCAGGTCCCGGGCCCTTCTAGACTCCAGTATCACACTCTTTCCACAGCAGTGTAGTGACGTTGCAGTGTCTCTTTGCATGTCTCTGACATTGCGTCGCCATCACCATAACACAGCAGTAACAACTCCATAAACAATATTCTTCTACAACATGAAAACTCAATATTGCATCCTTGCCCATATTCTCTTCTTACCTTCAGGTCCTGCTCCTCACCTCCTTTTCTTTTCCAATCATTACTTATACATTATAGAGACAGAATAGAGACTTTCGTCTACTGCATGGGCTCAATGTCCCTTTTGCTCCTCACAGCACTGCAAATTTACACATTTAAACCTTAGTCGAATAAGTACTGTCAAAGTCTAAACCTAGCAGAAAGCAATAAGTCTGTTCATGAGATAGTGTGTGTTCACTGATGTGAAAGCAAATCACAAGATGAATGATTCATGAATGATTAACAAACCAGTCAGTTTCCACCCCATCAGTACTGCAGGATCAAAAAAACAATTGCCATGCTAATAGAGACAAAGCATTAGGTGGATCAGCTGATATAGGCCTAGTTTCATCAACGTGAGAAAAGCAAAGATATAACAGAAAGACAGATACTAGTTATTTAAAGTAAGATGATTCTTGGGAGTGACAGGGAGGAAAGGAAGGATCGCTAGAGAACTTAGAACAAGATGTTTTTTGCTGTCATTTCTTTTTTAAGATTAGTACAAAAAAATCCCAGACGTGGACAAGGAAAAAAAACACTCATAAGCTGTATATCTGACGAGATGAATCATCTTTTTTGGGATCACCTGTGACATAGAAGTGAACGTCTAGCTGGTCTGTGCCTGCAAAGTTGGAGGCAACGCAGCGATACACTCCAGACACAAAGGCCTCTGCCACAGTCAGGACCCCCACCGTCTATGGAAAGCACAAACATCTGCATGAACAAACCAGCACTTAGCACACCATGAAAAACAGGCGCACACACAACCTGGTACTTCAATACTTGCGAGGACTCTCATTGACATAATGCATTCCCCGCCCCCTTACCTAAACCTAATTCTAAGTCTTAACCCTCAAAAAGCCCTTTGAAGGTCTGTTGAAAAGTGAGCACCAGCCAAAATATCCTCACTTTCCAAAAATGTCCTCACTCCCAAGGTCTAAAATGCAAATTGGTCCTCACAAAGATGGCTTTACAAGCGCGCACACACGTGTAAGGTAAGGTTCAGACTCGTTACCTCTGCCACTAATGGCAGGAATCATATTTTCCATGGGCCCACTGAGCAGACAATAGGGGTTTCTGAGCCAGACCTCCTGCCCACTTCCAACACAGTGGGCAGCTCAACATGCAAGCTGTCGATAAGTATTAATATAAGTGTGTGTCCGTGCATGTGTGTGTGCGTTTGTGGGAGAGGTGAGCAAAGAAAGGGAGTAGGAGAACTGGAGCAGAGGAAACTGTACAGTGAAATCTCCCTGATGTCTTATTATGAGAGTTGTAACATATGATCCAACTTCTATTGATATTGGTGCATTTTTGGTATTTTTTTAAATAACAGAATCTGCTAATAAGTGCAATTTAAAATATTTCCAGGACAAACTGTAGTTATTGTACTTTTAACTTATCCATATCAGGATGCTTTGTGTTTTTAACCACATTTTAAAGAGTAACAGTAACTAAGAATCCTGTTACTATGCAACATGGCTTCTCTGTCAGTCACGGCATGTATTTCAGTGCTTCACCTACCTTTTTCTTCCCCTGAAGCACTTCCTGTCTGTTCGTAACACTCAGGATGCGGTTGCTTGTGGACGTGACGGGGATTCTTTCGGTCACAAGACTCCATAGTGAGGAGGACATTGGACACACACACCTTGAAGGAGAGGGAGGAGAGGGACAGGGACTCAGCTGTGTTGACACAAGTCGTTTTATGCTGCCTCCAGGTGTGTGTGAGTGTGTTTCTCAGCTGTGCTCGGCAGGAGGAAGACCAGACCATCAGGGAAATGCCTTGAACATCGCTGCTTGATGTTATCTTCACCCTCATTCACATCATCATCAAACCATTTTTATCAGCAGCATCATGTCCTCTTACCCTGTCCTGCAGCCTGACAATAGTGGATCTTAGGAGTGCTATGTAATGCTGGATTGTTCATCTATAGAGGATGCAGAGTTGGTATTGTCATCCCGTGGATCAACTTCCTTCCATTCTTAACAAATGATCCCACATTTCCAGGACAAGAGTTCCTGTACCTCTCAATAACTCTTACACGTCTAAATCCATAGATTACACACAAGTGGAACTGTGGGTACTAGAGTTTATGCAAGCTAAATCACAAAGCAGCTCCTTATGATGAAAAACTCTGAAATCATATAGGAGCTGGGGAGTGGCCTCAAAACATACAATGCTTGGTCATTTAGTTTCAGAGCTGAGAGAAAAGGTGTATTAGAGGAGATGGAATATGCGGTCTATATTGCATCTCCTTCTCCATGTCCTAACAGTTCTATAAAAGCAATGCGGAAAGATTCAAGTGTATTCAAATGAATACATGAATGAAGATAAATGTAATGTAATGAAACTGTAGCATCTAAGTACCATCTACAACAAGGAACATGAAATGTGCTTATGGATAAAAGTTCATTTTGAATGAGCACCAGTGCAACAAGCATTAGTTGCATGAGCAAAATGCATTTTTGTTATGATATATTGTATAAAATAAAAGTCTGTCAGTGAAGTGAAGCTTTCATTGATTCATTCTTATAACAAAAATTGCAAGGCACCAAAAACAGTTTTATTTTTAGTATATTTTACTGTTTAAAACCATATAAAATGTATTTTCAGTATGGACATGTAGGGGGCATGACACAATTCATTCTTTTCTAAATTCTTTAACAAAAACAACTTATTATTTAATATTATCTTACTATGTTTTTGATTGCTTGATATCAATGTGTCCAGTTACTTAATTGACTTTGTATGAAGATTTTGGCTAACTAATGGTTGTTTTATTTAAACTTGAAATTAGGGCTGCCTGCAACCAAAGATTGTTTTTAATTATTTATTAATCTATCTATCTATTATTTTTTCATTTAATTGGTCGCTTAGTAAATAAAATAACTCAAAAACTCAAAATCACCTAATTTCCCAGAGCCCAAAGTGTTGTTTTCAAACATTTTGTTTTGTTCAATCAACAGTCCAAAACCCGAATATAACGTTATTCAGTTTACAATGAAATAAAACATAACCCAATAAATCCTCACACTGGAGAAGCTTGACAACTGACTTAAACTATTAACGTTAACATAGTAGTTTGTCAGAGCAGTTGGCGATACATTTTCTGTTGATCAACTAGTAACTTAACGTTAGCTAGCTTAGCTAATTATTAATCGACAAGCTAGCTTAATTGTTTCAGGCCCAGTTAAAATGTTACTTTCCTGATTGCCTCCTTCTTTGGGAAACAGATAATTATAAATTACTTACCCGGAAAGTAACAGGGGGCACTAGGAACAGTTCGACGTTTTGGGAAGTAACGTTACACTTCTTGTGGAGAGTTAAAGAGAAGCTTTGATTACATGTCTGTACTGACTAACATTTAGCTTAGGTAAATATGTAGCCGCCCCAACCTGTTAGCTAGCTTAGCTGGTTGCCTAGCAACCACACAGTGAGGCAACAAGCGAGACTTCACAACTTCGTTTTTACAAAGTTAAATTAAGTAAACGAAATATAATTTAATTTAATTTAATTTAATATAAGTTAATTAGTGAACTTTAGAGGTACTGGTAGGCAGATATTGATACCTTTGGACAGGGCCAAGAGCGGTTTCCCCTTTTTTCTGTATTTATGGTAAGATGGTAAGTCTCCAAGCTGTAGCTTCATATTTAATGGACATTTATTAGTTATAAGTTATAAGTATCGATCTTCTCCCCTGTAACTCGCGGTAAGAAAGCAAATTAGCGTATTACCCAAAATGTCAAACTATTATTTTAGAAATACCCTAGAGAAACTCTGTGACTTAGTAAAAAACTGTCTTAATTTAGAAGTTGCAAAAATGAAGAAGAGTGTTTTCCTGTTCATTTTGGGGGCGCAACGCACATCCAACTGTGCAACTCGGTTTGGTGGTGATGATGATTATGTGAATGATGCTGAAGATAACTTTTTCATTTGTACTTTCTACAGGCTACATTTTGTGCTATTTTGTTCTTTTACTTGTACACAGCTGATTGTGGGGATATCTATCCATCTATTTATCTATTTGGCAGTATAATGTAGACAGATCTCATAATCAAAAGAATGCAACTTCATTATTTAGACATTAGCCACCATCCTCATTGTAAACTGCCATTTCCACTCTGTTCCTTGATCCTCTGCCTGTTTATGGATGTGTCACTGCCTCGCTCTACTCCATGTCTCTGTCTGTCCTGAGCCCCTCCCTGAGGTTGGTTCCTCTCTGCTCCCTGATTGCTCTTCCTCTTGGCATCTAGTGCGCGACTGCAAAGATGACCCACCCTTTGCATGACATAAGGCACCTGACACACACACACACACGCACCAAATGCACACAGGCTCCAATTACACCAGCTAACACTCCCACGCTTCCCAGGAAAAGCTTTCTCACTCAAAGTCGCACTCTCACACACATACACACACAAATGATTAGTTAGATGGATGTGGGGACATAAACGTGGTTAGAAACAAAAAAGGAACATGCATGCATACACAATCACAGCCAGAATCACACAGTGTGTGTCTGCCAACAGGGTGAGCAGCAGCCACCTGGAAATATGAATGAACTGTTCAGTTGTGTATCAGTGGGGGTCATCTCTTGTTTCACTGCCTAAAATACACTTTTAGTGTTGTCCCTGTCTGTTCCTGTCTCAACCTCAAAAATAACCACCAAGCCATGTAAACCAATACACAAATATAAGCAAAGTTTAATGCAAAAACACAAACAACTGATATAACACTTCAATACATCTTAACAGATTCATACAAAGTTGGCAAATATTGTCATTCGTCATATGTAAGTTAGTTGTATAAAATTATTAAATATTAGATTCATATATTACTCATAGAACATCTGTATACAAGGAATGAATCACATTGGGAGACACCCGTAGAATGGGACACACACACACACACACACACACACACATGTTCCTGCCCAAGTATGTACATTCTCACATTCCCTTTACACACACATACACACACAGATATGGACTTTACTAAAACTTATGGCACTCATTTTCCTAAAATGGCTTGCAGTATCACACATACGTTTGAATTTTAATTAACTTGCAATACAAAGACAATAGGGCTGTTATACTGACATTATTTGACAAACAGAAGACATTTTGACATGAGATGACAGTGGACGACACCGGATGACATAATATGATAAAGGGCAGTTATAGTCTCTGGTTTGCGGAGACTTCCTACATGGTAGGTGTCTGCTGACCATCAGTCATTTATAGAGAACTGTAGGCATCCCATAGTGAACAACACAAAGCTTGTCCTCTCTCCTGTTTCGCCCATCCAAGGTGAGCACATTTGACCTTCTACCAGTGGCTAAAAATCACAACAGAAACTCACAGCTTTTGCGGATGTCAGAATCAGATTAGGGCTTGGGACAGGCACGGTTCATGCACCCATTATAGTACCACTCTAGGACACAAAAAACAAGCAAAGCAGCTCCAGAAATGTGGCTGTTGGATGGATGGAATTGCACTTCTTCAGGCTCAAAATGTCTGTGAAATGTAAAAGCATAAAACTACAGGATGGCTGGGTGCAAGGGGAGGACTTAAATTGGGAAAAGTAAGGAAATAAATAAATAATCAGTAAAGCAGGTGCCCTTATATCCGTAGTGATGTGCCTTATTTTCCTTCTTGCTTCCTGTGTCTCCTGGTCTTCACTGCTCAGCAGTGTTGCAAGTCACTTTCCTCACCAGTTTAGCAAGCACAGGATCATCACATGGGATCACTGGTAATGTCACTGAGGGTTCAGGCTGCTGTGGAGAAGCACTGATGAATGTGTGGGGGTTGTGGTGGGGGGGGTGGGCTTCAGGGGGGGATAGCGATGTGGAGTTTTTCTTCTGTAGAGGTGGAGGATGCTGGGTCGAGGTGGAGGGCAGAGCTGGTGAGGGAAGGGGTTGGAGAGGTATGTGTGGGGGGCAGCAGAGTTGGGGGAAGGGGCGTGGGGGGGCTCTCAAGAATAGATCAAGCTCTTGAGGAAGCGGACTGTGCCACGTTTGAAGACGAAGGGACAATCACGCTGCTGGGAAGCGTCTTGCGTCGGAGAGGAAGCCAAACAACGAGAGGAAAAGCGCTCTGATTTTCGCACAGGAAGCCCAGTGCGCCTCCTGCCCGGGCCAGATAAGAGCACTGCAGTTCCCAGGGCCAGTCCCAGGAGTGGGCCCAGGACCCAGGCGCAAGGCTCCTCATCAGCCTGGCCCAGCCTTGTCCTCTGTCCCTGGGCCTCCTCCAGCGCGGCGTCAGGCTCGTGGTGCAGCCGGGCTGCAAAGAACAAGGGCCTAGTGAGGATCCAGCCAAAACTGGTCTAAAGAAACACTCAATACAGACACCGAAGCAGAACCAGAACCAGAACCAGAACCAGAACCAGAACAGAGCTTTACAAAGGACCATGAGTCAGTCAGTAAAGAGGCCAAATGTAATCTGCTGAAACATTACTGTGCAATTATACTTTAATTCCGTTATGGTTAAAAATACCAGTTCAGTGTACACCTTTACAGTCTGCAGAAATTTGTTATGTTGTATTATTTTCTACTGTACTGATTTGTTGTGTGTTCTTTTTCTCTTATGCCAAATTGTTTGTGTAATTACTTATAAACTAACATACATTTCAAATATCAAATTGACTTACATGTGAAATTTGACCTAAAATTTGACCTAAAACCCACTCAAGAATCAATTTAAATCTAATTATCAAGCACTGATTCACCAAATTGATCTTAAAATAACTGGGTTTTGGCAAATTTTCTTCCATGTACAGATTGCATGTGACTCTTCTCATGTCTGCTCTCATACATACTGAATGTTTACACTAGAATACAATATTAAGGTACAAAATGTATAAAATTGTATATTGTCTGAATATGCAACTGATATTTCAGGTAAAGGTTGACATATCTGCAGGATAAAGACTTTTCATCACTCTACATAGATTCAGTCTAACAATGAATATCAGATACTCTAGCATCACCAGCTGGTCTAAAGAATGTTCATGAACATTATGTAGATTACATTCGGCAGAGACAGACGGATGAAACTGCACTGGAGGCACCTCGGCATGGCGCCATGAGAGAGTGCCAGGGTTAAGGGTCAAGTACACTGATGATGTCAGTTTGTCTCAGAGGGGGAATAGAGCATGGGCGGCTGCTGTGGAGCTCTCAGGTAATACTTAACCTTTCTGACTTGGTCATAAGCAACACAATGAGTGTCTGACCTCCAAGAACAACTCAATCAATGTTTCTGCCAAGTGCCTGCTTCAGTATTTGCGTGTGTGTGAGTTGACTAAATGACTGTCCCTCGGCATCGCTGGGTTGGGCCATTTCTCATGAGAACTTTATATATAGTGTGTGTGTGTCAGATATAAGAAAAAGCATCACAGGATGTGGTGTGCAATCACAATAATAAACAGGCCTCTCACCCTGGGTCCTGGGCAGGAAATTCATTAAATCATAGCGTTTGATTTGGAAACCAACAAATCGTGACTGAGAGCACGGAACTGGCTTCTATTGAAGTATGTTTTTTTTTTCTCTGTTCTTTCAAGTCTGAGATACACTGTGTACTGTGTCTGTAAATGTACCAGGCAAACACACACACACACACACACACACACACACAGGCTACGCATTTGTATGCACTTAAACAAACATATAGAAAAGGATGCATGGACAGTAAGAGAACAAACATGTGGGGAAAGAGTTGCACAAGCAAGCAAACATGATGAGACACAAACATATGTGGGCGAATACACACACACACACAAATAAACACACACACATTTTCACACATTCCCATACATGAAAGGCCCCCAAAGGCATCTGTTCTGGTTACAAGAAGGAAATGCTGTCTGAACACATGCTGAAATAGACAAAACATGTCTCGTTTTTCAAAATCACACACACACACACACACACACACACACACACACACACACACACACACACAGCCCCAAGTAACATAAAACAAACAATACATCTTTTTTTTGGCATGCATGTGTTTGTAATATTATAGCATTAATATTATTTTTAGCCTTTGCTGCAAAAATATATACAAAAGACTCAAAGTTTAAATCGATATTAATACCCTCAATTTGTTTTTTAAATCATGGTTTTGATTATTTGATTGTTTTGCAGTTTTTCCGATACTGCTGTTTAATTTGCTACAATGTATTGAGTTGATTACATTTTTTGATGTGTCAAATCAATTACAAAATAAAACAGAGAGCTCTGCCTGGTTTGAGTTTCTGACACATTATGTGCATTTTGTAAAACAAATGTTTTATTGTTCATTTTATAAAAACATGACTGACCACAGCCCCTAAAATAGTGCTATTTTGTAAAGGAAGGTTTAAAGATTTGTATACTATTTTACTTATTCCAGCTGGTGTGCATCTAAGATGCATGGGAATTTCTAATGGTTTGCTGCTCATTTTAGGGCCAAGATATTTATGTGCACACCGCACTGCCTCTAGTCTTCTGGGCTACTTACAGGCCTTTGGATGGGCAGGGATGCCAGAGCCACTGGATGTGTGGCGGAGGGACCCCATGGGATGTGCAGTGAAGGGCTTGTCTGCTCCCCCGCGGGACTGAGCCCGGGTCCTGCAACGACACTGCTTTCTCCCCTATCTGAGGACTCACTGTCAGATAAGAAGTCCACAGAAAAACACACGGGTACAAGAGCAAGGTTTAGTCACTCAGTGGAGTCAAAGACAGAGCTAAAGGTAGTTGGTGGGTGAAGAATTTAAAACAGGGTATCTCACCATTGACCACAAGTGTGAGCGTGACATTCTGGTAAAGTCCATGTTCCTGGATCCGTACTAGGACAGTGTACTTCCCAGCATCCTCCTCTGCTACATCCCTGATTACCAGGGAATTCCCATCCATATGGTATCTGGAGCATTGCTCTGCTGCCACCATGCCATCCTTCAACCTGTCAGAAAAGAGACCTCTGAGCAAAGTTTTGGAAAGCAGAGTCCAAATAAACCAAAGTTTTTAAAGGCAAAATTGTTTGGAATTATAAAATTAAAGAATCATTTTGCTGAAGAAATATGATGAGCAATGCTTGATTTCTAAAACAAACATAATTCCAAGGCCATTTCCAAGGAAATTGTGCTGATAAATTTTGTCAGAAAAGAGATTAAAATTGTAAGGCTTTATCTAAACACTAAGAAAGTGAGGCAATAAAAGGAGAGAAAAACTAAAGATAAAACTTTAGAGGTATTCAGACAGGGCAGCTATGATTTCAGGAATCTCTTACCAGATGACTTCTGGGGCGGGGAATGCTCGTAGTTTGGGAGAGATTCGGTAAGATTTCTGTCCCGCCTGTACCTCCATCACAGATCCATGTCTGGGCTTCAGGCGAATAAATGGACGGTCTAAAATTGAGGAAACACATGCACATATTTGTGTAAGATTAACAAAATGGTATGGAAAAATTTGATCTTGTTGACATTGACACTTATCCACCAGTCTCAAAAGCGATTCCATTGGTAAAAAAAAAAAAGCTGACAACATCATCAGAATGAAACTTAAAAAATATAAATGAGTAATCTGTCCACATGTCTGCGGTTCAATCTCAATGTCAGGGAGTCTCAAAGGAAGCCACTCACCATAGACAGTAACAGTGACTTTCTGTTGTTTGGCTTTTTCACCGCTGGAGACGTGGCATGTGTAGACGCCTCGGTCTGATCGCTGGAGCTTTGGGATGGTCAGAATATTGTAGAACAACATGTGCGTTCTGTGTTTCAGGAGCCTCTTGGAAGTGGAGCCAGTGTTGTTTTTCTGAAGGTCGAAAGGGAGGAAGAGCCACAGAATTAACACTGAAGGCTCACTTGCATGTCCTTAACATTTATTTTGAAAAGCTGTGAACCCAAGAGCTGGTACTTTATTTAACACAGAGTGCAGCAAGCAATCTCTTTAGTGAATTTATGTTAAAATAACTGGATTAACAAGGGTTTCATATTGCAGCAGCACGTCTTTTAAGGCTGGTATTGTTATATACTGTTTCTGGGAGATTGTTTACACACAGCATAATTACAGAACTTTATTAGAGATATTTATTATTTTTTACTTAGAAAATAGGGACCATTTTCAAAAAACTAATAATTAAATAATAAAAACTTGTAATTAAAGGTCTTATTCATTTATTCATTCTTTATAGAGCAGTAATAGGGCACCAATAAGGACAACTTTTGGAATGCCAGGTTATGAAAAATCCTTTTGATTCCACTTGGGCAACTTTGTTACATGTCATCTCCTGTCTCCACTGTCAAACTATCAGAAAAAGCAAAAAGCAAAAAAAAATTTAAAAAAATGAATAGATCAATAAATAAAACATCATAATATAAAATAAATATTATATAAATTATAAATCAAATTCCATTTAGTAACAACTTATCATAATTTTTAACTCCACACTTGATTTTATGACTTACTTAATGGTCTGTTAGAGAGTGGTATAAGTCATCAATACAAAAATAACGTTAACTTTCACTGAGTACATTTTAAACTAAAATTGAAACACAGAGTACACCCGCTAAGCCCCTCTGGATTCGCGGGTCATCCACCAATCAGAAGGTTGGCAGTTCAATCCCGGCTTCCCCCAGCCCACATGTCGAAGTGTCCTTGAGCAAAATACTGATCCTCCAAATTGCTCCCGAGGGCAGTGCCTTTGGTGTGTGAGTGTGTGTGAATGCCTAGTTCCTTTGTACTGATAGGCAGTTAGCACCTGTGCATGAATGTGGTGAATGTGATATGTAATGTGTGAAGCGCTTTGAATAGTTGGAAGACTAGAAAAGCGCTATACAAGTACAGTCCATTTACCATTTAAAGGAGCAGCCTTTCAATTTCACTCAAATAAACTTTTAAAGAAATACTTTTATGTGTACTTTCAAAAATGTATATGTCTACTTGACTTGTCTTTACTGAGATATACAGTTCTATGAGGGTAACAACATTATACACTCCTGATCAGTCTCTGTCAAAGGTCATTTGTCATCTAAAGCTGTGCCTCTCTGGTTTATACAAAGTCTCCACAGACTTTAATGTAGGTCTGACCTTCCCAGGGTAGTCCCAGTTGATGTTAACTCTGGTGTTCAACTCCCCAGTGGCAGTGCAGTTTAAGACCAGTCTCTCTCCCTTCAGGGCCTGCACAGGACCACTGCTGTTCAGATACACCTCCATGATGTTACTCACTGTAACAAGAAAGAAACAAATATAGCAAATTATATACAAGGCAGAGTGGAATGGGGGTTTTGCATATAAAAAAAGCACAGACTCATATACATGTTTATGTGTGATTTACTTTGTTATTTAAAAGGAATTTATGTACTGCTGACCTGGTCTGTGTACAAAGTATATACGTGACTTGTGTGTGATGCCGTCAGTGATAGTCTGGCAGTAGAAGAGGCCAACATAAAAGAAGGTGGGAGATCGGATGGTGAAGCCTTGGTTGCTGTTCCAAATAATGTTCCTCTGGTCTGGACTCAGGCTGTGGTTGGGGAACTGTAGGAGGAGGAAGGAGAAGGCAACACCCATCAAATGTTGCACTGTACCAAAACCATGGGAACAGCGGCAATGACACACTATTACCACTCGAGCACGACTGAAATCTCACGTACAAGTGCGGAGATTAGGAAACAACAGTCACAGTTACAGACAACCATCACAATGACTCATTTTGTTATTTAAAGCATAACAAATTGTTAATAAGGAAGGAACATGGTCACATCTGATGTGCAATACCCTGTTAAAAATGTAATACACCGGAGGAAACAGTTGTCGTTGGCATTTCTATTAGATTTGCAACCAGAGAGAAAATATGTCCCAAGATGCACTGACTCTGCCCTGCAAAACAAGGACTAAGTGTCACTAAAATTCCAGCACTGCTATTAAGTCTTTTGAGGACCAGACTAAGTCAAATCATAAGTAATTTATAAATTTTACTTGCATCTGCTGATGAAGATCATGTGATAAAAAGCTCCAGCAACTAAGTGGATGTTTGAACTTCAAGTCTAAATTATTTGAAAGTCCAAGCTTATAACAGCAAGTCTCAAGTCGAAGTCAAGGAACAAGTTTTCATAAAAAAATGCAAGTTAACTGTAAGTCTTTCAGGACTCTGAATATTGAGATATTAAAATGACATAGTATTTGAAGATTTTCTTACATTACTTGTCAGGATTCTCGTAAGTGTAACTCAAGTTAAACTCTCGAGTCTCTTATTGAATCTGTATTGAGTTTGCCCAGTTCACGTCTCCTCATATAGATCTTTACTTTTTTCGAAGCAGAAATGTTTACTTGTCATAGAAGGAAAAGCACAGGTATTACTAATAACATAAAGATGGTTCTGTTCTTTTCAGTTGTCCTAATACACTGTGAAAGTGTCCCAGTGAGGTAGCATGTACAATACCAGGACCCTAAAACTGGAGCAGCTAAATGGAATTCAGCCATCATTAAGTTTATCATTTATACCTTTTTTTTTAAAACAACTATGGTCTCTTGGACCTGAAAAAAAAATTGTGTTCACTTAATATCTTTCATTTGGGTTTGAATTTAGTTTTTGCATTTAAAATGACAGTCCCCCTCGGGCTGGGGTAAGATAGTCGCAGGTCCGTCTGTGTAATTTCTCATCATACAAAAACATCTAGAAGATGTCATTAATAGAGTAAAGGTTTCCAAAAGAAGCCCCAGTTGATGCTGCCTGTACTCTCACAGTTGGTTTTATAATTCTTGGTTACCTTGACATGGACACTTGTGTAACTGTGCAACCTTGTTGTTTTCTCGGAGGCAGCATCAAGGAAATGTTTACTAGATTTTCTGTGACACAGTGGAAGCCTCCCACCCACTCTCAAGGGAACAGGTGGACCCCCCCCCCCCAAAAAAAAATCCTGCACCCCCAGTGTGAAGTGGTTGATTTACCCCTCCCAGAGTGAGGAGAACCTCTCAGACGCCACTGAGCTCCTCTTCGCCTTTAGTGCCCTCTCTGCCCCTCTTACCCCCATCCTTCATACCTACATGGTGAGTATGCAAAGGTGGAGGTGGAGAAACAGGAGGAGGAGCGAAGGAGTCAGAGGAGTCAGGATATGAGAAACGTGACTCCAGTCCATCTCCTCGCATCCTGTTACTACAGGATATAGACATTTTGACTGGAGACCCAGGTCGACCCCGTCATCCCGGACCTCCTGATCACTTTCATGGCTGGAGCAAGAGAGCAGAGCCTCCTGGGTATTGTTCCCGCAAGGGTCATATTAGAGATCCAGGCAAAGTGCAAAATCCTTCCAGGAAAAAAACACTCCAAAGGCTGTGACAGTGAGTGGATTCCTGGTTCAGACCGGCCAGCGCAGGGTTAGAGGAGGGAGTGGGAGATGAAGGAAGCGGAGAGCTATTTTTAGATTAATTACCTCTGTGGTTCCAAGCATTTGTGAAGAGATGAAAGCAGGACCAAAGTACATGTGTGTGTGTTGATTTTCAGCCATGACTGTTTTAGGATCAGATTCATAGTTTGGAGAACTAGTACGATATGTCATGCAGGGTCTGGTTTGTCCTAATGATATTTTTGTACTTCCCGGATCCCAAATCCCCAGAATTTCAAATTCATAGACATGTCCTCTTGATGCAACGGTCCTATTGTTTTTTTTAGCCGTGCTAGCAGCGTTGCTCTATGGATGGCAATGTCGGTCTATAAGTCCGTCACCACTTTGGTCCAGACAGAAATATCTCAACAACTATTCGATGGATTGCCATGAAATCTAGTTCCGACATTCATTCACCCTTAGGATGAATTGTAATAACTTTGGTGATCCTCAGACTATTCATCTAGCTTCATCTAAATTTGTACTTTTTTTTTATCATTAAATACTGTACCTTTAAAACAAACATGACATTCCCATCTGTGTTTAGTGCTGCTTAGCAAGTGTTTGCATGCTAGCACAGTGACCTAAAATGGTGAACATGGCAAACATTATACCTGCCATCAGCATGCTAGCTTTGCCATTGGTGAGTTGCATGCTGGCGTTAGCATTTCGCCCTAAGTACAACCTCGCAGGGCCACTACCATGGTTGTAGACTCTTAATGTGTATTTAAAAGGATACTGTAATGGTTTTAAACGTCAAAATCAATCTATTAGTCAGTCAAGTGCTATTTAGCCTCTGAAAACAGTTGTATAATGTCTTCTCTGACTCCGGGGGAGCTTTGTTAAGTCTGGAATAATTACTTAAGTGACATTACTTGAGCAATATTGGCTTGGAGACTAGGCAGACAGGCACAGGGGGTCTAACAACGATTCTATTGAGTTATATGATGGAAAGTGTAGGACCTAGGATTTATGAACTTTGAATACTAGGGAGTTAAAATTCAGGAAATCTTTTGACCATTCTGTTTTAATCTGTCCCATAACTTTATGGAAGTGCAATACTAAATTGTCGGCGTGTCCCTTTAATACATTTTTATTCTTTCTTTATGTTTTGTGCATCTAATATACAATTCAATTAAATTTTATTTATATAGCCCAATATCACAAATCACATTTTGCCTTAAAGGGCTTTACAATCTGTACAACATACGACACCCTCTGTCCTTAGATCCTCGATTCAACTAAGGAAAAGCTACCCCAAAAAAACCCTGTTTAACAGGGAAAAAAATGATAGAAACCTCAGAAAGAGCAACAGAGGAGGGTTCCCTCTCCCAGGACGAACAGACATGCAATAGATGTCATATGTACAGAATAGATTCATAGCAGAAAATCATAGTACATACAATTATGATGACAGTGGCAAAATTGTAGTATATAGTTATGATATATATGATATAGTTATGAAAGCGTAGGATGTAAAACATAAGGGAAGAGGATGGGTGCAGATGGATTTTGTGGCTAAAATGAAGTGAACAGGAAGCATTAACTTAGTTTAAAACAAACAGCAGCTGTACATACAGTCTAGGCCAGGCCAACTCCTGTATTGTAGTTAACCCACAATAAGCTTCCTACAGTGACGCACAAGCCATCATATTAATGATCAGCATTCGTGATTAAAGAGAATAGACTGTACTTTGATCTGACTGGGCCAACAGTAGTTACCTCTGCTTCCTCCACCACTCAAACCAGCTGTTTAAAGCATCAGTTTGGGGGAAACTGGCAGACAGGATTTCTACTACAAGAGGTGGAGGGTGGGATGTGGGAAGTGTTGCTGGTCAGGGGCCAAAGGGGCACTCCAGTCCCCATTGTCCTGTCTCCAGAGGTAGAAACAGTGCCAACAGGATGCTGTGGGCGCCAATCGATGGGAACAAGTGCGTTAAGCAAGGGACATCTTTGACTGGAAGGTGTTCTTGCAGATTTAAAAAGAAAGACGTGGTTTTGTTTCATTCACAGGCAAATAACATCCATACAAAAACAGACACACAGACAGCATGCCCTCTAAATGTTCCTCTTTGCACTTAGTAACATTGTCTGCTCTCCCCCTCACTCAGCACTCAAGCACCAACACTCACAAACATATCCGCACACACTTTCACACATATCCGCAGACAGACACAAACAAACGTACACACACGCCACAGCATAATGGCTGCCAAGATAAGAACAATGTGGTGAATGATCTTGAGAGGGAGAAACAGTGGGACGGTGCATTGTGTACATATGTGAGCCCTGATGGAAAAAACTGGGACAAGTGATGATGTGCAGAGAATGTGAGTGGTGTAACTGAGCAGAGAAGGACAAAGGGTGACACGCGTAGATACACTTACTACACGTAAAGGTCATGATGCAGAGCAGATATGTGCACCAAAACATGAAATAAAAGACATCAAAATTGTCACTTGTTCATATTTCCTGCACTGACCTTGACCAGTGTGGTGGTGGCATTAGGGTGGGTGACCCGGCAGGGAATGACCAGCGGCTGCTTCTCCTTCATGTACACCACATCTGGGCTCATGCCTGGATGTTCCACAAATGGCTGCTGGCTGTCTGAAACCCAAACACTGCGGTCAGGGACACATATGGTACAGATAATAAGCATGTAAAATAAAGGCACAAACAAACACTCTTTCTTTCTTACACACCCAATATCACATAAATGAAAGTATACAACCATGTATACAGTTTAAAGGGTCAGTTCCCAAAAATGCCAGAAAAACACGTTTTCTCACTTTCCTCTAGTGGGACTTAGCCATGTACTAGTTGTGGTTTTACTTTTTTACTGTGGTTTTGAGATATTCGTAGTACATTACACTTTAGGCCTGCAGCTATTATTATCAAAAAATTGGCAGATTAGTTTCCCGATTATTTTGGCTTTAATATCCTATCTTTGACTGATTTTTTCTTCTTTATCTTTTTTCTTTTTAACCCAAAGAACTAAGTTGCGCTGTTTCGTTTTTGAGCCCTGAGTACTGTTTGCAGGTATTCCTTTCAGGCTACATCCAGAGACTGAACTGACTTGCGGGGCACGCCTACCCAGTATGCCGTGTAGAAAGGTCCGCCCCCACTCTACCGCTGATTGGCTATTGGCTGAGCTGAAAAGAGTGACTCAGCTCCCGTTTTTGTTCCCGCTGGTTGCAGCTAATGGAAGTAAGTTACCGTGAAATGCTGAAGCAAAACTCAACCTAAAGCTAAAATAATCAATAATCAGTAATCAGTTGTTGAGATTACACCACAGTTGTTTAATAAAATTAAGTTTTATCAATATAATGAATGTTAATTAGATTCTGTTAATTTTTTTTAGAAATGTGACTTAAAAGGTCCCGTATGTAGGATTTAGTGGCATCTAGAAATTGCAGATTGCAACCATTTGAATACTACACGCCTCACCCTCTCCTTCCAAGTCTGTAGGTGAAACTACATTGGCTGTGAAACTCGCAAAAAACGCAAAAGGCCCAATCTAGAGCCAGGGTTTGTCCATTCTGGGCTACTGTAGAAACACGGCAGTGCAACATAGCGACATGCGTGCCCACGGCCGAGTGCTTGTTCGTGGCTGTGCTCCCGTGTCCACAAACCCCTGGGTGTAACTAATTCTAAAAAAAAAAAGAGAGTTTACACCTCCACACCCAGGGATGTGTGGACATGGGAGGACAGGTGAGAACAGGCATGGGACCTCCCTCCCTCTGGTTCTCCAGCAGCGTCAAACAGAGTAACGGGGATTAAGGATGGGGGGCAGAGAGTCCTGCATGGGAACATGCTGGAGGCTGATTATGTCAAAACACCCCACAGGAAAACAAGGCAGATAACCACAGGTTCCCGTTCATTATATTAATTTTATAATGGACATTTGTTCTGTGATATTTAAACCATC
Organism: Coreoperca whiteheadi; assembly: GCA_011952105.1. NCBI lineage: Eukaryota > Metazoa > Chordata > Actinopteri > Centrarchiformes > Sinipercidae > Coreoperca > Coreoperca whiteheadi. The sequence continues at coordinate 14,609,190 of CM022493.1, forward strand.
CGTCAACAGGGAAATAAAAGCCTCTTGTCTATGAGACCGGTCACTTGAGAGAGCTCCAGCCAGCTCACAGTGGGGTCTATGAGCGAGCAAGCAACCCCCACAGGCACTAGCTTGTTCTGTTGTGGCAGTTTGTGGAGCTTCTCCGTGCTGCTTTGGTGCAACAGAAACAAAAACGTGAGCTGCCGTGGCGGAGTTGCTCGCCACCTGCGCCTTTCTAGTTTGTCGCCAGTTAACATCATAGTTAGAGTAGCATTGGCATTTAGCAGATGCCTAGAACAGTATAACCAATCAGATGCAGAGTACGGGTGGGTCCTTCCACAAAGCATTCTAAGAAGGCGTGCCCAACGAGTCAGTTAGTGTTTCCCCAGTAGGTCAGCCTGTATGTAGCCTGAGAGGCGAAATCCAAGGCAAAATAAAGTGTCAAAGCACTTACAAAGTTTATTGCTTTGAGCACACTGAAGGTGATCAATATTTTTCTCTGTCATCTGCACTATAGTGGCCGGACAGTATGATGACGATGTTCAGAGAGATTTTAGTAAGAAGATCGACCTCAAACAATGAAAGTAATGGGGACAAAAATCTGACTTTTAAAAGTGAGGGGGATCTGTCCTCCCATCCATAGTAGAAATTACCCCCTTGTGAGAAAATGGGTTTTGTGAATCATTTTCTGTGAACTGCCTTTAATTTCATGCACAAACAGAAAAGAAAGAAAACAATCACCTGCCTCTATGCACAAACACACAAACAAACACACACTTCCAAGTATCAATCTCAACGACAAACTAAAACAAACAGACACACACTCCTAAACATACAGTCCTCCACACCCATTCATTGAATACCCATTCAGCAAATGGCTGCTTGTAGTCAACAATAAACACAGATTGTTTAGAAGCAATCAAACGGTCTCTCTGTGCTTTCTCCTCCCAGCTCGACTACTGTAATAGTTCTGTGCTATTGAAAAGTGTGGGTGTTGCTCACTGTATTGTTTGTTACCGTAGGGTGTTATTCAAGGAAAGCAAATCTCTGAACATTCGAACAAAAGTACCCCAAGGACTAGCGGACTGAGGGCTTCCTTCTCTTGCTTTGATTCCTAATAGAGGACTCGGGGAGGAGGCAACGTCTGAGCAGAGACGCAGGCCAAGTCTGACGCTTAATGGACATGATGACCTGAGCGATTGATGGCCCCCGAGGGTCCTGTTGGCCAAACAGTAGCGTGCCCTGTGACCCTGGCCCCCAGCCCAGCTCCATGCCCGGTGCAGCCCGGCCCGAACAGCATCACTCTCCAGGACAGGGAGGAGCCGGCTGGGCAGACATCGTGCCTCCTCTGCCCCTTGATACCACTGAGCCACTGGCCTTCATCTTATCCTTCTCAGCTCCTCACACACACATACACACACTTCCACACACCTCCCCGCCGCCACCTTGTAGGAGACACAGCAACATCCCCTCCCAGCACACCCCCTTCAAGCCCTTCCCCTCCTCCCTCAAGCACAGGATGCTTCAAGCAAGGCTGAGCAGAGCAGATAAGGCTGATGCCCTGGGAAACTCTGCCCAGGCCTGAGCCTTTCAGCAGCTGGGCTATTCCTGGCCTCGAGGTAGCACGTAAACGAAAGTAAAATAGGATTTATATATAGACAACCGGGAGGTAGACCTGGGCTGAGAAAAGAGAGGCAGCGGAGGAGGGGGCATGAAACTGTGCCAGAGTCATCTAGAAGGATGTGTTGCTGGGACAAACAGTGTTTAGATATAATTGGCTCTCTGGCATTGGTCTGTATTTAGCACCCACAGCATCCTGTTTAACCTGGGGATATAAACAATAAGCATGAGGGGGTGAAGGGCTACTCGATGAGTGCCAGAGAGAGTACAGCTAGAAAGAAAGACAGAAAACAAAATAAGTGTCAGTTGTACTCTTGGACCTCATGCAGCAGTGTCTCACCTGTGACATATACATAGACGGAGGTCTGTTTTGGGGTTCGGTGCCGGTATCTGCAGCGGAACAGGCCAGTGTGCTGAGCTAGGCTGTGGCTGACTGTTACACGACTGCAGTACTGCTGCTTTGTCCTCCCACAGCGAGACTCCTCCACTTGCACCTGATCTCTGGTCAAACCTGATGGGAACGCCCATGTCAGCTCCCAGCGGCCCCTGGTCAGCAGGTACAAGGGTACAACGTTTGCTTAGAAAACACTTGGCAATCTTTGTATGTGCATTCACATTCAGCTTGCATCATAGGAACTCTTTTGGGGGGGGGGGTGGAAGAATTAAGCCTCTTCAGTGTTCAAGAGATTATTATTTCACTAAGAGGCCTAATGAATATACTATAAAGGGCTTTTTGAATCTCAAATTCAAATGTTTTGGTTTCTTCTTTTCATTTTTTTTATTTGTATGTTTTTGTTGAGACTGGAAAATGAGAGTAAAACTCTTGAGAGCAAAAATGAAACGCAAACTCTGCATGCAAACTGCCCTGATGAAACATTATCATTTAATGTTGCAAATCTCTTGCCAACAAAGACTGGTTGAAAAGTTGAAATTTCTTTTTGATTGATATGAAAGTCAGTACATTTCTTCTACAATGACTTGGTGTCTCAATATATTATTTAGGTATAATCTAATGAGTGTCTTTGTGGTAATTTTTCTGTCCCAATATTAAGATATTAAGGCATAAAGATGGGTATGTTGGGTGTGTGTTTGCTTTAATTTACAGGTATCAATCCAGATGATTGCCACTTCCTTATCACACCCCATTTCTAACCGGTTTTCTGGCCTGTATCTATCCACCTGAAACTCACCTGCAGCTGAGTTGTAGTGTCTGGTTGGCTTCCAGGACCAGCTGCCGGGTTTTCACATCCAGAATAGGGACGCGGTACTTCCCCTTTTGATCTTTATCTGCAGAGGCAGAAGAGAGGATGAGAATGCAGATGTGTAGTGGCAGCAACATCCCAAAACTCCATCACTGATTACAAAACTGTTAAACGGATTGTCTAATAGTAATTATAAGGTGATGAGGCTGAGATTTATGGACATGTGGACCTCTCTAGAGAGGTCAGAGGTCAAGGTCAGCCTATAAGACTTCATCATACACTATTCTTTAGGGACATCTGGACAGGATGTTTACTCTGTGAAATAAGGCTTGAGTCCTGGGACTCCACTGAAGGAGAATTTCTCGTTTATTAATAAACTAATATGGAAAGATGGTGGATGTATCTTTGCAATTATATTCGGTTCTAATCATATGATTGGGAGTTATGATTGGGATGGCCCCAAATCCATTTGTATGGACCCAGATCTAGATGAGACCATTTTCAGAGGAAATCCTGGAAAACAAAACACTTTACAGTGAATAAATATTTTGGACAGTTCCTGTAAGCTTTGTCCATTACAAACTGGACTAAACCGGACTCTTGCCTCTGATTGCAGAAACCGGTCTTGGTGAGTCCCAGCTCCGCAGCCCGTCCTCCATCCAGGCCACAGTATCTGTGACCCTTCTCACTTCTCCTTGCTCAGGCCACTTGACAACTTCTGTGGAAGTGCGTAAGCAGTGTCCCTCTTGCTTATCAAATAAAGGCATTTCTCTACTCCATCCCTGAGGTTTATTAATGAGGGATGAAGATGGCTGTCTGTCCGCCCTTCCTTCCTCCCAACAACAGCGGAAACATCATTCAGGGAAGTCCGTCCTTCACTCTGACTGCTCCTTGTGTGTACAACACACAGTTCAAAACACTCTCCAGAACACAACTGTCTCACTGCTCTGCTAGTTGTTAAATCACTTGTACGGCAGCAACTGAGTTTATCACTAAAGTCCATTATTACCATTCATTGTCAGCATAATTGTTCCCAGTGGATGCCCCATTGAGCAGATCTAGCATTACTCACACTACTAGCACTTCCTATACTATTTCCTTGGATTTAACAGTGTGTGTGTAGGCAAGAAACACACACAAACACACATGGCAGGGTAAGGGAAGACGAAGGGGAAGTTAGGTCTCTCCTCCAGGCCTTCTGGGGCCTTTTCAACAAGCTGCAAATTGTCTAAAAGCACAATTTCCACATAATTCAGTAGTCACCCTGCTACCTCAACAGAACTGAAACAGAATATTCAGCTTTTGGGTAAATATCTAAATATCACATTTCCATTCACTTAAAAGTAAGAAACGCCCACCATGTGGAAATATCTTTTCCACACACTCACTTACTCATTGTCTGGGAAAATCCCTTCCCAGTTTTCTGCAATTTAATGGGAACAGGCAACAACTGAGGCAAACACATACAGTAATAATAATCAAATTGACAATAGTTATGTATTATCATATTTAGGCATTGATTTTCTATTGAACATGGTATCTTCATTAAACCTAATAAGATTAATTATAATATTTTAACATTGGCAACAATGACATTGGGATGTGTACAAATGAAGATGAATGTATGTATTAGTATGTAATAAAATGTAGGCTACATGACCCTATGATGATGCATGCATGTTGTACATTAGGACTATCTCCTGGCATTCTTAACATCCACTTATCATAATAATATGTATTGTACTTATTTTTGGATTATGTTTAAATTGTTTTGTTTTGCTGATAGCTTCATTGACAGGAAAAACATATATTGGACAAGATGCATATTAGCAATGCATGAAAGAGTTAGCCTAATTAAGACTTGATTGAGGATAGAGCGTTTTAACTGACATAGATCTGTAGGCTATTTACAGACTAGGTGAAAAAAAATGTTATGCATATAACTTCTTAACTTGATGTTCATTTTGCAGGGGAAAAAACAATATCAGATTGTTTTCCTTTTGCGCCACAAATAACTTCCAAGCGACCAATGACACCACAGAGATCTGTGGGGCGCATAAAAGCAGCCTGCCGACTGTTTTAGCAATAAGCACATATTAACCCCTGTTCCTGCTCAGTGGGATATTTTCCTTCAGTTGGTCATGACCCCTGGTTCATTTGTATCAGAACTTTCATTTGGCAAACTCATCAGTCTCAGGAAACAACGCCCTGCGTGTGTTCATTCAACAGGGGCCAAGTGCACAAGAAGCCGGGCCACAGAGGTCCGCATTATCCAAACAAGTGTCCCGCAGGATAGCGCTTATCTCCATCACTGCACTCGGTGCTAATAGAGGTTTACAAGCTGAAAAGCCTCAGACACAAGACCGCACCGACGATTTAATTGACCTGTAAATGAGCAGCAGCGCCATAGTGCGCCACAATGAAGAGCCACATCTGTGCATCTTTTGTTTTCTTCTGCCTTGGTGATGGAAATTGCTCTCTTTTTAAAGCGCATCCAGATGCCCAATGACCCAGGATCCTCTAATTTATAGAAAAAAATAGGAAAGGTCGTGCGTAAAATTCAATATCCTACAGGTTATGACTTGCACGGTTTTTAAACTAAATTTACGCAATGTGACCACCAGATCAAATAGTTAGCAGGTGTCCTGTGCACCCTTCAGTGGTAGGCTATTACATCAACGAAAGTAAATATGTTACTCACCTTTTGCAAGAACACCGTACAATCCACATAGCAGGCAGATGAGGATAAAATTCATCATCGCGGGTGACTCCGATGCAACAAGCGGGTTTCAAATATAAAGTATGAAACAAGTGTTATTCCTGCTGTTTCCCCCCCCCTCCAGATTCAACACAGCGCAGCCCACTTGTCTGTGGCGCTCAGCGCTGATGGTCAGTGAATAGAGATGGTTGGTTTCCCGAGGATAGCTGCGGGAGATCACGCAACAGGACACCACGCTTGAACTCCAGTACAACTTTCTCCCATAGTTTCGGATACTGGCGCGGATTTATACTGTTCCCACAGTGCAGCCACCGGATAGCGGACTTCCGTGACGTCCACTGACACACCCAAGGCGCGTAACAGCACGCCCCTTTTAGTTCTCCCCGTTGGTCAAGCAATCAACCAGTGAGGTGTTAATAAAAGTAGGTATATTATAGATTCCAAAATAGACCTTTGTTTTTACATAGGCTACTTTTAAACATTCTTTTGTAGCCTACGTGAAATGACCCTTTCATAAACTATAATCTCAGTTATCTTATTTTCAGTACTGGCTAGAATTACACACCACCGCATATCGGAGAGGATGCACACAGAGCAGCACTGTGTGTTTAATCTTGTATGTACACTGGATTGGTACACGGGATGATCAGCACGTAGGCACCGGAGTAAACGGGTAGTTTCCTGATCAACAACTAAACTGACTCGTTTCTTACATTTCAAACTGGCAATCTTCCTTCACAAAGTAAATAAACAAGTGTGCTCCTTGAAAGAGCAAGTCACACATTCCAAAACTAGAAAAATACTGATCTCTCCATTTAAAGACAGAACCTCAGTTTACTTTTTGCTCAAACTACATAACGTCATCAGATGATAATATTAGTAATATATAGGCCTGCTGTACAGTCAAAAGCAACAATAACAACAGAAGCAGTAGATATTCACTGTTGGACTTTACAGGAAGAAAAATCTAAACGATATAAATGTCAAAATAAAATTGCAGCAATAAGTACAACAGATTTGTTGAGAAACACATGCCTGACCTGCTGTGTTTGAAATGGTGTCTTTAATATAAAGGCATTTAATCTGGTATCATTAAACAATGATGCAAACTGCATGCTTTTTAATCCTTTTGGGTTTAAGGTGCACCTTTCCCTCAGGACATAATATAAACAATGGTGCTGAATGGCCACTGGGTGGTGAGGTGAACTGAATGAGAAGGGAGAAACGGGAAAATGCAAGTGTCTGCGTAGACAAGATTGGTATGGTTCTCTCCTGATAATCGTATTTGCTGTTTACACAAGCATCAACTGCATCGTGTTTCTAAGGGGAGCTGCGATCATGCTTTTCATCCATGAAGTACAAAGAAGGCACCATAAAGATAAATTAAATCACAGTTAAACTGAGATGCAAAATATATTATCACCTCCTATTGAGGGATCATTCACTTCTCTACAATTACAGAATATAATGGACAGAAGGCTAGAACTCTGATAAACTCATGATATAAAAATGCACATACATACACATACAGTACAAGAGCAACTCTTTAAAAGATAGTGAGTCACGAATACACATACAGTACGCAGACGAATGTAGATGAGGGCAAAAATATACGGTTACATACTTGTGGGGAGAGACCTCTTTCCACATTCAATAAAAGGACTGATGGGATTTTTGTTGGCAAGACCTGGCATGGTCACTATCTCTGCAGTGAACAATGTAGCTGTGACAGGAAAAAGAGGGAGGGTAAAGAAGTAGGAAAACAGGAAGTAATTGGCTACATTTACACGCACAGGATAACCTGGCTAGTGGTCGTACTGTAGGCTACTTTGGCCAACCTCAAATCGGTTCTGAAGTATGATATGTACAGGTTAAGGGTGGGTACTGAACTGTCCATCTGATTGAGGAGACATAAACGTCCTATGGCTATGTCAAAACTGTAGAGCACAACAAGTTGACAGGTAACAAGTCACTTTGGTTTTGCTTTTAGAGATTTTCTGAAAGCAGAGCGGTTAATGTTTTATGTTCCTACACAACTACAAGTTGTGGTTTTTGCTGCAAGAGGACACAGTTCACCATAGTTTACAACAACTGAGGTCATTTTGTAGCAAGTGAAGCTTAGAATATGCTTTAGATAACACAAAGTGAAGAGTAAAAATATGGAGAAAATGCAAATAAGCTGCTGATCGTGCATTGGAGTCATTCAAAGTACTAACAATCGCAAATTGTTTGCCCAGCAAGTGGTACATACAATAACCTGATTTTCACCCCAGTTTTCTTATTATCAATTTTCTGATCCCAGTTTGATTTAAAAAATCCCTCTAAAAATAATGAGTGCTAAGTATATTTCCTCTAATACAGAGGAAAGACAGCAAAGACTAAAAGCTAATAGAGTGTTTTTATGTTACCGTATCCTGTAGTCTTGCATCATAGTTGGGTATCTTGTAATCTGTATAACGTATTCCAACCAAACATTTATGTGTAGTGACCCAATAACCAAGTTAATTTAATAACCAGGTTAAGTGCTGATGTTTCTGCGCATGCCACAGTGGCTATCACTGTCGATGTTTGGAAATTGTAAGGAAGCTGGTTGGTTTGGAGCAGGGATGATGTGCCTGCTGGCCCGTTGCCATGGACATGCTCCCAAAAACTGACTGAATGTGTTGTCATGCAATCATGACAACAGTCTGAAAATGGACTCCAGGTCTGAAACCTTCGTCCTGTGTGTTTAGTCTGTCATTTTGTTTATGCCAGTTGTCCAGTCACACCTGTCCTTTAGTCTGCTGATGTATCCAGTCAGTAAACTTGACCACCTGTGTGTAGACACCGGGGCGGTTCAGCCTCGCACAGCCCTCACCCCAGCTCACGATCCCTGCCAGGAACCACCGTTTGCCTCGCTCCAGACACACCAACGGACCTCCTGAGTCACCCTGAGGGCCCAGACATGCACATTCATACAAACATACATGAACATAAAGAAAATAAAGAAATATACTGCTGTGGATTACATTTTAGAGGATGTGATAGCAGTTAGCTTTAGTGTAGCAACCGCTACTGGCACACTTCCATGGCAGTTAACGTTACATTGTTAAATCCATCATTTTGTCACATCTATGACCAAACAAACATTGACAAACCTTTTAATCTACTCCACAAATGCCCCTGTTGGTGCATTATCTGTAACTGTTTTGTTAATGTGATTTGTTAACTAGCTAATCAAGCTAGCCGTTTACTTTTAGCTAGCTAATTTAGCTACTTTTGGGCTAAATGTCACAGTATGGGTTTTCTCTTTTTTCACTTTTAATTTTGTGCACTCTATGTGTATGTTTACTAGATGAATTACTGTTTTGCACTTCCTATATAGACCTATGTTCTTCTTCATTGGTGATGCCTTGTTTCTTCCTGACATGAGGGACAATGTTGTTAGCCGACTGATCTGACCGCTAACTAGGCTATACTTTAGTGAATCCAGTTTCCCTGTTACTGTACTAATTCATTTTTACAATACCTTTGGTCTAACTCTTGTTTATGGAATATCATCCTTCTCTGATTTGTAATTACTACTATTACTAAATACCCTTTTCACAGTTTCCCAACTGCTTCCAGTAAAACTTCAGAGGCCAACTCCAGTCTTCAACCCGTAATGGAATTTTGGTTAACTCGCTGCATAGCCTACATCTTCTTGCACAGAGTAGTAGAGCATGATGACCAACAGAAAAATGATATGTATGTTTCTCAATTCTTCTTATTGCAGACACATTCTGTTGTGGTTTAGAGAGACAATGTGGGAAATGTAGAAAATCTAACTGAAAATGATTTAATGAGGCAAGCTATGCATTTTGTGGTTATGACTAAAAGGTAAATTACAACTTTTCGTCACACAAAAACTCACAACTCACACAACTAACAGTATCCAGTATTTTTCCATAAAATTCAAACTAAGACACACCAACACTGTTGCAACCACTCACCTGGCAGGCGTCCACCCCTCCCTGCAGGTTCCCAGCGCATAGCATTCTGGGAGTGACAGCGTCGTCATAGAGCTTGTTACAAGTGTTCCTGTTGATGATCTTCACCGAGGCCTCTTGTAAGCGAGAGGCGAGTTCACCTATAACCAAACGGACACAAAATGGAAACATCTTGGGGGTATTATGGAAGATTTGAACATCAGCAAGATCCAAAAAGATACTCTTGTAAACTAGCTCTTTATCTTAATTAGATACTCTTGAACAGCCCTTACCATCCTCCATGAGGACACCCCAGCCTGTGACATAGCAGCTGGTTCCTGTTGTGAAGGTGTGTGAGGGCGCGGGAACACACACAGGCTGCACCAAGTCGTTAAAGAAGACAGGAGCACTGAGCTCAAGAAGGGCGATGTCGTAGTCAGAGGTGAATTGGTCGTACTGCGGGTGGAGGAGGATCCGGCGGATCGGTCTGGTAGCTGCCCCGTTGTTCCCTGTAGTCATCACACGCATTCCCATGTAGGCCCGCCATGCACGAGCATCCGAGTATCTGCAGACACAACATGCATGAACACAGTAAAACACGAATTATGATTCTGATAACGAATCTTTCAGGCGTCTCTTTTACTTAATGGCGTCTGAGTCCTGAAAGCAATGAGCTGCAGAGATGAGCCAGCGACTGGAGACCAGTGTGGCTCCACAGACGTGGCCGTAGCGATCCATCTGGAGGCTGACCTGCCATGGCCACGATCCCGCCCCAGCATCAGAGCCACCCACAATCTTAGTACGCTTCCTGGGCCTGGTGCCACAGCCTGGGGCACACAGGGAAACAGAGGAAGAGACAAAAATCAATACGAGAATTCTCTATGGAAAGTCAGAGGACTTTCATTCCATTTTTAGTCACAATTTCAAGAGTCTAAGGTTGAATTGTGAGGGAGAACTTACCACAGCGCAGTTCATCAGAGTTGTCAAAGCAGTCTTTGACTCCATCACACTCAGGGTTAACCTTACTTACACATTTTCCGTTGGCACATTTGTATGAGGATGAGGAGCAGCCTTTAAGGTCTAAAGAGAGTGATAGATATAATTAGGCAGAGTGAAACAAAGGGCACCTAAATAGAGAGAAAACTACTTAAATACATACAAAATAATGTGGTAAAATATACTTAAATTGATCAGTCAGTGTAACCGGTGATTATCTGAAGTCAAGAATACTCACACGCTCTGGTACAGTTGAGTTCATCACTGCGGTCTTTGCAGTCAATAACACCATCACACACTGAAGACTTTGGCAAACAGACCTTGTTGGGACACACGTGGTAACATTTACCTCCTGAAAACAAACACATGAGCTTTAATTCTCTAAACACACACAAGCACACGCATGTGTTATGAGTACAATGGTGACAGTCTTACTCACCACAGGTGCCCTCTTCACTGCTGTCTGCACATTTGCTCTGGCTCACACACTGACTGCTTTGAGGCCTACACTTGCCGTTCCCACACAACACTTCACCTGGCCTGCAGGATGCTACATGTTTTACACATATATGCAAACATGCACACAGAAACACATACAGATCTGAGTGTAGCACAAAGGTCATGTCTTTGAAATCAAAGTAATTGTGTGCGTTTACATCCACATCAGAATCAGAAATACTTTATTAATCCCCGAGGGGAAACTCTTTGTAACAGCAGCTCACTCTCACGTCAGTGCACACAAGAATGGAAGTACTAAATACATTAGTATCCTGGTTTTGAGTCTTGTCCTAGTTTTAATCTTATTCGGGATATGATGTTTACATGGAACATGAGAAACCTGGCTAATCATGATCATAAAAGTCTCCAGGTTTCTGATCATCTGTGTGCCGTTGTGTCTTGATTCCTAAACATCTTAGCCACTGGGAAACCTGGATAAGGCATTTACACGCAATAGTATCCTCGTCAAAACTGGCATAAGACCATATTCAAGTGACTGAAACCAGGAAATGATGTTTATATGTGCAACACATAACAGCGATGCTCCAAAAACCTGATCGAAACCAGGATAGTTGTGCGCATGTACAGGCACTTATTATTTACTTTTATATACACTAACTAAAATACGGAGACAAATATAAAAGCTAAACTTAACATTTTCTGGACTTTAAAAATAGATTCCAGAAATCAGATTATATGTTAAGAATTAAAAACTGTGTGTATAGCCCTTTTTATTCTACATTTGTGTCTTCAGGCAACAGACTTACAGCATCTAACCTCATCCCGTCCATCTGAGCAGTCTTTCACTCCATCACACACCTTCCTCAGAGGGATACAGCGTCCATCTCCACAGCGAAACTGGCGAGGACAGGCTGGAGATAGACAGGAAGGAGACTTGCATGTACTCGCTGGAATTACAGTACTTTCTTTGGCGTAGACGTGGATATGTAAACCCAAGTAGACCTGACATACTGTATCAGTTCTAACAAAAAGTCTTTTAATCAACTCTGTCTGGGCAAATTACAGCGTGAGAGTGCTAGTTATTTAGAACACATTCTTACGCTGCTCGTGCATTTACATTTACATTTAGCAGACGCATTTATCCAAAGCGACTTACATATGAGGAAGACAATGAAAGCAATTATTTTTCTTTTTTTTTTTTAGAAAAGAGATTTTAACTTACTGCCCTCTGGAGAGAAGGCTCGGTAGAGCAAGTAGAAGCCCTTGTGAGTGAGAGATTCATCCGAATGGAAGTGGAGGGAGAGAGGAGAGGAGTAGACTCGCCTTTTGCTGCTGTCTGACACTGGATTACACAGTCTAGATACAGAGGAACATAAAAGAAAGAAATTTCCCTTTTAACTCACACATGCAGCCACAAAAAAACATAGGAAACAATCATGACAGTTTCACAACTCACTTGACCCCACCGATGTCCAGCCAGTCTTTCTCACAGTCATCCGATGACGCAGAATCCTGAATGTCCATCGTCACGATTGTCATGGAGATCAGGTATCCTGGCAACGGTGCCTGATAAAATAATCAAAGACGACTAAAAAAAGAGTTTGCACGCTGGAATGTGGACGGGCCAAATAACAAAGGGATGATTCACGCTTTCATTCTTTTACTTTCTCTTCCTTATTCCACTGTTTCCAACCCTCACACAACACGTATCCCGACGCTCATGTGGCTCACCCGTAGTGTCCAGGTGCAGTCTATATTAGGAGGGTAATAGGAAGGGTAGTAGGGGGAGGAAATAGAGCCGTTCCAGGAGGAAATTGACCCCCCACAACCTGCAGGGGGAGATGGTGACACAGATAAGTGCACAGCATACACAAAAAGGCAACTTTGCTCTACATATACTAATCAGTGGAAATTAATCATTCCAGCACGAAGGCAGTGTCATGAACATATCACACAAGATTTGTAGAACTTAAACAGAACTGTGTATGGGTTTGTCTGTTTGTGAGAGCACTCAAACCTGCTTTTGGGATGGCTTGGAAGTATGCTTTGAAGATTGCTCCATCCCTCTGTCTGCTGAAGGAGAAGGTGACTAACATTACATTCCCAGAGGACATCAGCTTCATGACAGGGGACGAACCCGAAACAGGCAGCCCACACCACCTAAAAGACAGGTAAATGTATCCAAGACATGTATATATATATATATATATATATATATATAAATAAATAAGACATATCTTACAGAGATGAGGTCAGTGCAGATGTTGTCACAGTAAGTCCATCGATTAAAAGGCCATGAAATGTCTTTACCTGGCGATTATCTTGTTCTGTAATGGAAGTAAGAAGTCGTAGGCTGAGAGCTTGTGGGCGGTGCAGCTTCCTGGCGTGGCACCATGCAGGGTGAGGATGACCAGTCGAACCACATGACCCGATGGCACACGAAGGCGCCACTGGTAGTATGGTTTCTTGGGACTCACGAGGCTCAGGGTGCGATTGTTGCCATATTTGGCATACAGGTCAAAGGACATCGCTAGATAAAGGAAGTGATGGATGTGTGTGTGTGTGTGTGTGTGTGTGTGTTATAATGTCAATGTTGGTTACATTAGAAGTGCACTGAAATCATAAGCACATAACAAATACAAAGTTTTAAAATCACCACAGCAGCAGTCCGGACAGAGATCATCTATCAGACAGATTAGGGCCAAGGATTGATGGACCTCAGTTCCATTCAGACAGTCTGCCTCAGTCACATTTTTAACTCACCATTAGAAACCAGATCTTTAAGTTAATATAAAGTCTGAGCCATGCTCTCCTCACCTTGGAAGCCAAGGTGCCACTTCCCACTCTGGATGCTGTTTGGATTCTGGATACTCTTGTCTGATTTTTCATCTGATTCAAAGTCGTCAGGGTCCAAACCTACATACACACACAGCAGAGGTCAAAATGCTCTACAAATTCAGTACCACTCTAGAGCAATACAGGTATATAAACGCATTGTTTATATTTAACAATACAATGAAATTAAAATTAATAAAACATGGGTAAAATATAGTTAGCTGTTCATTACTTGATTCTAAATTGAAATGTAATGGTGTAAAGCATTTGTAGAGTTTTTAATGTATGAATGTTTTTTCTGTTACTGTAAATTGTTAGTTATTGCATAGTGTGAAGCAGTTATCTGCATATTACTGAAACTAAAGAGGCCAAAAGTTTTAGACAGAAAAATACTACATGTGTACATATCTGTGTGGTTAATGTGCATGTACTGTATGCATGAAGACTACAGTGAGAGCCACTACCCAGCAGGTGGAGCATGTTGTCATCCTGCTCCATGTAATAGTGCTGCTCATTGCGGCTGTCCCGCAGAACCTTGATGCTGCCAGGAAGCCTGCGCTGCAGCCTCTCTGGGCTAGAACTCCGGATCGCCATTGCAACGTCACCTGGGGCTGAGAATTTACTCCAGTAGAAGACGTTGAGCCCTTCCGCTCCTTCACTATCACACAAAAGGTTTACAATGTTACTATTCTGCAGGGGAAATACAGCAGAGTATTTAGCACTTTTTGTTAGTGCAACATACCTGAAGGCAGTAATTCCTGAGTGCAGGTAGTAAGAGCTCCATGGCGAGGACTCGTAGAGATCTAAGAACTGTTTTTTAAAAAAATGCACAAAAAGACACAAAAGGAGGTTTGACCACGTACTGTAGGTGTGAAATCACAGCCAAGCAAGTGAGGTCACTTTTCCCGTGTAAGCACCACATGAACACACCTGCTTAAACATGCAGCCTGAGCTCAACAAAAGCATTGTTCTTGTATGTGTGCGAGTCAAACTCTGCATGTGTGTATGTTGACTTTGAGCAGCACAGAGCGCCATTGTGTCTCTACCTGCCGACGGTGAAGAGGTAGGACCCCGGGTGGTATGGGCTCCTGGCCTTGATCACCTGTTCTTTAATGAACAGATGGCCACACAGATACTATGACCACTTAACAAGCCTGCTAACTCACAGCTGATTACACGAGCATTAAACTATGTCACAGCAGATTTTTTTGGGATTTACAAGTATCAATTCGCCATTCCTCCACTTCACAGCAAGAATGTTCAACCACAGATGTGACCATTTGCTCCAAAATCCGACCCCCCCCCCACACATCTCTGTCCAGCCCCCAATCCTTCTGTCATCCCAGTCTGCCCTACTGCCCTGTCTCTCCCTCTCAACCCCAGTGTCAAACTGAGGTTCTCCTCCTCTCTGTAGTGTAAGGCACACAGAGTGGCTGATTGTGTGAAAGCTACACAGACAATGTTTTTATTGAAGGTCTGCTCTTCCTCTCACTCTCACTGCCTGGGCCTAGCTGGGCTCACAAATGTTGGGCTTGTCCTCGGCCCTGAAAGGGCCCTGTCCCAGGGGGTCTCGGGAACTCGCACACACACTGTGCCCAGCTCCTGTTTCAGCTTTACATTTAACACCAGAGAGAGAGAGAGAGGACAAAGCCGATAGAGAGAAAAGCAAACGAATAAGAATGCAAAGCCAGACGAGAGGAAATGGGAAGGAGAAAGAGGGCAGCACTGTTTTGAAAGTGCAGCATAAAAGAAACTAGTAGCCTGCTGCAGTGAACCATATCAAAGTTTGAGCACCAACATCAGCTTCAGCCCAGAGCGGGAAGGTCGAGCAGAGAGGCAGTGACGGACAAGTCCACCGTTTCCACTTACATAATGGTTCAAAGCCTGAGCCTGCAGGCGGAACTCAGGGGAGGTGGAGTCAGTCAGCTCTGAGGAAAAGCTCAGGTTTGGGAACTCCACGCTGCCACCTAGGAAGAACACTGAGGAGGGCGGAGCTGGAGTGGAGGAGATAGAGATTCGAGACAAGTGCACCTATGTGACTGTGGGTGCCACACAAAATTAACACATCTTAAGGTCAGGAGAGGTTTAAGAAAAGGCTAAAACAACAAGGCAGGTCAGTACTCACATGTTAAAAAATGGAGAGTCAGTGCAATGGCAGCAGTGATAGGAAAGAAAGGCAGGAGGCCTAACATCCATCTCCTCCAGGAGCCACAGGCTGGAGCTCGGCCCCGCTCCACCTTCTGCTCTGCCTGATCTTCAGGCTTCGTGGGGGGGCTCAGTAACTGGATGGGCTCCTTCAAATCTCCCTCTCCCTTCCAGACATGGACATGACTCAAATATCATACCAGCTTTTTATGCCTGTGCTCAAGTTGCTTCCAATTGTTTTGATTGTATCTTTATGTGACCACAGCTGAGGAGCGATGAAGAAAATGCAGCCTATCTGCCAAAATCAATGAGCTATAGATTTTGTGGCTGAGCAGACACTGATTTAGTGAGAGTAACGGTGAATATCTCTGAGCTGAAAGGATCTTCTTAAACATTTAAGGGGTTGGCAGGATTCCCCGGGGAAGCAGACAAAGGTGGCTGGAGGAGTCTGCTTTCCCACGGCCTGGCTCTGCGGTGTCAGCACTCAATCAAGTGGCTCACCCTGACATGGACATTCATGAGAAAGCGAGCCACATACCCCTAGAGACGGATTTTACAATTAAGAGTAACCATGGCTGAGTCGGTTTGATATGTCATGCATCCTTCTGGTGTTTGTCCCCAAGAGTTAAATAAACACAGCAATTTCGCGCTATAGATATAATATACTGAGATAATAGTTATTGCAGACAGCAAAGTCCCATTTGGCTACATCTTTTACACGCAATGAAAGGAGCACACTGATGGCTTAACTTACCTGTGCAGCAGAGCAGCCTGAGTGTCCATGCCCGGAGACGCAGAACACTTCGCAAGTTTTGCTTTTGGGGAGAGTCCTCATAGCACTGTCCCGTTCAGCTCCGGAGAGGCGATATGCAACAATACCTCAGGCATAGAAACGATGGAGAGAGAGGAAACCCCAGCTGTCGCTTCCTTTGGAAAAAAAAAAAAGCGCAGAAATCCGACCTGAGCGGCTCGGATGCGTTGGGCATTCACCGCCTCCCGTTTACCTGAACTGGGCGGCAGGTGTCGCACGGAGTCCCAGAATGCAATGCGGGGGACAATGAGCCCACTATGAAAGGGTACAATCCGCGCAACCGTCCGTGCGACAGATACTGTGGGCAAACTTTCCTCGCAGTGTAGGCTATGCCGTAGTTAAGCTTGGGGGGGGGGGGGGCGAGTGCAAAACTTGTGTGAGGTATTACAATTGGAGCTTGGCTGCGGTGCCCTTGGATTCTCCACAGAGGCGCAAAGGAAGACAGAACCTGCAATTACAAATCTGGCACCAAACGCGTCCATTGTGAGACTGTAACAGGACATAACATGGGCTTACAGTCTTTTAAGGCACTTTGCTTTGAGTCACACATGAATTGCACCTAGTAACATCAGTAAATGGCAGGTATTACTCTTGAAAAAAGTACACATTACACTATCTGCTGATGCTTTTATTATTTGGTGTGAGCAACAGAGTATTTAAACATCAGCTGACATATCATTTCAGTTGATATGGCTGTAGATCCAGGAGGTGAACTTGTTGACCCTGGTGTAGACTCCAGGCAGGTTTGGTCTGCCACAACCCACCCCCCAGCTGACGATGCCGATCAGGAACCAGCGACCCGTGCCTGGAGCCTGACAGGACAGAGGACCCCCCGAATCACCCTGAGACACAAAGACTGCAGTTGACTCAAAAGATATACACCAACGTTTTTTGCTTCACACCCACTATTATAAATTAAAATCAACGTGGGTGTCTCAGTCAGATGCGAGCTCACCCTGCAGGCGTCCCGATCTCCAGAGGGGACCCCAGCACACAGCATGCGTGGTGAGACAGGTCCGTAGCTCTTCTTACACTCAGTCTGGCTCAGTAGGGACACCTCTGCTTTCTGCAGCACTGAGGGCAGCACTTTGTCTGCGGGGGGAGGGCAGCAGACATGGATCATGCAACCGACAGATAGAAATATTGACTACGGACATAAGCAGTAGCTCATAAAGAGTGTAGGAGTTAATAAAGATGCTCTCTTAGATCCCAAATGAAGCATATTGTACATCTAGAACACAGCAGCACAGGAGCATGACAAGAGTTGAGTAAGTCGATGAGCAACTCCACTGTTCAAGGGAACCCAAAAAGAAAAAAGATTATTCACTTACAGTTTGTGCAATGTGCAAAATATCACATGACCAGTAAAAAAGTTTACGGCTTCAGTTTAAGGAAATGTCTCAGATATGTGGTTTGTATGGCATAAAGTTTGGTTCAAGAGCCAGATTTTAAATGTGCAAAAGATAGGAGTGTGTTCATTTCTTATAGCAGTTAAGCAAAGACGTAATCCAAAACATTTCAGCAGGCACTGTCACACATATAGAAATAAAGTGCAATGACATGCAAGAAATTGAGAAGCAAGCAGCAAGGTGAGCCAAGGCTGATTCTCAGGAAAAACAGAGGATCATTTGGGGAAATTTGACACAAGCCAAATTACAGTAATAATAGGTGACAGCTATTTTAAACTGTCTCCCAAAAATCAGGCATACTTTTCATATATTTTAGCTTTGCTGCCATTGTGGTTTGTTTTCATGTTGGTGTACATGATTGCATTGTTACAAAGCTTGACCTACAATATGTACATGTTTTTAGTAAGGTGTTAATTTGTGAAGCTGTAAGTTATTGGTTTGGTTGCTGTAGTCCTAACCTCTACTACATCGTCAATGCTCTCCAACATGCAGTTTACTTACTGTATTATTACTGTGATGTTTTTAGATCACTGCATGTAAACTAGCCCTGTCAGACAAATCCCCTCAAGGATAAAATTGTTATTTTGAAGTGTAAAAGTCACTGAGCTCAATCCAAGGTATTGCTCACCCTCCTCGGAGCGGTATCCCCACCCGGTGACCCAGCAGCGGTGGCTGTTGGTGACAGTGTGGGAGGGGGGAGGCAGGCACACGGGCTGGATCAGCGGGCTGAGCGAGGGAGGCCAGGGCTTCTTCAGCTGCAGCAGGGCGATGTCATAGTCAAACATGTACGCGTTATAATACTCGTGCACCACGATCCGCTGGATTTCTGCCACGTGTTTGGCACTGCCCTGTGTCAGCATGCCGAGCTGGGCGCTCCAGTAACGTGGGTCAGACAGCCTGGGGGAGTCAGAGGTCAGGGGTCAAAGGCAATGAAAGGTTGTTGTAGAATATACTGTATCTAATTAAACTTGATTGATTGTTCATAAAATGAACATGATGCGCCAGAAGCATGTAAAGTGATAATGTAATAATTGACAACTTAAGTAATAATTTGTCATGATATGATGGGTTCAAATGTGATAAAAACTGTTAATATAATAAATTGCCAGATGATGTACAGACATTATTACCACCTGATTGTTATTTTAAGTTTAATAATATTTTTACCTAATGGAGGTAAAAATATGAATAAAAGTTAATATTGCATTCTCCTTATTTCATTGGTTTTTATTTGGTCACTATTTTATTGAAACAATCAGGTAGAAATCTGCTGTATTCCTTAGTTATTACCAAATGATGTAATAATGTGAGGTTATCCTTGTCATGGCAATACAAAACACCACCCTGTAAGTGGTCCCAAGATAAATCTGAGGGGTCACAAGATAATTAAAAGGATAAGTAAATAAAAAGTATTGGCTTTTATAATAATTATACAACAAAACTAAATATAATTTAGTCGTCCTTTTTATTCCTTACTTACTGCAAATTTTTTTCCCCTTTGTTCTATTTTATTACCTATTTTATTGTTTTATTATACTCGAATTTAAATATTTGTTTATACATTTCTGTGTGTGTAGTGTGGAGAGGGCTACAAAAAGGATGGGGACTACAGCATTACCAGTCACTGCTGCTCTGTATATTAAATCTGTGGTTTTTACATACAGTAGCCATTACAGCGATGATATAACAATAACAGAATGTTGTTGATCAGCAGTGAGAGTGACTGACCTTTCTTTACTGAAGCAGTGTGCTGCTGAGATGAGCCAATCAGAGGAGAGGACTGAAGCACCACAGTACAGGTTACCAGAGAAGTGGAGGCTGACCTGCCACGGCCACTCCCCCTCCACAGAGTTAGCTCCACCCACAATGCGCTGAGGTCCTGTAGATGAATCCACCTTCCTCAAAGAGGGAAGACCACAGGCTGAGGAGTACACAGTGATGGATTTTGTTGTTATACTGGTTATATTACACTGGACTTTGGAGCACGTGTGTGCATGTAAAAAAAAGGCCCCTGCTGGCCTTGATGGGTGTGCAGTATTTATAAACATGTGCAGTATATTAAATATCCTCATACAGTAGTTAAAATTATTGCCTCTAACAAAAGAGTATCCCTCAGTTAGAGATATAAAACATGTTCTTACTATTATTTTTATTAGGGATGTATATGTGCACAGGGTGCCTGTATCAGTGAGTATACAGTATGAGTGTGTGTTTGTACACCTACACTAACCACTATGCTGACACGCTGAGTCATCACCATGACAGATAGGTCTGCTGCTGCCTTATTAAAAAGTAGAGCTTTGACGTGTGTGTGTGTGTGTGTGTGTGTGTGTGTGTGTGCACGAGCGGACACGCGTGCATGTACAGTACAGTATGTCCAGTATCAGTGAGTGATCAAAGACAAGTCTGTTCCCATCACCTTGAGACCCCATCATGATAAAACAGCAGCAAACAGAGAAAGCTATTACTGCTGGGTCACCTCAGTGCTGCAGGTCAGCAGGTTTGGGGCACACTGCCCACACTAACAACAACTTTCACATGAAGCCCCACAAAGGCTCTGGCAGAGAACTGGCAGAATAATCACTGTGTACCAAGTGCTTCATTAAGAAACAATTCAGGTGGGACAAAAATGTGTGTGATTGTAGCTTAGGTTGAGCTGGTAAATCAGTGAACTGGTCTTTATTTTAGTGAACAAAGACTTGAAGACATGTTCCTCACAGGCAGCGTCCAACAGTTTTAAGTAATTAAGGTGTTGATAAAAAAGTGGAGGAAATATCATTTTAACAGCATCTTACTTCCATAATTCATATATTTGGCTGGAACTGGAGGTTCAAGGTAATGTTACAAAAAGTAAACAGTTTTGCACCATACCACATGTTGGCAATGGAGTCAATTTAAAGATAGCAAGTTGCAAGATTTATTACTAGAAGAAGTGGTGAACATGGGATTATATAAAAAAAAATAAAAAATCTGTAGTGATAGTTAAAAATATTTTGTTGTCTTTCGGCTGTGAATTCAAGATGTGCACGTGGAGCAGGTAATGCAGTGTGCTCACCACAGTCCGCCTCATCACTGTGGTCCTGACAGTCATGAACTCCATCACACTTTGCGTTCTTCTTCAGGATGCAGGAGCCACTGTTGCATTGATACCTGACTGCAGAGCAGGTTGTCTCTGACAAAAGCAGAGAACATGTTGCAATTATTAGTGGTTAAAGGGTGAACAGGGCATAAATTTAAAAGTTTAAAAGGCACCTTTAAAAGTTTTTAGAAATTCATACCCTGAGTGCAGTTTATCTCATCTATTCCATTGGTGCAGTCAGTCTCTCCATTGCATACAAACAAAGGATGCAGAGGACTGTTGCCACCACAGTTCTTTGTGGGCCTCGCTGTGAAGATACACAACATTTTTCCAATGTATGACTGATTCCTCAGGCAAATATAATTTGACACAATCTAATGTGTTACCAGTGCTTCACAGTACCATTAGAAAAAGGCAGGGCACCGAAGTAATCAAAATGTCACATTCCTTAAACAACCAGTATTATGTAAGTTGTAAGACAACTTACAGCAGAAGACCTCGTCACTCTCATCCTGGCAGTCGTCCAGGCCATCACAGCGTCGACTCTTCTCCACACACAGTCCTGTGGAGCACAGGAAGTGGCTCTCTGGACAAGCTGGTGCATGAATGAGTGGGGAAAAAGGTGTTATAAAACATATGTGATAGGGGGGCATGGTTAACTCAGTTGGTAGAGTCCCCACCGCAGCGGACCCGGGCTCGATTCCGACCCGCAGGTCCCCTCTGCATGTCACCCCCCTCGCTCTCTGTCTCCCGTTTCCAACATCTTCAAGCTGTCTCTATCATTAAAGGCATGAAAAAGCCTGTAAAAATATATTTAAAAAAACAGATGTGATAAAAAAAGAAGCAGGAACAGAAATAGAACTAAACCCTTTTAAATAAAAAAAATGAAGTGCATAAACAAAAGATTGATGCTGCTGCTTTATTTCTACTTCAGTGACTGATTTAAAGGCACCACAAAAATCTTCTATGTTTTAAAACTATAAAAAAAACTTTAAAATTGTAGTAATTTAGTGTAGTCGAGTACACTGTACAGCTTACATGACAAAAATAGCTCTACTTTATTTTTTAATCGTCTCCAAAAACAGGTCCATGTTTACATTCTTTTTCATATGAAGGTCCAATACATGCCCATACAATGTATTTATGTCTATTTTTCAAATGTTTTCTCTCTGTGAAGTATATTGTAATTTTTAGAATCCACTTAAAAACAAAGTAATTAATTCACATCCACACTGAAGTACAATGAAACACATATGATCTGTCATTTCCTACGGTGTATCCTGGCTGCTATAATGAGTCATGCTCTGGCCAATGCAGTGCTTACGTTGGCTGATATTGTAGCTGCTGTAAGACGCCCGAAAAGGCTGAGCAGAGTTACGTGAGCTGCAGCGAAACACCACCTCCGGGCTGTGGTCAGCGATCCGAAACACCGTGTGGTGTCCCACGTAGCTGCCACAGAAACTGTGGAAGGAAAGCAACTATCAACAAGCTAACACAGGATGTTGTTGTGGGATAAACTCCTAAATAATACATCCACCATTTGATAGGATGATCTCTTCTAGCTTGGGGAGACATTATGTATGGTTGTAGATATTTGTAAAAATGGACTAAATTATATGAAATGGTTCAGTGTAGATTTTGTTTTGAATTCAAATTTGCCTTTAAATCTATATGCATGAAAGTGTACACACATACATGACTTCGTTGACCTTCCACCAGCCGTGGTCACAGCCCTTCAGGTCCTTCGGTGTCAATACATAGTTCTGAAACTGCAGAGCAACTCCTAAAGCACCGTTAGGGGTCTAGAATAAAACAAAAAGAATTCACAACCAATACAAGCAATTTTAAGTAAAACTCAGCAACAGATTTATGAGTCATGTATGCATGTGCGCGCTACCTCAAACTTCCAGGTGCAGGAGCACTGTGGGGGCAGAAGGCTGGGGTGGAAGGGGCTGTAGATCTGACCAATGATGTCAGGCTCTAACTGGGTCTCAATTTGAGACATACACACTGAGAAAGAGACTTATGGATTATACATTCACCCACAGCCAAAGATCTAAAGATCAAATCGGAGGGGTCAAAAGGTGATAAACAAAACATCTTTCTTATATGCAAATTATGGTCTGAATGCTCTCCTTATTCCTTTTTTCATGCGAAATTGTAAGTAGCGTTATACCTTGAAAATGACATTTGAGAGGGGACTAATCACTTTGATCCTAGACATATCAAATCTGTGTGGAGGGGTCACATATAGACTTTACTTCATTTTACATGGACATAAGTCATAAAGGTTGGGAATATATAAAAATCAGGTAAGTGTGTCATACTTTCTTCAGCAATGGCCTCAAAGTGTCCTCTGAAGCTCTTGTTGCCATTAGTCATCCTGAAGGACAGCAGCATGACATTGGAGGTAGACACCAGGGAGAAGGAGCTGGACACTGGCTCACACAGCCTGCAATACAGAAAAGCACTTTAGAATAAGCAATGTTTGAGAGAACTTGGAAAAATACAGTCACATATGGCAAGAAGCCTTTTGAGATGCCTGCAGCTGTAACATATGGAAAAACATAACATTGTCTTGTAGGCAACAGGCCCATCTAATCGCATAAGGAGAGAAATCAGATGTATAGCGGAAGCTGCAGACTCACTTGTGCAGAATGCGCCCTCTCATGGGCAGCAGAGCGTCGTACACAGTCAAGGCATCGCTCACACAGTCGCTGGGCTCAATGAGGAACGAGTTGACAGTCAGACGGATGACAGAGTCCGGGACAGTGGTGAGCTTTACATAGCAACTCACACCACCCCATGATGAAAAGACATTTAAAGGGACGCTGGCCCCAGGAAGGTTGGCATAGAGCTTATCTACACACTGTGAGCCTGGGAGGAGAGAAAAAACCCAAAAAAACACTCATGGACACAGTATGACATGCAGGGTCATTTTCATTACAGCCGACTCAAGTATTATTGCCTACCTGCTCCAATTGATGAATAATCTGATCGTTGAACAGCTGCAGGAAGACACAATAATCAATCTCTGCATTGACAAACAGACTTAGGATGCATGTGTAAACACACTGACGCACCATTGATGAAGATGGAATCTATATCCACTGGGAGACCCAGCAGGTAGCCCACAGAGGACCTGTTCTTCATGCTGGTGTGGACCGAGTCTCTGAAAATGGCTCCTACACACTCCTCACACACTGCCAGGCTCTTTAGTCGAGGGACCACAAACACCATCCAGAAATGAACCAGCACACCGCCCTTGTTGTCATTACTGGGTGAGGAAAACAGAGTTTACATTCAAACTTTAAAAACAGCGTGTGTTGCTCGGTCGTCAATAAGTGGCAATGCTTGAAACTGGAATCAAAAGCACACACTACATCATACATATTAGCTTTTCGCTTCATGATGACAATGACTAAAAGACTCACTGTACCTGAGGTCTGAGATGACAGCTTGCTTGTAGAGGCCGGCCACTGAGGACATCTTGTACACATTGCTCACCTACGAGACACCAGCAATTAACAGTAAGACTTTCTTAGATCTCATGTTCAGCACTAACCATCATGTAAATATCAGGGTTACACTGATACATACCACATGTTGTATTTTACTTGCCATGGATATAAACTCATGGGACTCTGCATGGCGATACTCTGGGATAAACTCCATGTTGGCAACACGAAACATCCCGGCAAAATAGACTCCACTGTTGCTTTCCCTGCGAACTAAGGGCATCAAGTTATATGGTGCAGTTTCAGTGTATCGTGGCAACCAGTTAGCAACTGATATTTTATGATATCAGACACACAGTACTACCCTAGATAATGTAAAAACACAGAAGTATGCATTTCATTTTAATAAGCAGCCTATCAGATTAAAAGAAACTATAAAAAAACTAAAATAGTATTGGTATTGTTATTTTGCTCTAGAAAGAGATTGATTTATAATTTTGGTGGTATTCAAGTTTAAAAATCCTTTCACTCACATATGAAAACCCACAGCAGCGACCACGTGATCACCACCACCACAAACACCACTGCTGTGATGATGACCGTGAGGTGTGGGATGTTCAACAGATGGGCCCACAGCCTCTTGAGTCCCTTGGGCTTGCGCCTAGTCTTCCTGTACTTCTTGCAGAGCTTCTGCAGAGTGTGGTCAACTGTGGCCAACTCCACAGACACATCTGCAATCTATAGCCAGGGAGGGGACACAGTCATACTCCAATGCAAATGTGCCATCGTGGTAGCAGTAAATTTCACTTGCCCTTTCAAGCTGTCACTTCAATCTGTGTGGATCCTAATAGGGATTTGGTTAATGATGCTGAAATGATATGAAAAGCACAAATACGAGACTCTTGATACTGTAGATCCCTCACCAACTGTATTAGAGCTCTCAGGATTCAGTGTTGGGACAAAAGGGCTCTTTATGAGGACCACTAGTAGGTATAATTATCAGAGAAACATCAGGAGGACATAACCCTGCTGCTACCTTTCTTCTCTTATCACTGTACCTTATCCAGGTCAGCTAGTTTACATTAAAGTAGGGTTGGGTGAGCAAGTGTAAATAGTACAAGGTCTTCATTTTCGTCACAGTCTTCACTGAAAGAACATCAGTGTCAAATGGTCACATGTCAAAAATGATGTAAGCTTGTGTCTACTGGTAATGATGCACCATTACTGGTCACTTTAGCTTTTGGAGAGGAATGCTTAACAGTGACTCCATCAGAAGCAGCGCTCGGCACTCATTGAGTTACCCAATGCACATATATTATTCATTCAGTGTCATTCCATACTGTGCAAGCGGCACTTAATCCATCACAAGTTAGCAGGATATAGATTCCCACAGGAAAAAAAAAAAAAGTTGAATCTATTTTACATATTAAATATATAATCAAGCAACATGACAAAACATGTGACTTAAAGGTCTACATGTGAACAGGGTATAAGCTTTACTCCTGATTCAAATGTGACCGAAGGATTTCAAATACTACAGTTTTAGTCAGAGTAGAAAAATAACACTATGTTAAGGATATAGCTTACTCACGCTGGCAGCGTCCTGTTGAGATGCATCATCATCTCCGCTTGTCTGCTTGTTCTCCTCGCGATCTGTGCCCATGACACAGGCATCCCTTCAAGCCTCTATCATCTAATTCCTGATTTCCGGTGTTAAAGATCCATTCTGTTTTCGTTCAGAACAAAAAATGGCCTTTTAAAAAACAGTTTAAGAAACTGTGTAGAGCCACACAACACACTGTTTGGATGCACAGTCGACTGGCGCGTGAAACCAGATCCTTCAGCACAGGTGATCAGTGGACGAACAGGGAGCTCACTGATGGCAACGTACCTCCTCCAGTCCTATGGCTAATGTTTTATTCATTAACTTCTATCGAATTCACATGAACTAATATTCAACAGCCACAAAGTCTACTGTATTTGATGAGCAATAAAAAGAAACAAACAACTGCTTAGCTGCATAAGCAAACACTTATTTTAAAGTGACAACATTCTCATTAGGTATGTTTGTACAAGAGTTTTATTTACAGTGTTAACAAGGAAGGTGAACGTGTCAGTGAATTTATCCTCTGGCTGTTTTGTGCTCAGAGTTGACAGACTCGCAGCAAAAAAAGGGTCCAGCCTTTGTGAAATAAACTAAAACCATGTTTGTCAATGTAAAAGCAGAATATACATCATTGTCATAATTAATATTAAAACATCTTTCAGCTAGAACAATAAGACAAAGGGGTGAGAGTCTCTTGAGTGAGCAGCATCTTTAACATACCAACAAAATGGACAGAGTCAGTATTTTAAACACTTTAGTCATGCACCTTCCTTCCAAATTTTAGGCACTGAACTTTTAACATGCAAAAAAACAAACAACAGACATTGAGAAGGACACATGAGGCACAAAAACAGATCTTGACAGTACATTCACACGCAGAAAAATACAGGAAAAAAATAAAGTGTACTTTGAGTTTTTAGGACGGTTTGGTGCGTGCTCTGAACATGCACAGGGGAGAAAAAAAGATGAGTGACCAAAGCCTCATTTCCTGAAAAAGGCATTGCGGGTAATGCTGTACAACAGGTGATAAGGCTTTCGTTTTGGGGGCTCAGCCAGTGCAAAGACCTGCTGCTGAGGCACGCTGGTTGGAATGGTGATGTGACGCTGGTGAAGTGGGTGCAGGTTTTGGTGGTGTGGTGGGACAGACCCAGAGTAACCAATGGCTGAAAGGTGAACAGGCAAAACAAAAAAGACTAAATTACAAATGAATTTCAAAATTAAGATAGAAATGTGATAAAATGAAATAAGTAAAATGAAGAGTGACAACACAGCATGAAGCAAAATATTTTCTTACTCTTACTCTTCCCCTGTTTGGCTCTTCTGGCATTAACAATGGCCTGTTTTCTTTGCTCTTCACTGATCTCCATTCCTGCCAAGAAACACACACCAATACCCCTTCAGCTCAAAATATTTCTGTCCACACCCAACCTCCAACAATCTTTTTACACTGTTCACCTTTTCTTTGACACAGTTGCTGTTTTGTATCACGAATGAAAGGAATTCACCACGACTTACCCATCTCTTGGTCTTCCTTGACTCTATATCTCTCCTTGGCAAAGGCTTGTATCCACCTCTGCTTGTGCTGGGCCTTCCTGCAGCACAAAACACACACAAATTCCAGAGTGGAGGCGTTGCGCAGGCGCAGAGCATTCCTCAGAGTCAGGCCCAGGTCTAGGTCCCGCCCATCGGGTACGTCCACCACCTCTGTCTGGTCCATATCCAGCCGGTTACGGTAGTGGAGCAGGTCTCTGCGCAGGACGTCTTTTTTACAGAAGACCAACTGGTGGTCAAACAGGAAGAAGCTGCGCTGTTGCATTTTGCCTTGTCGGACAATGAGAGTCATCTCCCCAGAGTGGATCAGCTCTGAGCTACGCTCCAGCACGTCAGATCCCTGCAACAATATGTTTACATAAATTCAGAAAAGAAAGATTTACACATTATATTTAATATTCTTTACAAAAACTTGGCCATATAGGTTACTTTCAATTAATAACCAGAGTAGAAATGAGAAGAATATTGATTAGTCATCATCACCTCCCAGTGTAGAATGGCCACCTGCCAGTGAGCGATGGTGTCAACACTCTCCAGCCGTCTCTTCCTCTCATTTATAAGACTGGCCACGTTTTTCATAGCCTCATACGCTTTGCTCACTCCGCTGTAGTCACTGCAATAAATCAAAGGGAACAATGAGCATAGGGTCCACCTTAGAGATAAATTGATAGAAAGGACATTTCCATTTACAGTAACACACTGCTTCAGTCTCACTCATGGAAAAGTAAGTAATTAAATCACTGGGACCACCAAGAATTCTTTACAAAAAAAAAATTATACGTTTCTGAACATTATGCAAATCTCTAACTCCTGGTGAGCTAATACATGTATCAACCATTGGTGGTTATTGAACTGGTTAATGTTAGCTGATGCTGGGCTACATACATACTGGAAGTATCATTGTAGCTACTTTCTTATAGCTTTCACTGTATAGCCAACGTAAAGTAATGCTACAGAGACAACAGATTCATTGAGTCAAGGTATCTTCATTATATGATTATCAGGCATAAGATGCGGTTGTTGTAGAGCTAAATGTATCCATAGCAACAAGCATCATTGGGTTTCATAGTGACCAACAGTGAAGCTGAAGTAGAAGGCTATAATAGAGTGGTTGAAAATAATGGTGGTGTAGGCTGGAGTGTAGTAAAGGTGCTGTCTTTGCATGCCTGCACCAGAGAGTGTAAATAGTGATATAAAGATGCTCAAAATGTAGAAGCAGCGCAAGTAGTCAGAGTAATATAATCGGTGAATTTATGAATTTCCCGAGGAGTACCTGTGGACTTTGGGGGTGTACTTGAGCAGTTCTCCCAGCTGAAGGGGGTATTTACAGATCTTCTGGACGGGTGTGAGCAAGAAACCGGCAATGGAAATGTCGATCATCTGCTGGAGGAGCCGGCAAGCCTCAAAGAAATGCTTATATTTTCCCAACTTCATGAAGCGCTGCAGCTCAGCACAGGCTGCTGGATGAGTGTTACAGTAGTCTGAGTAGATAGAGAAGCCCTCTCCCTGGGGGGAAAAAATTAAAACTTTCAATGCAAATTTAGAGCTACTGAATCAGGTAAACAAATAGTGATTAAGTGAATTGGGGATGGTTGTGTGTGGCCACTACCTGCAAGAGAAAACAAGAGCCTATTTCACTGAGATGCGGTTGGTCTTTGTTGTACTTCTTCTCCAGGTCTCTGAGAAACTGCCTCTGAAACCTGTAGATGTCCTCTATGTTGCTGAAGATGGTCTTCAACTGCAGTTCAGTGAACATGTCTGGGTGTTTACGGCACTGACGGATGTAACCCTGAAAGTGACACAAAACCAGTATGCTGACTGCACTGACAGGAGGTATGAAAACAGTTCAAATACTGGCCAACAGGAGGCGCTGGACAGTTAAGTTATTTCTGCAATACAAATATAGCTTATTCAAAATATTTTATTAGAAAAAGTTGACATTTATTAGAAATCAGGACTTCTTAAGAGATTAAATAAAGGACAAATAAGACAGAAGCAGCAGCTCTACACTTGAATATTGATGCCCATACCTCACAGATGTCTTTTAGGTGCTTGATGTAGATGCGTTCAGTATTCATAATTTCCTGAACCACATTGGTTCTCATCTGCTCCTTGTGCTGAGCGCTGTGTGTGTCCCTGGGAGTTGGATCTTCCTGGTCCGCTACACTCTCCACACTTTCTGCACTCGAGTCTTCCTGGTTCACACGCACCTGAAACACATCCAACATGGGACCTCCTGAGCAGCATTCAAATCATAAATACATTTCTTGGCTAAAAGCTAACTTCGAGTCAGAATTTCTAAAACATATTGATCCCTATTATTTCTTTTTTCAAGTCTCCACCCTATCAAACACATCAAACAAATATGGTTCATAACATTTTCGTGATGTAATTAAATATCCAGCTCATAAGCAAAATGAACATAATTACAAAGGGAAGAACAATATCTGCTTAAACTACAAAAGACTCTACTCCACATCACTAGGGTAACAACATGTGCAAGTTTAACCAGCTCCTGTTCGGCAACATTGATTCAGCTACAAGCAATAACACAGCAGACGCTCATCTGCCAATCAACTAACCTCACCATGGTTACCACAGCCAGAGGATTTAAGACTCAACTGTCAATCAGCTCTGGTCACCACGGGAACCACGTGAGGTTTGAACACTTCCACACACAGTGTTAGGAGAGCTGGTGAGGTTTGTTTGGCGCTAAGCCAGCTTGCTTGTCTTTTCTGCGCTGCTGGAGAGCAAACATGCATCAGGCACATAGGTCAGGAAGTCCACTTACCCTCACAAAGCTGGAAGGGAACCAGGCTTCCCTGTCAGCCCCCCTGCCCCACCACCAGTCCTTATGGGAGGCATCCAGGACACGGATAACATCTCCTGCTTTGAAGGCCAGCTCCTGCTCCTCCATGGTCACATGGTCCCAGAGAGCCTCAGCATACACCGTGTGGCCACAGCTTATCCACTGAGTAGCACACGCACAAATAAGATAAAGATACAATTACATGCAGGCTAAGCCCATGTCTAACATGTAAGATTATGTCTGGACTTGTGGACAGTGCAGTGGTTGTCTGTTCTGCTCAACAACGGCCAAACATCTTGAAAACACACACACCAAAAACATCTTCACATGGCTGTTTATGAGGCATGCATGCAACAAGATACATGTTGTTGTATCATATATTCAATACACATTCTTGGAGGTGTTTGAGTGTTGCAACGTGACAAGGTTCCCTCCTCAGCCTCACCTCATTGAGCATGGAGAGCTCCACCCCTGGCTGGAGGTAGGGCGTAACACCAGTGAGCTCATCAGTGCTGCCCTCCTCCTCACTCACACTGTCATCAAGTGTCGCCGAGCACTCCGACATGCCTTCTGCAACACATATACAGAGGTTTAAAAAACAAAAAAAAAACAAAAAAAAAAACTGTATGGAGCTGACAACTTTCTGACAAGATTTAAACAATCCAGAAAACAAGCCCCAGCAGGTGCAGGCACACCCACACCTGGCTCCACACTGACATTTTCCTCCAACACACTCATTGACATTCCCAGACTCGACTTTCCCACAGACTGAAATATTTGATCAACAACAACCCCAGTTCTCACCGCTGAGCACTCTGTGGAGCTTACGCCGTCCAATGCGGTCCAGTCCGATGGGGGTGCTCTGGGAGAGGGCAGAGGGGCGAAACCTGGCTGACACTGCTCTGTAGGGGGGCACCTGGTGGGAGGGGATTGGCGGCCGCAACAGAGGCTGCAGAGAGGACAAGAAGAAACATCCTGGGATTTAGGAAGAGCTCACTTTCTCTGACTCAATGTCGCACAGAAATAAAGTGTGCGACTTCTTTTCAAATTTTCTTTGTATATTATTTGACAGCCAGTAGTGAGAGACCGGAAACATGAGGAATGGGGTACAACATACAACAAAGGTCCCACAGCTTAGATTCGAACTGTGGACATTGCGTTTATGTGGTACACGCATTAACCATTAGGTTATGAGGGCACCCCAAGTCTGCAAGTTTTTGTGGTGGGCCTTTTTTTGTGGCTAAAATACGTTTTTCTGCTGCCCCCGTCCATTGCATTGCTCTGCTTCCCTGCTGGGACTCCTGTCTGCTTCTCCAAACTGGGAATGAGCTGACTCCTGCACATCAAAATACCTGAACTATCCCTTCAAGTATGTTTTGGTATTTTAAGCCTTTATTATAGACAGTAGAAAGAGAGAACAGGAAATGAGGGAGAGAGAGATGCAGCAAAAGGTTCTCAAACCGGGGAATTTGCGGTTCATGGTTTGGTGTATTTTACTCCAGAGAGTTTAAATAATGTTCATTATTTTCATTTTTTTTTAATTCAGAATTTAGTTTAAACATAAAGAGCAGGAGACACTATCTTTTAAAAACACCACTTTACAATTATACTTACTAAGAGGGTTTAATCAGGGGCTGTTTTGCATCTTTCCCCATTTTCCTCATTTCCTGCCTCACTTGCTATAACCATAACTGATCAGCATGTTTTCTGCAGCAGGATACACAAATTAAGTGGAGACATAAAAGCTGAGTGAAAGTCTGTTTAAACTGATCTGCTCCCTTTGAAATATATAGATATGTTTCGGTGAAAATGTGTGAAACAAAAACGGTGAGCTGATGTAAAATCCACCACTCACATGGCTAGCATTGGCAGGAATAATATTTCTACCTAAGAACGTGGAGGATATACAGTATTTTTTTAGCACATAGGAAACAAGTTGGAGTTGAATTAATTCCATTATTTGGATTCCTTCATTGGCAAATAGATCAGCCTAAGGCCAACCTTGATTCAACACTTACAATACAACCATATTACCAGTTTAGTAGGTTTAAACTGTAACTGTAAAGGCTTACAGAAGGAAGCTGATCGTCCTTCTCCTCAGCATCAGGAGAGAACAGATCCACAACTCCTATCACTGAGATTGGCCGCTGCCTCCTGTCCTGAACGTCTCGGTTCATGCTGCAGCTCTCAAGGCTCTCTCCATTGCCACATGCATTATTACCACTGCAGTCTATATGTGATGATGTATTTGCTGTCCTTTCTTCAGCATGCAGTACTGCCACTTCTTCAGGAATGAAGTGCCTCCTGGAAATGAGCTGACCGTAGTCAGAGATGGGCCGAGGTCTCGAGCGCCCACTCCTTCGTCTGGGCTTGACGGAGGATACTGCTGTGGAAGCTTGGGCTGCATCTGTAGGCGATGTGGGTGACTCGGGGAGGCATGTTGGAGAGATAGGAGGGGTGCTGCTGGTGGTTGGAGAGACTTCCACTGTTGAAAGAAATGCTTCTGGTTCTTGTTGGTGTGATGTCTCCTAGGGATCAGAGGAAAAGGTTCAAAACTCAGTAAGGACGATGATATTGACTTTCCCCTGTTCAATGACCTGAAATGTACAAAGATGTAGAACATAATGTCTGCTGGGAAGAACATCTGTTAATCAGAAAAAGAGCAAAACGGTACTGCAAGTCATTAAAGTTCCAACTAGAAGCACCTGTTTTGGTTGAATCTCAAGGCAGAACCACAAGAATCTGAGTGAAACTATTTAAATGCACTTTATCAGGCTTCTCGTGAGAAACTTTATAATCATGTGAAAGTATTCAAGTTCCCACAGTGTTTGGCTCCACATATTGAACACAATAAACTCCTATGCTTATCAAGTTCAAACAAAAACTGCAACAGAAATCGCAAAAATATTCCACAATTAAAAGTTATCATACCGTATGTATGTCAGCAGGTATTGTACATTCAATGGTCAAATATTGGCTAATGTTGACTCATTTGGAAATTGTTGTTCTAAGTCTGTTATTCGACCAGCAATATCAAACCTCACCTCTTGGTTCTCTCGATCTGGGTCCGGTCCCCAGCATACACACTGGAAAGGCACACAGTGGACTAGCACCATTGTGAAACACACACAAACACAGACTGGCTTATGTCCCCAAGGCCACGTCTCTCAAATTGTTTTTGAGGCCAGTTAAAGCCACTTGATTTCTAAAGATAAAAAATCTGATTTGTCCCATTCATCCTCCCAAAAACGCGTGACTATAACAGTGTGTGTTTATGGTCCTGACTACCTAGTGGTGCTGCTAGCTGTCCCAGGCCCATTCCCTGCGGCGCTGGACTTTGATCCAGCTAGAGGGAAGGGGGAGTTGTGAGGCGGGGGGGGGGGGCAATAGTCACTCATAGCTGCCAACCCTCCCACAGCAACAGGACTATGCAGACTTTCGCAAGTACCACTAATCATAAACAAAGCCTAATCATTAACTCTGTCTACTCCTTCAGTGCGCCTGGTAGCACAGAACAGCTGGCTTCAGCATGTGACCTTGCTACAGCAGAAGTCAGTATATCAAAACACGACTGACAGGAAAAGGACGGTGAAGAACAGTTACGCCTATGGCATATTTATTTGACACTGAAGGGGACTTTGGACACACAGAGCTCGCTCTTTTAGCATATGACTGTATCACATTGACATGAGCACTTATCTCAGTGGTTTAGAATCATGTCAGATTCAAAGATCACTTCATAAAATCACTGCTTAGAGGACTGAGGTTTTACTTCCTAATACAAGGGTCAAAGCAATTCAACTGGAAGATTAGAGATCCACTGGTGATCCTGCTGTTCTAGAGTATAAAGAAGACTTTAAATCTTTCCTCTGTCTTTCAGTTCTTCCTTCCTCTTTGAAACTTTAAAGGAAGCCTGCCATCTAATGATTTCCAATCCCATGTTTCTAAGTCAATGATAAAGGTGCTGCTAATGTGTGATAGTGTGGAACATGTTGCCGTACATTTTATCCATCTGCAAGCAGTAATCAAACAGGCTAGTTGTGTAAAGATAAAACTCTAGCTTGATGTCATCATTACTGTTTTACACACATCCTGCATTGTGTCATAATATCTGCATCTCCTGTGCCAATAAGCAGGCAGAAACAGGTGAAGCAATACTGACTGTAAACAAAAACTTTACTATATACAGTACTTGCCAAGACAATCAAATAATTTCACATCAGATCCCTGTCATCTTTACGCACATGATTTTCCAAGTTGCTCCCATACCTCATTTGGTAGCATGTTGACCTCAGTCTGTTCTTGTTGTTGTGATGGCTCTTTTTGGTTCATTGGAGATGAATCGCATTCTGCTGCACTTGTTGTGGTTACAGTCAGTGATTCATAATGAGCAGAGATACCAGGTGAAGCCTGCTCCGTTCTCTCTGGGGGCTCCACAGAAACCGGGCTGATGAGGACCTGGTGTTGCTCTGGGCCGACATCATATTCAGGCTCTGTATGAAATAGAGGGGTGTGTCCGACAGAGATTGCCCGGGCTCTGACGGGCGAGGGCCGGCGCTGTCGCTCACTGGTTGTTAGGCAAGGCACACGGCGGGAGTAGTCGTCATGGAGACGGCTCAGGGGTGACATGAGAGATGGAGAGGTGGGGCTGGGGGACGGACTTTGCCTGCGTCGAACAGTCAGGTCTGTCACGCTGCCTACTAGCTTTAGCATCGGCACCTTGGTCATCACAGGGCTCTTCCGGTCCACTGAGGAGGTGCTGTCTGTCCTCTGAATGGTTGGTGTCCCATTTGACATGCTAGTCCTCTGGGGGTCTTCCTGAGGCGAAGGAGGAACTGAAGATGGGCCTTTGCGTCTGAAAGGTGCCTTAAATATATGAAGATTTTCTGTACTCTTGCTCAGTCTGCTCAGCACCGTCACATTTGTGTTTTCCGTCATGTTCTCTGTTTGGGCAGTCGCCTTGGATGTCTGATCTGGTTTCTGACTGTCTGTACATGCATTTGTGCTTCTTCCTGCTAGTCTCCCATTCTCCGTGTCGAGTAAAGAAATGCGCCCTGCTCCGTAGGCCCTCCTGATGCTCCTTGAGAATCGTGTGTTGCGCGTGAGACCGTCTTCTTCATCATTTACCTCATCGTCGTAGTCATCAATATCTGATCCACATTGGCTCATCACCGCCAACCTTTGGCCAGTAAAATTTCCATTAGACACGCTGTATCCTTCTGCAAACTTTAAATTATTTGTGGCATCATCTAGACCAGGGTCGATGATGGCCACAAGTTTGCCATTAGCCATTTCCTGATTTGATGAAGGGACATGCTCTCCATAATGGGTGATTGCCCCTCTACTCTGTATACCCTGAAGCACAGAGGAGCGGAGCTTTTTGAAGGAGTCCACAACACCCAGTCCTGAAATTCCTGACCAGGACTGGGAGCTGCTGTTGCTGTCGCTGCCGCGGGTTGAGGTGGAACTGTCAGTACCTGGACTCTGAGCAGGGACAAGGCCCTTCCTCGAGTTAGAAAAAAGCTTCATAATTCTTGAGGAGTAAGGCTTTCCATCAGGTTGACCTATAACAGGGTTGGACCAGGCGCAGGAGTTGACGCCATTTAATCTGTTTTCGTCAGGACCTGCAGTCATTGGCTGTACTTGGGCGTCACACCCAGACAGCAGATATGGGACTGCATTTCTGTCAGCATGACTGTGGAATGGGTATATATCACTGAGGGGTCGGCTTCGGATCAGCGGGTCAGCTTTAGAGTTGTGGAGGCATGGGAGAGGGTCTTCGCTGGTGGACAAGACCCTGTCCTTCTGTTCTGCCTGAAAAAACAAACAAAGATTAATTTTAGAGATCTTGGCATGTTGCATTATGGAAGAATTAATGGTCCTATTCAAAGATTGCTATGAAGAAATTAAATGATGCTGATCCGATAAAAGCAAATCAGACAACTTCAGGAAGCTAGAGAGAGACATATGTTTTCGTTTTAAAAATGACATACAGTAGGCTTAAGGGGATGGGAGCATGAGAATTAACTAGTGTGTGTTTAGAGTACAGTGTCCTTTGTGTATGTTTGTAAGAGAGGAGGAAGAGAGAGAATAAAAGGGACAGACGCAGAATAGCAACCAAATGTGTCAAATAACGAAGTACAAATACTTCGTTATCTTACTTAAGTAGAAATTTTGAGTATCTATACTTTACTGAAGTAATTATTTTTCAGCCTACTTTTTATTTCTACTCCTTACATTTTCACGCAATTATCTGTACTTTCTACTCCCTACATGTTAAAAATAGCCTCGTTTCCTATTTCATTCCGGCCTATTTTCATTCCGGCTTGTCAACGTTAAAAAACAACAAAAAAAAACCCCCAACCTATCCACATAAATCGCGCCATCCTGATAGACTGATTTTTATTGTGGTTGGATGAGAAGTATAAACATATACCATTCCAACACCCTATTGGTTTGCACACGATCCATCGCACCTGCACACGACACAAATCACGCTACACTACAGCAAGGACATAGCCAGTGTTGGGGTCGTTACTCAAAGAAAGTAATAAGTTACAGCAGACGTATGTAACCAAGTACGAAGACGTCCATCACATATATGGTTCTTTAATGTATTTCCATCGTACTAAAATGCGTTCCTTTTCAATGGGCATATATGCGGCTGAAACAGGTAGCCTAGTGCATCCCAAATTTTTCAACATTAACATTTTAATATAACATTATAGTCATTATGGCTTTTAGAAAAAAGTTTTTTTGAGGAGGTGGTGTAGTGCACTATAAGCACCTGTGGCGCGGCCTAAGCTTTTGTCCTTAATGGCATTTTTTTCCCTTACGTTACTTTTACTTTTATACTTTAAGTAACCAGTAGTTTTACTTGAGTAAAAATCTTGAGTTGATACTTCAACTTCTACAGAAGTCTTTTTAAACCCTAGTATCTATACTACTACCTGAGTAATGAATGTGAATACTTTTGACACCTCTGATAACAACCCTCAGAAAACTACATGCGTTTGTCCTTGGTGCTATATTTCAATGTCCAGTGAGAGCCGAGGCCCAGGTTGGGGTGGTGTTGTGCTAAGTTCAACTTTATGTGAGTGTGTGTGTGTGTGTGTGACTCAGGGCAGTGGCTAATGCAGTTGAGTCTTTGAAGCGGGGCTTTGTGAGCATGACTAAGCAATGAAACTTGCTAATCCAATGTGATTAATGCAATAAATTGCCCAGTTTTCTCCAGATTACGTAGATGATGATGGTGATGGTGAAGAGGTGATGGTGAGGAGGAGGGTTGTGTGGTCTTCCAATCAGTGACATAGGTCAGCTCTTTATCCTAATACACAGAGATTTTTTGACTATATAAGATTGGTAGGAACTTTTCCTACTGTGAAAATGTTATGGATTGTCATTATATTCACAGTAACACTTTACTTTTACCCCTCCTATTTATCATTATAAGCAGATTATAAAAATATTATAAATTGTTTATAACACACTATAATGTAGTTGTGAGAAGATTTAAGATGTGTTTACAATACATTTCTTAAATTAATGTACAGTATTTTCAACAATTCTAACTCCTATGAAGGAGGAGGAGGGGTTAAAGTTGTTGACAATTACATCATCATATAAACACTTAAAAAAGCATTACAACTACATTGCATTGTGTTACAAACCATTAATGAATTGTTTATAGAAATGCTAAACAGGGTTTTAAATATAGTGTTACCATATTCACATTACTGTGGACTGTTTTACATTTCTTGCAGGTCTCTTAACAACACAAATAGTCACCCCCAAAATATTGTCATTATTATACTGGGATTTAATTAAAAAGTATGATTTTGTCAGCATCACTTTAGTCCTAGCACAAGCAAAAGGCTTTTTTTAAGCTTTGAAGGCAGTGTTGCTTCCACCGACTGCTAGATACACATGCGGGGAGTAGCAGGGATCCTGGAACGCTCCCATACCTCCCGTCCCCATGCGTTTTCAGCAGCAGATGGGCATTCTCAGTCAAACTCTCTATGGAATCTGCTGTCACTTCAACCAGCCCGCTCCATCACACCGAACGCTTATGTAAACACAGAGCCACCACTGCCAAGCACCGCTGCTGACAGACCGTAAACACCCCTCGTGAACAATGCGCTGCTTTCAAAGTGATGCTGAATTGTCTTCTTGTACTTTTTCCTCCTAAGCCATGGAAGAATCACGTTGAGTAGCAACTGGAAAAATAGACGGGATCAATTATCCCATCTATTTTCCAAGCAAAAAGATAGGAGATAGGAAAGGAATTTCTACAGCTGGAGTGGCTTGTTTTTATTTTGAATACTCGTGCTATCTACCAACTGTGCTATCCTTCAACACCTTTCTGCCTTCTCCCTGCTCTTGGCGCCAACTGTCACAGGCCAGTTGGTGTCTACGAATACTTGGCAGTCTTGTTAGTCAGAAGCAAGCTGACGCAGGTGGTGTATATTGTTTTTCACAAAAAAAGACATCCCAGACTCAAAACATCAACAACTTACATGCATGCAAAATGCTTTATACTCCAGTAAGTCTACAGTATTTTAGTTTCTGTGACTTAACTATGCCGTTTAAAACTGGTGATGGCTTCATGAGCCTTATTGTATTTTTAATTCAGACTGAATGCATCAATCTTAACAACAACGGTAGCTTTGATATGCATAGTAGACACAGTCGTTCCCCCGTTTAAACTGCCTGTTTTTTTGGTTATCCATATTTACCAATTTTACAAAACAAATTCAACACTGACAGTTGCTGTTTCCTTAACTAAGAAAAGTGATTTTTACCCTGAGAGATCAAATATAAAATAGTATACTGTACTGCTTTTTACACTGTATTTTTAAACTGTCCACAATACATACACAGTACATCTTTCAGTTTGTTCATTTATCTCAAAAGTTTAAATTTTAAGCTCTAGCATCTTTTCCTCTATATTTTATGACATGACAAAAATAAACTACGTAAATAAAATATGTAAATGTAAAAAGCATCTACAACGTCCACCTCTACAGCTCTGCATATTGCAACATCCAGACAAATATTACTTACGTATGTGTTAATATCACGCCCTACTGTCTGTGAATGCAGATCACTTTTACTATGTTGAACTTCTCTATATTATCTTTGCTCTCCCTGTGTACCAAGATCCCTGCTGCTCTCTAGCTTCCTCCTGCTAAACTGTGGATGGGAGCGGCGCTCTGGGTCCCTGGTCCAGAGTTAATTAAGAGCTCAGGGAGGAGTGGCCCCCCCACACATGGCAGCCAGCTGAAGGCAGCCTCAGATTAGACTCCCAGAGACAAGGATGAACACGCACCCAGATACATAAACATGTATACAGGGGCTAAAAGAATGCACTCCAAAAACACAAACACAATTAGTTAGAGCATCCTTTCTCATAGTGCACAGCCCAAGTCCATGTGCGTGTGTGTGCACGTGCACTCACGTGCAAGTGTGCACAGAGCTGAGCAGGGAGGAAGGTTTTTCAATTATTGACTCTCTTCCTGTTTGGCTAGAAAACCCAGGCAGTTATGTAAGGAGTCCTAAATGCATCATGATAAGTGACCTCCTACCCATAGGTCACCTCTGCAGAGGTATGCCCTGCTTGAGGCTAGGATAAAACTCATTAGGCCAAAATGAACTGAGCATTAAATTGAAAGACTACCAGACAGGAAGTATCAAGGGAAAGTAAGCTTTTCTGTCATTTTCCATTCTCTGGCCTCTCTGAGACAGACACAACCATCCTGGAGCAACACCACCATTCCTTTGTAAACTGTCACTTTACTAGTCGTCTATTTGTCTTGATGAATGAAAGCTGTGAGGAGGACTTACTTCTAAGATGTCCTAAAACAACATCACATAGTGTTTTACAGAACAGATTGGCTGATTAGCTAAATCAGAGTGCGTAACTAGGGTTCTGTGAAACTTAAGCTGAGCATATGTTCAGTACTGCAGAAAAAGTTCACTGTACTTTGTCTTTCAGGTGAATGAGTTCATGTTTTTGGTTGTATAAGCATCTGGCATGATTGAGAAACACTAGACAATATTCAGTATTAAATTATTTTAATCCATATTAAAATCTTGTTAACCTTGATGCTTGTTAGCTGATCTTTCAGCCTGTTTTCAAGCAAAGATGAGAAGTGTCAGCAAGAAAACTCTGAAGAAAATCTACTTTGTGTGGGAACAGTGTATGGGAGTGGGAGTGTGTATGTTTGTGTGTGTATAGCCTATTCCACTTACCATCCCAGTAATAATCTGATTAGCAGAGCTTTACCAGTCTGTGTTCAGGACTGGTTTCATCTACTCATGATAGCCTAATCAGGGAGAATAGGGAAACTTGGCTATTCAGCACTGACTGAGAGTGACACCCAAAGCTGGTAAACAGCCCACCAGGACTTGACTGCAGAGGGCAATTTGGCCTGTGTGCACACTACATTTTAAGGGGGAAAAGTAAGAGATAAAGGCTAAAATTCTACTAACAGTATCCATAATAAATAGGTCACCTCTTTTATAGTCACATGATTTTGAAATAGACGTGTCCCTTGTGGACCAGGTGAGCACACATGCTACTGGTTCAGTTTACTGGTTAAAGTCTCAAATTTAGCCATGACCTAGTTCCTCATTTTTTTATCTGGAAGAAAAAAAAATGAAATTGGGAGACACCACGCCCCTTTCTATAAGTGAGGGAAGAACAGGTACAGGCCAAACCAGGGAGTGTCACCACAAAGGCAGCCACTTACTCACCTGATCCGCTGAGGACTGTCATTGAGACCGTCTGACAGAAATCGAACACCACACAGTGCACAAGGTTTAGAGAACAAAACAGCTAGGAGCCTCGCTGTCAGCAGTCAACAGTGTAACCTGACTGCAGGGCAACAATAACCAAAGGGCTGCTCCAGGCAACATTCAAAAATCATGAAAACAGAACGCTTCTCAAGAGTTCAAATCCATTAATTTTATATGGGGATCTGAGATCATCTTAAACATTGGTTTGTGAGCTTGGAAATAGTTTATGCTCCAGGTATGAGAGCATTTTCTTTTATAAATGAACACAGCACTTCCCTTGCGCAAATGTCCTTTTTGACTAAGTCACACTGAAAATGGCTGGTTAAAGTTACTTCTTTGCTCTGTGGACTAAAGTGCAAAAAGAAGATAACGCATGTAGAGTATGTGCAAAAACTACAGACAAAAATCTCTAGGTATTTTATTTTGTGTCTCATGAGACAGAATTACAACTGGGTATGAAGTAGCATGTAGCCTAGTGTAAAATTATTTTGTACTTGTTTAATCCGGTTGATGATTAAATCAGAGGACTGTGGCCTTTAACAATGAATGATCTAGACGCCACAGTTTAGCTCTAGTATAAAAGTCCATGTGGAAAGCCATGAAAACAAGTTCATTAAACGTGAGTAAACTGTAGTGATGACTGCAGACTCCTGCAGACAAGAAGTGTTACATGCTAAGAAAAAAGCAGAATCTGAAAACAAGGAATGAATTAAAGGGGATTATACTGAGTACTTTTCTAAGCTCATAGAGAACTCGCGGCCAAACTGCTTATTTATTTCTGCATTAATTAACTTTCTTTGGCCATAAAGCTCTTTGCAGTTGGTGCCCCTTCACCCCCCCCCCCCCCCCCCCGGCCCCTTCAACCCCCCCTTCACCAACTTGCTGCACAGCCTGGCATCTCCCACATCACTATAACAACCACGGCTGTAATGCACTACAACAACCCCCACTGGTCCCATTTCAACCAAGAACACATGAGGGAAAATCACTGCAACTGTAATGTGATCAACGAATAATATGAACCATTTAAATGAATTACTTTACCACTTATTATTGGATGCGGATTAAATTAGCACTAGTCGTTGCGCACTTAGAAAACACCAAAACGTTTGCTCACCCTGCTCATAGTCACTGATGTTGTCCTCCTGACCTTTTGTATTCTCACATCAACAGAGCAGCTGTTCTTGTTGTTTAGCCATAGTGAAGTGGTCTGAGTTTCTCTGAGGTCCAACGTCTTGCTGCCTCGCACTCCTTGTCCTCTCGCAAAAACATATCGGGTACAAAACCCACGGCAAGTGCGCTGCCCCTGCTAACTAGTTACCCCGCAACATATTGAGACAAACGGATGGCTGACTTCTTGGGCTA
Source organism: Coreoperca whiteheadi (assembly GCA_011952105.1). Lineage (NCBI taxonomy): Eukaryota > Metazoa > Chordata > Actinopteri > Centrarchiformes > Sinipercidae > Coreoperca > Coreoperca whiteheadi. Next base: position 14,651,977 of record CM022493.1, read on the forward strand.
GCACCTTGAGCTAGCTCACGAGCTCACTGATGGACTTCTTCTAAATTGCGCAAGCTCTGCGGTTTTTAATTTCGCTTTCGCGGACCGGCAAAACCTGATTGTAGTCAAGTAAGAGCACAAAATAAATAGTGACTCATGCGATATCTTCCGAAGTTGCTCAAAAACTGCTCATCATTTCGCTGATGGTTCGAGTTAAAAGAGGTCTTTCTTGGAGGATTGAGCTAGCGAGCATCATTAATGCACTTGTTGCAGTGTTTGCAAGGGGCGGGGCTTCGAGAGGTTACGCTCGAGGTTACTGGTTGACCGCAGCGTGACCATACGGCTGACAGCCAATCGAAAGTCAGTATATGAGTCCGTGACCGCAAAGCCACGCCCCCCGCGGAACGCACTTCTTTGAAGAACAAGAAAAAGAGAAGACAATGCAGCATGTAGCGCCGCACTTCCTGCGGTTCTTTGAAGACAAAAAAGACTGGGCCTTCCAGTTGGTGTTGCACTGTCTTCCTCGTGTCATGTCACTGAATCATACCAAGGCAATTAATGTCGTGCGTGCCCATCCCCAAGTACCAGAGCAAGAAACTGGATGAATGTTGCTCTTTAATGCAACACAACAATCAACGCTGAGGTAATTTTAGCTTGTGACAGCAATGACACAACGCCTCCTCTTTAATGTTGGTGTTTTTATAAATGTACAGGCTGATGCTCTCATTTAATGAGTTTTACATGTTCAAGCCATTTAACCGCATAATGCACACACAATGCCACCAGTGGGAGACAATCCAGATTCTTTTCTTAAGTAGAAATAGCAACAACAGTGTAAAATGCCACATTACAAGTTAAGGTAAATGTATGGAAGTATCAGCAAAATGTAGGGTACTTACTCCATAACAATGAATAGTAAGTCTTCTGTATGTTTCGCATGTAAAATCTTAATCAGCAAAGTCCAGTAGTCAAATTAATGCAGTGGAGTAAAACGTATGATTCTTCTGCATTATAGAATCAATAGAGGCAGGCTTAAATTCTCCTTAATGATTTCTATTATTTAGAAACATCTCATTATTTTTTATACCAACAATTATAAAGTAATCATGCCCCAAAGATTAAGAACCCAGAGAAGGTAGTGTCATCATCTTCATCAGCAAAGAGCCCGTTGAACAGCTCCCCTCCAGCCACCTGCAGCCACACCTTGTCCCCCACGTCCAGGTGCAGCACAGCGCCCCCTGCTGCCTGATCCTCGCTGCTCTGGTAGTTATCTGTGGTGTGTATTACCTTTACACCATTCTTCACGAGAGCCACCTTCACATTTCTGGAGAAGACAGTGATGTGGTAGGCAAAGAAATAGGCCCCTGCTGCAGAGCATGTGAATCGTCCTGTTTGTGGATTGTAGTGATTCTGTTGATTGTAAATAATCTTGTCAAACCGGATCGGTGCATTGGCTGCTGGGAGTTTGCTTTGTGCTGTCAGTCCCACGGAGAAGGCGCTTTTAGAGACAACTAGTGGCTCTCCCTTCTCACCCTTATCACCTCTCTCTCCTCGAGCCCCTCTGTCCCCACGATAACCAATATTTCCTTTATGACCTGGAACACCAATTTCCCCCTTAGGTCCCGGCCTGCCAGGGGGTCCTAACGGTCCCTGAATGCCTCTGTCACCTTGAAGGCCAATTTCCCCCTTCTGACCCTCTGGTCCGAGAGGCCCCAAATCTCCTTTATGTCCTTGGGGTCCAGGCAGCCCGAGATCTCCCTTATTTCCTTTCAGGCCAATGGGCCCTTGGACTCCTTGGGGCCCCATTTTCCCAGGAGGCCCCCGTTCTCCATTATCTCCCCTTTTTCCTTTGAGCCCTGCTGGGCCAACTGCACCTGTAAAAGACAAGCACACAATAAACCTCCCTATGCTCAATGTTGGCTATTCAGTACATACATATTCCAGAAAGCCAGATGAAGCACAACAAATAAATAAAATAAATAAACATATAAATAAACAGTGTTAAAGTATGTGCAAATAAATTATATTTAGCTGGTAAAAATGGATGAGTGTTTCAACACAGGTTACTTCACAGATCTGATTATATTTCAGTGGTGCAGTTTATTCTGAAGATACATACCATGGTCCCCTTTGTCTCCCTTGCGGCCGTCATTGCCTGCTGGTCCAATAGGGCCAACTTGACCTTTTAATGGGTGATTCATAAATGATTAAATAGAAATTGCAAAGTTGAAGCTTAAGACATATAGAAAAATGTGCTTCTAAATAAGTTCAAAAGGAGTTTTCTCTTCAAAACTTACCTTGATCACCTTTGTCACCTCTGAGGCCATCTCGGCCGTCTCTGCCAGGTGAACCGTTGTGTCCAGGGTCCCCTGGTATTCCAGGGTATCCACAAACACAGCCTTTATTTTGGGTTTCTTCCTGTGCAACACACCTGACCGCCAATAGAAGGAGCAAGAGAGTGACCTTAAAGCTCATCTGCAACATTGTATCTGATACACCTGTCTAACAAAACTAGAATTGCCCTATGCAAAAACTTTTAGACTAAAAGAAGCTCAAGCCAGTGCAAAGTTCTCATCATAACCACATGCCCCACTGCAGCCGTGAATCTTCAACTTGTCTTCGAACACGCATACTCAGGAGGAGCACAGTGGAACAAGAGACAACCAAGACACCATCCAAAGAAAACATAAGCTGGAAAAGAACTTTGGACAAGAGTCTCGTCAGTCCTCAAAGCCATTTCATTGGTCTGTGTTTTTGGCTTACTTATTGGGTCTGTCAGTTACCCATCACCTGTGCCCCTTCAGATGCTTCTCCAGCCTAGTTGGCTGTTGGCTATGCTAATAATAAGCGTAGAGTGTATGTGAGGGCCAGACATGCAAAAGGCCACATAGTTTCACATGTGCTGCCTCCCTATTCAGTGAAGCAGACAGGATATTTAACAATCTATTACATGTTGCCACTACACATCTGCACGGCGAAATATCTTATTTTTAATTAAGCAATAAAAAGATGGCATTACGAAATAGATGCTTTAGAATTATATCAGCTGTTTTTGTCCAAGATTTAAAGGACAGCACTGTAATGGCCTGTTTAGTCATTGGACACTAATAACAAGCTAAAATGTTAATTCATGCATGCTTTTCTCATATGTGCTTTTTAAAATGCCAACAGTCAGGAACAATTGACCCCATTAACTGGATCACTGACATAAAATGTAACCTTTTAGTAGTCCTGAGCCCAACCCAACCTTACTAGAATGCCTTAGGCAAAGGTTTCTGCTTATCTTAATGACAGTGCTCCTCAGATGTTATCTAGATGCTATATTGATTTCAGGGTTAACCACGTTTAGAGTGGACATTTGGTCACTGAATTTCCATTAGGCTGCTAAAAAAGAAATGGAGAACTACAACTATATTCAAAGAACAGTACAAGATAGTATTTACAAACATTTTATGGCAGTTTTGGGGACTCTTGTATTTTGGCTACACCTTCCACAAAGGTAAGACGAGCTATTAAACAGCATTACTGGACCAGCTAGGGAGTTTCTCTTACTCAAGGTCACTCAGCAAGGCAAAGATTTTCTGGCACACAGGCTTGAATCAGGACTGTCTGGTAGAGGAACCATCATCCTAATCATTATGACGTGCTGCTATCCCTTTATTAAATTGTGTACAGTGAGGAGAAACAGGAGGGATGGGCACAAGGGAGGAGCTGAAACATAAAACCAAGATAAGAAAGAAAGAACACTGAGCACGCAGCATACACCACTGACTTCCCAGCTATCGAGATACCCAGCTTGAGTGTTACATAGACTGACACAAATATATGTTCACATACTTTATTTTTCAATACTTCTTCTCACAAGCCTCCAGATATAAATATATGTTAAAAATATAAACATGACAATACATAAAAGTGCACATTCAAACAATGTCTTTACATGGCACCGAAAATGGAAAATTCCCATTTGGACACAACATGGACACATTATGGACAAAGATGTAATCTAACAAACAAATAACAAGAGCATGGCTCAGAATGAATGAAACTCATTTATAATTTGAGGCCAATATATCAGGACCCAGTCTCTGTAGTCCCATAACCAGGCACAACGTGAGGTTGATTTGGTTAGAGGATACTGCAACAAGTCTTCAGACAAGATAGCAGAGACATCGTCAGTCGTTGAGTTTCATTAGGTTTAAGGCAAAATAATTCCAGTAACAGACCATCCTAAAACAATGACCAATGATGAGTGTAAATAAATGTATACATAAATAAAAATAAATAACATACAACATGCTGTAACTGTGGCTTACAGTATTTCAGAGTGGAAATGTGTATAACACTGTTGAAAGGGAACACTGGCTTGTTTTGAGTAGAGATTTTAATCTTAAATTATCTATGAGACTAAATTGACGTTATGTGACTTTGAGTAAGTAATCATTTGGACATGTAAAGTAAGGAAATAGAGTTAACAAAGCTAGAGCGGGAACAGCACATGGCAAAAGGGAAGAGAGGAAAAGGAAGAAAGCCTGAAGAAGGAGATCTACAGCATTTTACATAATTTTTTAAGACAGAACACTCTATTGAGGGGAATTGAGGTTAACATCGCAGGTGCTACAAAGAAGGTTACAACTTTGTGGTATTAGTAGAAAATAAGGTCTGGAAGCAGGGGACCAGGTTAGCTAGTAAGTGGTCTACATGATCTGGCGGTGCATACCGTAGCCCGTCATACCAGCTTGGGAGGCCCCGCGGTTGCTGCCCATCTGCAGGCCGATCAAACTCTGGCCTTTGCGGAGCTGCTCTTCACTGAACTCTCGCCGATACGCCTGGGCTTTCCTATACATGTACGACAGTTACAAGGTGAGGTAGAGGAATATGGAGCGTGCAGTTGTGAAAATGTGATTCTCCTCTGTTACAGGGAGCTTTCTCATTACCTGTGAAACCAGTCTCGGTCACCTCTGTAATGACCATCTTCCTTTGTGACAGCCACACTTCCCAGAGCCATAAGAGTTCTTTGCACTGCTGCCATGTCCTTTCCTATAGCCAGAACAAAAGGATAATGTTGTCAGGACATGTAGTGAAATCTGCTTACCATTATAAAAATGAATGAATAGATGCCACTCTAGCAGTAGATGGAATGTAAGCAGTCAAAGGTAAATTCACCTTCCCAGAGGTCTACAGTTTGAAATATGTCAGTGGTTGTGACTCCATAAGCTTCAGCTGCTTGCAGGAACTGAGAGATCTTCTCCATTTGTTTGAAGGCCATCTGCGTCTCTGGTATCTTCTTGATAGGCTCTTTCCCCCTCGGAAAAAGGCTGTTGATAAGCCTACAGAGGATCTGGGACAAAGGAGGTCAGAAATCTGGCTTGATCATATTAAACTCACACACTGACCATACCAACATGACAGTTAGTTCACCCTGAGACACTCTTATTTGTCATGGTTAAATGGCATAATTCATATTTTTGGTCTTGCAGCTTTCTCTCATCTTCCTTTGTTCATGTCTACTTCTGCCAGTGATTTAAAACATTTCCAAGAAGTCTTGCCTCAATAGAAGGGGTACAAAAATATTTTTGGATTTAGATGTGAATGCTGATACCAATTTTGATGGTGAGAGTAATTTCCATCCGTGTAAATGCAACATGTTTTGTGGCTGCATTGTATTATTGTCTGTTGAGCCACTTGCTGGTGCAGAAATGGATGTCTCTGCTTGGTCTACGATGGATTTCTCTGAATGATGTTTTTTAAATATTGGAGTCAGCTGGAGTGTCAAGCAAGTAGACATTGCAGCACCATGCAAGGCACATTTTTTTTATAACTGGGTCTTATAAGTGCTAAGCACTTTCAGTGTGGAGACAGAGGAGTTTCCCATCAAAGGCTCCCAGAATGACTCAGTACAAAATTCAAAAATTAATACATTTTAAATTTTCCAGTAAAACAGAACAGTCCTTTTTACTACACTAGCTAGGAACGATGATAATGGTCTATTATTCCAATTACCAATTATAACATCTCAATACTGTAAATTCAGACCAATATTATTTACTGAAGCTTTCGAAAACAACTGGGCACAAAAATCTGGTTGCTTATTTTAGCCTATTTTACTTCATGGGCTCTTTAAATCTGACAGAGCTGGTATATCTAGCTTAAATAATTGAACGGTTACTTCTATTTTAAGTACAGGTACTGCAGCCACTCACTGTTCCATCCATCAGCCATTTCTGGAAGTTCTCTCGGCCCTGCTGCGGCCTCTCCAGGTTTCCTCCACACTGTGCAACTATCCAGTCCACCAACCGCTGTTCCAGGTCTGTGTCGTACTTCTGCTCGATCTTCTCCTGCACCTCTCGGCTCAGTCCATAGCTGGGCCCTCTGTTCGCCATGGCAGCTCTCGCAAACACTCTAGTAGGCTATCTGTAGTGTGTAGTAGCCCTGAAGAGAACAAATGGTACACATGAAGCTAAAATAGCATTAGTCTGTGACAAACTGCAAGAATATTCTGACAAACAACTTCAACATAATGTTCCTATAATATAGGCCTACCTTCGTGACTATTTTGTACCCTGATTAAATGGCTACAGGATAACTACAATTCTTTTTAGAGTTAGCCAAATTCTTTCCTCTGTTTACTAATCTGCAGCATTGGAGCACTGTCATCAATATTTAATTTCAATATATGAAGAAAAGCCAAAAAGCCAGGTTTAAGTCTCTCTATAGCACCAGTCTCCCTTTACAGCTCAGCACTCCACCCAGGCGCATCTCTGGAGGCTGTAGCAGGAAAGGGTGTGGTCCCCGGCTGCTGTCCCGAACATGGACCAGCCCTCTTATTGCTATGGTAACAATCAAGTCTGTTTCCGGCACGGTGTGCAGTGATGCGCTGCATGAGATGACGGTTCAAGTATGAGCTCCAGTAGGCAGTCATCAAGGCGCAAATTAAATAATTATGTATTATCAGAAAGTTTGCCCGCATTCATGCAATGTAGCCTACAACAGTTTCTATATTTAGTTTAATTAAATTACGTCAGTCCCAAGTGCCGCATATAAAAGGTTTGTGGTCATTCTTCAGTTGATTATCGACTCTTACTGGGCGCTATTCTGTCAGTTAAATTCAGTAAATTCAAATCAAGTCGCGCCTTCAAATGTCACGACACCCCATTACTACGCACTCTGCAGCTTATTAAAACATTTGTATTAATCTAAAAGGCAACTGCGAAAAGCTTACGCACTAGCTGCGACACTGCACCGGTCGCATAAACATGTAGGCTATACACACACACGCTGTATACAATGGCACGCACTCAAAGCAGTTTTATTAAATAAAGACTACATGCACTTACTGAAGAAGAGTCAGATTTGTCCGTGTCACAGGTTTAATTCCGCTGAGCTGGGCAGGACTGAGGATGCTGAACTGCTGAAGCATCCATGAAGCGCAGCACAGGCGCGTCGGTCCAGGCTGGGTCCAATTTGTCCGGGAGGGGCGAGTCACTCGTTTTATATGGCAGCTCCTCCAGGAGGGGTCCCTTGAGACTCTCAACACAGAATGCGATGTGACACCGCTTCCGGACACTGGTCACTGTAGTGCATGGTCAGCTTTAAGCAGCATGAAGTGACCCTCAGCAAACCAAAGCACATGATGGTGCCAAACTAAGGTAATTCTTTATTTTAGCCTTGAAGTCAACAGTGACATTAACCCACTGTATTCAATAGGCCTATAAAACCCCCCCTTTTACCTCATCATGGTAGATTCAGTGACCTGGTCAGTGGATGTTTGTTTTTGTTGTCTTGCTGGAATAGTTTTAACCAGTTGGTCACCCTCCCAGCTTATAGTCTGTTTGACATCTACACAAGGCAGACAATAACGGTTATTGTTTGTTACAGCATTTCTTAGTTTCAGTAATGAGAGCCATTTCTTTTGCTTACTGAATTAAGAGGCTTTTTGTGGTGGATAAATGTTCATGGGAAATGCAGTTTGCAGAGTGCTGTGGCTCAATATGGAAAATATGCTTTATTTTACGCAACTAGACAACAGCTAAAATGTGGGATTAGGCCTACTTACAAAGCATCTCCTGGTAAACAAAGATATGCAAAAAGATGCTTTATGTAAAAACCATAGCAAAGGGAGCCCATAGTAAAACAAATGCAATGGCTTTTTGCACCATCTCTTCTGCTTGCATTACAACTATAATGCTGTATGCTCCCATAAAGTTATGTTTGACTTTAGTTTTGACACAAAAAATGACTGACTACATAGCTCAACCATGAGTTAAAAGGTCACTGCTGCAGTAAAGTGGACCTAAGAGTTAAGTGGTTGGTTTTGCCCCATTGAGCATAGTGCAGCTAGTGGCCAATTACATGTTAATAATAAACAGTCCAGTGGCTCCATTCAGCAGGCCTCTCCATGGCTAAAGGCCAACAGGTATGGGGAGTCATGTAACAGAATGTTCTGCTAACAAAAATAAAACTCATGGCTGCAGCCTACAACCCTTGGTGATTTTGACTCACTATACAGAAGCGTGAGTCATTGTGTTGACAGGGTAGTATATTACGCCCTAACTTATCTAAATGTATAAGCAAATTTCTTTTTTTTGTTCAGAAATGTGTTGTTTACTCTATCTTGGATTTGCATAAAAGAGATGTCCTAATATTGAAATGCTCTTTTTATCATATTAGCAGTCATGGTGATTTGAGTTGGGGTCTGAGTTTGACACTTTCAAAATTTCAAGCTTACATAAGAAACATACACACTCAAGAGTACTTAACTTATAACTTGAAATTTCTTAAGGTTTCTATAATACAGCTCTAAATGTCCTACAATTATAAATACTTTTAGAACTTTAGTACTATGTATGCATTTCAGTATCAACTGCACTCTTAATTCATAAAGAGAGTTGTTGTATTTCAGCTGATTATGTTGTGTTAGTTGTGGTAAGAAACTGAGACCTGCACTCTAGTGTGCAGAGGTTTTATTGGCCAAAACGGGTGAAAAGTGATTAAGAAAGGCACAGGAAAACTATGCGTCTAAATAAAGAGTAGGGAAAAACAGTCGGCGATAGAGACAGCAGCAATGGCAGACTTAATAAAGGCCAACATAACACTCCATATAATAACCTGGAACACATACAAATGCAACCTGAAGATATAAGGGAACAACTAGCAGGAGAGCTCCCTTTCAAATATAGTTTGCGCTGCATGTTGTAATGACAGATGAAGTACAGTAAGAACAAGAGATGGATAAAAGGTCATATTTGGCAAAGAAACATGCCATTGTTTGGTAGATTTCTTGAGGGTTGACTTCCCAGTAAACACAGTCCTTTTCTCATTATCTCAGCAACCTCTCAAGCTCACTCCCCCATCCCTTACTCAGACCAAAGTGGTCAACTTGTCTATGAGATCGTCAATAGTGTAGACCATGAGCTTGATGTCGTCCTTGTCAGACATACGGTGCTGGCCATGTCGCCGAAGGATGACATCCACATCAGGGCTGAGGACACGTTCTGCAACCTGCATGGAGACGTGCCAGGGGACGTCCTCATCTTTGAGCCCATGAATGAGCCGCACAGGACAGGTGACAGGGATGGGACTCTGGAGCACACAGTGATTTTCTGCTTCGCGCAGAAAGTCCATGCTAAACTTGTAAAAACCCTCCTCTGAGTGTTTGGTGGGCACTGTCCACTCCCCCTTCTCCTCAAACTCCTTGCGTGTCTGTGCATTCAAACATGGACAAATTCAACTCAGAAAACCATTTAAATGTAAATGAATGCAAAGTTTCAAAAGCCATGACGGAAACATGTGATAATATTATATGTTCCTACCTCCAGAGGAAGAGAGTTGAACGATGTGACAATGTGATCAGCGGCAGTGGAGATGCCCACCAGTGCTGCAGTCTTCTCTGGTCTTGCAATGGCTGCCAGCAGCATGAGCCATCCGCCTATACTGGAACCCACCAGTATCTACAGGTAAGCAAAAACACCATAGGCAGGCTGTAAATAAACTGAACAACTGATTAACAAAAACATTTATTAAAATCATCCATAATGCCAACACCAGACTCAAGCAGCTTAATCATGGGAGTGGAAGACTTTAACGATACCAAAAATGGGGTAACAGTGCCATCTTCTGGAGAAGTGGTGGAACATACAATGAATGCTACAGATAGAAGTTGTAAGGATTTTATCAGTTCCAATTCTATTATTGATTCTGCTGTTCGACATAATTATTTCATTGGTTCTCTGTCTTCTATGTTTAGAATATTTTCACCACTTTACCTTGCTGTCAGACAGCCCTTTCTTTTGGAACTATATTTTTCACAACCATGAAGCATGCTGTATCATGCGGCAAATCAGCTGTTTGGGTGTGCGTTTCAGAGGTTTATGGAACACACAACAAATACAAGAAAATAAAAATGAGCGATTCCGACAGCAACGACAAAATGCTGTTCACTGTGGTGACAAGAGGATACCTTTATGAACCAGAGCATACAGAAGAACTTCTGCAGATGGAGACTAAATGGGCCGATAGAGAGAGAGGCGAATCTTGTGTGAAAACTGCATCTGTTTACTGGTTGTTTTGTAAGTTGTTTAATTTATTTGTTGGTATTTAGTGCTATCTTACCTGATGGTTTGGTATAGCAGTGCTCTTCAACAAGTGTCAAAAATGATCACTACAAACGCGGAGTTGTCTCATTGTTGCGTGTGGAGTGGAAGAAATTGTAGTGCCAAAGCAAAGGGCAGTCTGACGGCAAGTTAAAGTGGTGAAAATATTCTAAATATAGCGTAAACTTAAATGGATATATTTTTTAGGTGGCTAAAATATATTTTGCTGCTGAGCCCATCCCTCCTGTCTGCTTCTTCAAACTGGGGCGTGCCGACGACCATCTACTGTACACTGACTATGAATAAGTACCTCATACAACCCCACTTTGAAAATCTGAACTATCCCTTTAACTTGGATATGACCTTGACTGTGCAGAATGATGTATGCGCAAAGTTTGACACTAGAAGGGTGTTTCAACATTAATCTGCTGAAAGGGGAATGTTTCTCTGTGCTCACCTTAAATCTGAGTTTAACATGTGGACCTACAGTGTGAGTAGGATTTTGTGACCTCCCAACTAGTTTGGAGCCAATCATGGTCCAATATACAACTTACACAAGTGTGATGCGGAAACTTGAAGCCTCCAGCACACAAACACTGAGAATGGACCTTTCAGTGAAGTAGGAGACATCTTGTATCCAGCAGTTAAACTTCTGAACAATATTTGTATATTAATAGAATCTGGATATTTGAATGAGGCAGAATGAGCAGATGTCATTTTAAGCAGTCTTACAATTATGTCTTGAGGGATCTTGAAGCAAAAAACAAAAACAAAAGATCAACTAAAAGAATAACATCTGTCAAAGTCAGTAATTCACTAGTGCAACTACAGCCTGAGTTTAACATTAGAATATTGGTATTGTGTTTGCAAAACACTTTTCATTTTGGTTTTTACAGGCTGCCTGTGTGGCTCTGATGGGTGACTTTAGGAGTGGTAACACAGATACACTTGCTGTAGGTTATTAAAAGCTGTAGGTTATTAAAAGCATCATATTCTTGTAATTTAGTGCATGCATATTGAACAAATATAACCCTGTAATTGTAACTCTTGACTGAAATCAATGTTTTTTTGAGTCTTGCATTTTGCTCTTCTTGTCCAGCTTTTTAAAATACATCCATGCATTTTAAGATGTTTTCCTTTCATGACAAAAGTCTCACATGAAAAGCTCGGTCCTGAGAGCATGAATTCTGACATCAAGTAACTGTTTGCAATGCACCAAATTTAACTAATGACGTGTCAGACAGGTGTCGGCAATCTGATCATTGAAACCTGTTCTAAATGGGAACCGACTGTCAATTCCCACCTCTGTCAAGCAAAGTTTTCTTTACTTCATTATTACTAACCCCCAGTTACTTGCAAAAGGACATGACTAAGAAATATTTACCTGTGGCCCCTCTGCTAACTCATCCAACACGAAAAGGACATCTTTTTTCCAGGTACCAATAGTTCCTTCTGCTAGCACCCCCTCTGAGGCCCCATGTCCTGTGTAGTCAAACCTGGGAAAACATAAATAGAAAAGCCCCATGGCCATGGGTATCAGAGGGTAAAACAAAGACAAGCCATGAGAGGAACAAGGTTAATTTAGATTTTTTATATTTTGTTTTAGACATTATGAGTACAGTAAATCAAGTTACATACCACACTGAACATGGGATTGGACCTTTAAGTATTTAATATGATGGAGCCATGTCTTTTTTATGCAGGACAATGAGAGGTATGAGGTATTTTTAAAATACTGAAATTATTTATTGAAAATTGAGAAAATTAAACAATAATTTTGATTTGCATTATGAATTGCTAGGTATGGCCTCTCACAAGTTAAATGTTGTTGTTTTTGTTTGCTCCACATCATTAAATGTTTGGTTAGTCACATTTCCTACTGTGTCCTTATTTCACCGTGCCACTAAATGTATTGTAACTTAATCACACGGTGCCCAGGTCTTTTCAGTAACTGCTTCACACAAATAACTCCTTCCTTGTATTAATTACCACTTGAAAAAAACAACTTAAAAACTGTTTTACATATTGTCTACTTGTACTTCTCCTCTTGTTCTTTGATCAAGGCTGTAGGAGTGTAATAGTGGGTGGGTGCAAACATCTTTTCCAGTTGACATATTTTATGTTTTTCCTCCTTGCAACCCTGTAACGCAAGGATCACCTGTGTTGCGTGAATAGAGTTTAATACCATAAAAGTTGCATTGTTTTGTAGGTATTGATTGCAGGTGTTTTTAACAATGAAAACTGGCATGGTCTTAGCATGTTAAGGGGTGTATTTGGATGACTTACCTGAGGTATGAGTGCCCTAGTGACCTACAGAACTCCTCCAGTGACTCAGCTTTCTGCCCGTTCATGTTGGAGCCATATCCTGGGAGGAAGACCACACCTGGGCTCTTCCCCTTCACTCTTCTGTAGGCCAGCTTTGGAAGGTCTGGTCGTGAAGCATACTGAACTGTGGACTTGTGTCTCCTGTCTGCTGGTTGACACAGTACAAAGTATTATTGCTATGGCAAAACATGTTATGTAAATCACTCAATGTACGGTAACGTATTTATCTGAATTTGTTAAACAACTGAGGTACAACGTTATACAATGTCACTCCCCACTTTAGAGGCTTGTCTTCACGCAAATTACGAAACCGCACATGGCAAAACAGCGAGGGCATTTTTCATATCATTTCACTCACACACCTAAGTGAAGCTAATTAATGTCGAAGCGTTTTCAAATACTTCGAGAATCAACGTAAACGGTGCAAAAACAGTCAAAAGCGCAAACGACGTACCGTTTAACTTACATGCCCAATTTTTTTTTTAAGAGGACGCAGTCTATGTGAGCCACACCCCCTGCTCTGCGTTTAAATACCCTTGGATGAAACTCAAGCGCTGTGCAATTAATTGTGCCTAAAGCGGAGACTTGAACAAACCTTCCAGACGTTTTGAAGACAAAGCTGCGAGCCCTCCATTACTTAATATCTGTGAAAGTCCTCTGCGGCAGGACCTCAGCGCGACGGCTGCCATACTGCTCCGTGACAAACTGAGGAGGTATCGCGAGAGTAGCAGCAGTGACTCTCATTAACTCACAAAGCACATCAGTTGTAGTCCATTACATTACAACCCCAGCACAGCAGTGGTGGAAGAAGTATTCAGATCCTTTAAGTAAAAGTAGCAATACTACAGTAAAAAAAAATACTCCGTCACAAGTAAAAGTCCTGCCATTCAACTTTTGTTAAGTTAAACTACATTAGTATTATCAAAAAATGCACTTACAGTATCAAAGGAAATGTACTTATAATGCACCAGAATTGCCCTTGTCAGTGTTATATTATTGCATTACTGAATAAATATTATTGAAGCATAAAGGTGGAGCTGATTTTATATACTGTTGAGCAGTTGAATCAATTCATCATATTTTATAAAGTGACCATATGTTTTGTATGCAAAATCTTAATCTGTCACCACAGCTGTCTGACAAATGCAATGGAGTAAAAGTATAACGTAGCAGAAAATGGAAAAGTAAAGTAGAAATACTCAAAACAGTACTAAAGTGCAGTATTTGACTAAATGTAGCAGTTATATTCTACCATTACTATGGCGTTGCTCGCTCTTAGCAATCATATTTATGACTTTTTATTATGACATATTTTGCTATAGTTTGTTATTACTCATGCTCAGTCAGATCTTCAACCAATCGATTGTACACATTTTCTGCACTTCAGTAACATCTTTCATCTATAATGGCCGTCTTACCTGTAAGAGTAAGTAGCCTAGAAATATTTGCCAATATGAAGTGAAAAACCCTTAATTGAAAAACTAGTTGCGTGACATTCTGCCATTTTATAGAAAGTGGAAGAATAAATATTTCACATTCTTTAAGTAACAGTAGCAATGCCCCACTGTAAAATAGCTATTCTGTACCAAGTGAGTCCTGCTTTCAAAATGGCTCCTGTGAGCTTCGCATTGTGGGCATATATATAAATAGATTGTTAATAATGATGCTCACATTGTCATTAAAGGTGGAAATTTGTATTTTTGCTATAACCTGGCACCATGCATTTTCCTTTTATCTAAGGTCAATGTGATATTGTGCACTGTCCCTGAGTAAATAAAACCCTACCATACCATGTGTAGTCATGTGTAGGTTGCATTTTAGTGCTGTAGCTGGTTGAGGTGGGGCTAATTTGAGTTACTTTATATACTATTGGGTATTTATGTACTTTTTATACTATTGGGTAATGTAATCTATAACAATGCATCATATTTTATTGGTAGAATAGAATCTGTAGCCTAGGCTAGTACAACATTTCCCTCTGAAATGTAATGAAATAGAAGTAGAAAGTAGCAGAAAATGGAAAATATTTAAGAAAAGTATATGTACTTTAAAAGTACAGTACTTGAGTACATGTACTTAGTTACTTTACACCACTGCTTATATTTCTTTGTGCATACATTTGATTTTGTTGTAATTTAAATGCACATTATCCGCATGGAAATTCGGCCGTCCATCTGGGTTTGAATCGCACTGGCTAAGCGAAACGAAGCTCCCCAATGCAGAGGTGACTATTGTTTTGCTACAGACAGGATTTTAAAAGGCCAAAATAACCCCGAATAGAGAATGTAATGAAAGGAGCAGGGAACTTGTTGTGTGTTTGTGACCGACATCATGTGAAGTGTCAGTTTGTAACAAGAGCGTCACAGGCGGAAGGTCACGGAGCAGCAGAACGGAACGGAAGCGGGAGTAAAGAGCCTATCCGCCATTGTGGAATATGGTAAGGGATATTCCAGTAAGACACTAGTCCGTTTCAGACTGACTGTTGAAGACCATTTGTGGCAGGATCCGACACGTTAACTGACGCCTTCTCCACAGACACGAAGTCGCCGTTTTTAGCAGGCAGAAGAACCAGATCGTCGTCAGGTCTGACCGCGGGAGGAAAACGCCGCCTTGTAACCGTTACAGAGTGTTTGGACAAGCCGAGAGACGAGCCAGGAAAGCGCAGAAGTGCAGAGATAGGCAGGGGGAAGCCGTGGACAGTCTCACAAAACAGCGATCAGCTTCGGTTCCTGGAGGATGTCTGCGACCACAGTCGATCAGGTTCGTGTATTGACAGCTGAAATGGGCCATAAATGAGCCGTACGGCGAAATGAAACTTTACCGAAGACAGTTTGATCTGGTTTGGCATGCCAGATCAAACAGGGTAAAACAGTCTTTGATATATGATATTAGCTATTAGCTGTAATGCAGGCCGACTGTATTGCCAACCAACTCTAACGTTAGCTGTAGCCGGTTGCCAATGCGGCACCGTTTACTGGATGTCAGATCGTTTGACATCCGGTCAATAACGCGAATCAACCTGTAAATGCTAACATCCGGGCTGATGGTTTTAGCTTGAGGTTACCACCATCGACTGTTATATTTAACCATGTTGGATTCAGTCTGCTCTCTCTGTCTGAGTGTTTCATGTTTCCAGTCGTGATCTGACAACAGTCTCACCTCTTTCCCCTGTGCTGCCCCATTATTTCAGAGACCTAAAGGACAAGGGAATAAAGGTAAGGCTTATAATAGTGGCATTTAAATGGTGAAAAAGCCCTCCTTTTAAAAATGTATTTTAGTTTGGCACCGCCGGCTGTTTGACTTTTAGAGGGAGCTAACAGTAGCCTGAACTGCAGCTTATTTATGTTACTATTGTTGACTGTCCCTAATGCTGGATTTGTTTTGATAATGTTGCACCACACTGAGATCTTGTCATTTTTAAGATTTGACCACTACATATGACCAAAATATAATAAGTTGGTTTCTTGAAAGTGAAATATTTGGGAATCACATTCAGTAAATGTGATGATTTAAAGTCCTCTCTTTCCATTCTTAGTGCCAAACGGATCAATGCATCAAAAGGATGGTGTGAATGATGATGATTTTGAGCCTTACCTGAGCGGCCAGACAAATCAGGTAACGTCCTACAATAAACCATAACAAGGTCTGTCCAGCCTGACAATGAGTCAGACTTATGGCCTTTATTGAGCTTATTACTTCATGTTATGGACAAATGAGTTGCATATTTTAGGTGTCAGTAGAGTTTGATTGTGATGTTCTTGTTTGTTCCTAAAGATGACATATGTTCCTATAACTCAACACACAATCTATCTTCACTGTTCATAATATGTCATCATGCTATATTATTTGCTGAATTTAAAAAAAATTGTACTGCTTGTCATTTTGTATAGTACATTAACTGACTGTCTCCATATGTCACACAGAGTAACAGCTATCCACCAATGTCTGACCCCTACATGCCCAGCTACTATGCTCCATCCATTGGTTTCCCTTACTCTCTTGGAGAGGCTGCTTGGTCCACAGCAGGGGACCCTCCTATGCCCTACCTAACTACCTATGGACAGATGAGCAATGGCGAGCCGCACTTCATCCCTGACGGTGTGTTCAGTCAGCCAGGTGCCCTGGGGAACACCCCTCCCTTCCTGGGCCAGCATGGC
The DNA here is from genome assembly GCA_011952105.1 of Coreoperca whiteheadi. Classification (NCBI taxonomy): domain Eukaryota; kingdom Metazoa; phylum Chordata; class Actinopteri; order Centrarchiformes; family Sinipercidae; genus Coreoperca; species Coreoperca whiteheadi. Next base: position 14,669,030 of record CM022493.1, read on the forward strand.
TTCAACTTCTTCCCTGGAAATGCGGACTTTTCCACCTGGGGCACCAGTGTTTCTCAGGGTCAGTCCACACAGACCTCAGTTTACAGTAACAGCTATGGGTATGCCCCTAGCTCGCTGGGCCGGGCCATCACAGACGGACAGGCGGGCTTTGGAAGTGACACCCAGCTTAGTAAAGTCCCGGTGCTGAACAGCATTGAGCAGGGAATGACGGGGTTAAAACTGGGTACGGACATGGTGGCAGCTGTCACCAAAACCGTGGGCTCAACCCTAGGAGGCACAGCAGGTATGAGCAGTATGGCAGCCAATAGTCTCCCTCCGTCTGTCAGCTCTTCCGCACCTAAACCTGCCTCCTGGGCAGCCATTGCCAAGAAGCCAGCCAAGCCACAGCCCAAGGTCAAACCCAAAGCCAACATGGGCATGGGGGGATGTGTGACCATTCCCCCACCCCCCATAAAGCACAATATGAACATTGGTACTTGGGACGATAAGGGCTCTCTGAACAAGCCCCCATTAGCTCAGACTATGATGCCCCCGCAGTCAATGGTGCAGCAGCCCCTCCTAGCTCAGCACCAGCCCTTACTGCAGAACCCATTGCCTCAACATCAACACCAACACCAACATCAACACCAACACCAACATCAACATCAACACCAACACCAACATCAACACCAACACCAGCCCTTCCAGCTCCAGTCTCTCCAGTCCCCCCAACACCCCCATCCCATGCCCCCTGGCCCCCCACACCTGCACCTCACCTCTCAACCTGGCCCCCCACAGCCCCTTCATCAGCAACAACCCCAGCAGCCTGGTCCACCCCCCAACCGTTGGGTGGCTCCTAGGAACCGGGGTGAGGGCTTCGGTCTCGGTGGGGGAGTCCCGCTGAGTGCCTCCTCTTGCTCTGGAGAGGTGCATCCCGTGCTGGAGAAACTCCGTGCCCTCAACAACTACAACCCCAAAGACTTTGACTGGAACTTGAAAAACGGACGTGTTTTCATTATCAAGAGCTATTCAGAAGATGACATCCACCGCTCAATCAAGTACTCTATCTGGTGCAGTACAGAACATGGCAACAAGCGTCTGGATGGTGCCTACCGCTCCCTGGGCAACAAGGGGCCCCTGTACCTGTTGTTCAGCGTCAATGGGAGTGGGCACTTCTGTGGTGTGGCTGAGATGCGCTCACCGGTGGACTACAATGCCTATGCAGGCGTCTGGTCTCAGGACAAGTGGAAGGGCAAGTTTGAGGTGAAGTGGGTTTTCATTAAAGACGTGCCCAACAACCAGCTGCGACACATCCGGCTGGAGAACAATGACAACAAGCCAGTGACCAACTCCAGGGACACTCAGGAAGTGCCTCTGGAGAAGGCCAAACAAGTGCTTAAAATTATCGCCACTTACAAGCATACCACCTCAATCTTTGATGACTTTGCACATTATGAGAAACGTCAGGAAGAGGAGGAGGCTCTGAGAAAGGTGAGACAAAAACACATATAAAGAGCCCTGTCCCCTGTAAAAAGCTTGTTTGTATGCATGCGACAGTTTAGTTTAGTTAGCCTTTAATTCAAAGGGAGGCTAACTTTCACTGAGTCACTGCTACGGGCGGTAGCCAGACTGTAATCATCAGCCGATCGTGTTCCTCCTGCTCTTAGACAGGGGGTGTAACATCCTGTGGCTGAATGAACGGTCTGGTGTAAATGGAAGTTCCCAGAGGCCTGTCAGCTGATTGACATGCCACCATTACTCATAAGACAGCTCAGGAAACCCTGATTCTTCATCAGCCATCTTGTGCTGTTGAGATTGCGATGATCTGCCCAAGTGGAGTTAGATGCATAGAGGTTTCCAGAAATAGCCCACATTCCTGGCATTCCGTCTTTCAGACAAAGGCAGATGTAGGCTCTGATCTCTTTGAATGCCGGGCCTCTCTGCTCTCCACAGGCTCCTCATGCTTTGTTAGTCTTTAACAACATAAGCCCTCGGCCCGCAAACTGGCTGCAATGTGCCTCAGAGTTGGTACAGCGCGCCTCAGATGTTTTAAAGGGTTGCTGTTTCGCAGCAAATTACATGATAAAAATGCATGATTACATTCGTCTGTGTACAGTTCTGAAAAGCACACAAAGTGTAAGCCTGCGACCTCGGAGGGGGAACTAAAATATGTTGCAGCGGTAATAACAGTGGTTAGCCTAAGTAGTAAAAACTCTGTGGGATGCTACTGTTGTGGATAAACAGCAGCCATGGTGTGAATACCATGTTATCATTGCTAGCCTCCTGCTGCATCCATTCTTAGCTTCACCAGTATGCTAATCTAATTGCATTTAGAAAACCCCCATGACCCGCTCCCGTCTTTTCTCCCACTCCCCCCACTGCTGCTACATTGATGCTGTATTGACTCCTCGCTGCTGACCTTGTTAATATGCGCTGGGTTACTTTCTCATAAATATTTCAAGTCAATGTTTTCAGGCTTCTGAAAACAACCTGTCAGTAGAAAGCCTGTTTCATCCTGCGTTGTGCAGGCGTTGCGCTGTGCTGCTTTTGTAGCCTTGACCTCCTACATGACAGGATCGGCCCAGCTGAGGCCTCACCCTCCTGCGCCTGACAAGGTTAATTGTTCTCTGTTGTTTCGCCTGTCCTTCCCGAACTTTGAGAGGTGTCAAACCAGCACAGCGACCTGCATTATAAAATCTTCCCAAAATTGTTTTTTAAAGATAACGGTGGGTCCAAATGTTGTTGCAGGATTGTATTAACATAAATAATTTGGCAATTAATACTTAGTGGGTAACTACTTCATTCCTTTGGATACACTGTAATAAGGATGGCGTAATAGAGTGAATACCAGTCTGCTGTAATGGTTACAGTTGTATGACACGAGTAAAAATGTAGTTAATTGGGTTGATTTTTGCACCAGGAAGGAGTTTTATTACCTGAAAATCCCGAAATCTTCAAATAAGTGAAAAAGATATGTCTGCCTCTGAGGTATGAGGTCTTGTATACGCTGAGTTTTGTGAAGGTTTCTGTCCTGAGAGCTGCAGCCCATCTGGGGATAGAGTTACACTGGGGGCCAGGGTCTCACAGGGCTTTTCCCAGACCACTGACATGGACACCCACTCTTCAAAGAGGACACTGTTCCACCTAAATACTGACCGAGTCTGAGTCCCTGAGTTGTTTTGACTTCCATGTTGTTGTTTATTTTACTATCTGTAATGATAAACTGACCGTTTTAAAAGCATTCCTCTGTTTTTTTTTAATTCATTATTTCAAGATTTGATATTTGAGGTGTATTGTGATTATTCATGTTTGTTGAGTATGTGTTGTGCCGGCATTACTACAAGCTGAGCGTAGTGGTTGTGTAAATGTAGCTGAACATTTTGCCTAGTACATACCTGAGGCCTACTGAGCTCTGTTTTTCTTACAGCAGATACTCTCTTGCTCTGTATCTCACTCATCTTAACACTAAAGCTCAGTGTATCCTTACTTAAGTGATGGATTAGTTTTCCTGCCAGTGTAGTGTAAATCGGTATAACAAGAGTGAGAACTATAGACTTTCCTAAAAATAAGCTGTGTGGTTCTTATCTTAGAGGTTGTTTTCGTCTGAGGAGCCCTGTAAATATTCTTTTCTGTTAATAACTAATCGTGATATTTATCCTTGCATTATTGTTTGTGATATATTTAATTAAGTTAAGTTAAATAGTGCTTTTAGTGGAATGTAATGTTGTATAAGGCAATATACAAAACAACGTTTGGGTTTTCTGTGATATAAGCTTCAAATGTTGGAAACCAGCACTTTCCATAGAGAATAGGATCATTAATTACAAAGATTTATGTAAAAGGGAACACCACATGACATGGGAAATGGATTTGGTTTTAGACTTCTGAAGAGACAGCTGTTCTCAAATAGTCAAAATTGATAGAAAAACCTTTCTTTTTAGTTAACTTTCAGCAGCAGATTATACTTTTCATTCTCTTTGGTCTCTTCTGAGACACCCACTCAGTGTCTTGCACAGTTTAATAAAATTGTGAATTGAATCTCTACTGTAAGTCAAGCAGGTTTATAGAAGCTAGTTGTAACGGGCTTTAACTGCAGCATCAATCCCCAACTGACTGATGCTATCTTTGAGTTGTAATTATTTTAAATAGTTTCTACAAAGAATATTTTTTATGTATAATGCAAAGACCACATGTGAATGTACTCAAAATAGGAACATTAATAAATCCTAACTGATGAATGAGATTTGCAGAGTGGTACGAAAGCAGATCGACACTGTTCAATGCATTAATTTGATACACAAGAAGTAAAATCAATATCGATTGCCTTCGTAAGTAGTTTTAGATTTTTCTCTGACACAGTAGTACAGGACTCGTATCGCATCTTCTAAAGAAGTCACATTGTGTCAGTGGACCCAGAATTCCTTGCTTTGCCCCTGAGTTATTCCAAGCTTCACCTTAGACATTAATTGCATCTGTATCTGGCAGTATAGAATGACATCTACATTTTACATTTATCCCATTAATAACGGCCATGGAGCAGTTCTGATGTTGCATTTTTATCTGCTGTTCTATATTTCTTTGTGAAAACCCTTGGTACTCTTGCTCTGATACCATCCACTGATTATCTCCTTTCTGTTTTTTCTCTTGCCAGGAGCGCAATAGAAATAAACCGTAACCTTCAAGCAAGATCTCTAGAACTGCAACACTAATGACATAGGACCTTAAATAAAATCTGCCTAACCACAAGGAGGAAAGGCTCTCACAATCTTTCCGCTGAAGACGACAATGTATCTGAACACTTGAACATGAGAATAGATGGACTCATCTGTATCCGTTGACTGGTGCATCAAACCCTGTGTTCCTGTCTCACGAGAAAAAGAACGTAACCCACTTTGAAAACTCTCTTTAAAGCACTTTCAGTCCTTCTAAACAGCCTCTACCAATACCCTTAACTCTCTAACTCTGTGTTCTTCTTTCATTTTGTTTGTGGGCAACTAACTGACTTAACCAAAGTAGTCAGAAGATTTCACTAGGCTTATTTGTAATTTTTTTTATGCCTCATGCCTTGGGATATTGGTGAGCTTCATCAGCTCCCGAAGAGAATTAAAGATGATATGTATGAATTAATCTTTTACTTGAATCTGTATTCAGCCGCCTGATCCTCCTCAGACAGAGGTTTGGGTGATTGACAGGTGGGATGAAATAATTGGGAAACAGCCACAATCATGCCAATCATAGGATGTATCCTCCCTCTACCTGTTCCCTTCCTTTCTACATCTGTTTCCGTGTACCAAAAGATTACAATTATGCAGCTGGCCAGTGCACGTTTTTTTTTCTTTTTTTTTTTTCTTCTCTCTCTTGTGATTCTGTTATTCTTAAGTGCATTTGTCTGAGGAGAAACCTGCTGCTCTGTTAGAACTAGCGGTGGCCTCCTTGGGCCCTGTGGGTGACTATCTTTGCTCTGATGTTGATGTACTCTACTGTACCTCAGGCTCAATCAGACTGTCTGTCCTCAACAACTCTTAGTACTTTTGGGAGAACCCCCACATCACTCCTCCTGCTTGGCTTGACTGGGATTCCCCCCAAACAGCAAGACATCAACTGCAAGGATGTGACAGTTTTCTCCTCTAGGTAACTCACTAGCTAAATAAAAATTACCCATGTTTAGCGCAAACCTTGCTTTTGTGTTTTTACTCATTTGCCTGTGTGCATTACTTCTATGCTTCTTACCACAGTATCGCACACACTCAAATATAAACTCCTGCAGCACAAGCGTATCCTCCCTTTTCTATTTGCATATGTGCCTCTAAATAAGCAAGTGTATATACAGTAGCAGCAACTCCATTTCCACATCTGCTTTATGAGTCTGCCCTGCCAGCCTAAAGTCGCTTAGCTTAGTTACCATCACAGCACAGTTGCAGAGTATAACAACCAGTATTGGAATGCACCCTCCTATCTGTATGGAGTATAACAACAAGGACATGGCCTTGCAGGAAGTGATGGAAACTAACCAAGTACATTTAATAAAGTACTATCCTAAAGCACAATTTAAAGGTACCTGTACTTTAGTTGAGCATTTCCATTTTATGCCACTTTATACTTCTACTCCACTACATTTATTTGGCATCTATTATTCCACATGAAAAACCCAAACAAAATACAATAATCTTATAAAACAAACACATTTTTACATATTAAACAAGTTTTTTACATCTTTTTTGCCTGTGACTACAATAAAATCAGTGTGTAGTTGGAGTTCCTTGTCATGTTTCAGAGGGGCCCAACTGCTAGGAACCACTGGACTAAACTAACTGTGTATAAATTAAAAACTAGCTCCACCTCCACCATCTAGAACAGTAAAATGCTCCTCACATGTTGATGCATCAACATTAATAATCTAACGATGTATACAGTATATACCATATATAATAAAATATCAGTCACAGGTGCCGTTCTGCATAATGGGTACATTTACTTTTGGTAAAATGAGTACTTCATCCACCACTGTATGCAGGGTACCTTTCCTGTCCAGGGTAAACCTTTGAAGTGAGGCTGGGCTGTCAATGACAGGAATTAGCTTGTACGGTCTGATGAATCACAGTTTCAACTACACAAACATGATTATATAGACTCTGGGTGTGCTATAAAAATGAGGTAATGCACCCATCATGCATGGTTAAAGAGGCAAGTTAGAGACACCTTAACCATAGAATATGCAATTATCACAGCAGGGAATCACTCTCAACAGCATAATGCTCCCTGTCATAGTGCAAGGATGGTTTAGAAATAGTTTAAGAAACATTCAGGTAAAAGTGATGTTAATCACCTAGCTTCTACAAACCTGACATCATTTCTCTGGCATGAACTCAGATGCAGCATCCTCTGATGGGGTGAATCTATCCATTAACCTTGGGCAGTTGCGTGAAGCACTTATGTCTCTGTGGTCAGCTTTTAAGACACAAACCTATGATGCAAATGTAAACAGAAGGGTAGCCCCCTGCCAAAATTCACCTCCCATTACTTCCACATCGATTGACATGTCTTTTAATAGCAAGTAATCCTGGAGAGAAAATGCTTCTAACATGTTTTGTAACAGTAAATGTTATTTTTTTAAACAGGAGAACATATACACAAATAATGAAAATCTTTCACTTTAGTTCACCTCTTCAATTACATACAGAATGTGAATATACTGTATCTGTAAATACTCTTGGGGTTTTGTCAATAAGATTCTGCGGGTGCCTTGTTAAGTTTCAAAATGAGGATTTATACTTTTCAGTGATTACCCATAATTTGACATACATAATCTGTTTCATGTTTGCTATTTTTAATCACATACTCTTCTTTCTATGTGCTGCCAGGGAACCCAAATAGAAATAATATTAAGTATGACTCATTAATGTGTGTTTTTCATTATCTCTGTACACTTTTATTTCCTCCTGATATAAAGAACCTTTCTTTTACTGACTGTCCACTAGAGTGCGCCATCATATCAGTTTTTTTTCAAACGTCCTCTGCTCCCAAGGCACACTACAAAGCCTTCCCTGTAAGCAGCAAAGCCCTCTTTTTTCTCAAGCCCTCCAACTCCTGCAGACACAATTAAACCAGGATGAGAACCACTTGTTGTGCTTCCACGGCTTTTTGGAGCAATTAATGCCAGCTCACCAAGCTGTGCAGGTGGAGAATAGAGGGAGAAAGAGGATGTGAGCAGGACATGAGATAAAACCCCCCTTTGTGTTTATCAAGGAGGAAGAAAGAGCTGTAATTATAACATTGGAGGCTTTGGATTGAAACTTCCCTCTGTGTGTTAACTTGTGTATACATCAAGTTTTCGCAGGCAGCCTTTGAAAAGACCACACTCTTCCTGTCTCCATTTGTCTGTGGACAGAACAGACAAGCTAAGCGGTGAACTCGCTATTTATTCACCTCACAATGCCCTCACAATTATTAGTTGTGTGTGATGCTGCTGAGATGTACAGATTCTCAAATATGCAAAATACTTTTTTATTATATTTATAGAATTATAGACCTATGATGTGATTTTGATTTGACTTCATTCACTGAATTGCTTAAAAGTGCAGTATAAAATTATTCTCAGGTCTTTTTGGAGTTTCATGAGTAGTGCACACTGCGGTAGCTTTTAAATAATTAGAATTAAACAGGAAAAATATGTGCAGTGCAAGCCTGCACCCTTCTTTAATTCAATTTCAATGTCCTGTCAAGTTGTTTTTACCATTTAGGGATCAAACTAACTGGTTAATGACTTTAATGTTTCCAGCAGTTAATTTGCCCCTACCCACAGTGGTCAAAGCTGTTCCAAGAAAGTGCCAAGCGAACTTTTCTGTTTTCTTTCAAGCCATCAAAATGTTTCTTTGCAGAGGGATTCAGTTGAGAGAAGATGAGAGAGAAGGAGCATCCTCTTCTCAGTGAGCTGAAATGCCTTTGAAGTTGCAGTCACACTGAAGACTCATCAACACATGGCTCAAGGCAAGGTTAGGGCAAGTCTCAGGGTTGGCACTTCCTCGTTGTTTTGAAGGTTTTCACACTCTGGGCCATGGCGTGTCACTCAATAAGTCCTCACAGAGCATTAGTCCTATTGATGACTATGTTAACTGACATGTGGTTGATCAGAGGACCCTGAAATTATTCGGATATATGTGTCTGCTTTGCTGATTAGCATTGTTTGTATATTGTAGAAAAACATCTACACGTGTAGCTTAAAGTTTCCAGTGTAAGGTGGAGTAAGTTATGAGCAGTGATTAAGATAATAGGACTCACAGCTGAGTCCTATATTCAAAGCTATATTGAAGTTTCAAGGTGTTGCTCAGCAATTCAGGTGAAATAATAAGAGTTTTATTTTTAATTTGAAAGAATTGGGTTTTGACTGACAGTCATGTCTAAGTTTTCTTGCTGCCCTTTTCCAAGGTGTCTCTGTTGCCATGGTTATATCATTATCTGTGAACTGAAAGTAGAGGCTGAGCATTTGAGCCAAACACAATATGATGTAGACTTGATTGTTCTGGCTACAATGAAAGAGAAATGAAAGATTTGCAATCTAACATTCCGTTATTGCAGGTGCTGAATAAGGCAAATAATTATCAGATAAACTACATTTAGATTTTAATAGATCTGCTTGGTTTTATTTAATATTACATTTCATATAGTTATGTTCTAATTGTGTCTGTATTTACATCAAAGAGTAAAGATTCAAAGAGCAGTAATGCAGAATATTTTTGTGTTAGAGTTGTTATTGTCTCTGATGCCCACAGGGAGGTGCCATCCATAAAAGTGAAACGGACTTAAACCTACTTCTACAAAGCCAAACTGTTAACATTTTAGTCTCGCTACACATTTAGTTATTGTCAAGCGTATTTGCTGCTCATTTTCTAACAACTTAACCACCTTAACATTTATCTCACACTTTGATAAAGTATGCACACACAGCCTTTTAGAACAATTAAGCAAGTGGAAACTAATCAAGTAAGTAAAACTTTATTTATACAGCACCTTTTTTAGGACAGGTTAAAAAGTGCTGTACATCACTATCAAGCACAAACATAAAAACGCATAGTGAAAACAAGAGAAAAAGGCATACACATACACAAACATACGAATGCAACACACATAAGAGAAGCATACAGCAACCTGACACCATCCAGAGCACACCACTGAAATGATAGAAATGCTAACCTACAGAAGTGGGTTTTTAAATGTTGTTTGAATGAATAAAATCAAAAGCGTAGCAGCAGGGGTCAGGAAATCTTGACTCAAGATATAAGATAGAATTTTAGTCCCTAGTATGGGTTAAAGCTCCAAAATTGCTGAATCCTACATTTCCCATGATGCAACAAAATAATGTCTTTCATTAGACCCCCACTGCTTTCTGAATACCCACTTTTTTCAAACCCCACACGTACAGTGTAATGCAGTCTTTCTTAAAAAAATGTTAAGTCTCAAGCCTGACCCGAAATAACCCTGATGATATCATCAAGAAAGTTCAATCTGAGCTCCTGTAGCAAGATCCTACTTCATTTTCTTTCCTTGGAACAGGTTTGTGTCTAAATAGCATGAATGTATGACCAAGTCTGCCCGCTACTGCACTGCCTGATATGTACCTGTAGCAGGAAATGACTAATTTCGTATTTTAGAGATACCTAAAATGTACAGCACTCACGTTACACTTGGATGACTATTATTTGAATTTCTCAACAGCAGTTATGGATAAAACTGAATGTGGTTAACAATTATTACTATTTTAACTGATGCTGTAAATACAAGACTTACTTTCTTCATATTGATTTAATTGATTCATGAAGCTATTCCAACAGGAGGAATAACTAATGCAGTGTGTTAGTAGCAATCTGTAAGAGCACTCATAACTCATAACTTTGTATTTGTTGGGCAAATGAAATGTTTACGTAATGCATATAGGTAGTGTTCAAAGCAACAGGGAATAATTCAAGGCCTAGGGTTATTAATCTGTTCAAATGTTTCCTGGCAACGAGAAGCACCTATCAAATCAAAGCCACAATGTTGTTGCAACTCCTTGAATGAGCAAAACATTTTCCCTGTGTGTCACTAATATAAGTAGAGTTGTGAATAGGTCTCAGTGTAAAGACGAGTGCCTGTGTATCCAGCTGCTATTAAGATCCGTGCATTCCCTGCTGTCCTTCAGAGATCTAAATTGTAAACACAAGAAACATGAAAGAAGACAGCTTCATCAATCCTATTTTCTAATGCTTTACAATCTAGTGGAGACTGAGTGCACGTGGCTAATGGAGAAAAAGAGAACAGAAAAAAAGGCACTAGAGAGGGCAAACAAAAAGAACCATACAGATTCCTAAGCTCTCTTATCTAAGATAATCTGAGGATATCTAGGCCAGCTTTATTCATTTTACATTAGGTCATACACAGTCCTGCTACTGCCCTGAGGTTTCAGGTTATTGTCAGTCCACTCTTTAATCTATGGATAAGTGAAAGTAGTGTGGAAGACAAAAGTGTGTGTGAGAGAGAGTGAGTAAAAGAAAGAAAATCAGAGCAAGGCACAGGGAGATTTGCAGGACTGCTGCTGTTTTTTTATTCACTAATTTCTCTCTGTATGTTTATTATGCTGCACTGACCTTCTAGAACACTTGGCTACACCCAGCACAGAGCTTCATAAATATGAATCTATGGAATAGATGAGTAAAATATATGAACTGAAGGAATGAGAGAAAGTGCTGCACCCAGAGCTTTGGTACCACATTTATGCTTAATAAAACTGGACTGCAGCCTCTCCTCTCCGATGATGAGTGGAGGCACCTAGCTGTGGTCAGGCTGCTTATTGAATGCAAAGGTTGGAATATGTCCTGTGCTGGGATGGTGTCTTCAAGCCAAGGTTTTTGCATCGCAGGGGGTGGCGCAGAATGGAAAGGTCTGAAATGTAATGCATTTGAAATGAAATGAAAAGGTGCCAAGGAATAAAATATGACATGCTGCTAAGGCCTGGAGGACTCTACACTCAGCTCTGTGTGTGTGTGTGTGAGAGAGTGAGTGAGTGAGTGAGTGAGTGTGTGAGTGAGTGAGTGAGTGAGTGAGAATCTAAGTGTATGGCATCGTGCGAGTGCAGGTTGAGTGTGTAATGTGATGCAGGCTGCCTTTGCTCCTGTGACTTCCTCTTCCACCCTCCTGTTCAGGCCTGATGGAGATTAAGGGCCATTAAAGGCTCTCTGCTGCATGTGCAGTTCCTATTGATCACATCGACTCAACCCACTGTAGCCAATGATCCGATTACAAGTGTTGTACCCCCATCCTTATCCCCTCCCTTCCCCCTCCATCTTCTCTCCTCCTTGCCCCTCCCTTCTCTCCTTCTTCTCACCCACCCTTTGTGGGTGCTCTGTGGGAGTTGCTCTGCCTCTGCTGATGTCAGCACTGGGGCATGCCCAGAAGCCCCCGAGTCCCCCTAGGCAAGCCTCTGAATATCTGCTTGTGTGTCTGTCTGTATTTTTGTCTTTTGTCCTCGCTGTCCACGCAGGCATCTTACCCATTCCTTGCTTCTGTGCTCTTACCATCTCCAATCATCTCCAAACACAGCAGGGTTATGATTAACCTTATTTCTGAGAGAGATGGACTGGCTGTGCCCCGATGAGCTAAATGAGTTGAGACAGTCTTAGAGGCATCAGCTCAAACCCACCCGACCCCCCACCTCTCCCTGCATCACCCCTCCCATTGCCTGCATAGTCGACCAGCCCAGGGGGAGCTCTCTGCGAGACCACTGTGGTTATTAGCATTGACAGAGCCTCATGGAAATCTTCTCAGTTTCTACTGTACAGAAAGTGTCCCACTATGCTGCTAATTCAGGGGGATTCCCACAGAATTCACAACCTATTCCCTCTCAGAAACTCTTTATCTCAAAGCTATCTAGTCTTTAGCCATGCTAGCGCCGTGGCTCTATGGGTGGCAATGTCGGCCTGTGGATCTGTCTGTCCACCCCTTTTGCCCAGACTGCAATATCTTGACAACACATTCCCCAAGATGAATCGTTATCATTTTGATGATCCCTCAACATTTCATGGCACCATCATCAGATCAAAATACTTTGGTTTATGAGCAAATTCCTGCAAAACTAATGACATATTCCCACCAGCCTCAGCTGTACTTTGTGCTTGGTGCTAATTAGCAAATGTTAGCATGCTAACACTCTAAACTAAAATGAGGATGCCTGGTTAAACGTTACATCAGCATGTTAGCTGAGTATGTTAGAATTTGTAGAATCTTTAGTCCTGTTACAACACTGCCGTTTGAAACTGATTTGGCACAAAATGATTTACAAGGAGAAAGTTGTAAAACATTTTCAAGCATACTAGCATCCAGAGCTGCAGCTGTGTGAGGTGAGTGTCTTGAATTGTTTTACATGATGGTCATCAAGTCAAGATTTAGCCTGTCGAGATTATTTGACTGACTGACATTTCAAGGCTGACTGAGAACTCTCTGAATACCTCAAGGACAAGTTTGATTCCATGTTAAATACTGTAATAAATATTGTTATTTTATAAAGTAAAGTCATATGTGGTGACAGAACTGGGTCTGATAGCAGTCATATCTGTGTGATAGAAGTTGTTCTCTGTCCTGGTTCTATCAATCAGCTGCACCAGTGAGGGATTCACAGGACCCAAAACAACCAGGAAACAACACACAGAGAATAACTGAAACTACATCAAATCACCACAGGATGAATCACTCACTACAAAGGCAAACATGTTGGATTTTACTTATAAGCCATATTTTACATTTTCTAATGTAGCAAGGGATCTATATTCAAGAAACAGATTTTTTTTTGTTGCACTGATTAAACATTTGGATGCTTTTCTTTGATATACAGAAGATTCCTTGGGGCCAGATCAGGGCCAGAGCTGGAACATGAATAAAAAGGAAGGTCCATTATATTCAGAACCAGCAGAGCCTTGAGAATAGGACCACATGGGTGGGTGGGAGGCTTGTAAACAGCTTTACTCGCCAGATGAAAGGCTCACTGTGATGTGTATCCAAGGAGAGAACATGAGAGCGCAACATCATAATGTGAGAGTCAGACCCCTGAGAGCATAAAAAAGTTTGGCGATAACACAATTAAAAGGAGATTTTCATCTATTTACACACCCCTATCAGCAGAGTCATCCTCCGTCTTCAAAATGCATGGAGATTACCATAAAGAAACCTAAGTGGTGTGTGTATATCTGGGCTTTGATATTGTGCACAGGCTAGGCAAAGGAACTGACCTTCGCCGCTACCGCAATTACATCATAGGGCAGCTCCCACTCTCATGCATATTAATGCAGGTTCTAGAGGCATCACCCACACCTTTGATTCCCTGGGATCTGAGCTTGCCATTGCATGACAAGTGTATCTGGACACAAAGTGTATGTAATGGTTTTCTGCTTCAGGAGAGATATAGACTGCGAGCAAGACCAGATCAAAAGTGCACACACTTTCCTCTGCAGGGGGATAAGAGAGATACTGTGTGTTTGGTTGATAGAAAGAGAAAACGTGTGTGAAAATGAGTTTGAGTGTGCAGTCAGTCAGTCCCAAATGTATCAGACTATGATACAGAAGCATGTCACTGATAGCCTAGTGGTTAACACACAAGTTAGAGTCAAAGGTTAATCAGAATCCTCTTTTGTCTCATTTTGTAGAGCTATTATTGTCCTAATGAGGTCAGTATAATTTTAACACAATAGGCCATTTTATTTTGGAGCAGATATATTTAGACTGAAAGACACACAATGCTTCTAATTGCAGAAGTGTCCTGGGTGTATCACAGTGTTTCCTCCGCATTCATTCAGCAGTGGTGGACCAACAGTGAAAATGTCTGCAGAATGTAAAATTAAAATAACAGGCAGTGTTTTCTTCGCCATGCAGTTCGCACTATTACCACGGCTGAGGCCAAATCAGGGATAAATAAGGAACCCTACCCAAACTAAAAAATCCCAGCACTGAAAAGAATTACAGAGGAGATCCTGGTTGTATTTTCCATCATTTCATATTGTAACATGGTGCTGCTGCAGAGACTCTTGTTGCCAGTAGAGGGCCTCCTTGTTATAACATAAAGCTCAGCAATGGTCGGTTCCATTTTCTAGCAGCCACACAGTGGCTTGTTTCCTGAGCAGAGACAATGCTGATTCAGTGGCTCTGAATTTGTTTAAATAAAGGTGATACAGAATATTCACACTTTGCAGATTTATAATTCTATTAGATTGTCAAAATCATATATTTCAACATATAAGACATAAAGATTACAAGATAATTCCTGCAATACTAACGAGCCATTGTAAGAATGATTTTTACTCTGTTTGATGGACTTACATTAAACAGATCTGCACATTTCCTAATGTACTATTTTTTGCCAATTCTTATTTAAAAAAATAATTTAAAATGGTGAGATGATGGAACAGTAGAGTGCTCTATCTGAAGACTAGCTAAATTAGCAAATGATTCTTTACATGTATGAAGTCAAACTGCTTTATTTGCCATCATGCCATAAAAGGCCTGAAGCAGCGTTTAACTTCTCAGAGCTGTGAAAGAGCTTTGCTCACCAGGGAGCCAATAGGAGACTAACCATCATATGAATTGGCTCCATTTGCTGCTGCTGCACTGATCATGTCATGCCCAAGCATAAAAGAAACAAATCTGTTCAAATAAAAAAAGGTTTATTTAATTTTTTGGCATTTAGAACTGGAAAAAATAAGAGAAATGTAGCATGGATCTGAATATGAATCAAGCTCAAATTGAATGACAAACTGAATGACGATGCTGTGTATTAGTTACATCTGATCATTGCAGCAGAATTCTCTCATATTAAATCTCCATAATGAGTAAATTAGTGGGTCTCCATCTGTGGCATTGCAAACTTACAGTCGCACATGCTGACTACATTCACAGACTCCTGCTGGGTGTGTTGGTGGAGAATAAACATACGCAGATTATTTCACACACGTTACAGCAGCTACAGTACAATGCACAAAAGGGTGCATTATAGCTTACATATACACTGTAATTCACACACTCACTGCTGAGAAAATGTTGGCACAGAGAAGGCTTAATTTACACTGTGAAGTCAAAAACGGACAGGTCTTTCTAGCAGTACTATTGATCTGACTGCACCCCCCCCCCCACCCCCCCACACCTTTTCTCCCTCCTGCCCTTCCTCTGTGATTACATTTTTTCCTGTGTAATGGAGTGCACTGTAACATATATATATCTGATTCACTGCACATTCATCATTGATTTACCGTGCATCTTGCTTCATGCTAAGAAAATGAACACACTAGCTTATGTTTGGTATCAAGTGAGCTTGCTTCTCAAAACAAAATCTCTTTAGACTCTGAGGAAATACTCTTGAGAAGCCGTCAAACAAAAACAGACTAAAAAACAAATGTCTCAATCGACTTACTATGGCCTAGATTCAAGTCAGTGCTCTGCCGCCTCAGAGTGTACGAATTTAGAGCAGATGTTTACTAATAAAATACTCGCATTATCTTTTATCCGTTATATGTGAAACGATAAGAGTACAAAATATGGACCTCAAATAAATAAAAGCAAATGTCCAACATAGTATTTTAATTCTGAGATGAGGAAACATATTGTTTAACATACATTTGAATGAATGTGCAGCCTAAAGGAGGCTGCGAGTAATTGCAGAAAAATTGCAACCCATAATTATGGCCTCAGTCATTAATGCTTTATCTGGGTGGACTAAAACAATCCATATCACAATTTAAATTGCAACCCCCTTCACAGAAATAAAAAACATCCATATGTCTGTTTGAGTGAATATCATTTTTTGGATGCATAAGAAAAGATGGAGGGATGTATTGTAAATATGCAAACACACAAATGCAGCCATATTCACTATCACATAAAAACACATTCAGGGAAAACACACACACACACACACACACACACACACACACACACACACACACGCACACACACACACACACACACACACACACACAACCATTTACATATCATCTGCAGCCATCTGCTCTAAATGATAGGTAATTAACTCAGGCCTGCCTTTGTCTCTCTGGCTGGTTGGCTGACATATAGGAGCTCTTCAGGAGAATATACGTGAATCAAGGACTTCAAAAGACTTAGAGGGCAAGAGAGTGAGTGAGGGGAAGGACAAGGCGGAGGACTGGACGATGTTTGTGAATGATGTTGCATAAACCCAGAGAGGCAGCACAGAGAACCATTACAATGATGGGAGAAAAAAAAACTGGAGATGATGGAAAGGGGACATGCTGGGTCAGAGAGGATGTACACACACGCACAGTACATTGTGTGTGTGTGTGTGTGTTGAACCTGCCGAGCAGCTCACCTACAGTTTTCCGATCAAGGTCAAGCTGTGTTAAAACAGAGAAGCTTTGCGCTATGTAGGTTGGAATAGAGAAATGCTAAAGCTAATACTGGCACCAGCTCTTCTATCCAAAAAAATGTATAAGCTCTGGATGCTATTTTAGACCTTTTTCTTCACACATTGAATCTCACGTTTTGTTATGAGGACTCAGGGACTGAACGTGTTTTCATTTGAACTGAGAAAAGAGTGAAAAAAACATTAAAATATTTGAAAAACTGAAGTATTGAAGTAAAAAAAAAAGGCAAATACTAAATTTCAAGAATTAATAAAAAAGAAAATAAAACCAAAATTACGTATACATTAAAACTGCTAATAAAAATAAACTTTTCATCACCAGATTGTATTCTGGAGTACATCTGATGTCTTCCACAGTCTGATAAGCAGTCTACCGTTGGATGCCTTTGTTAATCCTCTCTCTTCCATATCCTTCTTTTCCAGCAATGTCTGTTCCTCCCGGTCACCCTGGTATCCAGTCTGTCTCTATTACAGCAGCATGGGGCTATAATTAGCCAGGTATCTCCTGCAGTAATGATGAGTGGGAGAGAAGCCCTGCATCTTACCTGCTAGGGCTAGAGACGCTATAGGCTCTGGAGCCAGAGTAGCAGCAGTGGAGGAGCACCGTTTCTCGTCAAAGGGGATAATTAGAGTGTGTATGGAGATGTGATTCCAGGTAAGAGGTGAAAATGAGCAAGGGAGAAGACGTTTGTCTACACACTCACCTCCTCTTCTCAAATAGTGAGTGGACTGGGGCTGGTGTCGGAGGCTGAGCAAGACGGGCGGCGACAGCAGAACAAGATATCACAAGGCTCCTGTGTAGATAAAAAAATAGACATGAGGAGGACAAAAAAAACGAGAGTAAGCATTTGTCAGAGCTGAGAAAAGAAAGATTTAGTGGCATTTATAGGAAAGAAGACAACAGTATAGTAAGTGCTAGATGTAAACAAAACATAACCTCAACAGCTCAATACACTTAAGGGAGTATTGTTGGTGTATAGGGTGTGGTGCAGTATGGAGGCTGACAGATGACCTGATGCAGTAATTCCCCAGTGCTATGTGCCTCAATATGAGAGAGTGAGGACGACAGAGACAGGCAGAGAAACACAGAGAAACAGAGAGACATGATCAAGATGATGATGATGTTTGGGATGATGATGGTGGGGCTCTCTATCAAGATCCCACATCTGCAGTCAGGATAGCCTCTCTCTGCAGTGTCCCTCCCCAGACACCCGCCTGACATGTCTGCACCGGTCAGTGGGATACAAACACACTAATGCACCATTCCAGCAAACAAACAAACAAGTGTTGCCGTAGTAATTGCAGTGATTAGGAGATAAGCGCTGGGAGATAACCACGCGCTATGGAGGAAGCCCCCTGTGTGACCTTTTGCTGGACTGCAGAACCAGCACTGCAGTTTGATTCCAGACACGTATGACTAGCGCCACATAGATCCACAGCACAGGTCATAAATATGAAGACACTAAAGCCTCTGCAGGTCACAAAAGAGCTTGGCTTTCAAAAAGGTATTTCCAAACAGCAGTCTGAAACTGACATTTTCACCATAATAGTCACAGGCCAAATATTTTCAAGAATCTCAGCAGAGAGTGGTTCACAACTTTATACATGGGCGCTAACAACCTCCCCAAAAATTATTTTTCATAAATCATGTCTGTTCTTTATAGAGAATCTTGGCTGGGATTGTTCACACAGCTCCCTCAACCCTCTCCTTGTATACAAATTAATTCACACAATGTCTGTTGGGGAAATTTAATGTTGCATTATGTTGTATTATTTTACATTGATTTCTCTAGTTCTGTGTAGCAATATGCAGTATGTACAACATGTCTAAATCCTTTTTTATTGTGATATGTGATAGCATTTGAATAGCATTATAATGATTGTATTTGCCATTAACGTTGGTTATATTGTAATGGATAATATGTTATAAGTAAGGTGTACTATTTGGTGCTATGAGCCACCAAATATTTTTTTAATTAAATAACATTAACAAACAACAGTAGCTTACTGTATTTGCCATAGAGGAAATTAAGACAGCTAATAAATCAAGCATTTCAGCAAAAAAAAACTGAGCTTACATCCACTTACTAGAGTCTATACTATAAAAATAATGAACAATTGTTAGAATTGAATTTGTTTAAGATTAACTGCTAACTTTGTCTCAAAAACCTAACAAGAATGCAAGATGGACTATTTAATTGCTATTAATTATAATTTCCCATTACTAGGAATATACAGTACATGTTTTGTTAGTGATTTATGAATGTTGCTGACTTTTAGATATCTGAATTGATTTTCTTTATTTTTAAAACTATTTTTGCTGCTGTCTGGATCTGACTTATATTCATTTGTAGTGTCTTGCAAGACGTGGGCTAGTCATAGTTGTATGCATGACAAAATAATAAAAACTGAATTAATCTATTAATGTAACTGTACTGTTTTTATTTTATGAAAATACTGATGACATTTTAACACACATGAGAATAAATTGCATGAAATTCAGAAACTGGACTTGTGTGTCTGGCAGACAGAAACACATCCTTTAAGGCAAGAAAAAAGTGTTCTAGCAGATCAACATAAATACACAGGTAGACAGGTCAGATGATATGATCAAAGCTCCATGCTAATTAAACCAAACTCCACAGCCAAGAATCAGGCAAAGTTCATTTGGCTTGACATGCTCTCTGATCTGATGCGAACTGATGTTCCAAGAAGTTCAACAATAATCAAATTCAGGTTCAAAAAGGCATTACATTGATCCTGAATTGAATTGATTGCATACAGTGAAGACATAAAGAAAGAAAGTAAAATGTTTATGCTTGTTCTGTTTTTCACAGCAATGTCACGGCCGGTAAAACTGGCTTAGTCACACATAGAGAGCCGAAGGTGTTAGAGGAAAATCAATGGCTGGATTGCAGTGTAAGGTCCTCTGGGTGAGGTAAACACAGTTTGCTATATATTCTGCCTCAGGATTGTTGCAAAAAGCCTCCAAAGAGGGAACTATGTGCCTTAGGTACATGAACACAAGCACACAAATGAAAGCACATGCAAATGACATAACATCCAAATTAGTAATAGTATTTTTTTCACCCCATTTTTCATATTTGTAGAAGATGGAGAACAGCGTTTGTTCACTGTTGCATATGGTGCCATTGGTTTAAAAGATGTCTCATGTTTGAGCCCACGTGACCTCCATCTCCACCCCTCACCCCCCACATCCCACTCTCTCTCTCTCACAGACACTCACATACACACACACACACACACACACACACACACACACACACACACACACACACACACACACACACACACACACACACACACACACACACACACACCCTCCCTGTCCCTGTGTTGGTCCCCAACTCTAAGGCTAAGAAATGTACATCACACTTCCGATCTAAGGGAACCTCACCCCAAATCCTTTCTTTGAATTACTGAAGAGGACCAAGCCAGCTTGACTCTGATTATCCTCCAATCAATATGCCTCGCTTCTCTTCCTATAACATCAAATGCCTCCTACGATTGATCCAGCCAATCAGAGGAGCTGCTGCAGCTAGAAATGCAGAATGTATTGTTCTGCATTGTTTACAACGACACCGCTTGGCGTGTGTAATAGATGTGTTTATGCTTGGGACAGGCGTGATTGCTGATTGATGCTCCTGTGTGTTTTTGCTGTCTGGTATGTGTCGCAGATAATTCCACCTGTTTGTTTTGCTCTTGTTGGTAGCAGGACAATCAAGTTTAGCAGAGATTTCATGAAACCCGAGGATGTGATTTACAGTTTTTTGAGGCGTTTTCTGCATTGGAACATACTGTGCTTTGCTTATGTTTATCTTTTTAAAGTGTGTGTGAGAGGGACACAAAGAAAATATGCAATATGCAAGTATGTATCAAAAGAGAGCGCTAAAACCATTTTACATTCCACAAAACTGTTGAGAAGTTTGAATCCGTGAGTTGTATGATGTAGACATTTGTCGACTGCCAGCACAAAAGCCAGAGTCGAGCACTAATGCAAGTCGGTTCGTTTCACTCCCCAAAAGCACTTTTTTCTTGGAGACAGCAAGTGCGAGTGACTTGTAGCGATTTTCTTTTTCAATTACATGCTGAAAGGTAAATCAACACCTCACAACCTTTTTACAATGAGCAGAATGAATACAAACATATTCCTGTAACCCTACAATTATACAAGGCACACACACTCTCTTTCTCGCAGGCCCATATAATGATTGCAGGAGGCGCTTCTCTATTATTTGTGGAATGGAACAGTTGATGTGTGATTGTTGTCTGTCGCTGGTAAAAGCTGTCGGTTCCTCCTTAAGATGCTGTCAGGCTAGTATGCCTTTTCTCCTGAACACACAAGTTCCACACTCAATCTGCACAGATAATCGTGTTATTAAACAGATGACCTAAAATGGGCCTCACACAAAAAAGCAAACATTTCGATGACAGTGGTATATTCTTTGTCATATGGCACTGTACACATCCATTATGCAGACTTACTAGTACTTCTACTTAAAAGTACAGATTGTACCTGAAACATGGCCTCAGAAGTTGCCAACAATGTCACACTGGACCAAAGACCTATTTTACACCCATACACATCCAAACACCTACACTAAAGCCTACACAGATCTGATGTTGCATATCTCCAACAACAGGCACTCTGCAGTGGGATGGATGTATCAGCAGGGGCCAGATGATGGCACTCTTCTCTCTGTACCAGGCTGCTGGATGCCCCAACCACGTGCTGTGACTGCATGATGCAGCTGGCCTCATTTTAATGATTTAAATCACTTGAGGTACACCGCCACACATTTTAGAGGCTTGACTGAATTTATCCTCGTTGATAGAGATCAGTGCCCTCAGCCCTGGACGTTGCCAGACTACAGTAGAGGGAGAGACTTCTTCGGCTGACACGATTGGATACAGCTCTCCACTCTGATTTTACTTTTGATCCCGCCGCTCTGACTCTGGCCCTGGGGACAGATGAGTGGAATGGAGTGGTAGAGATAGAGCAGAATGCCACGCACTCTTCTATCTCACTGGTCAGCCTTTTATACAGTTGCAGGTCTAGAATGGGTACTGTTAAAATGTAGACTCATGTAATCTTCTATTAATCTCAGGCATTTGTATGCTCTGCATAACATCCTGCAACCATGGGCATGTGAAGTATGGGTACTTTCTGCAATCAAACAAGCATTAAAACAGATCCTTGCAGCTTGACATGCACATTTCAACCTATAAAAGGTAACCTATAAAAGAATGATTCTGCCTATTTTAAAGGTAATTCTGGAATTTTAAAACCTGGGCCCTATTTTTATTTTTTTAACATATTTTGGGGTCTAAATGACTACAACATTTTTTGGAATTGGCCCAGTAGATTACCTTAGCCTGCAGTCGTGAAACGAGCAACATAATCCTTGCAGGCAATTGCCCCTGTGAAAAGTATGTCCACTAAAAGTGCTTGTTTTTGCCACTGACATGCTCAGACTGTTATTTTAAGTATCTGATAACATTATGGAAAGGATCCCTACAGAGACAAACCTTTTTGTTAAAGAGTAAGGTAATTTTTGCTTAACCAGAAACAGAATTCTCGCTCAAGGAGAAGTCTCATTCTTAATTTTCGCGAGAGGGGAGTTGTTGCAGGAAGATGGCGGTAGAAGGTGAGTCAGTAAATTATCGTACTCTTTAACATTAAAGTCTATCTCTGTAGGGATCCTTTCCATAATGTTGTTAGAATAACAGTCTGAGCCTGTCAGTGGTAAAAACAAGCACTTTTAGTAGATGTACTTTTGATTGCCCGCAAGGATTATGTTGCAGCCCGTTTCACGGCTGCCACCTGAGGAGATCTACTGGAGCAATTCCAAAACTTTTTGTACACATTATTCATTTAGATCCCAAAACGTGTAAAAAAAATTGGGCCCAGGTTTAAAAATACCAGAATTACCCTTTAATTGCCTGTACAGAGGCACATAGCGACAGTATACAAGCATAAGCAGGGGTTAATTCTTACAAAGACAGAAATAACCACAAAGCAATGTTGCAAGCAGCTGCCCAAAGTTTTGAGTCACAGAAAGAAAAAGCTGGTTTTATGTTTCTACAGTTAAGGTAGGTAGAAACATACACACGGGTGTTAAGTGCCCCTGTTCAGCAGCAGGGCACAGCGAGGTGGAGGGGGAGGACTAGATGATACAAGTGTAACCTCTATAGAGGAGGTTCAGGAGCCTACATAATACTAACACACTCAGCAAACCATACATATGATCAAACAACCCACACACACAAACTCAACTCTGGGCAGCGACCAACAGGTCATCATTGCATTTTCGCTTTTAGCCTTTGCACCTTACTCATTACTAAAAACACAAACAAGCAGAAGTGAGCACACACAGGCATATATAAACACCACCCTACATGTGTAACCAGTCATAACGCCGCAAAGTCAATGATTTTTCCCAGAGGCCCCCTCCTCATGATTGGGCACGCTTAGTTAATTCCCTCTGTTGACCCAGAGCCCGCTGCACTATTGATTAGCGGGATGGCAATAAGTGTGTGTGTCTGTAATGATGCGTTGGTGAGCCACATAGTGCACAGCAATACTAGCAGCATGGCGACAGAGGGCATCGTGGTGCACCAAGGTCAAATGAAGGACGTCGGCGAATGCTGCAGAATTAGAGCTGGGAGCCCGAGCCTGCTTAGGTGAGGGCCATGCTGCAGAGGGAGAGCAGAAAATAGCACAGCTGAGGGAGACAGAACTCATAAATAAAAGGGCTAAGATTTCACTATCCTCTTCATACTCGGCCATCTTTGCTTCACAGGTAGCGCACCATGACGAGTAACCGCAAATTTCTGCTGCCTGAAAGCTTGTCACCAGCGGCCCAACAGATGAGGGATTTGAAACACTTTCTGATAAGGCCTACAGTAATTCCAACACACAATAAATAGAGAGGAGTTTATATAACGGCCTCTCCAAGAGTTGCAGATAAATATTACGCTCAGTTACATTCAGTTACTTGTCACATCAATGTTCACTTGAGGCAACTATTACTTTGAATGTCATAACATGTTATATGCTGCATGGTGTGTGTGTGCATGTGTCTCAATGGTGCATGTATTTTATACTTATATATTTTATACTTATACGTCTGTATTAAACACATTTTTTTTACATGTGCTGTACAAGTATGAATAATACTCCAAGCCCTGCATCCAAAATCTTACTTAAACTAAAATACAAATATATTGTCAACAAAATGTACTTAAAGTGTCAAATTGCAAAAGTATTAATCATGCACAATGGTCCCTTTCAGAATGTTATATGACATGTATATTTTATTATAGTATCGTTATAATTTATGTTTTAATGCCTATGCTATTTGACCTAATTTATGTATTACTCGCTAGTTTAAACTAGAGTAAAGCATCGTATTTAATAATCTAATTATATGTTTTGTATGTAAAATTTTTATCTGCAAAGTTGCTACATCTGTGACACAATTGTAGTGGAGCAAAAGGTAGATTATTTCCCCTCGATATGTGGTCGAGTAGAAGTATAAAAAAAAAGAAAATGGAAATACTCAAGTCAAGTACCTCAAAAATGTACTTAAGCACAGAACTTGAGTGAAAGTACTGAGTTACATTTCACCACTGGTGGCTTGTGTTCCAAAATTCATGCTGTATTAAGGAGTTTGACAAGTTGCAAAGCTATATTATTATACGGTACATGGTTTTTTCTCTGTACATTCTCCAACTTTCTCCTGTCATCTATTTTTTTATTGTTTTCAATCTTTCTTTTTTTATCTATCATGGGAAATTTGACCCAAATTGTGTAATTAAACGATCAATAGCTCTTTAAAAGCGAGGGATGTGTCCAGGCCCAACTCCAGCTACCATGACTGATTGGTTCTGTTGCCTTAGATATGTGGATCTGAGTCCTGTCCTCTGTGGACAAAAAATGTCCTGGGCTCGCCTGGGAGTAACATGATGTGATTACTTTTGCAGAAAGTTGAGGAACACAGGCAATTACTATTTAGAATGTGAGATATATTTTCAATATGAGTATTTAAGTGACTTTTTGCTATTTCAATAAAACTGCTATAATTGGAAACATAGTTCATTCTATTATAGTTAATTACTTCAGAAGATATTAAGGCTTGGTGACGTTGTTAATGCTGCACTGGCAACTAAAAAAGGGATTCCTTTCTATGTACGTAAAAGTTTCTATCAAATAATGTATATGGAATTTATAATGCAACTAATAAAATTAATGGTCATTTATTTTTCAATTTGTACAATGGTAAACATAATTTTTTGTTAGTTTTAATTAGTAGTTTATTGATATATTCAGATTTTGAACGAAGCTGCTTTGAAATGAAGGTTACATCACACATCACGTTACGTAGTAAAGTTTACATTTCCTCTACTGCTGGAATACTCATCCATTAGTTCCTCTACAGGTGTGTGTGGGTGTTACTGTGTGTAGTGAACAAGGCTGTGGCTGACACAAAGTGAAACTCCAAGGGAGCTGTTAAAAGCCAATTGTGGGGTAGTTGAAAATGCCAACAGGCATTTCTTATCTCGCATCACAAAAATTAAAACTGTCTGGGAGGTAAAACATAATGAATCAAACCTGGACTCGTGGGTTTCCATAGAAACATGTATAATTATGGTAATTAGACCGCTGTGAACAATCTATTCCATCCAAATTAAAGTAAATATGCACAGAGACCTAAACGCATTTGGTCGAGAAAACGTAGTATAAACGGTTTTCATGACATTAAAAGAAAAAATAAAAACTTTTGTCTCCTTTAGGCGGAATGACATTTATTAGCATGTAAGGATGGAGCTCTCTCTATCCCTAATGATCCTACAGGAGGAGGTAAAAATACAGTAGAGGGGGTAATTATAGTAAACACACACACAGTGACACAGTGTTTCAAGTTTCTTTTGCTAAATGAATAGATACAAATTGATACACATCACACAGGTAATGTTACAAAAGTATTGTACTTAAGAACAATTTTGAGGTACCTGTGCTTTGAGTGTTTCAATTTTCTGCCATTTATACTTCTACATCACATTTCAGAGGGAAATATTGTCTGAATATCTGACAGCTATAGTTAGTTACTTTTTCAGACATTTTACATAAAAACTTGTGATCATCTTATAAAATACAATACTTTTTAAAATGATGAGCCAAAAAGATTTGTAACCACCAGTTCAATATTTAGCAAACTGTTTACATATAAAAAATAACCTCTTGGAGGCGCCTAGGTTGGGAAGCACGGGTCAAATCCTGTATATAAAATTGTTAAAATGTTTAAGTAGTAACAATATAATAATATGATATCTAATAATCAGCCACAGAGGCCATTTTTATACAGGATTACCTTTACTTTTTATATTTTAATACATTTAGCTGATAATAGCTCTGTACTTTGACTTTTCAGTTGCAGGACTTTTACTTTTAATTGTAATATTACAATTTGTAATACTTTTTACATTGTTATATTTGGTGCTTGGTGAGTACTTTTTCCTCCACTGGTAAAGTGGCTGACATTTTAAATATATTTAGTTTGTCTTCTTGCAGTGGGCAATCAGGTCAATTATGTGTGAATGATTCAAATAACTTGGACCCTCATTTTAAATCATTGCAAAGCATATACTCAATGTAAAAGTGAACGTTAGCATCTCCTCTAAAGATTGATGCTCCTACTCTGAAAGCCATGCTTTCAAACAAAATGTCATAAGGTCAGCAGTACAGCGTCAAAGAGAGGCGTTGCCTGTCACACTCACCCTGTACACTCTGACCTCGGGGGTCAGACACCATCCACAGTAGGTCACTGGGTTCTTGGTCACATGGTCACAGGGGTCTTTGGGGACCCCATACGAGACATGAGCTACAATCGCTGCATGACAGGAAAACATGGCCAGTGTGTAAAGATTAACCTCTGACTTAACATCCTGTCAGATGTTCCACCTGAGCAAAGTCTAAGAATTACAGTACCTGTGATATACGGCTGCACAGAAGACATACAAGTGCTCGGTGTGTTATAATCAATGCAGCCGCTCTGTTTTTGATCTACTGTGACACAATTTGAGAGTTGTTGATGTTCAATTCAATTCAATTCAATTTTATTTATATAGCCCAGTATCACAAATCACATTTGCCTCAAAGGGCTTCACAATCTGTAACATACGACACCCTCTGTCCTTAGACCCTCGATTCGATTAAGGAAAAACTACCCCAAAAAAACCCTTTTAATAGGGGAAAAAAAACGATAGAAACCTCAGGAAGAGCAACAGAGGAGGGATCCCTCTCCCAGGACGGACAGACATGCAATAGATGTCGTAAGTACAGAATAGATTTATAGCATCAAAACTATAACATATATAGCCATGATGGCAAAACTGTTGTATATACATACACATTATTACGTTAGAAATGTTTAGGTGGCAAAACACAAGGGAAGATGATGGGTCCAGACGGACAGCCGAGCAGCTCCAGTTGAAGGCCAACGAGCAGGACCTGAGCCACTCGTCCCCTGCACCATAGACACAGCAGCACTGCCCCAGCAGGTCGCCATAGTCACCGATCCAGATACATCTCCGGACACTGAAATACCTGCTGAAAGTGACACTAAGAAAGAATAGACGGACGACAAAGCACAAAACTCCGGGAGAGGGAAGAAGTCAAGTTAGTGACATGCATTTATGGGATGCGAATGCATACGGATGGAGAGGAGGACAGAGGTGAAGAGAGAGAGGTGCATCATGGGAAGTCCCCCGACAGTCTAGGCCTATAGCAGCATAACTAAGGGATGGTTCAGGACTCTCCTGAGCCAGCCCTAACTATAAGCTTTATCAAAGAGAAAAGTCTTTAGCCTACTCTTAAATGTGGAGATGGTGTCTGCCTCCCGAACCCGAACTGGGATCTGATTCCACAGGAGAGGAGCTTGATAGCTAAAGGCTCTGGCTCCCATTCTACTTTTGGAGACTCTAGGAACCACAAGAAACCCTGCATTCTGAGAGCGCAGTGTTCTAGTGGGGTGATAAGGTACTATGAGCTCTGTAAGATACGACGGTGAAGTAGTGGGTGTGTTTGGCGGTTTCGGGAAGTTCCAGAAACGGTGGGACACAGCCCCCCACATAATCCAACATCAGAAAGATGTGCGCGGAGGGCGTTTACTGGACGCTATGGTCTTTTTATGTTATTGCCTCTTTTTCAATTCTTCCTCACAGATAGCACACTCCCCTTAACTCTCACTGCTAATAATATTGATTCCCTTTCATCATACATCTTCAATGTAAATTGTCCACCACGACTTTTCAATTGATTGAGCTGCATGATGAGGGAAATGTTAGCGCGGTAACAGTGGAGCCATCGATTTGTGGAGTGATAGATAAAAAGTATTTATCATTTCGGAGTACCTGTGATAATTAATTGACTTTGATTGAAGTGAGCTGTGAATGCTGATACCAAGCAAGTGACAGAGAGGCTGGAGAGAAATGACGATCCAGAATTCATATGTTCAGAGTGTCCTCAGAAGTCTAATGCTCCTCTTCACGGCATTCAAGAAGTAAAGGAGATATATATGCAGATATCTTGTGTAATTGGAGGCTATTATCATAATGCACTCTGCCTTGTGTATTATTCATATTCAAATGGACAGGTTTGAGCTGAAAATATTTCAAAACCCTCAGCCTTGATTGCAGATTGAGAGTTAGAGAATGGCGACCACTGATTTAAATTACACATGTGAAGAGGTAGGATGAGAGCTTGTCTTTTGTCTGCATCTAGAAGTTCATGCAATTTAAACATCAAATTATCAAGTTCAATATTTGATGTTTCCCACTATTGCTGTTAAGAGGAGGATATGAGATCCACTTGTTCTGTGTTATAAAATGGAGATTCCAGTATGCACCAAACTCCCCTGTATTATCTGTGGATGCAAGGTGTTAACAGGCCAGTCATTTCAGTGATGAGAAGGGAGACTTTGGAAGAACAGCCATTAGCTTCATTTAAGTTGAGAGAATAATGTAGGAGTAGGAAGTCTTCCTTTTAGCGTAGGACATGTCGTGCCCCACACATAAAGTATGTGCTCCACCTAGCTGCTTCAGAGGAAAACCTTTTCTCACCTATTGAGTCTCTTCTCCAGCATTGAGAGAAAGACCAGAGCGCTACTTGGCTGAGACAGCACCATGCTTTTTAGCTTCAAACCAATCTGCAACCATTCACCAAACACTTTCTCGTACAGAAGTTGTCGACGGTGTGGATTAAAAAAGCTCTACCCTTTAATTTCTCTATGATTGTCACTTCCTTTCTAGCACCTCAGAGGTTTCTCAGATCACTAAATCATTTCCTTGACTCTCTGAAGCCAAAGGTGGCCACACAGAGGGAACTTCGGCTTTGTGATCAGCAGGAGCTCGGGCACACCTCTTGGTTATATTTATATTTATTTCTCTGGGAAATATCAAGAAGCTTGAACCTTGCTCTCGCCGACCCTTGGTGCGCTGCAATCACACTCCGCAAAGCACCCTGTAATTACAAGCACCATCTCCTATTCATCAGTGGACAGAATGAAAATGCCTGTGAGTATGATGGACTTCAGTATCCTCACTGATAGCGTGATTGTACTGTAAGTAGTGGGCTGATTTATTTTCCAATTAAATACCAATAAAAGGTCAGTCAAAGAAAAAATATTTGTTGTTCTGAAATAGATTAAAAAATAAATGCACTCCAGAGATGAGGAGACGCAATTACCATTTCAATTCACTAGTTCATCGTTTTGGGAAATATGCTTTCATGCCATGAGTTAGATAAGAAAATTGATACAGTTCTCATATCTGTCTGATGACTTAGCTTAGCATAAAGCATAAAGAGTGGAAGCAGGGGGAAATAGTTAGCCTAGCTTTGTCCAAAGGTAAATAAATCCACCTACCAGCTCCTCTAAAGCTCACTAATTAACATGTTATGTCTTGTTTGTTTATTCCGTACAAAAAGTGAAGTATCATCACCGTGCGGTTGACAGGCAAACAGAGGAAATTCTGTAACACCACAACATGCCACAAGTGAGATATAACAGGTTAATTAGCAAGCTTTTGAGGTGCTGGTAGACAGATTATATAACCTTTGGACAGAAGAAGTTTCCAATCGAAATGCTTAGCTAAGCTAACCCTCAGCTAAGTTAATCGTCAGTGAAGCTAATGGACAGATAGAAGAGTTCAATCTTCTCATCTAACTTGGCACAAAACAGAATGTTCATATTGATATATATCAAATTATTCCTTTAGACAATTAATGCAACCGCAGGGGGGCACAAGCCAGTGTCTTCATGTGCCAGTCCCAAGTCTGGATAAATGCAGAGGGTTGTGTCAGGAAGGGCATCCGACGTAAAACACATGCCAAACTAAAAATGCGAATCATGACAATGACTTCCATACCGGATCGGTCGGGGCCCGGGTTAACAACGACCGCCACCGGTGCTGTTGACCTACAGGGTACCGGTGGAAATTGGATTACTGTTGGTCGAAGACGAAGAAGGAGAGGAGGAAGGTGTGTTCGTAGGCAGAGAGAGAAGAGGAAAGCTAAGAATGTAGGACTGACAGTAGGGACTTTGAATGTTGGGACTATGACAGGGAAGGCTAGAGAGCTGATTGACATGATGCAGAGAAGGAAGGTGGACATACTGTGTGTCCAGGAGACCAGGTGGAAAGGTAGCAAGGCTAGAAGCTTAGGAGCAGGGTTCAAGTTGTTCTACCATGGGTCGGATAGGAAGAGAAACGGAGTAGGAGTTATCCTGAAAGAGGAGTTTGTGAGGAATGTTCTTGAGGTGAAAAGAGTGTCAGACAGGTTGATGAGCCTGAAGCTGGAAATTGAAGGGGTGATGTTCAATGTTGTGAGTGGTTATGCCCCACAGGTAGGATGTGAGTTAGAAGAGAAGGAGAAATTCTGGAGTGAGTTAGATGAAGTGATGCAGAGCATCCCCAGAGGTGAGAGAGTGGTGATTGGTGCAGATTTCAACGGGCATGTAGGTGAAGGGAACAGAGGTGATGAGAATGTGATGGGCAGGTTTGGTCTTCAGGACAGGAATGCAGAAGGACAGATGGTGGTAGACTTTGCAAAGAGGATGGAAATGGCTGTCGTGAACACTTTCTTCCAGAAGAGGCAGGAACATAGGGTGACCTATAAGAGCGGAGGGAGAAGCACTCAGGTGGACTACATCTTGTGTAGACGTTGTAATCTGAAAGAGACCAGTGACTGTAAAGTAGTGGTAGGGGAGAGTGTAGCCAGACAACACAGGATGCTAGTGTGTAAAATGACTCTGGTGGTGAGGAAGATGAAGAGGACAAAGGCAGAGCAGAGGACGAAGTGGTGGAAGTTGAAAAAGGAAGAATGTTGTTTAGCTTTCAGGGAGGAGCTGAGACAGACTCTGGGTGGTCAGGAAGTGCTCCCAGATGACTGGACCACTACAGCTAATGTGATCAGGGAGACAGGTAGGAGGGTACTCGGTGTGTCATCTGGAAAGAGGAAAGTGGACAAGGAGACTTGGTGGTGGAACCAGGAAGTTCAGGAGTGTATACAGAGAAAGAGGCTAGCAAAGAAGAAGTGGGACACTGAGAGGACTGAAGAGAGTAGACAGGAGTACAGGGAGATGCAGCGTAAGGTGAAGGTAGAGGTGGCAAAGGCCAAACAAAGAGCATATGAGGACTTGTATGCTAGGTTGGACACTAAAGAGGGAGAGGTGGATTTGTACAGGTTGGCCAGACAAAGAGATAGAGATGGGAAGGATGTGCAGCAGGTTAGGGTGATTAAAGATAAGGATGGAAATGTATTGACAGGTGCCAGGAGTGTGATGGGAAGATGGAAGGAGTACTTTGAAGAGTTGATGAATGAGGAAAATGAAAGGGAACGAAGAGTAGAAGAGGTGACTGGTGTGGAGCAGGAAGTAGCAAAGATTAGCAAGAGTGAAGTGAGGAGGACGTTGAAGAGGATGAAGAGTGGAAAGGCAGTTGGTCCTGATGACATACCTGTGGAGGTATGGAAGTGTCTAGGAGAGGTGGCAGTAGAGTTTCTGACTAGCTTGTTTAACAAGATCTTGGAGAGTGAGAGGATGCCCGAGGAATGGAGGAGAAGTGTACTGGTGCCAATTTTCAAGAACAAGGGAGATGTGCAGAGCTGTGGCAACTACAGAGGAATAAAGCTGATGAGTCATACAATGAAGTTGTGGGAAAGAGTAGTGGAAGCTAGGCTAAGGGCAGAGGTGAGCATTTGTGAGCAGCAATATGGTTTCATGCCTAGAAAGAGCACAACAGATGCAGTGTTTGCTTTGAGGATGCTGATGGAGAAGTACAGAGAAGGTCATAAGGAGTTGCATTGTGTCTTTGTAGATTTAGAGAAAGCGTATGACAGGGTGCCGAGAGAGGAGCTGTGGTATTGCATGAGGAAGTCTGGAGTGGCAGAGAAGTATGTTAGAATGGTGCAGGACATGTATGAGAGCTGTAAGACCGTGGTGAGGTGTGCTGTAGGGGTGACAGAGGAGTTCAAGGTGGAGGTGGGCCTGCATCAAGGATCGGCCCTGAGCCCCTTCTTGTTTGCTCTGGTGATGGACAGGCTGACGGATGAGGTTAGACAGGAATCTCCATGGACTATGATGTTTGCGGATGACATTGTGATTTGTAGTGAGAGCAGGGAGCAGGTGGAGGAGAATCTAGAGAGATGGAGGTCTGCTTTGGAAAACAGAGGAATGAAGCTTAGCCGCAGTAAGACAGAATACATGTGTGTCAATGAGAGGGACCCAGGTGGAACGGTGAGGTTACAGGGAGCAGAGGTGAAGAAGGTGCAGGACTTTAAGTACTTAGGGTCAACGGTTCAGAGCAACGGAGACTGTGGAAAAGAGGTGAAGAGGCGAGTGCAAGCAGGTTGGAATGGGTGGAGAAAAGTGTCAGGTGTGTTGTGTGATAAAAGAGTATCAGCAAGAATGAAAGGAAAGGTGTTCAAGACGGTGGTGAGACCAGCGATGTTGTACAGCCTAGAGACAGTGGCACTGAAGAAAAGACAAGAGGCAGAGCTGGAGGTGGCAGAGCTTAAGATGTTGAGGTTCTCTTTGGGAGTGACGAGGACGGACAGGATCAGGAACGAGTACATCAGAGGGACAGCTCATGTTAGATGTTTCGGAGATAAAGCCAGAGAGGCCAGATTGAGGTGGTTTGGACACGTTCAGAGGAGAGACTGTGAATATATTGGTAGAAGGATGCTGAGGTTGGAGCTGCCAGGCAGGAGGTCTAGAGGAAGACCAAAGAGGAGATTTATGGATGTAGTGAGAGAGGACATGAAGTTAATTGGTGTGAGTGAAGAGGATGCAGAGGACAGGGATAGATGGAGGCACATGATTCGCTGTGGCGACCCCTGAAAGGGAACAGCCGAAAGGAAAAGAAGAAGATTCCTTTAGACAATTGCTCTTATCTTATTTCATGCAGTGTCTAACCTCAGTGTTTGAAGGGTAAAAAAAATCTAATTGAGATTTAGCTATTTATTCTGATTGAAAACTCACTCAATTAAGGCCAATGATACAAGAGGGAATGAAAGCAGTCTCACAATGTGATGTTCTCCATTTTCAAGAACAGATTTAAAAAAAGAAGAAGAGAGAATTAAGAGGTTTGAATAAATACTGCAGCTCTACAGTGTTAATGTCTCGGAGAGAAAGAGCTGCTCATGCAGTTTGGATGTACAAGCAGTTTAGAGAATAAAGAATGGGCGCAGTGGACAGCTGAAATGTAGGCAGATGTCAATAGAAAAACTCATGTAAAACCCACTATATCAAAGACAGCGAAGGAGCTCAAGATAGAGACAAAGGAGAGAGGGAGAGAGAATTAAAGAGTGAGAAAGGAGGGAAGAATGGAGAGAGAAAAAAAACATAAAGCGACGCTGAGATTTCTCCACATGCTTTTCTGATTTGCTGAAATTCATAATCCTCTCTCTTCTTTCCCACACCCAAGATCCTTTCCCAGCATCCATAATTCCAAGCACTGAACCAATCCCTCTGTTCAATTTAAAACTCCTTTGTTTCTTATCGCTGTGAAATGTGGTTGCTGCACAGATATGTGCTTCTTTTACACACCAGCAGCAACAACAGCAAATGATAAATACCTCAGTTTGCTTCTTTGCCATTTTTATCGTTCACTGTTTTTTCTGTTCTGATTTGAGCTCCTGCAATGTCCAAAAGATGCCGACCAGCGTAACGCACAACACAGAGTAGCCGGATCTCTCTCTGCAGCTAAATATATACACTGTTACACTCATCTCATGTGATATTTTTAATGGCTCCAGTGCACTCATGTTGCAAAGTCTCTCTAGGCCATATTCTTTCTTTTCCCCTCTCCTCTACGGCCCTTATCCCTCTCGCCTCGGGGCACTCGCAGGCCTGCCGAAAGAAATCACCCCCGCATCACTGGAGACATGCAGACCCCCCCACCCCCATTGCTAAAATAAACTGCTCACCTTCCCCCTGTATTGTTAGCCCATCAGCCTCGCTTTCAGGTGAACGTGCTGCTTCTCCTGTGCTCTACAGCTTCCCCCTGTGTGTTATTTAAAATCAGTGCAAATGAAATGGAAATCGAGCATTGTGCTAAAACAACTAAAAGGTGATTTTGTTTTTAACTAAAAGCTGCAGGGTCACATCATGCACCTTGCGATAGTGTGCTCCCTTTCTTTTTCCTCATGTAGTAACAAATTTGACACACATGGACCTGGAGGGATGAAGAGAGCATAACGTGGTCACAGAAAGGTACAAGTGGATTTGTTGCAGTGGTTTTGTCCCCATTGGTGTCCTGGGCAGAGCTCCTCCATTACACGAAGCTCAATGCAGCTGTTCCAAAATGGCTGCCTCTGTGTTTCTGTTTGTCTGGTGTCAGAGGACTGAGCAAGGGAGGAAATATGTGCTGCTGCGGATGCATACAGATTAGGATTAGAGCGTGAACTGCAGCGTTAGGGCCTTTGTCATTAACAGGCAGTTTTAATCAGGGTCTGTCCCAGGGCTCTGCTGCTCGCCTCAGGAGCCCTGCAATCCTAAGAGAGCAGGAGAAGCAGAGATAGAGGGAGAGGAAGAAACATGAAGGAGATGGGTGTAAAAGAGGCGATACAGGGAGGAGGAGGAGAGGAGGAGGAAGAAAAAAGAAAAAGAAGACCCCATAGTATCACTGGGAATACGATGGGGGAGGTGGAGTGCAGAGCAAGGAGTGCTAGATGTGTTTTTGCATCTGCATGCTCTCTATATATCCTGTAGTAGGCAAGATGGCTGCTGGATGTGCTGTGCTCTTCATTACACGCTCTCTATGTACTATTGATTTTGCTCCAGCCAGTCTGTGTATTATTTAAATGTTAAGATGTCGGTGTTGGTAATCGCTGGCTCCATTAAAAGGCGGGCAGCACGGCTTCAGCCACAGACCTGCAGAGAGCCCAGGCGGGCAGATGAATTATTAAGGAGAGGATGAGGTGGTGGGACATTTCCACCGTCGTCCTCGCGAATGTCATCCCACTCAGCTGGGAGACACACAGGCACAGGCTGGCTTGACAAAAATCGACTGTGACTTCCTCCTCCCCCACCCGGAACCGGTTTGATCCTGATTGCAGACACTGCAGCTGGCAATTTCCAGAATAATCTGCAGCTCCAGCCTTGCCTGCCCTGCCCCCCACAGATTTGCCAGCTCTTCCCACCCCCACCATGCCTTGTGCCCCGGCATCCTCTACGGCCCTCCAGCAGCATCGATAATATGGACAGGAGGAGAGGCCTTTGATTTGCTGAATCAGAGGATCCCATCTCACCACCACTGTGTGTGTGAACATGTAGATGAGAGAGACACAGAGCGAATACATGCACAATCTATTTATAAGTTAACAAAGCTACAACAGCTTTTTTCCACAAATGATAATGTCACAGACACCTGAATAACAGGTAGCTTGTGGTTGAGATGACTGCAGCTGAATGAAAAACAAAGACAACACATACAAGTAAATACATGTTTTATGAGTGTAGTGCAAATATATGTACATTAATCAACAAACATGATTAAAAGATAACAATTAATGACACCCAATGGCATCAAAACTTTCAAAATGTCAAAATTCTTCATTTGTGCTTTGTACGCCACATTTTACTATCTGCACCCCCCTTATGAGCTTATGTTTTGATGTGTATGATTTGATCGTGTTGTCAGAAACA
Organism: Coreoperca whiteheadi; assembly: GCA_011952105.1. Lineage (NCBI taxonomy): Eukaryota > Metazoa > Chordata > Actinopteri > Centrarchiformes > Sinipercidae > Coreoperca > Coreoperca whiteheadi. Next base: position 14,705,144 of record CM022493.1, read on the forward strand.
ATTACAGTGTCTTCAACACACTTACTTGTTTTTAAGATTACATTCATCTGGAATAATGTCAGCAACACTGATTGGGATGTCACTGACAGTCATGTGTATGTGGGGGTTTGATGGAAATTGAATTGTTACAGAATGCTTCATTGTGCCCCTGAAATGGAGAATAAAATGGAATCAGACTACAACTTTGGGATGTCACTTAGACAGTGTTTTCTGTCATTCATCAAAGGCCCTCCTCATTACGATGCATTATTATATAGGCTGCGAAGGGCAGAGGATCGATTGCGAATGTTGGTAAAATTCAAACTGCCTTAATAGATAGGCTTTGTCACTCACTGCTGGTAAGTGGAAACCTAGGGAGTGAGGCTGTCCTCCCACATGCATGCTGCTTATAACAAAAATAATTGTCCTATCATAGGGCTTTTCCTCTCTCAGTCAAGTATATTAATATAGGATTTCATCACAAAAGCATGACTTAAACATAAGTATCCATCGTTCAGGATGTTGGCTTTGTTTACAACATGAACATTTTTACAAGATCCCTGTTTAATCAAACAATAATTATCAATTGTATGGGAATATTGGTGTGTGTACATTCATCCAACACATGCAATACAAGGATAACCATGTTTAAATGTCTGTGACTAGCTTCCTAGCAGTCGAATAATAATTGAATTCAAGCCATTAGGTGGCACTATGACTTTGAATGAATATTGGCATATGGATGTGTTCAGGACTGTTATCCAACATGTAAAATGTGGTGCAAATATGAGCATGTACACTAAAGTAACAACTTCCTGTTTCATGGCGAATCATCAATTTTCAATGCCACGCCATGGACACGCCCTTCAGCGAGAACTCACAGATACCCCAACTTTTCATCGTCAATGACTTTAGATAACACAGCGGAAATGTAAAGTCGATTAAATTAATTCTCTAGTGAAACGTAGGGCAGGGGCTGCTTTTATTCATTTTTGTGGTGGGCGCTGTGGAGCCATTTTGCCACGCCCATGCGCAACATCCACAAAAATACGTACAATTTCCCTACTTCTGACAAGTGTGCAAAATTTGGTGAGTTTTCGAGCATTTTTAGGCCCTCAAAACTGCAATTTATTTGGAATAATAATAATAATAATAATAATAAAAATCCCTTGCATTTCAATAGGGACCTCACAGCGGTCACTGCTTGGGCCCTAATGACTTAATGTGCAATTTCAATATAATTTCCTCAAACATACAAGCGCAGATCAAATATAGTCAAGTGATAAGTTACACTACATTTACCCTAACATACCTCTACTTTGATTATTAATGCAGGAGCCAGATTCACCCTTCATCATTCAGTTATTTTGCAAGCTAGCCATTTATTTGTGCAATTAATGACACTTTAATAATGGAGTGAGAATATGGAACAATGTCCATACTTACTGTATGGCCAGAATTTATACAATGTCTTCATGAGCACCTCTTACACAGTGACAGAATGCATCAAGGTTTGGGTGACTAGATCTAGTCACTATTTCCCCCGAAATGGCGAGTAATTTTCTCTCTATTTGAGATACTAGGTCTCAGCACAGATAGACATAATAAGATGTAAATTGGCTGAGGGCTGATATAGGGGAGGGGTGCCTCAGTTGGAGCAACATGAACAGCAATTATCCACGGACGAGACGAGCGCGCATTGTCTCCATGGATGTGAGCTTGAGCTGCTACGCCGACTACAACATCATCATCAAAATACACCAATAAACATGACCAGGGCAAGTCCAGACTATGACCACTGGGGCTTTTTCACTGTCCATATTGCTACTTGAGAATTTGTTATCACATATTTAGCTAGCGTTTTCAATTCAAATACATTTTGAAAAAAATAGCATTCTAAAATGTACGTCTCTAGCATACTTTTATAAACGCTTTCAGGGCTTTTAAAGAGATATTCATTTAAATTCAGATGTGCTATTTGGCTTGCATTACCAACAGTCTCAGAAAACGCAACTGTTCTGTAGACTGCTAAAATTACTGTCCAGCATATGCTACTATAATGTCTGACTTGCAGTCACAGTATCCCATTCAGAAATGACAAGTTCAGGGCTTCACATTGTTTGTGGCTCTTGGGAATCCAACTTAAAGTCTATGATGTTTACAATTGGGGAGTTGATCTTTGAGCTAACTGCTGCGATCACTGAGAAAGAAAGAAAGAAAATGTGGGAAAAGAAAGAAGGTGTGTGCACATTTGTGCGAGTGTGTACACATGTGTGAATGTGTTTGTATGTTTACTTTGCTGTTCTTGTTCAGGGAGTAATTGGCAGCAGGCCTGGCAGGGCCAATCTTGAACTGTGTGGCCAGTCAGTAACCCTTGCATCACAGTAAGAGAACTGAGTACTTAAATGGATTCAGACAAAGATCTAGGGTAACATTTCATGCTCAAAAAACACTATGTGTAAAAGCATTGATCTATGGTGGGGGACAAAGAAAACTGACAGCGATTAAAAATGCTATTCATTTTATTTTCTCCTCTAATAGATTAAGTGAAGCTACCTCTTACTTACGTAACGTCTCTGGTGGATTGGAGCTGCAGTGAGGCCATGTGAGTGGGGGAATTCAATGAGTGAGTCATGTCTAAACTGCTGTGTCTCTTTAATCCTGGAGGCTGAGAGCAATGGCACAGCAGGACCACGGTGCCAGTCAATAAAACACTAACACCCTTCAGGATGGCAAGTGATGAGGGTCAGACGTAACACACAGCCCAAAATACACTTGTGCATTCCATTCGGTTTTATTGTGGTTTTGTTTTGAATTTGGAGTCAGCAATCCTGTGAAATTCAATTGAGTTTTAAAGACATCAAAATAACTAGACAGCAAAAGATTCAGTCATCACAGAACAAAAGCATTTAGTTTAATGCTTTAATGCTCTTTATAGTGAGAGTAACATTTTAACTCAGGGTTGCACGTATATATACTGAATGACAAAGAAGAACTAGGGCCATGCTTGAAAAGAAATAGTTCGTATGACGTGTTGTCCAACCACATCGGAAGGCAAAAGTGTTTATACTTGCTGTAAACGGCCACATTGGAGACAGGATGAAAAGTTGTACATCATAAAGATGGGGGAGATGTGATATAGTTTTAACATGAGGATATTAATGTACATTTTCAGACAGTCTCTCCTGAAATACCTTCATGGTGTTGCACCTGTTTATACACAAAAAAGTGACAGAAGTAGTTGGGTAAAGAATGAAAAAAGAGCTAGAGGGAAGTTCAGACCCTGCTTTCTTTTTCACCTCTGCACACCCGGCCAATCGTTGCGTGAAGTGCTGGTGTGAGTGTTGGATTATCAGTTTTGGAAAGTTATAGAAACATGTTCTGTTACGCAGACCCCAAACCTGACATTGGAAAATTGTGGTGGGACGAAGCTGTTCGACCATCTGAGAATCAGTACTGCTGAAGCATAGTGGCTACTGTAGCCAACAACACAACGGTCTGCCTCCTTTGCAAAGCTATGAAGCTTATGCACATAGCTGCTGTAGCTACATGCAGTAGGCCATTATGTGGCTGACGCGCGCTTCCTCAAAAATGTATGTACAATGTTCTTCATCACAGTGAACAAAAGAACGTAAATCCGATGAGCACATGTAATACTCTCATGTGTATTAATGGGACTAGGTGGACCTTCCCATCGTTGCTCTTATCACAAAGTGAATGAAAGAATGGAAGGACAATTTTGGTGTAGAATATACAATAATTTATGCATTAAAGTATGGCGTGATCATGTACGATACATCCATCTAGTGTTGCAGTGGTGTTATCATTAGGTGAAATCTGATGCTGAACTATAAGATCAAAACCTATGGACTTAGGTATTTATGGAAAAATGCTGTTAACCTCTTTTGCGTGAAGTAATAATTCCGGCTTTAATGGTCAGATGTCGATCCCCAGTAAGGCTGAAAGGCCAATGAAGCTGGACTTAATTGCACCTTCATTCACTCTACAGTCAGATATGGATGAAATGTAAAAGGACTTGCAGAGGAACCTCCATAAAAAGCTATAGTTCAGCCACATCCACCAAAACATTTTAAATTTACAAGATAATTCACAACCTCCTCTTGTATCTGGTCAAGGCTTTTTGACTTCTCTCATATTGCCAGATCTCCATTTGAGATTTCAGTTTGTTTTTCATTGAGCTGCATTGGAGATACATGTAAATATTGACATGGGAGGAAGGAAGGATCACCGATGAATACATGGCTTCAAAAATCTGTGGACTTTGAGCTTTCTTTGGGACGGAGATTTTTTTTATTCATATCATGCACAGAACCTTCTCTACCTGTCCAAAGTTCAAGTTCAGTTGTTTGATGTTGGCTGCTTCTGTGTCCCTGGTGTGTGTGTGTGTGTGTGTGTGTGTGCGCGCAGATGTGTGTGTCTGTGTATGTGAGACAGAGAAGAGGCAGCCAGAGAAGGAGGGAGTGTGTGCGCCTGTGGCTGTGTCTCTGATGTGACAGTATGTGTGTACACTAGCTATGTAATTTAGTCCTTGTAAATTTATAATTTGGTTAGCCCAACTGCTCTCAGAGTCTGTTGGAAAGCTGCCAGCCTCATGCTGAGTGAATGTGTGTGTGAGTGAGTACATTGCCGTTACTACCACTCTTAGCCTGTAACGCTCACTCGTAGCCCACTTTTCCTCATCCTCCTGGCTTCTCACATCAATACACCACAACCTTCAAGCAAGGTTGCAGCTAACCGGTCTCCTCTGTCTGCAACATGACAGCATCATACTAGTCCTTTCTGCAGCCTTTCCTGCTTTCAGAGGGTCAGTGGTGTATATTTCCCACCATCTGTATCTGTGGGCTCTACAGTAATGTAATTGCGGCTCTCCGAATATCTGCACAGAGCTGTGGTGGTGTGGTAACCTAGATGGATGGAGAGCAGATCGCAGTGCTCAGCTTAGGTAATCAGCTGAAGTGCTGGCACGGGCAGAACAACACCTGCTGCTGAGGGGAGTAGCCAGCGCTAATTGCGGAAGAGTGATGGGGGGCTAGCCGCTGCAGTCGCCATCGATAGTTCAGTCTAATGCAATTAGCCGCCATGTTCTCCTCCAGCAAAATTGCATTATGGTTTTTACATTTAATTTAGCCTGTGCAAAATGAAACGGTATCAGAGAAGAGAGATAATGAGAGCAAACTGATATTGAAATCTGCACTGTGTTGGAAGGCTATTAATGAGACAATGAAACACTGTGGCTGACAACATGGTATACTGTGGTAAAACAGTTTAATAGTGTCATTAGGAAGATCTTGTTTTGTGTTATTGCTCCAAGCCTACAAGGGGGCAGTGAAAGCTAATATTTCTTCCTCTCCTCTGCGCTTAGTCCTCCTTATTGCTCCTTGATTCCAATATTGATTAAATATTGATCATCAACTGGTTTTCTTTTCTACATTTTATTGATGGCTAAACCCATCTGTTGGAGTGCATGTTTATGATGGTTTTCTATTGATCTTCCTAAATGGCTTCTCCCTCTTGTCTTACTGAATGTACTTCAAATCAACAAATACTACTTTTACAACAAATGCTAATATTTCTATTATAAATATTCATTGATGATCATGGGTTTTACTCAGTGGTCCAGTTTGGATTTAACCACACATCAAAGAGAATTTTGTTGTTTACTGCTGTGTGTTTGTGGAGGTGATAGCAGGGTCTTGGCCCTATTAGAAGAAGCTTCTTCCCGGCTCCATTCATCTAGCTCGGCTAAAGTAAAAGCAGTGCAGAGAGACTAGCTGCTGCAGTGTGACTTTGCTCCTCTCCCATGCTTTGATTCATTATTCAGCACCCGAGAAGTCATCCTGCAATCCCACAGCAAGACAGAGAAACACGCATAAGGACATGCACTGAAGATAGATGCACACACACACAGAAAATACATGCAAACACACAAATCTTCCGTATGTTAAATGTAGAAATTCCCACAAATATGAATAAAAAGACATTACTACTTCTACTGTACATTTAAAACATAAACAGACACGCTTAAACATAAAGACATGATCACAGAAGTGCACATATACACACACACTGCCCCCTTCTGCTAGTACTACTGGCCTGCACGCTGTATGGAAATGTTTCTCCTAATGACTCCGTAATGACAGCGACTTATGTCCTTACCATAGTTGATTTGTTTCCTGGGTTTTAAGAGTAGATTATTTCCATGGTACAGACTTAGCGTAAGCCGTTCAGAAACCACAAGCACTGCACTTCAGCCCTGGTTTGGGATTTTAGCCAGGTCTAATCAGATTAAAGCACTGTTTTTCCCCCCTCTTCTCCTTTTTGAAACAACATGCCACACTGCTCTCTCAGTCCTGCTACATGAGCCTGAAGAAGCGGGCCAAAAACAAATTGCTTTTAGTGGAGGCTGACAAGTAGTTGTGTAGAGAAAATAAAAGGTTGTTTGGAGCAGATTAATTCTCCTTCACAGGAGAGACCGGCTGCTTGGCTGCCGTGTGCATTCTTCCCTCAGTGACGGGGAGAAGATAGCTTCGGTGGGATATTCTAAGACGGGAGGAGCTCATTGTTATAGACTTAGCCAGGCCGGAGGACACTTTGTGAAAGAGATAAAAGCTAAATAAACTAGCTATATCCATATCTAATGGCATGTTGCTATGGTTAATTCAGACCAACTCAAGTTGGTATTATCCTCATCCCACAAAAGACAACCGCGTTAGACAAAGTAGCCCAGATTCTCAATCATCTCGAACCCACTCCTCCAGTGAACATAGTCCAACTAATAACCACGCTCTCATCCCATCTCATATCAGCTCCCTGTTCTGCAAACCCTGTTGAGCAAATATAATTTCAGAGAAATTCTGTTCTCATTAGTTTCACAGTCATATTACAAATAGAAGAGAAACAGCTGTGGAAATATATTTCTAGTGGATAATAATACATCACACCTCTGGACTTAAGTGGTTTTGTTCTTGGCCATGGTTTATGGAAGAAGAGCTCTGACTTCTAACCTGTGAAGGGTGCTTGCTGGCCTGACCTGGATCCTTCAGCATGAATTAAGTGAACAATAGAAGAGCTGGCTGAATGATGGCTCCACGCGCCTTTGTGCCTCTGTTACGAAACCACTCCTAAAAAGGGCGGCCTAGATGACACACTCTCTAGAAATCGATCACATTTGCTCAGCCCCCGGGCCTTCCAAAAGCTGGATTTAAAGCAACCAAAAAAAAATAAAAAGAGGTAAAATGGCAAAAGGAGAATGAAATGAAATCCCCTTTGCATTTAAAAACAGAATGGAACAAAAGTGAATAAGGGTGGCTGAAGAGAAATGCCTCAGTCCAGGCCTACTTTGCAGACTGTCGTGCACTCATGCGTCAAATTTCATCAGCAGTAGCCCTATTGATTTTTAACCCTGGAAATATAAGACCAGGAAAGTCGGGCACAGAGATATCATGGATGTTTGGGTTGGTTATCTGTACCTCTCCCTTGTCTCTGCCTCCTTCCTGAGAGCGTGAGCAAACCATTGCTTTCTCAATTGTCTGACAAAACCCGGCTAACACAGAGGCTGAGCTTTATAGACATGATACTAGATTGAAAAGACAGGCCTTGAATCCAGCAGTGGGAAAATTCAATATTTCTACTGTATCCACTGATTCCAGTACAATCAAACACAAAGCCAACTATGTCTACACTGACTTGACTGTTGAAACTGATGGTTTAACTTACATTCAAACGCTTTTCATGTAAAACCTGATCAATGCTCTAGAAACCCAAATAAACAAATGAAAGAGTGGAGAAGCCTCATACACCTGTCAGGAGCCGCATCTAAGTGGAGCCTAAATGGAGGTGCAAGCCTTTGGCTCTACTGTGCACAAACTCACTGCATTCCCAGGCTGACAGTGTTCCCCTGCACTCAAAGGCTTCAAGGCCCAATCTCTGTGACAGGCTCAGCTCCTGCTAATGGGTCACATTGCCATTAAAGTGCAGTGGGAAAAGGGTGGCAGATCAGTTGGTTTGCAGTTTGGATTGTTTCACTGTTTGCTTTCTTACTGTCTCTGAGCCTCAGCGGTGTGCAAACTGAGAGCTGGAGGCGGCGAGCTCTGTTCGCCATGCCACTAAAGAGGACAGAGGAGCAGGACAGAGCTCTTTAGTCTCCAAACACAAAACATGAGTCGCTGCTCTGAAAGGGACTGGGACACACAGAAGCCTGTTAGAGTCCCTTTCTGTTTGGCCTGGCCTTGCTTTTCAGAAGCCATGGATTAAAGATAGGAGAGTAGCTGCTGTAAGACTGCTCAATGGGAATCACCTCCTTATTTCTAATGCTTACTCTAAAGACATTAAAACCAAATGACCTTAAGGCAGTGCAGTTTATACGGGGTCAAGGTTAAGCAAGAATGTCCAGTTATACTGCTCAACATCCAGACACAACCCCAGTCCACCTGCTTCAGGTCAGACCTTGCTTTCCATCACAAACAAGCAGAAGATGACACGTCAAAGGGTGTCTAAGCAATCACCCCCTCCAAATAAAGGAAGTGATTCCATAATGGTGCCCTATCAGACCTCCACGCGTCAGGGTTATCTGTATGACAAAGCAACTTTCTAAATCTATGCATTTTCATGAGTCGACCAGGAGAGGTGGATAAAAGAGAAGGGTGTCTGTTGGTGACCTCGGGGTCAGGGGGTAGAGGGCTCCAGCTGGTCACACTACCTCCTCATTGACTGATTCCACATCCAGCCTATTGTGTTTGGCGCGTGTCCATTGTTCTGCAGTAGCATTAAAATGCATAGATTCCTGTCAGCCATTTCACTGCTAGTTGACCTTATTAGTGAAGGTGGATACATAAACCATGAAGTTTAGGATCATTAGATATATGCGATTCACTTAAAGGGATGATAGTCGACGCTGAATATAGCTGCGATATATAAAGGGATGCTCAGTATTCATAACACAATCAATAAAACATACAGTCAATCGTTATGCTGGGTGATCACAAACAAATCCTTGGTGTAGGTGAGGAGATATATTCAAACAATAAACCGAGGTATAAACGCCTCTGGAAATTCTGTGTGCTCTATGGAATCTCTAGTCAGCCTATTGTAGGTACTTGCCACCCTGCCCCCACTCTCCTCTCCATTTTTCTTCTATGCGCGCTTCTTGCAGAGCACACACAGACATACTGCAGCAAGCAGGAGGAAGAGAGGAGAAAAAAGATGAGAGAGGAGGAAAGGAGGAGAGGAGAGGTGCTGATACTCAGTAATTGAGGGGCAACCCTGTCAGTGTTGACCTGCAGGAGACCAGGGAGAAAGTGTATTCCATTTTCTCTCTGCTATCCTGGAACTGACAGCCTGTAGAGTCCCAGGTCTGACAGACCTAACTGAGGGCTGTCACCCTCTGCCCACCTCTCTCATAGCATATAACACCTATTTCTAGCTTGTGTTCTCGCTCACATGCGTGCAGCCAATGTGCACACAAAAGTATTAGACTACTATTGGCTTCTACCTGCAGCTTCCCTGCAGATCAAAATTTACACTACACTGACAAATACACATTGTATTTTTGGGCTATATAATCAAAGATTAGCCTGACAAGACGAAAGGCATGTTCACAATGCCCTGTGAGTTATACTGACTTCAATCTCATCTTCTGCTGAACAAGCCTCACTATGTCTATTTTAAATATCTATTATCTCAACAAGGCCTTTTACTATATCAGGGCACTAGAAGGTTTTGTAGAAACAGACTGAAATGACAGCACTGCCTGTTTTAGAGACACTCTAATGCTTCCCTGGCAAAAACAAAGTACCAGAGCTCATCACCAGAAGCGCATCACCCAAAAATGGAGCTGATGCAGTGACGGATAAAGGGAGTATATTTAGACACCCATTCCCTGCCCTTTGTGTCTTCCCGATTTGTTCTAATGTGGGAGCCTAATCCAGCAAAAGCAGATTATACATGTATTAAATTCCTTAAAATTGCAGTATTTTTAATGCCACATTTGCAGTGGAAATGCAATGGAAGCAGCTTACAAAACATAAACCTCCCAAACTGTATCTCTGCCGCAATAAAGGGGTTGAGAGGTTCAAGCCAAATGAAGCATATATATGATGTTTCCAAAAAAGATATTGTTACACTGATGATGTTTCTTTGCAAGAAAGTAAGAAGAAAATGCTGCACAACACATGAGGTAGAAAAAAAGTTAGTGATTGCAAAGACTGCTGACAGGGGCTATAAGCGTGTGTGCAATTGATTGTACACTGTGACCCAAATAGTTGTACTAAAAAACAAAAAGCGTTTCCGACTTTACTTATGTTACTTTACTAAATCGATATAATATCACTTTGCCACTTTTGCCACTTAAGGGGTTTTATGAGACTCTCCATCTCATAAAACCCCTCAAGTGGATTAGCTCCAAATGAGAACATGGAAGTGGGCAGAAAGAACAATTCAGCTGACTTTCTGCCTTACAGGCTTCCTGCACATAGCCAAAATCAGTTTTTGCATTAATGGCTGTACAGGGGGAAAAAAATCTGACTCACAATGACCTACTAAATCAGCCATGTAAAAGACAGAAAATTGCAAATAATATAAATGGCATTTACATGACTTGCAGATGATTTTATTTGTGAGACATCCAGAGAGAGAGGTCATGAATATTACCATCAGATATGAATACACTCTCAAAACGAAGGCCTCCACATAATACAATACATTCAGTGTCAGCCTCTGTACACCTGACCCAGTGAGTGTCCTCGCAATGTCAATATGGCCACCCCCCACAAGCTGTAGCCCGGCCGCCATAATGACACAATGTACTCATCTGCCCTTCAAACCAACCCGGCAGCATGAGGCTGACCTGTGTGTGTGCGTGCGTGTTTGTGTGTGAGCGCGTGTTTGTGTCCCATCTGCCCTTTCAGCCAGGCAAGCAGCATGAAGCTGACCTCTGACCCTTAGGATTATGGTTCCACCATGTGCCAGTGAGCAGGGTGATGAGATTGACCTATGTGGGCTACCGCTGTGTGTGTGTGTGTGTGTGTGTATGACCGATATCTGACAGCACAAGATCCACCTACCAACACACACACACACGAGTGCAAATGAAATTCTGCTTGCACTGCTCACTGTTAGATGCATAAATCAATGTCTCTCTGTTCTAATGAGTATGTTGTTAAATTTTTTGGTATGAAGAGCAAAAAGATTTCAATCATTCAGTTTACGTGCATGTTCTTCTGTGTGTGTGTGTGTGTGTGTGTGTGTGTGTGGATACGTTAATACATGTACCTCTCCAGTGAGTGATCTAATGCGGGTCTGAGGACAGGCAGCCATCCTGAGCTCTGACACAACCAATCATCGCAAAGCCAGTGTGATCGCCTTGGCAACCCCTGTCACCACATAGTTTATCTAGAGCGCCATCCAATCAGGGAGCACCACAGCCTTTCCAAGCTCCTCCCACAGGGATTGGGAAGGTGGCGCCAGCCGTTGGTGCAGAGCCTGCTGCATGAGCGGATGCTCTAATCTGGATCCAGTGAGGAGAGGATCACTAATCCCAGATTATGGCTCTCTGGGATTAAGACATGCTGATGCACAGGTTTGCACTCACCTCCAATCCCCAAACCTCTCAATCTGGCTCGCTGCTCTGAACCTCAAACCTCACCCAGAGAAGTCTATTAAAGTCGAAGCTGTAGCAACAGTGTTGGTGCCTGAAATGAGATGTCTTGTTAAAGGTGTTGGCATGTTGGTCTGAACGATACAGAGGACACCTGCTGTCTGGTTTTAGACGTTTCTTAGCTGTTATGTTATAGTAGAAGTGTGCAGAATGATTTGTGGAGTGTGGATGCTCTGAATAGTCCGCACACTGAAGGCAATGGTTTAGCGGAAATGAAAGTTTCTCTCGGTCGCTGCTATCTGACTGAGCACAAGTGACGGGGACATCAGGGAGGAAGGTAAACAAAGCAAAGCAGACACTCACCCTCTACGGGATAGCAAATCACCACGCTGATACCTACTACATGTCATACAGAATAAAAGCTGGGACAGCACAGGAAACTGCTCAGGCAAGACAAACACGAAACTTCATGAAAATGTTTTGCCCCTCTCTCTGCACTCTTAAGAAATTCAATCACAACTGACAGCATTTCTCAAAAGTGCTTTTCAATACTAAAAATGCTTCTGAGTGAACGAAACAAAGCAGAAATCAGAAACTTTGCACCAGCACGTCATACATCTGTATGTGGCACAATTCCCTCAGCCAGCAGAGTTTGATTTATAAGTGACAGTGTTCAGGATTTAAGCCCCCACCCCATGAGTTTATCATGAGGGCAAATTATTTCTGCACACAGACATATCATGAGAGAGAGGTGGTTAGGCAAAGAGAGGAGGGGAAAAGAAAAATGGTGGCAGGGGGAAGAAATAACTGCTCAAATATCATTCATTACAATAATTCATGCATCACACGGTGACGTGTAAATTAGAACCTCGGCGTCAACACAGCGCACAAATAATTAAGTTGAAATATTAATGATGAAATGTCCTCACAAGTGTGCAGCTCATGATCAATTTGGGGTTAATGAGTCGTTTATCTCTGTCCAATCCCTGCTTTTCCTCCTGCCAGTGCCATGCTGCCGGAGCAATACACATAGTGCGGTTCTACATATAGCGTGGATGAATATGCAAATGATCCCCTAAACAAAATCAATTTATCCTACGCGGTGTGTTTTTTCATGGTTGAGGAAAAGGGAGGCAGTGAATTTGGAAAGAAAGCCACAGCCAAGTGCTAGTGCAGGTACAGAGTGCTGTAAGTGAGAGAAAATGCTGTCAAAATAAGTCAGTGATGGGCAACCATCTACCGTAGACAGATAAGAGTGTGCAGGTTGTCATTCCAAGAAAAAACTACAAGAGCTGACTTCATTGAATAGCTCCTCTGCTCTGTTTAAAGCTGTGTTATCAGTGAAATTGCCTAGTGTATACTGAAAACCTGCAGATGCTGAGCCATTGACAGTGCATGGTTCCTCAATTTCTTCTTTTCTTTTTGGATTTCCAGGAGGTTTTCGGCCCACTGGCTTTGTGCAAAAGCACAAACTGGTGCGACTGAAGAGAACAATCAAATATTAGCTGTTTTGTTTTTATTCTCAGTGGTGGATCATCCATCTCCATGCTGACTCAGTAACTGCACTGTGCTTGCCCGAGGCTGTATGAGAGTGTTATTGTTTGGGTGTGTGACATGACGCCTGTTCATACTGGACAGCAGTTGCAGCTCTCCATCTTCCTCTGTTTTACTTGGGACCTTCCTTCTATTCTGATGCTGATTAGTCCTGACCTGAGGAACCTAGTGCTGCTATATCCAATCAGTCTAATCACTCAAACTCTCGCCTCTCCCTACCTTCTTTACGCTAATGGGCTTTCCCTGCTTTGGTGACTTAGCACTTAAGAGCTGGGGGGGGGGGGGGTCACTACTTCAGGAAAACCCTGTTAAAACTTCTTAACAGAGTTCATGCTGTCCTTCCATTTGTAGGCAGCTTGGGTATTTATGAAGAAATAACCAATGCCATCCGTAGTTACCCTTATTTACTCATACGAGTGGTGGATAACCCAGTTGCCAGCGTGCCTTTGTATGAATTTGCATCACCTCCCAAAGGGCAAGCAAATTAATGAATATTCACACTTAATCTATAGCCCACGGCAGCCCTGCATTATTCATGAGTTGTTGCTGTTTTTGTGGTAGCACGCACACGTCTCAGTTTTGTCATCGCAAATCATAATTTCATTTTCTCCTCACTTCATTTTCTGCCATGTGCAAGTGAAGGCTGCATTCGTTAAAAGGCATGCAGCAAATCACCTCATGAAATGAGTCTGACTAACATCTTTAGCACCCCACAGTTTTTAATCTAACGACTAATATAGAGCTCCATCCTTAAAGAGATTCATGCATCTTACTGCTTACAACAACATTCCTAATCTTAAATTCTGCCTCTGGTTCTCACTGGGTTTTCTTGTCAGCGAGGACTCTGGCTGTCACTAAGCTGCAGAAGGCTCAGAGCAGCAGCGGTAAAGACATCAGTGAGACAGGTGCCATCTTGAATCATGGCAGTCTGTCGACATGCAAACTAGACTTGGACTCCTGATGGTATGTCTGTATGCGCCAAACCATACTTGCATGTATTCACACCCACACATACATCCATGAGATCCGATCAGTCATTAGACTAGTGAATAACTCACAGCAAAAATCAGAATAGGGAAACAGCGTTCACAATCCACTGTCCAAACCAGCCAAGAGGACCCCTAAAAGGTTTCTGTATAAAGGAAAGAGAGAGTGAGGTGACAGTTTAAAAGCCTTCCTTGACACTGAGTGAAATGGGCCTACCTTCTTCCATACAATTGCACCAGCAAGTCAAATTGCGTTAGTGATGCACAATGTGTGGAGGGGAATCACAATAGAGCTGAAATATGGTGCAATGTATTGAGTCAATGTTTTGAAGGGGGTGTCCCTCTTTTATAGGGAAATACTGCAGGACTTTGACATAATCTTTCACAACAAAATTAATTCGACACTACAGCTGCAGGCAAAAACCTTGACTGAAATTGCTTGCAGTGAGAAAAAAATTATTAATCAACCAATTAAATATAATCATACAGAAAAGAGCCTTTTCTTCCTTTAGTGGTGTATTTAATCTTCTTTGTAAAACATACACCAACTCTTGACTTCAAGTGTTACTTCTTTCTTCTTGAAATAATTTTCTGACTGTCAAATAGTTTTAAAAGGAAGCTTTTTCAAAAATAGCATGCTCAGTAACATCCAGGCAAAGGAAAAATAATTGCACTACTTTTTGGTCAAACATGAATATTCAAAATCCCTGAAATGGCTGTGAGAAAATAATTAGGAGTTTATTAGCGTTTGTTTATTTGTCCATGCATAAAACCTCTTAATGAGAATGTATTCACAAGCTCTTGACTCTGGGGAGGTGAATTCTCAGCATTGAGAATACCTTCCATCTTTGGAAAATGTTACAAAAATAGGAAATGTATTATCTCATGAACAGCTAAATTAACCACACACATCTAACGTGGTATGACATGTCCTCATTCCACCTCTACTAGTGGGATTTGCTCTCCATGCATTGAAACATAAAGAGGAGGAAAATACCAACTCAGAGTAATTATAACACATACAGTGACTTGACATTTAGGGCACAGTGTAGAGAGGGGAGATAGTTGGCCTTATCAGAAGCTATAATGAAAGGTCAATGGCCTCCTCAGTGTTTACCTCCAATCATGTGGTCTGAAGAAGCTTCTTCAGTCTCTATTGGAAGAGCAGCGTTCTGGTTGGGAGATAACACAGCATTGTTGGCCGCAGGTGAAACAAACAGTAATGTGGTTACATTTTTTCTGAATCGAGTTTTGAGACTGTAGTTGCAACAAACGTTAGACAGGAAATGGGAAACAGTACAGTGACACACCCACAGTAGTGATGATCAGCACTCAGCAATGCAAAAACAGCAAATACATATATATTGTACCATTGTTACACCTGTTTTTTCAGACATCTTATGCTGTTGCTGCACTCTGCTCTATGTGAAAACTGAGTAAAGTCTGTCTATCTCTCTTTCTCTCTCTGTATCTTTTTGGTTCGGTCTCAGTCGGTGGAAGGAAAAAGCTGCATTGATAAATAGGTCAGAGAGCTTTTCCACCCCCCAATGGTTTCAGGCCCAGCTTGGCAAATTGAACATAATTAAGGCCTAAGGCAAAGGTTGCACTTTCCTTGAAATAGCGAGAGGAGTGGTGCAGGAGGTAGCTTGCTACAGGAGGAGACACGCTGCCATGCATGTTCAGTACAGCATGCCTGGGCACAGAGGATCCACAGAGCCGCAGCCGTGAGAGGAGGAGGGGGAGGAGGAGGAGGAGGGCGGCAATAAGAGCGAGAGAGAGCGAATGGCAGCCATTACAGAGCCAGGAAAACTCTCTGTACACGTCTCTGTCTATCACACACACTCGTTCTCTCCGAATCTTTGACTCTGATTGGCACACAGTTATCTTGTCACACAATGGTGGCTGCTTCTTCCTTTCTATGACATATGTGCTAGGAGACAGTTAGCTTAGCTTAGCTTAGCATAAAGATTGGAAACTGGGTGAAACATGCAGTTATGCTATGTCCCAAAGTAACCCCCCCCCCCAAAGAAACCAAAAAAAGTTCACAAATTAACACTTCATTGTTTGTGAATCCATATAAAAACCAAAGTGTAAAATTTACATGTTGTGTTTTTTAGATGCCTGGAGGGCCCCCCCTACTCCATTCCTCTGGTCCATGGACTTTACATTGGGACGACATCATGCACATAAAAACATCTTTTTTTTGGGATCTAGGAATGTTTTAGAAATATAAAACTTCATGGGTTGGGTCTTTTATGATGGCAATATAAAGGAAAAATGCTTTTTTAACTACAAGGGATTTCTTTTATTACAGTACCGTGATTGGTGACGGGGGCAAATTGATAGCAAGGCTGACTAGCAACGGAGTGTCCAGCTCTCTTAAAACTAAAAATGGCTGGACTATTTCTTGGCCGGGGTCAGTGACTTCCTGGAGTCTCTGCTGGTTGCCTGGCAACTTCATAGTGATGATAAGACTCCAGAAAGTCATTCACCACTATGGGCCGTTTTTACATTTCAGTTTTGATACAGATTAAACGTGTTAATTAGGTAGCTTTAGAGGTGCTTTAGAGGAGCTGGTAGGCAGATTCTTTTGGACAGAGCCAGGCTAGGTGTTTCCAGTCTTTGTGCTAAGCTAAGCTAGCAGGCTATAGCATCATGGGCTGCTCAGACATGAGAATGTTGAACTATTTCTTTAATACACGATTTTTAACAAATGCAAACCTCCACCTCTAATCATCATTTTTTGAAGGATGTTTTCATCACTGCCTCACTCTACCTCAGCTTAGTGTGTCATTATAGTGTTTCTACTTTTCGCATTGGTATCCGCACTAGCCTGGAGGCGTTGTTAGTGAGCCCGGATGCAAAAAACCATTAGTGTCCCAGCAACCTCTGCTCTGAGGGCTTCACCTTGGCAGGAAGCACATGGCAGAGCAGAACCACACGGGGACCGGATAGGTTAAGGACAAGAAGGTACAGGCCTGGGTGGAGGTAAACTAAGGAGAAGTATCCAGCTCCACTGTCATGCTGTACTGGTGAAAGCAGATTATAGCGTGTTGGCAGTGTATTAAGGGTCAGCCTCGTTTCACACCACAGCACAATCTCTATTAATGAGAACTGATAGAGAGTGAGGGCTCCCTGCAGGAGCTCCACATGGCGTTATCTTTAGCTACCACCACCATCACCTCCTCGCATTAGCTTTCTCATTAGCTTTGCCATTAGCTTTCACATTAGCAGAGGGTCCTTAATAACTGCTTAGATGCTTTCTGTGTAACACTACATGATGAAAGGAGTTACACTTAAGAAATCAAGTTCCTTCTTTACACTAAAGATTACATTAATAGTTGGATGGAATTCATTAATTGGTAGTTTGAAAGAAATTTGTTTTTGAAGCACAGCATTTAGGGATACATACAGTAAGTGTTGCAAAATGGGCTAAAAACAGCTGCAGTATGAATTAGCAGAATGTTTGCATTGAATATTGGAAGACTATTTCAAATGGTACAGTTTTCTTTTCCACAAATGATCTACTGTGTGCATTTTGTTGTTTGCAATCACTGTCAAAAATAAATACATACAAAATAAAAAGACCTTGTACTTTAAGCAGAGTATTTTGACTTGATTTAAATTATTCACATTTAGCCTTTTCCTATAAAGAGCATTGTGAATTATGTCAGTAACTAAAAGGGCAAACTTACAACTTCCCACATTCTCAATGCAAAATGTCATAATGAGGACAATTTTCAGGCCTTTCATGATGCAGGATTTTTATTCTTGAATATATTATACATTTGAAATTATCTAAGCTTGGCTCTTAGATTTTGTATAAGAGATAATTTAATTTATTCTAACTACATTTATGGAATAAGTAAAAAAAAATGCAAAAGCAAATTGGTAATGCTTTCAATTAGAGATTTAATGTTTCCATATAACATACATTTAATAGAGAAGAAGAATTGTAATTTTTATATTCTTTTACAGAAA
Organism: Coreoperca whiteheadi; assembly: GCA_011952105.1. Taxonomy (NCBI): domain Eukaryota; kingdom Metazoa; phylum Chordata; class Actinopteri; order Centrarchiformes; family Sinipercidae; genus Coreoperca; species Coreoperca whiteheadi. The sequence goes on from CM022493.1 coordinate 14,723,258, forward strand.
TCCAAATACTTGCAGAAATTTTAGATGAGACATTCAAACCCATGTTGCTTCTTGGAATTTACCTGCTTATGTCTTAAATGTATGTGGAGCAGCATCACACCAGGCACTCTGCCCATCACAGACACCCAGTGTGACTGGGCGCTATATGATGGAAGATTTACCATGGCGACACGGCCAGGAGGCTCTTAACTCAAACCTTCATCAGAATGTCAAGGAATGTCAGAGAGAGAGAAGGGAGAAGACGATGAGAGGAGGAGAGGGAAGGAGAGAGGAGATACAGTAGTATTGTTCCCTCCACGCAGCAGGCTCAGCTGGCCTAAACAGTCCCAGTCCCCTCAGCCTCGTAAGACTAATGGCGGAAAATCACAACCTGGGGGGTTTGATCCTCTAAAGGGCCTCTGAGACCTGATTAATATGCAGCTTTTTTGTGTGAAACACAGACATAAATACATGCTCTGAAATGTGTGTCGCATGCGCTCAGATTTACACACAAGCATATGAACAAAAAGCATTCAGAGTACACACTAGTAAGCATGTAGATATAATATCAGACAGCTCGCTGAACGCCGTGCAGGAAGGCACAAAGACATGCATGCATATGCTGCAGTCATACACGCATCATAAATCCCGTACAAAGGAAGTAAAAGTCATAAAAATATTCAGCTGATTGCTCCCTGACTTCACAGTTAAAGGAGGAAAACCAGACAGGTACAATCTCCCTGCCCTGCATGGTATATCTGAATGTGCTGTGCAGGCATTTTCGCCATCTCTGCTCTCTATATATGGCTTCCCCTCCCCCCACCCTCTCCATCATACTGTATCCTCCTCACCCACACAGCAGGCTCCCCTCCCCCAACCCTGCTCTCACCACCCCCTGGGAGGATGGAGCAACCAGAGAGAAATTAATTGAAATCTAAACCCACGATGCAGGATTAACTAAGTAGGTGAATTCCAGTTGTCACATAATCAGGGCTAGTGTACTATTTGACTTTCATCAAATTGGGATGACTGAAACAGCAACCAGGGATAATGACAGGAAAAAAGGAGCCAGCTGCTGTTCCCCCCTTCTCTCTCCATCCCATCCCTTCCCCCATCGCCTCAGCATCTCTCTATCCATCCCTGCCTGTTAACCTCAGACATAAATTTGGTATGTTTCCTATGGCCAACGAGCCATTGGTATGTACAGAGGAGATATCAGCAGGGGTAAAATCACAAAATGTTGCAGTCATATTTTGTGACCTCCTTCCGTCCACACACACAATTCTGATTTGGAGACATATAACCAATGGTAACCAACACCTGGTGGGAATATATCTCTCTTCATTATTGCCATGCAACCACTGATGGAAATATTTTTATCACATGTGAACACATATACACATCTATATCCACTGCCAGAGATCTTAGTAGGAAGCCTGAATTATCAAACAGCAAAATAAATCATAGGGATATATCTTTCAATAAGCAGTTTTTCATTACACTTATTATATAAATTAATTGTGGTATTAACTGTATAAGCGTTCAGTGCTGCTGAATTTGATCCTTTCCCAACTACTGTAAATGCACCGTGGTATTTGGTTTTCTTTGAGACAACGGAGGATGAAATGTTGAAGTAAAGTGGGTCAAACAGGCACGCTGCTCTGATGAAGCATGACTTGTCATAAAAAAAAAAGAGAGCATGTCAGAAGATTTTTCTTTCACTTTGAGAGAATGATGTAGATAGGACGACGCAATGCCTGTGACTCGCTGAGCTATCAAGCACAGGCACTCTATTATGAAGACTGAAAATGTCATCAGTTCAATCTTACACTGCATTGTATGACAGAAATTTTGATCAGATATTGATGCAAAAACAACAACAATAAACCATGGATCATATTTAGTATAAATTACAAAAGAGATGTGCAGGGAATGTCCCCTTATTTAGCACTCTAAACCTAATGGTTTATAACACACTATAACATTTAATAATAATTTATTAAATGTTTAATAAATGCTAAATGGGGGGACTTGGTGGGACAAAAGTGTTACCAGGGAAAATAAAGAAGGTTGGTGCTTTTGCGGAATAAAAATGCTACAGATAATTTAAAATGCTACTATTAAAGTGAACACTGCATCTCCTGGCATCCCTTTATTTCTAAATATCAATACAACTCAAATAGAGAGAACATATTGCCATTTTTCAAGGTAATTTTTGTGTTTAAATTGGTGCTACAGTTGGAATGCAATGCTGCTGCTGCTACCAGCATTGTAACCAATACATTTCTTTAGAATTTGTCTGTATGTGTGTGTGTGTGTGTGTGTGTGTGTGTGTGTGTAGATTGTCTAGGTGTGGATAGCAGTGGGTGTGGACAGTAGCGTCAGTACAGCAGAGCAAGCTGCCAGCTACCCAGTTGATAATATGGCTTGGGCTTATGCCCAGTGAGGTTGACCTCAGTCTGTTGGTTTGCAATGTCATTTACCACCTGACACACACACAGACACACACACAGTACTGTCCTATCTCTGTGTAGCGGGAGTGCGTGTGCGTGCTAGAGGGTACCTGTGTGATGGACTAATATGTGTTCAACAAGCATAAGTGTGTGTGTTTGTGTGCGTGTGCGTGTGCGATGATACGAAATAATAATCAAGAAAAGAGTGGGTGAAATTTTTGTGGATTGAAGCTAGGCTCTACTGTCTCATGTTTCTGAGAACAGAGGGCACAGATACAACACACACACACACACACACACACACAGGCATGCGCATGGATTCAGACCCATCCACAGAGCAGTTGGGTGAAGGCGTGCAGAGCAGGATACCTGGACAGATGGCAAGCAGTCATCCCGCTGGACCTGCCATCAGAGCGCTGCCCGAGAGGAAGAGGAGAACAGAAACAGTTTCATCTGCTTTACTTGCACACACGCACACATGCACACAGACCTAAGATCTGTCCCCCCAATAAAAGAACACTGTATGGACCTGGACACAAGTATGTGTGTGCATTCTTGCCTGTGTGTCATTTTATAGTCTGTAAAATCAACCAGTTCCGACTGTGAAATAGCACTGACATAAAAAAAATTAGAAAACCCCACATTTGTCTACCAAAACCAAGCAGCATTGTTTACACACAGGAAGAACTGTAGCATTGGTTTATTTAGCGTCACAGATAAATCATGGTACAAATCCAGGGAACAGACAGCTTGGTTTATGAGTATCAGCTTGAACTCTGACACCTGGATTAATTTCATCCGATCTAATTACAATTGATTTTTGTTCAGTCAAATATTTTACTGTGGGACAGACAAGAGGCTATGGTTGTTGCACGAATGCTGTGGAGTGTGTCTCTGCCTGGTGACACTGATGCTGCTCTCCATTATAGGGAGAAGCAATGGATAGAGTGGCTAACAGACTAACAAAAACCACTACTCCAGCCTAAATCACATTTCAAAGCATAGAGGAGTCTATTACAGGAATTTAGAAAGGCCTCGTATCTCAACAAGCCTATCCTTCAATTTTATTGAGTCCTCGCAGTAGCCCTTGGTGTATTGTGTATACTTGTCAATAGCAATTCGTCTACATGTGTTGTGTTGACAAACAGCACCGAGCGTGTATATGCCGCTCACAAACTAGTTAGACTTGTCCCCTTGATCCTACCCTTGGGAGAAAAATGGAGGTAATAAGTTCATGGTGCCGTTCAGAGGACAATTTTCTACGCATTGAAGATTTTCTATATTCTAATACAGTTTTAAAGATATAAAATGATGACAGTTACAAAGATAGGAAACCTGTAATTGACAGACATCAGTTAGAGAGGCAGAAAACTAGAGGGCAGAGGGCACATAATGCTGATGTGTGGTAATTGACATGCAGGAGATTCGTTCAAAGGAATGATCCAACAACGGCAACGACATCACAGCAGACAACAAACTCATGGAAGGGTTTAACTTTATTTTAGTATTGAATGAAGTCAAGTGAATTGGATGTGTACTTTTTATCAATTATTGCTACTTTCATTTGCCTCATGTCCTATAAAAGCAGAAATAGTGGTGGCAGATTTCTTTCCATCCTTACATCAATTAGTCTTCAATTTAAATGCAAACAAAACCATCCATATATATATATATATATATATATATATATATTCCTCCTCCAAATAACCATACATCCCCGAATCCCCACTTCCACTGTCTGTCTGCGCCTGCAGAGAGCTACTGCTCACAATCCATGTGCATCGTGTCAGATCATTTTGTGGTGGCAAATCAATAATGCAACCCTAAATTTCATTTAAATAAACATTAGTGGCCTACTTAATTAATGAAACCTCATCTGCAATTTGTCAGTGTCAGGAGTGCTGTCCCCTTTGATGTTGGTATGAATATTCCTTTTCAGAAAATGAGGCACTTGCAAGATTAGTGCTTATTGTGGCGTTAGCTTCTTCCTACATTCTGCGCTGCTGCCTGAATGTTCAGAGCTTATCAACAGTACACAGCATCACCAGATTAAGATCATTTACTTTGCAGCGGGGACAATGAGATGCCATAAAATGAATGTGGGGAAACATCATGAAAAATAGTGGGGGGAATATCTAATGAATCTAATCTACATGCAAGCAACCTGATCAAATGCTTGAGCAATTTCAAAGGACATATATCAAACAGTACATGACATTAACATCGAATCAATAGCTGGGAGGTCCACACCCATAAGCAATAATGCTGAGCATTAATAACCAGCAAGGGATATGAGGGATAAATAATAAGGAGAAATATAAAACAACACACTATAAAACATGAGATGAGTATCTGACCTGTCCTTGCCAGTGTACAGAGAACAGCTGCTTGTGACCCAATTTCAAAATGGATACATAATTCAGGGGCGAGATATACAACTTCCACACCACTGAAAAAATATTCACATCAAAACAAGTTAGCGAATCTATTTCAACAGACTAGCTTACGATCCCCCATTTCAACATTACAACTGCTTCATTAGTTGGGAGAACAACTCATAAAGGCTTCGCTGACCTCAATAAGTCAAGTTGATCAGTTGATAAGTTTAAAAGATTCAAGATGGTATAAAAAGACTTGACTCATTAACCATGAAACTAAAATCAGACTGACAGCAGTTCAACTAATACAGGAAGAAATATAACAGCAAAGAGTATCTTCACAGTCAAAATGTGTTTGGAAGTGATATTTCGCCTACAACACATCAATCAAAAAAGAGTAAACAGTAAAGAACAATAAATTAGACAAGGTGAAATGTATCTAATAATTAAAAGAGAAGATGATTGAAATATTCCCTACCATATGTCACTTGCATCTCCTTTTTCCTTTTCCATTTTTGAATAAGCCCAAACAGAATATATTGCAGTTAGTCTAGCTATGGTTCTGTTACTGATAACACTGCAATTAAATGCTGACCCAGAAAAACATTTAATAATAGATTGTTGGGAGGACAATGTGACTAAAATACAAATGCATATTGACCTGTGTTTAAATACCCAAAGCACTTGATTCAATGTTTTTGGGCACAACATCCAACAAAATCTGCACACCAACTGTGTCCATTGGACAAAATCTAGTCACAACTTGCACATGATATTTATGAGGCAATAGAAAGCTATGTGTTCTCAGAGAAAGCTTCAACCAGTTCATTGAGATGTATATACAAAAAAGAAATATTGTAGTAAATAAACATATGTACATGAATCACATTTTTTTGAAACACTTTGTATGCAGGCACTTGCACCAACAGACTACATCTGTTCCACAGAAGCAAGCAAACCCAGTTCATTCATTTTTCAGGTTACAGTACAGAGCCAAAAGCTGATTAAAGCTCAAGGTATGAAGGAGACAGAATAAGGAAAGTGGAAATCACCCCCATCCCTTATTTGGGACACCTGAAATAGGCCAGAGGCTTATTTCCTCCTATCAGAGGAGCCCTGGGAAGCCTGGGAGACTGGAGGGAAAAGAGGAGAGCGAGGAGGAGGAGGGATGATGGCGGCGGTGGGGGGATTCAGCGGGGCCTTAAGTGTGCTATCATAGGCGTCTCTTGTGCCTGCCTGCTTTATTTGCAGTAGTCAGGTTAATGAGTCCACCAGCCCACTTGATGTTGAGAGGCCTGCCACAAAGACTTGCCTCATTAGAGCTAGCCTGGCACGCTGCTCTGAGACAAAGGGACATTCACGCTACTGAATGCCTTTACGCTCCTCAATGCTGCCAGCCTGCAAGGGCCAACGCCATGGCATAGCCCCCTGCACACGTCCTGGCGCCTGGCCAGCCACACCACGACCCTCCGCCTGGCTGGACTACCAGGCTGCTGCAGCGCTTCTAAGTGTCGGGGTAAAGGAAGACTTCACCAGCTGCAACCTGCTGTGTGTTAGTGTGCATTTTAAAGAGAATAGGGCACGTGCGAAAGCCACTGTAGGAAGCTGGCTGACGTGCTTCATTATCAATGACTGCGATTGGTTCTCCAGCTCCCGGGGTGTGTGACTGAGCTCTTCCCCTGCTTTCCTCTTGCTGTGGCTTCAACTCAACTTTCCTCACTTTCTGAGCGAACCACCTTTTTCGAACAACTCACAGCTAACAAGGCACGACTACAATACATTCACAAATCATATTAAAAGCACAAATGCTGCCGTGACCTCAAGCATGCAATTAGTATGACACAATGAATGAAGTGCAGTTAGGTAGCCACAACACAAGGATGATTCCTGCCTGTGATACACGCTGCTTTATCAGCCAAGGTGCAGGTCTGACCTATTTAAGAGCCTATGCAAGGTATTCAAATGTCACTGCTCTGTGTAATTTCATGCTTCACAACTAGAGGTTACAATGTCTGTTTCTACGAGAAAACAAGATTGTCATCATAAATAAAGTCATTAAACAATTTGTATATTTTAGGGGGAAATCTTTAATACACTAATAAAACCATATACAATGATACAAAGACATTAAGTTCAAAAGAAATGACAAGAAATATTTAATCAACACCATGACACACGAAATATCTTAGAATGTATGTTTTACATCTCATGGTTAACCCTGTTATATCTGAAATGTTGCTTGTATATTTAATACAATTGACTATTTTTTAATGTATCCTTCACAATCCCTGTATCTTTGTTTCAAAGCTCAGTCACTGATCATAAATTCACCACAGAGCACAGGATAATACATCACACTTTACAAAATACTGTGCAAGGACTTAGACATACAACCATAAGGCGAGCATGAACAAACAACCATATTTCATGATTGATGCACTGGCAAAGATCCAGTTCATCACTTCCATGCAAGAAAAAAAAAATCTATTTCTCTCAAGGCTTGAGGTCAGGAGTTAAATATTTTCTGCATAGGCAATCCGCTCCTTCCGCCACACTATTTATAGCGCAGGCAGAAACAGCTGAGCTGACTGCAGTGATGTCACTTGCGCTGATGGAATGCTTTGTTCCACAGCGTGTGCGCATGCCACCTGGGTCTGTGCGAGCTGCGAGGGGAAGCTCGATGCAGGAGCCAAGATGGCTGACAGTTGCCCCATTTTTCAAGTGTAAAAAACCGTCACAATCTACTTGAACCAGACTGTCCACGGCCCCAAATACAGTACATAAACCTTATAGAAGCATTCATTCCTCTGTCATGCCTCTGTGTGTTAATGTCATGAAAGCTATCAGTATTTTTGACTGCCATTTAGAGCTGAGCACTCATGCCAAAGTAGGGTAACATCAGGGTAACCACCCACTGCAGCTGAAGAGGAGAAACTAACACACAGGGTCTTAAAGCATTGAACTGTTTGTCACTCTGTACATCACGTGCTTACGGCTGAGGCGTTGAAGAAGTACTATACCCATATATATTTTTAGTAAGCCTTTGGGCTTCTTTCAGTGTCCCTAAAAGAGCATGGTTGCCTGGCAACCATTATTGTTGCCATGGAGATTCATGTGTTGGCAGCTGCTGCAATCAGCATTAACTCAAGGCACACATTCTCATTCCGATAGTCAGGCGATGGGAAGGCAACTAGGACACACAGTCAGAGAAGGATAGTAATCAGTGTGAAACATATGCTCATCCATTACTCGCTGCATTAATACAATTATATCAAAAGAAATTTATGGCTGTGCTTTGGTGCAATGATCACATTGCAGGCAGAGGCATAAAATTCCACCTCATAACAAATCCCCGCTTTCATTTAATAAAATGCAGCAGGCTATAACAGAATGGGAAACAATGCCATTCCCCTCTGACAAACACATCTGTTAAAATATGTCTCTATTTAGAGTCACATCAGTTTCCTTTTTTTTAAAAGCATCAAGGTGAAAAGCTGTATACACCGGGCTTTAGTATACAGTGAGACAATAGTGTCCCTGCTGGGAAATGTATAAGCAGCATTTACAAATGGCACATTTGACTATGTTGTTTACATATTAAATCATTTCATAAGGAACCTTATTGCACAGTGAACCTCACACCATCTGAGAGACAGTAAGGGTTATGCTTAGTGATACGTTTCAGACTAAACTCAATATTTTCAGTAGCTCTCTGCCAGCTGCTGCTGCTGTTTCATTTCAACCTGTTGGGGGATAAGTGATATTTACCTCTTTCCCTTCTTCATATGGGTACGCATCCATGCCCACTGGAACAATTGCATCCCTGTTGAGAGTAGACACACACAGAGATCATAATAGCAGTTATTTCCTCTCTGGGTTTTTTCCACGGCCCAGCTCGCTCCGTCACTTTGCTGTTGACATCACAGAGCTATGTGGGGATAAAGAGGCAGAGAAAAACAATAACAGACCCATTGACCCCCATTTCACAAACCTTGGGGGTATGGGAGAAATCCACTTACAAGCCTGGAACAGACTTGCTGATTGGGCCTCAACAGGCTTTCTATTAGGGAACAGTGGAAGTGTAGCGGAAGGTCCTGACTGCTGCCATTTCTGAGCGAGGATGCTTTTCCGACTGATAGTGCAGATTTACATCTAACCTCGTGTGCACTTTGGGTAAGACGCCAACCCTGAACTGTATCTCGAATCAGAGAGACAATTGGATGAGCATGCGATGCAGTTATTGAACTATATATTAATCCACACTGTGGCTTGTAAAATCAGATCTGATCATATCACTCCTGCTGCATCTAATTTTAAAAAATAACTCTGGCTGAGCAATGTGTGGCGGCGCCGCTGGAATACAAGCTATTAGAGCAAAATGATTTTCAGAAGCATGAACACCTGTGTCCAGATAAAATTAATTTGTTTAATTCACTTACTGCTTTATGTTTACGCAAGGAGGATGAGAGTATTCACTACATTTAAAGAGATTTATGACTGTTATTACGCATCTTTCTGCAACAAATTAAGATTAAGTTGATCATCTTACATTTGTATTAAACCAGGGGTTTTTCTTCCAGCACACCAACCCTAAGACCATCTACTTCACTACAAAGAAAACCTAATGTTAATGATTCTGTAAATTCCCTCTCTCTTACAGCTTTAATTGCCCTATACAAGAGAAACATGGCTTTGAGAGTCAGACGTGATAATCTCCTGGCATAAGTATTAGAATGGAGGCTCACCTTGCTTTCTCTGGATGCTGCTGGTTGACATTTAACATCACAGAGAGAGGGGTGGTGGAGAGCCAGGTGCCCTACATGCACATTTGACCCCCTGCTAATGTCAGAGGGGGAAGGTCCCACACACTCATCCTCGCTTCACTCACACAAAACACTACAAGGGTGCATAGTACAAAGTATCCGTCTCAGTAATTACAGACAGGATTCAGTTTCCTATTATATTATGTTTATCTAGTGGGAGGTGCAATTCATCCAATATATCATAATTCTAGATACCATATATCCTTTTTAATGGATTGGAATTCAGGTTAAGGTTTCTAGTGTGAAATATATGGTCAGTAATGTATGATAGCAGGAAAAATAAGGCTTCAGGTGATCATAAGTATAGCATTCTGCAAGGAAACTTTTTTTGATGTCTTTTAAATGTATAAACAAAGTCAAAATACAAACCACCTACTTAAAATGTCATCTCAAGAGGCTGGATTCTTTTTATACATCTCCTCTCTAAAATGTTCTTCTCTGAAATCTGAAATCACAGATATTGTTAAATGTGTACATTTAACAGCAATTAAGTAAAAGCTATAAAAGAATGATTTCATACTGAGCGGGAAGCTCAAATGTCTATAAGGGAAGATACACACTTTGGAGGACACTACAAACACAGCCAGCAGGCCTGTAACCCAGTGCAGATGACCTGGTTCTGCTTGCACGCAACCATGAAATAACAACTGCTGTTTGGTGTTTGATGTTAGCTTGGGGAGCGTACTGTCCCAGCTCGGGCTAAGCAGGCACACGTTACCGTCAGGATTTGTTTGAAAAAAAAGAAAAGAAAAGAAAGACCAAAATTGCAATGAGGTCATGTCCTGAAACAAAGCAGGATCTACTGGGTGATTCTGTAATTCTGGAGGCTATTCATTGCATGTCAGGACTGGTTGCATATATAACATTGTCACACATAATCATTTTTTAGATTACACAAGAAGTCATTTTCATATTGAATCCCTAAAAACTGAAGAAATGTAAGATGCGTGATCGTCTTAGAAAATATGCTTGCGTATTTGTGGGGAAAGAGGCAAAAACATGACAAGCTACTTTCATAAACAACAACTAACAACCTACTGACAACCATGGTATTGATATTGTAGTATGTGCACTGTTCCCATAACAACCACACACGTGCTTTGTTATACAGGAAAATTGTGTTTACTCTTTGGAGAGAAATACAAGCAATGTTGACTTTTTTACAAACTGATGTCCATTTGAAATTGATTTGTGTTACCAAAAAGCAATGTTCACCCTGTCACAAAAATGCCAATACAAATAGAATGAATGCATTGCATTTTTTTTATGAATTTAATTATTTTTAAGAATAAATATCAATATAAATGTTCAGTAGGTGGTAGTTCATACATGCAAAAGGTTCTTATGGTCATGATGTAAATTATATTTGGACATAATATAACTGGAAGAAATTGTCACTATTTAAACAACATGTTTACCAAATATTCCACTATTAAATATTTCTAATATTTCTACTCAGACTATGGAAATACACAGTACGCACCTTCTTTCTTATGTGGCAGTGCAGGTATGTTTACCTGTCTGTGTTGCTTATGTAACATTAGAAGAAGCACCTTTTGATTTCAGCCAGGAAACCAAAACAAATGACTTTTTCCAACTTATTAACATGAATATTCAGGATTGTAGTGACTGCTTTACATCATACTGACTATGAGTTTAGGGAAATTCAAAAACAACTAAAACATATATTAGAATTTGTTAAAACAATAATAGCCTACTAATATTTAAGTTGGTGCCTCACAGCTATCAGTAACACATTTCTACACATATTAAAGCAAAACAAAAAAAAATCTAAACAACTTGCTATTCTCCCTTAAAATCAAATTATGACTAAACAGAAATTGTAGTGGGAAAAAGTAAAACACATAGCTTTATACAACTGCGATGCAATTACATTTTACATTGCAAAAAAAATTAAGAATAACTAGATCAACATGCCAAACCAGCGTTGACGTACATTTTATGGAGAACATTATAGCACAAAGAGCAACACCGTTTAGGCTGTGTGAGGGGTGGGGGGTGGGGGGAGGCCTGATGCATGATGCAAAATATAAAAGGGGGCTGATGGAAAGGCTGCGGTTATTAAGGCATCTCGTTGCTAAAACTGACGCAACAACGTTTACTGCTGCAGAGCACAGAGCCTGCAGCAGCCTGGACACATTTTCCTACAGACAGACACGTTTTCGTTTCGATTTGGTGTCCAATTCGTTACACTTCTTCGAGAAAAGACTAACACGGATGCTTATTAGGGAGCTTTAATGCCAACAAGTACGTTTCAGATGAAATTAGTTGAATGTTATTTTGCCCGGTGTCTAAATGTTATTTGACCTTGAGTAAAATTAAGTTGTTTCTTTTTTGTAAATTCTCAAACAAGTAGCCTACGTTTCGCGTGGCCAAGATGCTGAGGGAGGAGGCCTGCTTTAGGATTCCCTTGTCAACAAATAACTAAACCGCTTCGGTCGAGACTGGACGTAGAAACAAACAGCATTTCGATGTCGCCTTAGTTCTAGTTTTGCACTACTTCACACGGAGTCCGTGTGAAGAAAGCTGTACATATGAAGGGCGTTTCGATCTTGCAGCCTCCGTGTGTTTTGATGTAAACTAATGGTATTCACTATGATAATGCTCCGCCACTGACTACATTATTTTATGCAATTTCGTCAGATCGGTTCAGTGATGTGCAGGCGGTTATACCCCATTTTGTCCTTTGAGTCATCAGGTGTGGAGAACAACATGTCACTGTGCGACAGAAATCCCATTCCAGAGATGTTGAAGGCGTATCCAACAGAAGAGTGAAACAGATGGACGGGGTACAGTTTAATAATAAGTCCAAATCCAGTCTTACTTGCCTTGTGTTTCCAACCGCCGGCTGACTGCTGCAAAGAGCCCCAACTTCCACTATTATGCTGCAACTTTTACAAACTTCCACCTCCGTACAAATGATGGAATTTGCATCTGCAGCCACTAGTTATTTCTTTTTTTTCTCCCCCACTTCTTTCCCCCCGTAAAGCCACCCCTCTTGCCCCCCCCCCCCCTCTTTCTTTTTTTTTTTTTCAACAAACCCCCCCCCCCCCCCCTCTCCCCCTACCCATACTCACCATACCCCGCTACCCGCTCAT
>CM022493.1:14741103-14837300 GCA_011952105.1 Coreoperca whiteheadi
TGTTGGGTGTTTGGTGTGTGTTTGTTTAAAAGATTGGGGGGGGGGGTGGGGGGGGGGGTGTGGGTGATGCGTGCGTTATGTGACTATAGGAAAATCAATATTTTGGACGTGGACAGTGACTTTTCTTGTTTTATGGACGCCAACTGATTTTTTTTTAAACAGGTCAATGTGGAATATGAGATTTTGTCATCTGCAATTCTAAATGAAGTTCATGACGCACTTTGTGTTTTCTTTTTTGTAGGTGCATTATGGGATAATGGAGGACTTTTAAACTTTCTGCAGTTTCTGGACAAAACAATCGTCGGAAGAACAGCAAACGGAGTCCTTTTTCGCCTGCGCCAGTGGCCTGGGACGTATAATTATTTTGCCCGAAAAACTACCTGCTGGCAGTTTTGCGTTTCAGTCATGTAACCTAACCCTCTTTTCCCTCCAATTGAATGTTCTTTTCATATAATAAGATAGGCCTGCACAACAAGCGGGAGAGGATTTGATCTCTTTGGACCCGTGCGGGAAGATTGGGATTTTTTTTTTTATTCCATTTTTGGCCAAACTTGACATCCTGATACAGTTTGTAGTCATACAAAGCAGGCCTCAAAGGCTGCAACATAATTTGATTATATTTGTAATGACAGGTTTCACGGAAAGGTTCGAGGTGTCTTCAGTAGAGGGAATGCAGCTGGCGGAAGGACACACATACACACGTGCATGCAAACACACACTGGGTTGTGTCTCTCCGTGTTCACAGCGGACCTTGATTTAATGTCTTACAATTAAGGCACGCGGTGAATGCCAAGAGATTATCCTTCTTTCGTCGGATGTCTGCAGATCCAAGAAACACATCACACCTTTTAACTATTTACATTTTTTTTTTTTAAACTATAGCCTATTGGTGTCGCTATCATGGTGAAGGTCTGCTTCTGTCGTTTTAAAGTGTAACGCATTATTCATGTACTGTTTCTTTCCCTCCTTTCGTTGGACAATAAAGTAAATCCAGACAACGTTTTAAAGCTCTTGTTTTTTTTATTTGAACATACATGTGATGGCTCCTGTGTGTGTGTGTGGGTGTGTGTGCGCGTGTGTGTGTCAGCGGGAGCTGTCCATCCGCACACACGCTGCCCGGGAGCGCTGTCCACCTTCTGTGGTGCTGAAATCTGCACACCACCGATCAGCCTTTTTGTTTCACTCGCCTGCCGGTGCAGAAGCGGAAATGGCTTAACTATTTCACTGTAGTGCAGGAATGCAGCCCGGACCCGGCGGCAAATAAACTCTATCTACACAGTCAAACACATAGACAAGGATATTAGAAGACATCAGAAAAGTCTTAATTTGAAGTCGTCATTACATCTAGCAGTCGGTCTTTTATGTTTCTTAAATGAAGTAGCGAAAATCTGCACACCGTGTGACAGAGGTGTAACTGCTTTCCACTGAGGATGAGGTTGTTTCAGGTTTTTCTACGAAGTAATTATACATTTAAACATTAAATCAAATGTACTGTCGCTTATTTCCAGACAATTGTTAAGCAGATCTGCATTGGAAACATCTTGTTCTATAGCGACACATTCCCCCCCATTCGCTCTGAAAAAACATCACTTGTTAAAATGGTCATTTTCGCAGTGAAGCAGGTCCATTTTCGCCATTCTGCAATAGCCTAAAAAGGGGTTGCATGGCAAGGATATTAAACTATGATTTATTTGATCTGCATATTAATTTCCATAGAGCCAGTATGGAATGTAAATGAGGAGGTGGGCCTCTGCAGATACGGACTCAAATGTCCGATTAAATTGATATTAAGAGGTTTGGAAACGTTGCCCAACAAACCTTGACAGAACTGATGAATAAGGTCCAGTAGCTGAAAGAGTCTTATGGCATTTGCGCCGGATGAAATATCATCCTCCTATCTTAGTCTGTCGCCTGGTGGCGTTCAGCGGCGCCGCACTCGTTTGTTTTATCAAACCATGATGGAGGCTCATGTTTCTTGCCGAGAATTTGTCATACAACAGGCATTGTGATCAGATGTGTGGGGATTCACGCCATCTGTGTTACATTCCTAAAACTCATTGCATTTGTTTATGTCACTCATGATCGCACGTTTAAGTGCAGCACGTATAGAAAGACAAAGGTTCCATTTTGCACAATTTGACAGCAGACAATAATCAGATCTTGATTAATGACACGAGTCTGTGCACATCATCGCCGAGAACGGCGGGAGGAGTGATGGAAGGACGAAGGGCCTAATGGGGAGGGGGGAGGTTTATCCAATCATGTCACCAACTCATTAATGTTTATTTCCTTTAATCCTTCAAATAAGCAATGAGTAGAAAACAATCAATGCTACAACGGCGTGAGAGAAAACGCGAGGATTTGAGTACATAATTAAATGAACAGAGATTTAGGCTACTGCTAGTCCTAAATAGAAGCTACAAAAAGTATAGCAAAGCAGCATTCATCTACGAAGCGTGTGTTGAAGTGCTACGGCCTTTAAAATGCCATGAGTGAAAGAAAGAGGGACTCTGATCCACAATCACAACCATTTAAGAAGTTAGCTCCAACATTTACCTTGTCGGGTGGTTAACATTAACTGAAACTGCAACTTGGTCGCATACAGAATAAATTGAGCAGCCTAAATGCCATGTCATGAATGGTGGGTCTCGATGTAGAGCACCACATGGCAAAATTGTAATTTCATATCAGGTCTCTACAGCCTGAGAGTCTGGCCTCCACTGATAACCAAAATCTTCAAAGTTGAATGAAATCCACCAGTCTGCCATAAAGCTTGCTTCACATGCTGCTGCTTCAGCTGCTCCAGCAGAAACTGCTTATCCCATCAGAAGTCATTGACTGCCCTCTTGTGGTAGAAATTGGAAAAACTGTTAGTTGGGATCATTTGAAAATTGCTAATTTTGCAAATTACACTGTGATTAATGATAATCGGTCTGACTAAGGAAAACCCGCAAAATGGACAGTGAAAGTCTGATAAAATTTCACATTTTTAATGAATTTAGTACATTAGATACTTTTACTTTCTAGAGGTGCCTAGATTAATTTGGAAATTGATTGTGTCTATTTTCCAGGGCGGTAAGCTGAAACAACTTGCAACAGAAGACAGTGAATCTGAAGTGGATTAAAGATCTGAAACTACTGTATATTTAAATTTTTGCTGGACTATGTGCATATGATACAGTCCGACAACCCTTAAGCTAACACACAGTATAAATCCTGTTGTATGTTTGGAAGTTTCATTAATGGTTAGAACACTTCCTGTCATGCTCCTGTGTCTAAACTTCTTTTTTGTCCCAATCTAAATTGATGCTCGTTCTCTTTTCTCACACAGTTTTTCCTTCAGTGGTCTCTTCATTACCAAAGTGCTGACAGACTGTGGCTGTAATGGCTGTGGCACTGTTCTAGCCCATCTTGTCTCATTAGCCGGACCTGATTGGCCATGAAGGTGTTCTCTTGCTGTCTCAGGATAAAGTGGCTGTCTCTGTCACTCGTTAGATCATAACTCCTCAAGTATTCTGCCCCTGATGGCCTCTCATGGAGTCTGAGCCGAGAGGCCGAACCTACGCTAATTGAAATATGCTGGAAAAGGGGTAAAACATTGACCTTGAATGTGTTAAGCAAGTATTGGCCAATTGTGTTTGTGATGCAGCTGCAGAGAACATCTTTGACATGAAGATTGAACCCCACCAAGGTTCAATTCAAATGTATATAGGCCAATATCACAAATCACAATTTGCCTCAAAGGGCTTTACAATCTGTACACCATAGGACACCTTCTGTTCGAATAATAAGGAAAAACTACTAAATTAAAACATATAACAGCAATTCAACATGAAAGCCCACATTTCTTTGCTCATTTGGTTTAGGTAAAACAGCCCATTTGGTCACATGTTATTTGGCATTTTAATTAGCAGTGTGTTCAATTATTTTAGAAAATGTAAGATTCAACATTTAATCAGTGAATATCTGTCAAGACTGGTGTGGATGAGCTCAATCTAACAGCTGATAAGCTTTCAAGAGTTATTTCTTCCGCTATAAGAAGGACGTTTTGGTATCAGTTATTTTGCTTTCAAAATATTATACTGAATGCCAAAAAGTAGGTGGCTAACATTAATGTGAAGCGGTGGATAGTACCTGCCATGTGACAGAGGATGAATACTAGACCTGGGTCATTGTTAGAAATCAATGTATGTGGGAGTTGGGATTTAATTAGAAACCCATTTTTTCATTATGGTTACTGATGTTTTCGGTTTTACTAGAAAGGACTTGTCTGTCTTTAAGGAGTTGACTCAAACACACGGCTAGCAAGTCAGCAATGTTTCTTTTTAAACCATTTTCTAACCGACCAGATTTTGTCAACATATTTTCAGTTAAGAGAAAACTTGATTAAATGTTGTTTCAACTGTTTTCGAAGTTTACAAGTCATGAACTTTTGATGAAAAGTTATAGAACAGCTAACTAGCTGTTGAAATTGACAAACATGTCTACAAACACTGACTTAATTAACAATAATTTCACAGAATGTAGCTGTAGCTTTTTACATTTTAAAAAGGGACAGCTCACCCCAAAATCAAAAGTACATATTTGTACCTGTTACCTTTTACCTATTTTTCCTCTTACCTGTAGTACTATATATCTATCCAGATTGTTTTGGTGTGAGTTGCCGAATTTTGGAGATATCTGCTGTAGCGATGCCTGCCTCTTTTTTTATATAAATATAATGGGAGTAAATGGCACTTGGCTTGTGGTGCTGAAAGCGCCAAAAAATACATTTGAAAAACTCAAAAGCTATGTCTTTCCATAAATCACGACCTGGTTACCAAAATAAGCCACAGATGTGTTTTAAGCAGTTTCATGTAGAAACCGTTTTCTTTCTACCGATGGTTCCTACATGAAACTGCTCACAACAAATATGTGGATTCACAATTTCTGGAAAGAGAAATTGTTGATGAGTTTTTCAAATATATTTGTTTGGGGCTTTGAGCAACACAAGCCAAGTACGATTCATTCCCAAAATATAAAAAAATAAGGGCAGACATCTCTACGGCCGATATCGCAACAACTCGGCAACTCACACCAAAACAATCTAGATGGATAAATAGTGCTACAGGTAAGAGGAAAAATATGTAATTTTGATTTTGGGGTGAACTGTCCCTTTAATATCTTAAATTTCTCTTCTCTCTGACTCCATTTCTCCGTATTTTCATGTTATAAAAGGACATGGAGGAAATGGATTCTGAACAAAACTCTTCTTCGGCAAACTTGATCATCTTTAGGGTGACATACTGAAGGAGGCAGGGCAGAGTTTTCTTCAAAGCTCCATTCTATCTATACAACATGTAGCTGCCAAGGTACCAGCTCAGAGGGGGGAAAAATCCAAGCCATATTCAATAGTCCTTTCAATTGGTAGGGGTAAATTGTAATCACTGCTAACGGTACCTTTAATGTGTGCAGCACACATACCATGGTAACTAGCCATGGTAACTTGGATGCAGAGATAGATGTCTGTCCTTAATGCATTGCAGCTAGTATCTTGAAATGGCTTCTAGGGGAGAGTAATTACTGAAATGGCTTTTTGTGTAAGCCTGAAATTTCCCGAGATGAAGAAGAATGTGCTCCCTGTGCCAGCAGTTACAGAGTTGGTGACATTGAATCTTAGTGCACTGGGGTTCCCTGGGCTACAGTGAAGATACCTGTGGAGTTTAGGTATGACCTCTTTGGAATTGAAAGCAGCTGAGGTGTAAACCGTGGACCTATCAGCACTGTGGACAGCTCCACTGCCCCTGCAGACACTGCAGTGGTTTCAATAAACTCGTATGAGCCCAATTTATCTCCAAACCTTTTATGAGTCTTTCAAACAGTACTCCAGTTGTACTTTCAGAATGGTGAGGGACTTGTGACCTATTTTGCAACTCAAGCGTAAGCTCTCTGTTGAAATTCTTATGTCTCAAGCCCAGTCTGAGGAGTGATTGGCATCAATTACCTGGTTAGAAGACATTATACAACTGTTAATTAAATATATCTTCAAGTGTAAAATCGGTGGAGTGCCCCTTTAAACAGCTTCAAAGTTAAGAAGTTAAGTTCAAAAAATAGATTTTTTTTTTAACACAGCACTTACGACCTACCTAGCTACTTGATGTGACAGTTTGTCGACTGTGCAACAACGTCAATTACATTCTGCATGCTTGTTCCAACACTCTAGTGAAGCTTGACCATGCTTATATTGAGTGAAATATTCAAACCCACAACTGTTTATGGCTGCTTCATTACTTACAATGGTAGATTTAGATATGTTTTACATTTCCCCATATAATTGTTGTGGACACATTCAATATAATTGGAAACCTTAAGATGTTGACTAGAGTTTTAAAGATGTGGATTATTTTTTGGCCCTTAAACATGCGTTTGGTAATGATGGCATGGAAAAGGGGCCATTGGGTTAAAGAAAGCTGGATAAAGCTTAGTTGTTGATCTTTACGTCTGTTTCCATTACGGGTGTACTACATAATATAACCCAGTAGATGGCAGTGTGAGCACAAGAAAATCTAGGTATGCGCAGGGTTTTTCGTGGGAAAATGATAGTGAAACTGAGATATACTGTGTACTACAATAGTGAAACATAGATAGTCGTGGTAATTTTGGAGGACATTTGACTTAAACTAAAAACCTGCAACCAGACAAAATGAAAGATTTGTTATTTGCTGGTTGTGGTTCTCAGAAACAATAGATCATCAATGCAACTCAAGTCTTTAGCAGAGCCTCCTGTCAAGTTTGATAACAAAAAGCTTGGTCTTTCTCCGAATTCAAGTGAAGGTTTGGTGTCACGCTTAAAAAAAAGTGAGTCAACACAATAGTGAGAAACGAAATCCACAAACACACAAGACAAAATAGTCTATATTATTTGAATTGTGCTGACTGAAACAAAATATCCCAGTATTAAAAAAGAGACTGACTAAAGGCAAACGTTACTGTGATTTGCTGCTTTTCGCTTTACACACACACAAGTGAATATCACACAAGCAAATCACTGAAGCAAGTCACTTTATGATGAGAGGGCTTTCTAAAAACACACTTAAGAGCCTTGAACACACACACATTCAAAGGGAGAGCACGCGGTATTGTTTGTCATCGTTTAAATGACATTAATTAAAACGTTAACCTGATTGGGTAGAGTGTGAGGGGGGAGATGGTGTCTTTATCCCAATAGGCGAATCCTCTTTAATAACCCGCCTCGAGATAATGATGTAAAAAGACTCAGGCGTCTCGTGCGTAACGACGATCATCGCGGAGATCCGGTGAAGGTGAATGAGAGACACAGAAAGAAAGAGAGAGAGAAAGAGAGAGGCAGGAGAGAGCAGCACTTATTACATCAGTCTCCTCCTCGTCTCCACACCTCAGCTGACAAGTCGGGCAAGCCTGCAACTTCACCACTGACACACAACTAAACTAGTAAAGGACAAACGGAGGAAGACACTCAGAGACGCGTAAAGAGTTTCCAGAAGCGACCGTTGCTTGCAACAACGCGGAATCCACTCGGCTATGGACAGAAGGATGAACTTGAACGGCGGCGCAAGAGACATTTTTCACAAAACTCTCAGCGCTGTGTCCACTAAAAAAATGGACCCTTTCAGGTCGTCGGCCGGCATTGAACTACCAGCCAGAGAGCGCCAGTCACCGATCAGCTGCTTTGACCAGACCGATCAAGACCCGATTCAGCCGGGAGGACTGGCAGGAGGTAGAGGGGGGCCACTGGGTCTGCCGACCGGATCTTTGTGCGTCAATTACGGTGAGAGCGCTAACAGGACCTCGGTGGCGGAGAGCAGCGGCGGAGAGCAGAGTCCCGATGATGACAGTGACGGCAGGTGTGACATGGTCCTTCTGGCCGACGGGCGGACGGTGGCCGCGGGGAAAGGGGAAGGAGGTAAGAAAACCAAAGAGCAGAAAACACTGAGGCTAAACATCAATGCCAGAGAAAGACGACGGATGCACGATCTGAACGACGCGCTGGATGAGCTCAGAGCGGTCATTCCTTACGCGCACAGCCCGTCAGTGCGGAAACTCTCCAAAATTGCCACTTTGCTGCTCGCAAAAAACTACATCCTCATGCAGGCGCAGGCACTGGAGGAGATGAGGAGGCTAGTGGCGTATCTCAACCAGGGCCAAGCCATCTCTGCTGCCTCGATACCGGCTACCACTGCCCTCGCAGCTCCCGGCTTGGGCGCGTACGAACAGCCGCCTGGATATCCCTTCCCCACCGGAGTGGCTGCGTCCTCCTGCCCCGATAAATGTGCCCTATTCAACAACGCCACCTCCAGCCTCTGCAAACAGTGCACTGACAAGCCTTAACTGCGGCTGACAAAGACTCACAAAGACGCACATGAGAGAACAGACACCACTTTTAAGAACACTTTGGGAGAGGGAAACCTGTGAGGCTACTGTTGCTGAAGTCAGTAGAAACAAAGAAGTAATGCCGATGAATACTTTTATAATATTTACTAAATGCATTCAAACCGCGCTTTTTTGTTCAAACAATACTTGATTGTGTATATAAATCATCCTTAAAGTGCTGGTATGAATGAAAGTGAAGACCAAACAGAAGTACAGTAGGCCTGTAAGAGTGGCTGCAAGTGCTGAGGGAGTTGTTGATCACTTGCTCTGTTACGGACCCTTTTGGAGATTTGGGGGACCTGACAACCTGCGACTTTTTCACTTGAATAGATAGGACACCTTCCAGGAGCGTTAGTCCAACCTCACTTTCTGCTGCTTTCTCCTTTTTGTTGTTGTTGCGGCTTTTCTTTCATTCACCTCAGAGACATTTGCTGTTTGCTTACTGGTTCAAGGCCTGTTTTCATGAACTTTTCTATTGAGCACGTGGAATGTCATTAACAAGGAAAAGTTCAATGAAATAGATGACAAGTTAAAGTCGTTTAATCAGTCTGATATTTATGTGCTAATCCAGACACTTGTTAATAATAGTTGCGCACGCCTATTACAATTCTTTTTGGGGCACTCTGATATAATAAAATTTCAGAAAAATTTAGAAAGCCTGAGTGAGGGTTTATCAGGTGTTTCGATGTGTCTTTTGTAATTTATTAATTTGGATATCTATATTGGATATTTTGCTTGCATTGCACATTGTAGTCTTTTTCCTAGCTGCTGTATCTTTTGCGTCATTTTCTTCTCACACAAGATGATCGAGGTCTTCAGATTAATCGCGTTGTCAGGTCAAGCTGTGGATTATTGTAGATACCTTAGTTATTATATGAGCAAAGAGGGCCATTTGTATGTATTTCAGTGTTGAAAAGCTTTATTAAAATATTTTGAACAACAGAAATACTTCTGATTATTCATCTGGTGTGAAGTTTAGTGCAAATGGAATCAGAGTAAACTGCCTTATACTTTGTTTTCACATTTTAAGCCAGAATTTGACATTTTATTATGGTTTAATCGTGAAACAACAAGCAAAGTCTTTTTAAGTGCTTATTATAAAATGAGACCATCGTTGTTTCTGTTTCTGGGGATGAGGTAGCTCTTTTTTTGTCAGGCTCGACTCTCACCAGGTGCCAAAGTACACTGAGAAAGAATTGCTAAATCATTTTCTGCTCCATCAAAACCGGTGACTTTTCCTTTTTGAGCTGTAAAGTGACGCCAAGTCTTGGGAGCGAAGGCCAGACGTGGTGAGCGAATATTGCCTCAAGGCAGAAAGAAGGTGTTTGTGCTCCTCGAACAAAAACAAACTCCGAGGACCATTATTGTGATTATTAAAACAATTTCCATGACGGTGTGATATAATATGTTAATTCGAAAACAAGTGTGTGTGAAAACTGTCGAATGTAATACCTGGCTCCACATAATGAAACACATCGTTAAGCAATTAGACCTCCAGAATGTGATTAAGGAATGTAATTACGACGCTGTTCATTGCCGTAATTTGGTGTCTTTAATCACAACGCAGCCATCAGCTGCACTCCCATCGACTCGCCCTTTGTCCTCCTCCGTCGTCTGTCCAAACATTTTGATGAGGGCCAAACAGCAGAAGTCTGAAAATACTCCTGAAATATTTAAAATCAGCCACTCTGCATGGGTATCTTCAAAATTTTGACAGGAAGTGAAGTTGAACACTTAGGCCAAACACTGAACACCATTTCTAGTTCCGCAGGAAGGCTGGATGAAACATTAAAGCCACAATCTAAGTGCTTCTGTTGTTACCACATAATAGCATTTTTACTGAGGTGTAAGTTACTAATACTTTGGCACATAAAAAGTGAAGCCAGTGAGTGAGCTAAAGACCTCAGCACCATGGACAGAGGCAACAGATTTGAAAGGAAACCTTCAAGAAACCCTTTATTTTTTTCAACAGATAAATTCATGTACTGGTATTTCTGTTTTGTTTTTAATTGTGGATTTTGAAACTAAGTGTTTCCTGTAAGACTAACAGCTTTGGTAATAATGCAAGACTGAGGCAGAAATTCACAGCTCTTTGGCAACAAATAGTAATCTAAATTCAATATAGTGTGGATTTTCTTTTCTTTTTTTTTTTTTTTTTAACTATGCAAGTTGACAATATACATCTGAAAAAGATTCTGATGTAAAAAATGATTACCAGCTAATGTTATTTCCTTGACATCCGTTTTTACTTTAAAACCTTCCATGTTTCCACATTTAGTCACTTAGAACTCATTAACTTAGCGATCTAGGACAGACAATATATCCAAATATAATTTCAGTGCTCTGACTGACTTTAAGCTGACATATAGTACATAAATATCAAACCTTTATAAAATAACAGAATAATACAGTTCACATTTGATCAATGTTTTTTTCTAATAACTTAAAACTAAAAAGCTAAATCTTTGTCTCGGTTTCCTCATAAAAGTGAAACAATAACAACATTTGTGTTCAGCAGTGGTTCATGGTTTCGCCAGTCTCCGATCTCAGCTTTGTGCCTGTATGATGAGCCATTCCGACAACAGGGTCATTACAGTGTCCCATTTAATCCCATCACACTCCTGAATGCCTTGAATCTTCACAGAACAGCTCTTAATCAAGACTGGAAATGATCAGGAGACATCAAAACAGCTCTGGCATGAAAATCCTGTCAGCAGTTCCTGTTAGGTATCATCTCGTTTTAGGACTTAAGATATTTCCAGTTTTGACACAGAAATGTAATTTTTTCTGCACTGCTGTTTGGTAACAGACTTCACCAAATATACATTAATTATGCAATATGCATTAATGTATAAATGACTGGAGCATTTAACCCATACTAATATTCACATTAGCCCAGAAGAGGAAATTCCCCAGGGGTCAGAGAGAGCCATATGTGTGTGGAAAACAGACCACAGCACAAAAAAAAAACAAAAAAACAAAACTGCTCAAAACGCAGAAACATTTTACAACTACCAAGGGGATGACAATATTTAGGTGAAGCATGACAGACTTAAGTGAGACGTTCAAAATCAAACACCATCATATTCCTCTTGATGTGGGAACTGTTAGATACTTTATGGTGTTTCAGCCATCGTTAGCGACGGTGAAAGGTCATGTACACACAAGGGTCTCTGAAATGTTATGCTGCTAGGTTGGAGTGGGCAATGATACAGCACTCAGACGTCGTGTGGAAAGAGAAAAACAGGAGGCTCAAGCTTTTTTCCAGTGGCCACCAACCACAGTCATAATAAGCAACATCGTTTTTATTCATGAGTCTAATAAAGCTGAATCTGTCTTAAAAGGCGTTTACAGCGAGATTCAGGGCTCATGAATAAAAGTGGAAGATAAAAAAAAACATCCCTTTCCATAAACCATAAAATGTCCAATTTACTATATCAAGGGCCAGCAGGGTGTCTATTCATAAAGTAGATGTGATGTATGCTGAGGATGATAAACATGAAAGTCAAAATATACATAAGAACATTGAATTGAAATGTCCCCTTCATATCAGTAAGAGGCAAAACTCTGGCAATGGACTCATCCATGCAGTGTCATACACTGTGTATAAAGATATATGTGCTGCACTGGCTCAGGCACCAAATCAACTGCTGGGTGGTAATTCACTTTTGTCAGGGTGAGATAGCAATGCATAATGTTGTCTTTGTGTTGTGCACACACAATGCAGGCTCATAAAAGTGTACAACTAAAGCATTCAATTCTGGTTAATTATATACCCAGTGTTTTTAAAAACTAATCTTTATCATGAGTTATGGAGACACAAAGGTATTTTACGTATTGCATCACTCTTCATAGATTGAATTATTCAAACACTTGAGCAGTCACTTTAGATTTGTTCAAGTTTTTGGTTTTGCTTGATCTAAATTATCCTCCTTCCCTCATAGCACACCTTTGGATTCTTTGTTTTTAGCAGACCCATCAGCCTGAGGAGGAATACATTTTATAACTTGTAGAATCCCTCAGATATTGTAAAAATGAGGCAAAGGAGTACATACAACTTCCACTTGTACTAGACAGCCTAATGCAGTTTTTTGTTTATAACAGGATAGGGTTTTATATGTTTTTGTTAAATTTGCTGAAATGTAGCCTAAAGTGCAGATCGCACTCCACCTTCCTTGCATATATGTTTTGTCAGTCTTAAATTATTACCTGACACAACCGGATCCTCTGACTATACAGTATGTGGGATCTCAGGCAAGAATAGCCACTTAACCGAAAGCCAAATATATGGCTACAACCTTTGTCACACTACTAGGTTAATTGTATTGAAATGGAAAGCCCAAGACCCTCTAGTCATGCTTTGTTAGAGAGAAATGATGCAGTACCTTAAATTAAGAAATTCAAGAAAATATTGTGTCAAGATCTGAATTTGAAAACACATTACATTGAAATGCCTACATTGATCTTTCAAGCAACTGCCTAACGTATCTAGTATCTAATAAGACGTTTATCTGAACTTCATTTATGACATTTTAAGTTAATTCAGTCCAATTTTCTTGGAATACTAACAACACTCAATGACATTTCTAACTGTATGTTTTCCTGCTTGCCTAATGAGCTCTTAATTCATTATAGTGGGAATGTATTTTTCTCTGAGGCAGCCTTGAGGTCAGTTAAACATATGGTGGCGTGTTTAGCTCTGAAAGCTCCAGACAGGGTACAATAAATGACGTAGTAATGTGTGATTATCATCTGGAATACAATTGTTGAGTAACATCTCTAATATTCAAACTGCTCCCATATTAATCAGATTACAGTCCCAATCCCCTAATCCCTGTTTACCGATGGATCTGTCTTTGTGCCGTAATCTGATGTTCCTTTATTCCTTTGGGATTAAAACATGTCATGGCAGAGCGCAGTAATTTGTGGTGTTGTTTTGGACAGAATGGGCTCTTGTCACTGTACAGGATGTTTTTTACACAACAATTCACTCTGGAATTGAACAAACAAAAGCAGGTGCATTGGAGTAAAGTGCTTTCATTGTGCAAATATTTGCACCAAACAAAAATCAAATTATGAACGCTGTTGGGAGACAATTCATTTGATCTGTCGCCATTTTATGGTGCTGTTGCTTAAAAGAAACTTTGAGCTCTGGTATTTTTCATGCGGTTTCTTAAATTGAAAGTTCACACGTTGAGAAATTTCTTAAATGGTCCATATGCCTTGATCAAAATGTACATACATTTGAAAAATGCTAATACATTTCATTCAATTAACAGTATATATGATATTTTTAATGTCACAGCAATACAAAATAACTTATGTTTGTGTAGTACTCAAGGCTCCTCAGACAGCTGTAAACTTTCCCTAACATTCAGATAATGTGCTGTTTTATATAGAGTGGCTGTAGAGCTCACAGTGACCGAGCAGCCTACCTGGATCATGTGAACAGCAAAAACAGCAGACTACTCATCTGCACGCCGACAACCATTCACAACACTGCTACAAACCTCATACACAGTCAAAGCTTTAAAGGTAATCAAAACTAGAAGAAAATTATTTAAATTAGAATCTCTGTATCTGGTCTATTTCTGTGTGTACATGGGCATGTGTGTGTGTTCTTGTGTAGTTTGGGTGAGAGAGGGACAGGGATCACTTGTCCTGATCAATATGCAGATCCTGACCCTCTCAGGGTTCATTAAAGCTAAGGCGAGGTGGATTTCATCTCCAGTCACTGATATTCATTAACTCTGGCTTCTAGATTGAAATAAAGACATGAGGATGACAAAATAACAACGTGAATCACTCACTGCTCATTTCATATACACACACACTTTCTCTTTGTTCCCTTCACACACACACACACAGATCATGAGACAAATGAAAGACCAATAGAGAGTTGCAGTTAAAGCTATAAAGAAGCCACGGTCTAATACTGCCTGAATTGTGTGTTCTGATACTGACAGCTATGTTTACATGTTGATTTCTGATTAGAGCGTAATCTGAAGATTAAGATGCACTACAAACAAGGTTAACTATATTGTAAACAAAGGCACAAAAACAGACATAAAAAGAATCCAAACACTGCCTAGTTTTAAGGTCATTCACTGAACATCAATCAATCGCATCCTTTCTAGGAATGTAGAATTATAAAGTGGATTTCAATCTAAAATGTGGAAAGAAAAAACAGACGATCTTCTTCCCTCTGTTGAAAATCTGTCATGTTACTAGAGCATGAAACCCTGGGCCGTAACACTTGCTTGGCTGATCTTGCTGATGTGCTGAGTGCTACTCGAGGCTTCAGTGTATCTGTCTGAGCAGAGGTCTTTAACAGCCATGAATGCCAAGCATGGGGGAGGCAGGCCATGCCAAGCGTAACCACGGCGGTCCAATGTCCTTGGTTCCACGGCGGCCTTCACCTCACACTCCCTGCATAGTGAATTTTATGGCTAATTTCCGGCAATTTATCCTGGCACTTTCAGAAGAGAGATTCCTGTGGGAATAATGTGCATAATTTGCATAAATCATCCTGATAGAATGCATATCAGCATGTATCCCCCCTGTCTGATGCTGCAGCGTTTACTTTGTAATCAAAACTGACTCTTTTCCACCAGCGGAGGCACAAGGGCCATGAGAAGGGGGTCTGAGTATAGGCGAGTAATTACAAAGGAATGAAACACACATACAGAGGCTCATGGACAAAAATCTACATCAATAAAAATAACCACAATTTCTGGACAAAAAAACGTGAACTCTGCTCAATGTGGAATACATAAATTCAGCATCACAAATTTTTAAAAGCAAAAAACAAATGTGTATCTCTAGATTTACTTGTTTTTAAGGTCACGCACAGAAATAGTCTCATCCTGGTTCTAAAGTGCCACATTTTTGCATAAAGCTAACATGCTGAAGCACAAACACTGCAAATCCATTATTTCCTCTCAAACTATGTGCTCTTTATCTCTCTGACATACTCTAGGATCAAGTTCTCTATTTAATCTGAGCCCTTAATTTCCCCTTTCTTTGTCCTGTGAGTTGTAGCACTGAGCCATCAACCACAGGCCTGTTTTCAAAAGCTCCCTCTGTGTAAGCGACCGATTGTCTGAGGAGAAGAGACGGGGGTCAGCGCACGGCATCCCCCCCTTGCTGTGATCTAATTTGACGTACAGTGAGAACGTGCATATTCTCTTGGACTGCCTTTGTTACTTTAATCAGCCGCGGTCAAATCGACTTTGTTGGTCGAGGAGGTGTGAGATGAAGGAGGGAAACAGAGGAGTGTAGAAAGATAAGATTTTGGTTTTCAGTGCATTCGGAGACGTAAGGCATGAGGCCTGATGGAAATACTATGCAACACCCAAGCTGCAGAAGAGGTAGTGGGTTAACAAATCTGAGCAGACACACAGACAAAACATAGCTGCACAGAGAAAGAGCGCTGCACTCGTTACATGCATTGGATTTTGTGACTGACAGGAAAGAATTTGAAGTGTATGTGTGCGCGCATTTTAGAGAAGAAGCCATCATCAAAGTGAGCAGTTTTGTGTCGCCATACTACCAGGTTCTGCCACTGGCCCTCATCCCAGAGTCTCAAGATCTCAGATGGTATCACTGGTGACAACAGGACAGTCGTCCGCCGGGTGGACGTTAATCACAATAATACAGGGCAGGCTAATCACGACTCACTGATCAAGCGCTAAATGACATGCCTGCCGTACCCCCTGTAACCAGCCTGCTGCAGAGGGATTCACAGACCAAGACTAGCTCTTTTTTGGGGGGAGGGAGGAGGCGGACAGTGGTTATGAGGCTGGTGCACAGCCATCCAGACAATAATTACTCGATGACTGTGGTCACATTAGGGATCAGTCAAAGCAGATTAATTTCGACTGATAGCATTGGTCCCTCCTAAATGCAGATTTTCTTAATAAGAGTGAAACTGTGTCGCTGAGAGGGTTAGGGACCGTGAGGTTTGCTATATGGGGTACTCCACTTATGTGGAGAGACAATGTCTTCTTTGCATGAATCAGACTGTACTTCTGAATGTCAGCGCAAAATTAGCACGCAAATGTGTTTTTCAAGTAGCCCGGTCTGATGTTTGCGTTTGTATGCGTAGACTGTATGCACAAGCACAAATGAGGCTGTGTGTGTGGTACGGTAGGCCTTTCACTAAATACCCAGAGACCCTGAGAATTACCCTGAGCAGAGAGGACAGCATCTGTTTGTGTGCTTGTGCCGAGCAAACAAGGCAATTTAGAGAACACCAAGGGAGCAGCTAATAAACACAACCTTATTCCCCCTTCCTCCTACACCTGGCTCTGAATAATGCAGCGCTACAGTGAGGACGCCTGTCTGTCTTCACGTAATTGTGTGTGTGATGCAATGCCAAAGCCTGGTTGACCTGACCAGGCGGGTTGCCTGTATGTTTTTGCATGTGTGCGTGTATATGAGTGAGTGAGTGTGTATGTCATATGCGTGCATGAGCAAATGTGTGAAACCATTCATCATTCTACAGTGAGAGGCATGCCAGTACTGCTGGGAAATGGCAGGTCTGTGTCCCATCACACCCTGGCGTCTTTGTCTGTACTGCCAAAGCTACACCAAAATGTCTGCCCTGGATACCTGGCATAGAAACAGCACTTTACTGTACACAAAAGGTGTATAAATCCTAGGCTGGCAAAGACTCTTGCTCTTACATGGATGCTAGTCACAATTGCCTAATAGCAGTCATTTACTTTAGTACAAGCAAATAAAATGGATGTTGGCATCTGTGTTTTCAAGATATTACACTTATCCCAGGTACACTGATTTAATAATCTATAAATAGAATTTTGATGCCATAACCTCTGTAAAGGGGGGTTGTAAATTAGCCTGTGGCTAGAAACCTTATGTACAAGACATCGGTTTTCTTCGGCAATGTCTGATTGTACTGTCCCTGTCAAATAAATAAATACACTTCTTTTTAAAATTAATTTTCAACTTTTGCAGTAAGCATGCTTTAATGAGACCTGCAGCTTCGCTTGCCACCACCGCTGACTGATATGTAGCCAAAGTGACACCCAGTGAAACCATGCATCAGACCAGACAAAAAAAAAAAAAAAATGGCCATCTTTTGCCAAACTCCGCCTTGGCTTTCACTTCATATCACACCACAGGGCCTCACTGGGGACTGAAGGTTTCACAGGGCATTTAGAGAAAAACTCACAGCTCCCTGACTACATCTGTCACTAACAGGTATATAAAGCCTTTCATTTTCTTCCACAGCATTACAACCTTATAACTGCACACGTGCTATTAAAACAACAATTACTACATCTCAGATGTATTTTTGTGTTTTAGATATAATTTGTTTGATCAAAGTTCACAGAGTACAGTCAAATCCAATGATCCAGCTTGCCCCTCAACTATGAGCACTTAAGGTTCCCTCACCTCATGTCACATACCTGGCAGCCTCAGAAAAAAAGGACAGTCTTATCAGCCTGTGAGCCTAGAATATCCTGGAATAAAAGAGTGGGAGAAAATAAGTGCAAAAGGGGAGATTATTCTGAGTTATTACATTGATTAGATTTCCAGAATGCTAATTAAAAGATGTTAGAACATGGGCCCAGCCAAGGATCAGTGGGCGCTAATGAGGACCAATAGGCCTCTGTAATCTGTGCTGTAATGAGAGTGGTTTAAATGTTAAGTTTGCAGGGAGAAGAGTGGGGAGGTGGATGGAAGGATGGAGCCTAGTTAGACCAGCAATCCTGAAAAACCAATCCCATACCATGGTCATTATGACCAGTAATAGTGAAGTTTCACAGCCTCAGCAAAAAGATAGAAATAAAAATAAGATGAGTGAAAAGCAGTGTGAAATTCAATTATACTAAAGGATTTTTGCACAATAAAAACATTTTATTATTAGACAATTAACAGGATGGTTTAATGGCTGAAGGTCACGTACCCCATTGTCCTGTATTACGATGAGGCCTTTGAAAGTTACAGGGTAGTATCTTTTAATGGGAAACCAGTTATCCCACCCTGCTGCTCTTTCTCTTGCTGTTCCCTTAGGTTTTGTGATTGCCACATGGTACATGTTTATTATAAAAGAGGGCAAAATTGTGTTCAAATAAGTCTCAGGCGTACAGCATGTTTTCACTGTTCCTATCAAAATGTTCTGACTTTGGATAGCGAATATTTGAGTTGCCATAAGGTGATGGGAAAAACTATCTCAGCATGAAAAAAAGAACATTGTGTATTTTCATTTCAAATAGTAAAACATACTGTTAAGTTCCCAGAGCCAAAGAGGACATACTCAAATTGCTTGTTTTATCCCACCCACAGTCTGAAACGCAAAGATTCAGTTTCTTCTCATATATGACAAAGAAAAGCATAAAATCCTCACACCTGAGAAGCTGGAATCTGTTTGGCTTGAAAAATGAGGATTAATCAATTATCATAATAGTTGCTGATTAATTTTCTGTCAATCAGCTAATCAATTAAGTCGACTAATTGTTTCAGCTCTACTCACCTGCTAGACAACTGACTAAATACACAAGGGGAGGAATGACAAACAAGTTTTGAAAGGAGGAATCAATCTGTGGCAAAAGGAAATGGCAGAATAATACAAACCAGACGGTAAAGAAGTCAACTAAAATTAGAAAGGTCGTTACTTATTCAGTGGATGGTCGTTATTAACAAATTAGTTTTAAGGACAGGTGCACCCTAGTCATTTACAAATTAGAGCATATCACTATAATCAGCCTGCTAATTTATCACAAATAATGAGTTGCATTGAAAACAGGCTGGTAAATACTCAAGGAGAATATTACCCTAATGGCTCTCACTGCTTAGGGTTTATGGTGTGCATGTTGAAGCGGGTTGAAATAAACATGATCTTATTATATCACGCTGTGGACAAACCCCTAGACCTTTCTTGCTAACAAGTCTAAGAGCCTACGGCCACACTAGCGGCTCTGTGAGGCTGTACACCGGTGCTTTGAGCTAAATGCTGACATTACCATGCTAACATGCACACAATGACAATCCTAACACAATGATGTTAAGCAGGTATAATGTTTACCATGTTCAGTATCTGAGTTTAGGGTGTTAGCATGCTAAGATTTGCTACTTAGCACTAAAAGTATAGCTGAGGCTAATGGGAATGTTATTAGTTTTGCAGGTATTGGACAAATTCAAATTTTGATCTAATTATGTGTCATAGAAGAAAAGTTAAGGGACCATCAAAGTTATTAGAGTCCATCCTCTGGAGAACAAGTCTGTAGAGAATGTTAGATGGCAATCCATCTAACGGTTTTATATAACAATATTTCAGTCTGGACCAAAGCACTGGACACAGTGACAGACATATTGTATCGACAGTGCTATCATGAAAATCATTACAATAAGTATATGTAAGAGTACCAAGTGAGGTCTAACTTTTGAATGCCTCATGGATAGAGCTTCACTCAGCATGTCAACTTTTCTTTTTTTTACTGGCAATGACACATGGCATCATGAGGTACAAAGTATGTGAGAGTTGTGTGTTTAACCGAGCTTAGGGTCTAACATCCAATCCGCCTTATGGTGCAGAAAAAAATAGGCTGAAATTACAGCGGGGGTATGACAATGCTGATAGGCTATAAAACCATGTCATTTAATGCCCCCCTCTCAACTCCCGTCCGTGTGGCTCTCTGGTCGACTCACCATTAAGGCAATTCATCACCTCTTCAGAGAAGGCTATGAGACAGATCCAGTGTATCAGTCGCTCTCTTTAGGTTGTGGATACTATTGTGATGATCAAGAATTTCTGCCATATTAAACATGGAAGCTAGTGCTGAGGCTATCTAAACAATGACTTTAGAGAGCTGCTCAAAACAAAAACCCTCTTTCTTGAAAATGTGAGTTTGAAAAGCCATGTTAAGAATATCCCAAATTAAAATATGAGAACACTGATGTAGCAGTAATGTAAGATTGTGTCTGCCACTTGAGGCCAGTTGTTTGATATGTCACTTTTCTAATGACCTCTCGAGAGAGGACCCCCGGATTTGCATTTTGGGTCCCTGCTCCTTAATGGAAAAAGGTACAGCGGAGCATATTTCACTGGGCCTGTCAAACCCACTCACGCCCCTCTGCAAAGCACTCAGGAACTTCATTCCATCGCCGCCCTTTCTCACGGCCACGCTATGAAATTGACTATGACAAAATTAGCAAACCTAGACTGTTTGGACACATTCCAAATATAGTGGGTTTCTCTTTTTTTCAAAATGCAATCAAGCCCTGGAACATCAAACATGAAGTCTCCTTGAAAGTTGTTCAGTCTCTTTGCTGCAATATCCAGAGCAGCTATAGATTTATGTAATCGCAAGCTTGTTAGGAAGATTTCTCAGGCCTATTGACAGTGACGTGCACTCGGGTTTGGCAGAGGTGACATCTGGGCAGCACAATTCTGCTGCACCACCACGCAAAAGCAATTAGAGATCTATATTCCCAGACAGGTCCGGACTTTGTCTATGGTGGAGGGATACATGTGGTTTAATGCCTTATTAACATGACATGCATATCCCTTACACTGTCTTCGAATGACAATCAAAAGGGTCCCCATGAAAAGGGGGGCAGCAATCAGTTAAATCACGCTCTGTGGACAAGACTGCGTTGACAAGTTGCGACATCAGAATGCATTTTCCAAGTGAACTGTTTCAGGGATTAAAAAAAAACAACAAAAAAAACAAAACAGTTTCTTAGATGGTGCAGCAAACAGCACAAAGGAGTGGGGTTTTTTTTTTTTATAAACAAAGTAACTGGAATAATAGTTCTGAGATAATGTTACGGTTAGCAGAGCAAGATGGTTAATTAGAAATCGTTCAGTTTCAGTTCGACAAGCTCTGCTCAAACACATCTTCAGCATTAAATGAATCTACTGGCTAAAGTAATTAGTTCAGTCTATTAATTACTATGATCACCCATTATCATGTTGCCCTTCATTTTAACATGTTTCATGGATGTAACGAGCCTGTAGTAAAGCCGTTTCCAGGGGGTATACTGTGTTTGAGTTCTAATTATGTTGTAATTAAAAGGATAAGCCTGGTATTAGTCTATATTTCTTATTGTTAACAAATCCCATTTAAAAGGCTAAAGCCAACACTGTGCTAGTCCATCTCACAATACTTTCAAACTCTACCATTCCTGTGGCACTCCGCCCCAAGCCCCTTTGTTCCTACTGAAGACATTCATCTCTAGAAACATGTCACAAACATAATTTCCTTTTAAAAAAAGGCTCAGTATTTTCCTAAAAAAAGCTGTAGTAGGCCTTTTTAGCAAACCTTAGAGTAAATAGTGCATTTGTTCAGTACCATTTTCAGCTGTGGATGCACGTCTTAATGAAGGAACAAGTCACCCAGTGCAATGGTGTGGCTCACTGATTCATTGTTTGTTTTTGTCTTTTTACAGGACAAAAATAAAATATCACCAGCCTTATGCTTTAAGACAGAACTCTTTATTTTCAACAAAAGCACACCAAATCACAAATACCAAACATCACAATGGTCCTTCACATAAACGTGAAACAAAATGAGACAGTAGAACACACTATCTAAATGGAAAAATGTTGCTAAATTATGACAAAATCTCAGTTTACAATCCAAACTAAGTCCACAGCATTGGTTTTGCAGGAGCTTTATATGTTGGCCCTTTGTGAGTTGCGATGAAACAAGTATGGGGACTGAGGAGATGGAGGTAGAGTGCGGTAAACAAGGCAGCCCTGCTCCCCAGCTGTGAAGGTGACACAGGGATGCTACACGCAGAACAAGCCCTTTTGATTAATCACAGGATATTTACTAGCTCAGATCTAATCAGGGACCGCAGGATCACAGGCTACATCATACATGGCCCAGGAATTTACACAGCAGAGTTAACCTGTCACCTGCCACTGTCTTCTTCCTTACATCTATAAACTGTGTGTATAGGTTGGGCAGCAGTTACACACCATAGGCAGGCGCTCAGCCCCAGAAGTGATTGTTTTATTTCCGCTGAAACAATATAACCTGCAGTCAGATACTCAACACATGTCGTTTGATATAAAAACCTTATGGCAGAGGCAAGAAAGAGTCATTTATCTCAAGGTGGTTGTGGTAATGGGATACAAGAATGTGAGCAGTTTTCTCACAAAGTAAGCTACAGAATGGTGTGCAGTAGCCTGTCCTGCCAGCCTGTAGCACTGAGATAGTTATTTCCTGAGGAGGACATCCAAACCAAGGACTAATCCAAGATTACAAGCAAGAGGGGATTAAGGAATTGTGATCTCTGATGGCTTATAGTATGACTTTTATAATCGATTCAGCACTCAAAAGAATGTTCATTTTCAAAGCGCACAGCTGGCCATTTTAAAAGAACAGTTCAGTTTGAGGAGAATTTAAATTTCTTCTTTCCAAGAGTCAAAACAGCCTTTTTATGTCTGTGTACAGTTTGAAGGTACATTGAACTATCAGATTAATAGTTTAGCTGTGTTCATGGATGTCAGGGGGATCAGTTACAGCTTATTTTCTGTGGCAGCAAAGAACACAAAGCTGTCCAGTAACTATTATACTGCAACCTGAGCAGGGACCAGGGGCAGACAGAGATCATTTTACTATGCAATGAGTACCATAATGTAGATGGTATCAAAGTAGATGGAATAAAAAGCACTAGAGGTAAGAGGAAAAATATGTATTTCGATTTGGCGGTGAACTGTCCCTTTAAAAAAGGGACTCCTTGTGATGTAAAATGGTCCCTGTCAGTGTTATATATGATTTTCCTGGATTAATGTTATAATGTGTATGTTGCCTTTTACAGCTGTAGATTTTAAAGGTTGAGCTAATTTTAACTACTTTATATACTGCTGGGTAGTTTCATCTACAGCAATGTATCATTTTCTACAAGATCATAATATGTATGCACTATGAGAATTTACAGTATGTTATTTTAGAGAAAATGTGTATATCGAGATATATATATTGTATATCACGGCATTACCTAAAAATAGGGATTTATAAACCATATCGCCCAGCCCTAGTATCCCTACTTTTAAGCAAAGCTACAATTGCCTCCATCAGCATCTAATAATTAAGTTTGGATGGATTGTGAGGCACAAAACAACACACTTTAATTATGTAGGGAAAAAAAGCTAAATTCATTTGCCTTTAGAGAAATGGCTGACTGGTAGGATTTCTGTTGTTCAATTAGTTGTATATGTTAGCGACATGTTCATTTGTAGGAACCATTTGTCTGAAACTGCATGAAATCGATAAAGACATAACCTTTATTGTGACCTGTGAGCTGTCTTTTGTTGTTAGCGCATCTACAGGAAGAGACAGAGTGCTGCAGCCCTTCTGTGTTTATGAGGGGGTCGGGATAAAGTGTGGCCTGCGCTATTGTGTTGTCTGGAAAATGTCACTCCACAGGGGGGGCTTGTCTCAGTTCGAACAGGTTAAAAGAAAACCCTGACAACAGGAAATTCACAAAGAATGTAAAAAAGTACAAAATATGAGGCCCATACAAGGAGAATGTATTGCATCTATACTTTATGCTTCCCTGATTGTTTGAAATTGCTTTTGTTCCTCATCCATACAAAATGTGATGAAGTCCTCAGCAACAATTTCAGATAAAACACTTTTGTTTGTGTTGAATCACAAGTGATCTGTGCCGTTAAAGCAATTGATCACTTAGCGCTATTGAGCCAGATCTCTGCCGCATGAGCCCTGGACAAATAGTCTATTAGATGAGAGCGTTTTTGTCAGTCGCCCCTTCTCCCAGATATTTCCTCAGAGTGACGAATCACATTAGACGCCAGGAGGAAGAGTAATTTCTGTGTCACATCCCTTTAGCCTGACCTCGCTGACAATCACCAAGAAGAGGGTGCTCTGACTAAAAATTAATGACATTTGCCTTTTTAATGGCATCACTCAACCTTTTGCCAAGAATTCACAATCATCTTCTTGCTATTGTGTTACTCCTGCAGCTTGGAATCTCTGGCGGTGACAAAGTAATTTCAAGGAGTGTATCAATACTTACATCACCCCTCTGGCCCTCACTCTTCAATGTTGACACTGAAGCACTCGGAGCCAGGCCTAACTGGCAGAAGGCCATCCACTTTAGAGATAAACGGAGATATGCAGCGGAGGATTTAAGGCTCAAATACATCATGTTTTTAGATAAGAAATTCTTTAAAAGAAGTGCATTTATCATGTTGGGGTTCCAGCTAGAAAAGAGTAGGTTCTTCAGGTAGCATCTGTCTATTTGAGAAAGCCATTGCTGTAGGTCTGACATTTTCACTAATTAACAACAAAGAAGTGAAACAAGATCACAAATGTGACACTAGAGGGTCTGTTATTTTCCTGTAGTTTGAACGTGCTTAAAAAGCTCAAACTGGTGGACAATATGAAGATATATACCATAAGATGATAATGAGAAAAACCCTTTTAATATTTTGTGTGTGGGCAATATTGCAATTTAGCATCATTTTTGCATCTAATTCATTGGCTATGACATACCCATCTGGTTATTTTATCTGTATCACTTGATTTAGCAGAAAAAATGTCTATATCACAATATACATCGATATTCTGATAAAGAGGATTTATTTATATTGAACACCCATAGTTTCAACTGCAGCAAAGAGGCCAAAAAGTTGTTGATTTTTGCAATGGCTTCATGCAACCAAATTTTAGAAGCAGTTATTATACAAAGTTTAAACATTTCATGGGATTAGTAAGGGTTAAGTAAAATATCCACAAGAAATCCACTACATTATTTCACTTAAATAGTTTTAAAAGAATTGGACTCTGGATACAAACAACATGATTTATCATGATGAGAAGACATTGAATTGTCTGAGTGAAGTCTCATTCTTTCAGTAAGGACAGAAATGGTTGCTGCTTCCATCAAATATTCAGACAGACTTGTAATTCCTTGTGAGTGAGAAGCCCTGTAAAAATGACTGGAAAACAAAACACTTGTGGTAAAACAATGTTCTGAGGACATTCTGTCAGATTCCTCTGTTTTTTACAGATTTCATCACTGAGCTGCTGTGGTGTAAATGCTTTAAAACACTTTGACATAACATGCTGCGTCCAGAGACCCTCGGCTTCTGAATAATGAATCTACAGTATGTTCCGAACAGCTGTCTTCCTGCAAAAAGTTTTTTTGTGTTTTTTTAAGGCTTGTGGTCACATCTCTCAAGCCCCTTTTAAGAAACCAGCATAATTTTAGATAATTCACCTGGTTCTCGTTACAACAACAACAACCGACCACTCAGTGGTGTTTTAACTTGCAATAAACAACTGTGATTGGTCAAGAATCAGAGTCAAAGTCACCAGCATCCTCCATTCTTGCTGCCCCTGCTCTTCATATTTAATTCAGATGTTGTGTATTTCTTTATGATTGCAACATCTGTTTGCTCCCAGTGCCAGCTCCCTCTTTCAGCCACCCTCTGTTCAATAATTCCTGTCCTGACCCCTAAGAGCTCCTGACATCACAGCACCGGCTGCTGCTCAAACGTCCCCGGGACCAGACACAAAGGGACAGGTGCCTGCTACCAAATCACCTGGCTTATAAACCTGCATCATCTAGATCAGTCGTTTTGTTGTTGTTGGGATATGCCAAGTGAACTCTTTCCGTCTTCATAAACTATTGATAGGGATGTGGATAGGATTGTACATATACAAGAATTAAGATGACATCATATCAACACTTAAGTGAAAACCCTTCAACTCCAATTGAGCGGATTTACTTTTTTTTTTTTTTTTTTTAAACTTCAGCTCTCCTTTATTTCAGAGATTAAAATTTCCCCTGACAACTGTTGGGAGCGACATGTCATGGTAAACATCTGCCACATGTTGGTATGTTTTGTACAGGGGATTGACAAAATAACAACATCTTGTGAAAATTGAGTTGAATTGTAACTCAATTACAAACTCAACTATAATCAATGAGTACATTTTGACAGCTAAGAGAGGTCTGGCAATTTGATATGAGGTTTCAATAAAACAACACATTGGCAAAGTCACCTGAGCTCAAACTGTAGGAGTATTGTTTAGAAAAGTATTTCATATGTTGAGGAGGAAATTATGACAACATACTGTATGATCTAGTTACTTAGGTCCTTTTAAGCCTTAAAAGGATAATATTTTAATAATATTTGTCTTATTGCCAACAAATCCTCAAACCAAATATCAGTTAGTCCGCTCTCAATACATGCGACCATGTCTGCGACTATTTGCCCAAAGTCCACTTTCTCCTACTGAAGATGGTAATCTTTAAAAATGGTTCACAAATGAATAATTTCAATTTCTAAAAAGCTATTCACTTCCTAAAAGAGCTGGACTCTTTACTTTTTAGCAAATGTTACTCAAACAGGAGGAAATGTTGTAGTTGTTGGGGTCTATTTTCAGTTGTGTAGCAATACACCTTTGGTATTTATGGCAGGAGGATGGTGTATGTGGGATTAACTCAAAATAAAGTATTGTGCCAATGTTCATCGTGGCATGTCATCCTGTGCAACAGTGTGGCTTATTTGTGTGTTTTTAAATTGATTTTGGACAACAATAAAGCCATATGGCATAGAGGAATATCATGTATCAGGCTTTGGATACACAGACAATACTTGTTAGTAGGATCAGTTCATTGTTAGTTTTGTTTTTTTTCCCATGAGAGTTATTAATAATAATAATAATAATAATAAAGAAATTGCCAGCTTTACCATTTTTTAACGCCATTTACCTGGTAGGAGGATTTTTTGATCATCAATATTTGTAAAATATGAAAACAAATAAACAATGGCTATAACAACCATACCATGGGCAGAGGCACTGTGGCAGGTTTACTTACATCAGATTTACAGCTTGTCAACACTTATGACTGATCAAAGCATTTTGTCTGGTTTTCTCAGCGTGATCCTCATTGTCAGAGGCATTGAAGGCGGCGGGGTCCATAAACAGATGCTACCCACTGACCTTAGAAAACATGGCGGAGGGGCCAGATGTTCAGATGACCTCACAACCTTGGGACCAGCTGATGTGGCAGTGATGGAGATGGGTACTGGCAGAAGAAACTGATCTAGTGGCATCAAAGGTTCCCATTTTTCCCCACTTTTTCTGTGTTGGTCTTAACCCCCCAAACTGGGCAATCCTGGAAGGCAGGGAAAGATGGAGGACAGATGAAGACAAATCTGTAAACACAGAAGAGAAAGAGAAAGAGACAGAGGGAGGGGGGACTGGTCAGTGGTGCTGACGGTTGTCACAGATGTTGAGTTCAGCACAAAACTCTGCCAGAAGCCATCATGTCAAGGCTAAGTTAGCTGAATGAACAAGAACAACTCCAGGCCCTGCCACTTTAAATTTCGCTCAAAATTCAACAGCTGTTTCTTGAACGAATGCAGATGCAAAATAATGATAATAATGCCTACTTACAGCTCCTGCTTAGAAGTAAACAATCCTTCTTGGCCACACCCTGTACACTTGGTGTCTCATTAGCTCTCCATTACTGTAGATCTTTTGGTGGTACTTTTAGACACAGTAAGAGTTTTTAGCAGGCATTGTCAGAGGGAAAAACACTTTGAAAAAAGTTGTTAGAGCGCTAACAATCAATGCTTTTAATCTATAATAAGAAAATTCTTTCCGTTTTCCAAGCCATAACACAACCAACATGTGACTTTACACAGTTGTCAGAAACAAGCAAAGCATCTTAGTAATATACATCTACAATGTTGCTTCAACATCATTTCTCTTCAAATCAACGCCTGCGCTTGTCTATTCTGGCATCTGAAATTCTTAACATTTTGACTGGGTGCATCTTGGCTCCAAGCATCTTCACGCCGCTCAGAGAATGTCTTTGTGCCAAGGCCACAGCCTGTGGCGGTTTTCCTAGTGACAGATGAGCATGTCAACATGTTTGTGTGTGCGCGCGCGCGTGGTGGTGAAACAATAGGCCTTGTAAGATGTAAACTGTGCTGTTATGGCCAGAAATGCCAGATTATCCAGTAACCAATACACCAACATATTGATCAAAGATAGTAACACGCATACAACTCGAGAAATATTAACACTAAATAAAAGCAAATGCAGACATGCATGCGGGCACACAGACAATAATTAGTGTAGGGACTTCTGAAACTTTGCTTCTTTTAAACTTTGGTACGAAGTACTTGGCCTCACACAGATGGACCGATAACGCTCACTTGTTGTAATGACTTGCTGAAAAACAGTTATATGAACATTGTGACAATTCGTATATCCCAAGACACATTCATGATCAAATATACAAGCTAGAATATCCTAATTTGTCCTAAGAAGAATCTCCCTAAACTACAACAGCATAAACCAAGAAAACAATAAATGGTGGGCTGCACCAAAAGAGAAATGCGACATGTGGATCTAAATCTGTCCATCCTGTCTCCAGGCCTGTTGGCAAAGGGCAGCTCAGCTGTAGCAGGCAGATTGTGTGAACAGCGGACTACCAACATCTCTCCACAGGCCATACCAAGGTGTCTAATCCAGGAAACACTGTTAACATACACCCTATGGGCTCCCACAGCCTACATCCCAGTACACACTGCAACAAATATTCCATCTTAACAAGCCAGTTTGTCTGTTGTGGAGTCGTAAAACCTTAAATTCAAATACCTAAACAATATGCTAATAGGGTATGATTATGTCATGCTTTTCTATACAAATCCGTTGGTTTCAAGACTTTTTGAAGGCTGAATCTGAGACCACATGACTTGTTAAGATGGGTGATTTTGCAGTAAAACATAGGGAAAAGACTGCATAAAGAAATAGCGTTATAAGTACCAAAGTGAAGTATATCTGAGCAGCAGCAGCAATCACTTGAGCATGAGTTATGTAGCAAAAGGTTCAAATTTATACCAATGTGAATTTTGAATGTCTTTATCCATGCAGATCCTCCATTTTTTGTATGACAAACCTCAAGATTAGTTTGTTTTGTTCATTGAGATTTGGCTCTATTAATTAGTATGCCAATTCGCAAATAACTAATTCCTAACAACCAAATTCAAAGTGGCAAATACAATGATGTGTGTTCACATCTTTTATCTTATCCAGTAGAGAAGTGTACGCTTGTGATATTTTTATAAAAATTTAAACAAAAAAAAAAAAAAAAAAAATCCATTTAGATAAA
Organism: Coreoperca whiteheadi; assembly: GCA_011952105.1. Lineage (NCBI taxonomy): Eukaryota > Metazoa > Chordata > Actinopteri > Centrarchiformes > Sinipercidae > Coreoperca > Coreoperca whiteheadi. The sequence goes on from CM022493.1 coordinate 14,770,630, forward strand.
TTTATAGATAATTCATTTACACATTTCGGCACTTTACCTGAAGAAATATTGCCAGATCGCCTAGGAGTGTGTCTGCTGTCCAGCACCTGTCATATCGGCTGAGTGTCACCCGCGTCACAGGGTGTTGCGAAATGACAGCTCCCAATGTCTGCAAAGATGAAGCCTCGGGAGGAAAAAAAAAAAAAAAAAACGGGATAGATCGAAATTTCATACTCCCAAGTATATCAAAGTGACTCCTGTCAGCATTGCATCAAAGTGGAGAAACAGGAACTGTTCATTTTTACAGCTGAGAGTTGGACTGTGGAGGGGGTTTTCTGAGGAAAAAGTGTGGGAAGGTGAGCACCGTAAATTACGTTGGGTGACTTACAGGAAAAATGATGACAATGAAAAGCACCTTGTCAACCATGGCCCATTTGGATTTATGACAGCAGAGTCAAAATATGGCTGTGACAGAGCGTGAAGTTGAAGGGAGACTTTTGAGACAAAGATGAATCTGAGTGATTTTCAGAGATCTAGTTTCTTAATGTCAAAGGCAACAACGTCAATTTGAACCTCATGTGACACAGTGAGTACCGTTAGCAGTGTTGCCTGCATAGAGCAACACTGTGGTAACCTGTTATTTCATCTTACATCTTTTGAGGAAATCTACTTCATCATTTGCTGGATGTAGCCAACATGGTAAGAATTGTAAATTTGCTGCAAATTAAACAAGTAGTACTTTTATTAATAAAACAAGTGCTTGAAAATTGAATGATGACAACACATTGATGACAATTTTTGTGGTAAAGAAAACCGTAAGCAAAAAAATGATCAGAGCATAACACAGAATAACTTTGACAGTTACCATGGGGCAAGCCTTTTTACCTAAGCAGTCTGGATAAAGTGTGTGTGTCTTTGCTTGTTCAAGCCTATAGTGCTACAAGATAGAGATACGACTTGTGCAGCAATGACAAATATTACAGGCTTGAGGCTAAAAAAATCCAAGGCAACCAAAATCTGTTTTTGTCCCAGGGCCAAACCCTGCACTGCGGGCCACTTCTGATTTCAGCACTAGCTGGTGTAACGCAACCAGCCATGCATTAGCATTGGCCCTCCAGTTAGAGCAGGCTCTTAGGATCCTGTCACCCGAACTTATCATACACTCTCACACACACGGCCAGACACACACATGCAAACACGAAAAAAAAAAGCAGCTCGTTTGCTGCAGCAAGAATGCAGTCCTTTATTGGATACATGGACCTCTTTCGATCTCCGTTTCATATCTATGAGACGCACAAATAAATGAATGCTACTCACTCACACAGGGATCATAATTCAACATTGTTCAGACCACTGAACCCTCTTCTCCACTGGTCAAATACACAGCGGCTGTTAACACCGGCAGCAGGGACGCCCCTCTACACTTCATAAAAGACTGAAATCTCCCCGTTAAAGCAGCCGGCCCATCTCTCTCACCACTTAGAGGGGGGCCCAAGCTAGCATACAAAGTTCAACAACTGTGAAGAAGGAACTATTAAAGAGGACACACAAAGCAGTGACCTTGACTGACAAGTGCTCTTCATTCTGGCCATAAACAGCAGTGGGGCCTGATAAGTGTTCATCGGTGCAGGGAGTAATGACCTATCCGTCAGCAGCGGTTGGGCTGTGTGAGGTAGTATAAATGGAACATACATAATGTACAGCAATAATACCAGCACGCTCACAGCCTAATGTATTATCATTATTCTTGGGGACCAGGGTTCCCCCCCTCCCCTAATCCAGTGTAGTGTGCCTCAGCACGGCGGGTAAATGCCTTCCGGCCACAATAATTTCATTCTAATCTTTGTTCCATATTATAATTTTCATGGTCAGAAATACACCAGGAAGCAACACCACATTTCAATCAAGGACTAAACAGAACACAGGCCATAACTGGTGGTTTTATGTGACTGTATAACCCCCGTTCTTAGTGCACCAGTCAATTTATGATAAGAAAGGCGAAAGCTGTAAATTTATGTGTGATCACCCATCTTAAACAACATCATTACAAGCCGAAACAGCCTCAGATAGGGCGGCTGTATCCAAAGTAGACACTCCGAACATGTTTAAAAAAAGGACATCAGAAAATTCAATATTCATAACATCAATTAAACAAAGTTTGTGATAAAAAGATACTTAGCATCTATGTAAAAACCGTCAACCCAAACTAATTATTCAAATTAAGGGTAATAAGTGAACACAGTACTGACATAGACCATGTTTGTTGAAATGTATACTGCATGAATCACTAGCTACTAGCTCATTGTGCATGAAAGTCATTTACAGATGGGGGAGTGGGGAGTTAAAACACAAGCAGACATGTCCATGCGACAGTACTTGACTCACTTGTGACTGAGATAAATAGTCAGCAGTTTGTTCAGCATGTCGGTTTTCACTTCAAGCTGAACTAGACATCAACAGTATCAGCCTTACATAGTCTGAACCTGGCAGGTAACAGCGTCACCTTGAAATGACTCTTTGTATAATCAGAATTTGATCCATTCAGTCAAATATGGAATGTCTAGAAAGGCCGTATCATTTCATTACTTCATGCCGTTCATGTGTGCCACAAGCCAATAGGATGTCAGTTGGCCCAACATTGACAAAGAAACTTTATCTAATGTGGATATATAATGTTCTTGACGATACCTGATCTGATTGAGAGTTAGTATCGGCGGTGATACAGAACATCCTTAATATTTAGCCCAATTTTAAAAGCATAAAATTGTCAGTCAGAAGTCAAATAAAAGCACCAAATAGTCAGTCATAGATCTTATTAGGACTGTAGATTTGTGAACCTATTTCATAAAATGAGTTTGTTTGTTTCTTTTGTGGGTGAATTTTTAACAAGTAAGACATCAGAAACTGCCCCCATATCTCACTGACATGCACAATACTAACAAACAGGTTTATCTCCAGAGAATTTCACATCCCAAAATACCACCTAGTAAAGGCTTGGCTAATTCAGTCTGGAGCTTATACTGGTTGTGCTGAGTTGTCATGCAACACCATTAATTAACAGGCATTTCTGAGGCCTCCCACACACACAAACTGCAAACTCCCAGCCAGTGTCCTTATCTAAAACTCCTCTCCGCTCTACAGAAACAAGGATATACAATGCTACTACACAACCCAACATTCCTGTAAAACATGCTGCATATTGTAAGAAGGTATTCTTGGAAATTTAAATAAACTCCATTAAGAATAAAGGAAAAGTTGCACTGCATTTGCTAGTCAGACACTAAATTAAAAAAAGAAAAAGAAACCCCTGCTCACTGTTGTAACACTTTAGTAGTTAATGTTCAGTGATGAAATAATTTTCAGGATAAATTCATATTTTAGGGAATTTAAACCTAATCTGAAATGTTAAAGTGTTATAAATATTGCATGCATGCCTGTCTCGCCTCTGCCAGGTATCCCTACAGAGCAGAGGAAAAATGAAAGATGCCTCCAAAGCTTGGAGACAATAATCTCCCCTGTGGAGGTCAAATCTAACATGGCAGGTTAGTGTCTGTGGAGATTGACAGCCTGGAGAAATACTGCCGCCAGGCACCCACAACGCACAGTGACAGTAAACACCTCCCAGGAAAAAGGCTGGTTACCAAGCTTTATAGAGCGACTGTCAGAGGGCGCCAGTCATCAGAGCTGCTGCCAACTCCGCACTGACAGACTCTGTCAACCTATCGCTATCATATCGAAACGATCTCAATAATGGGAATATCAACTCACCCAGGAACTATACAGAAGATCCAACCTGTACACATCTTCATCAGAAACATTTGTATGCAATCCTTATTCTTTCTGCAATCACATACGATCAGCCACAAAAATCCAATACTTATATTTACAAAGATCTCGAAAAAGATTATTTGTATAGATTCATGACAACATGATTTTTTTGTGACCATATACTGTAGTTGTGTGTAAATTCTATGTGGAGGGTTACTGGTGTTTTTGTAGAAAACCATTCAAGAGTCAAGCAGAATAAAAACAAATTGCTTAAAGGAAATGCTTTATAATAGATCTGAAAGGATTAGTAAATCAACAGATTATTAATTTGCAACTATCTTGATAACCAATTAATTGTGGAAGTAACTTTTCAAAAAGAAAATAAATAAAATTCCTGGTTCCAGTTTCTCAAATGTGAATATTTCTTTCTTAGCCAGGCAATAGTTGTTTAAATTTTATGTGATGGGTAATTGGGATATATATATATATATATATATATATATATATATCATCAAAAGTCAAGCAGAACAAAAGTGCTTTTTTTAAAGAAAACTATTGTAGCATTACATTAAGAAGTGGATGAACACAAAGCTGAAATACCTACTCTTGCACTTAAATCTATGTTTACGTTGGTTGCACAGAAATTGTAATGCAGTACAGCAGACCACTAATTGCATGAAATATGTTATCTTACAGGCTTGTGCTGTCTGCCTTTCATAAACAAAGGCTGACAGATCATGCCCTCAACCAGTGACCCTGCTGTGAGCATATGCACTAATGCAAGGTCACACTGGAGACTGGCCACATGAGGAGAAAAAAGCCATCCAATTTGCTTTGTGAGCCCAACAGACAACCTACTGATGTAGTCATCATGCCCTACTATAAAATGTCAGTGTGTTAAACAGGGCCCTTTTTTCATTAGCAGCTCTAATAAATTGGGCTTCTATAAAATAGAGGATTCCCTTTTAGGTCTGCAAGAGGAGAAAATGATAAAGGACTATCACTGCCAAAAAAATCAGTTGTACAGTCAATGTCAAGGAGGCTTCGTTGGTTCCCACAGGACTCCGCTGTGTGCAAAAGCATAGCAGCCACTGATTTTCATAATGGCAGGTGGCCATATTTAAATTAGAGATCTACATACAATACTAGGTCCTGTCTAGATGGTAACCCTGGATTTCTCTCTTGCGAGATTTAGGATTAGGCAAAAAACTATTTGGTTAGGTTTAGGAACGCGCACAATAAAGAAACAACATTTGATAAACTTGCAGGAGTTTCACAAATGGGTTACCATCTAAACAGGACCACAATACTGATAATACACCAAAATGACTGGTAATAGAACATCACATCTGCCTCAAAATATACCATGCTCCCTTGTGGTCCAAATACTAACAAAATCTAGTTAAACAGTAAAGAATAAGTAGCCATGGCATATAATTTGAAGCAAGTCATAGCTAGGACTCTGATTGGTCTGATTATGAGGGTGGGTGGAGGGTGAGTGTTGATGGCAGAGTGCTACGAGGGTGTGATGGAGGTTATGAGGGGGCTGTGGGTAGAGGAGTCAGAAGACAGACGAACAGACCTATAGCCTGACGCCATTCCCCCTCATCCTCTGCTTGCCCTTTGTCATGCACCCTCCTCACCTCCAGAGCTGTCACTGGCTTGTCAGAACCAATCACAGGATGCCATGCTGTCTGCCAGCCATGTACCAGTTTGGACAGGATGACATCAAATTTCTGGTGCTACGTGTCAAGGACCATATGAAAACAGATGTCCTCATTACTGGGTCGCCCATGCTTTAGAAATACTACATACTCGCCTTTTCGCAGATCAGAGAATTATGAAACATCACAAGGTTCAATTTAATCTTAATTTTGGTGCAGATTAGCATTGAAATATCTGAAAATGAACAAAAACAATAGAGGCTTAGGGGAAAAAAAAATCCAAAACTATTTATCATAAAACACATGATTTTTTTTAAACAAATAATGCCATAAGTGCACTATCCAAAAACCTAAGAAAACAGCATACTAAAACCCAGTCAAAGCCCGATCACAGTGTGATAAAACAGTGACCTGTCCAAGCCTGGTGTTATGCATATATGAGGCCCTCTGAGATCCAGCATGACAAAAGTAACTTTATTGAATGGGACAGATCGCTGCTTGTCTGACTGACTTAATCTGTTTGATTGAGCAACGGGACGCCTTCGGCTTCACAAGTCCTTCAAAGGCTGCAGATTCTGCAAGTGTGAAAAAAAAGAGGGAGGAAAAAAGGAAAAGAAAAATCTCCCCCACACCCCTTCTACTGCAATAGACACATACACCATTGCAGCTTTTGGAGGGTTTATTTATTAGCTTTAAACATCTTATTCATTGCCCTACCACCCAAGTCCTTTCAGGTCATCAGCCTCTAACAAAGACTGCAAGCCTGGAAAATCTGTCAACTGTCAGTGTCATTGATTAGGAGCAGAAATCTGGGCAGATGATGAGGTTTCATTGAAGCCAACCGCTGAAGAGTAATAAAGGGCAGAGCTTGGAGAGTTTGTCCCTGACAATAACACTGCTGCTGCAATTTTCCTCTAGACTCAAAAAGCATGCCGCATTACAGAGCCATACATTCATTTGCTCATGCTTCACGATCTTATTATGGGGATCTAACTTTCCACTCCACCCCCTTTTTCACCATGCCGCCCTAACACAAAGCAGACCTCAGCTATCATTGTGCTTGATCTGAATTTTATTTAGAGCTCCATATGCTTCTCCAGCCTACTCTCAAAGCATGGTGTTGATGCTTGGCCTCTCTTGGCCCGTTAACCATTAAAAGAGGGGCCATTCTCTCACCGCACTGCCTATTGTGGGCCTTCAAGGTTAAGAGACAAACATGTGAGATCATGAATGAGTGCTTGGCAGTCTATTGGAGCTTTCGAGCCACACAATTGAACTGAGAATCTGCACCTGATGCAATTCAATCATTTATTTTGAAAGAGAAAAGGGGCTACTTTGTTTGCTGGAGTAGCCCGATTAAATAAAAGGGATATATTTTCATTTTCAAGCGGTTAGCATACTTATATTCAACATCTCTGCAAAGGACAGAGACCCATCATGGAGATGCCATGATTCTCTCCTACTGTCTTACAGAAGATGCAGCTAAATACCTAACCAGACCTATGAGCACCCAGACATACAGTTAGTTACACATGAGACCACAGAGGAGCTGAATGAAACCCCAGAGGTACTCCGCACCTCACAGCAAGGAGCAGGCTACAGAATTACCCCTCTACGGTCTCTGGGGGCTCCTCTGGTCAAACATATCCCCTACACTTTCTCCCCTCGAAGTAGCCAAAGCTGTGTCTCCCAGTCTCCAGTACCCCCTTAGTGACAATTTGTCCACATCAGAGAGCCGTCATCCCTAACGAGATCTGACTCGTGACACACAAATGGGGAGGGGTTGGGCACGGGCAGTGCTAGCGCTGGGTGCCTGCCTGCCCCGGGGCTACAGAAAAACACCATGCTCAGACCTCCGTGTGAGAGAACACAACTGCTTTCTGCTAAGCTCTGCTCTACCACCATAAGCTCTTCCAGCCTACATCGCTGGGCCATTACAAGGGAACAGGATGCAATAAGAGGAATGTTATTTATATTTTTACACACACAACCAACTGAAATGTCACATACAGCTTAACAGTGCAGGAATTGCAATGCTTAGGGATTTTCTTAAATCATATCAGCATACTGTTAGCCAAGTGTTACATTTAAAGACCATAAAAAAAAAAAGTACAAAATCGTTTGCCAGACACACCGAAACATCCTTACAATCTGCTGTTATTGATCTTACCAAGTTCTACAAATAATAAACTGAAAAGGATAATACATGCCACTTCATTAAACCATTCACAGCAAGAAAAGACACTTTCTTAGCACAATGACAATAAATCTGTGACTAAACAGCAAATCATGTGAAAAAAGCTTTGCATTGTGACACAATGAACAGACCCTTTCAGCTCCTTTTCCATACAGCTGTAAAACCATACATAAGAGCTGGCCAAAATATTCGTTGGTGCTTAAAGGTCAGTAACGTTGTCATTGACAATGGCTAGCAGTTTGGTAGAATATACAATTTTCTAAAAAAAATTACCAAACAATGCGTTGGTAAAGTTCTATTTCTACACAAAACCCTTTAGGATAATGGGTTTATATTGCTGACATATGTTGGCAAAGTGTCAGGTGATATAAGACACATCCACAGCACAACCGCAACCCCCGACCCCAGCCACACTGGTGGACCCTGTATCCTAAAATCACAGCCTCTCTGTTCCGGTCAAGTGCATCAGCCAGGCAAATGTATGCAATTAGGTCATGTTGGCCCAGTGCGAGCCACACAGGGGACAACAGTCATTGTCAATAGCTTAATGAAAGCAAAATCCTATCAAAGCACAGGGGGTAAAAATTGTCTGAGGGAATCACCTTAATAAATAAGACAACAGATAAATAAAGCAGAGAGCGCAGGAGAACACTGTGCATGATAAGAATTAAATTATCCTCCAATATGCTGCACTTACCCAGTGCTGGCCTTTAATTTGGAAATATAAATGGCATACTGTGGCCAGGAAATTATGTTTTAAATGGGTAATAACCTGGAGGCCCCCTTTGAACACAGGCCCATACAACAACCACCCCCTTTTAAAACACTACTATGCCACAGTAGTAGTGTTTCTATGATAAGAAAATAAACAGACTCACAGTACCACAATGTCTCCAGCTTATATGTAATTGCCATAAAACCTAAAAAAAATCTACATTTTTATACTCCTTTGTTTCCTCATTCTTTTTCCCCCTCCATGCTTCCACTCTCCTCAGCCCTGCTGGTTGCTCTCACCTTTCTCTCCTGGCCCTCTGGCCCTCATCCTTGGCTCTAGCTCCTAACAACCTCACCCACTGAGCTACAGATTGGCCAGCACACAATGCCCCAGATCCTCATTCACCAACACAATGCACTCACCAGCCATACACCTTCCCTTCTCTTTAACTCTCTCACCACATCCCTTCTGTCCATTCCCTCATTTTCTTTCCCTCTCATTCATTCTCTTCGTTCATTTAATTTCCTCCTGCTCTCTCCAAGTCTATCTCTCGCTTCTCTGACTCAGTCTTTCTGGCAACTTGGTGGCGACTGGTGGGCCGACAACAGAAACCATCTCCCGCCTTATTCCGGCACAGGGCAGCATGAGCTGGACGAGCCAGAGCTCACAAAGCCACTGCCGAGCGAAACAAAGGTTGTGTGCTCCATCATTCAAACCGGGGCCACTCCGACAGCTGCCTCCGCCACGCTCACACTGACAAACGGCCAGAAAAACAGATGGTTTGTGCATTCATGACCAGTTTAGTGGAAGCCCAGGAGTCACCCCCATTCAAGGGGAGGGTTTTTGTCAGCTATTCCATAATAAAGCTTTTCAGTCTGGTAGAAAATTAGAAATGCATTTTAAAATTGTCACTTAATTATTGAGGTCATCCCAGCCCCACGGAGGACAGAGTAAAGAGCTGAGGCTCTGGCTTTGGGACACATGACTGATCTGAAAAGATGGGCTGCCTCATTTCACTTTTTAAAATCCTGCCAACACATTAACATATATTTGTCAGTTTCCTTCTGAAAAGCAGATGCATTGAATTTTGGAAGCCAACTATCCTCCAAGGAGAAAGTTCATCATCTCAACATCTGATCAATATTGGTATTGCAATTGTATACCTTACTGAAAATGAATCAAATAAAAGATAGTGTATCATTATTATTCACTAACTAGAAGGGCACTCAGAGCGCTGACCTCCGCTAAGGTCAACGTTCCAGTCTTCCATAATATGCTAATCTGCAAGCGCAACTACAATATATATGTCTGGATGTGTATCCAAAATTATAATAACAGTATGTCAAAATATGGTTGTGCCTACTGGTTGAAGCCTCATCATCTCAGCTGTGCATTTATTACGTACTTCGCGCAGTTCTGAAAATCCAGAAAAATCACACCCCTGATTGCTTATTTCTTACAGAAATAGAAACCGTGATTCAGGTCTGCTCCAAAATGTAACGGGTTTCCTACTTGGCCCATTCTACACCCTTCCACCAAGTTTCATGAAAAATCAGGCCAGTAGTTTTCCGTAATCATTCTGACAGACGAGATCGAAAACATGACCTCCTTGGCGGAGGTAATAAAAATCTTAATTATGATATTTCTAACAAACACACATGTTGGAATTAATTTCTTCATGCATTTTCACTGATACACAGTCACTTACATGCTGAACCATGCGGTTCCATTGTTGGGCCTCTTACATCATGTCAAAGTCCCACACACATTCAGGCACATCTGCACCATAATCGATAGCAGATTAGTGTATCCAACCTTCTGAATCTTTTATAATCTCTGCTCTCTCAGACCCATATGGTTGAACCATTGCCCAGTAAAAGGGGGAAACTTGGCTCTTTCACCCAGGGTGTCCCTGTCCTGGACACGTAAAGCTCCGTTTTCAAAAGCCCTTTGTTTAAAGTTATAAAATCAATGGACTGACAACTGCTGTTGATTGTACATTTCAGGCCCCACAGAAGGAGGTCAATCACATTCAGACAGAATAGATCTAGTGATAGAGGTGTTTGTTATTTGGTATTTTCACCACTTTATTTTTGTTAATGTATAAATAATCAAGAAGTAATTAAATAAGGCATTTACAGGTATACGAGACTAAGTCAACCACAATAATGGTGTATGTCATATCATTAAAAAGAGCTTAGCGGTTGCTTTGAAGCAGTGAGGCGTGAACCATACTGGGCTTCTGAGCATCATCATCAAGCTCTTGGCAACAGAGCCCAAAAAGTCATTTCCAATTGTAAGAGAAAGCATTCACCGTGTTGCACTATATCATACACAATACTGTTCACAAAAATTAGCTGGAGTGCCAGCCAGAGTGACACTGACTAAACTTAGTTTGTTTGTTCCCCCATATTAAATTAGTTGCACATCTCCCATTGCCCAGAGACAGGGCCTAACAATGCAGGGAGAACGGCTGAGCAGATATGAATTAAAGATAACGCCAAGCCACCGCACGTCTGTCTCTGCTTGGAAACCATCTGGACATTCAATATTACATCCTTGTCTACACTTTTCACACTGATCAGGATCAAAGTTTTTTGACAGGGCTTCATGATGCATCACACCCAGATGTGGTTACTGGCTGAACGCATTTGTTGAGGTCTCACTCTCATTCTGAGCAGACACGCAATGGCTTTAAAAGTTGTCTAAGAGAAGGCACAGCTGGAGGAGAGATAAAAGCCACTTACTTCTTACCTTAAATTTGATAGAGACATCATGTCAAGCTCTGATTTAATCAGAGGTCAAGGTTACTTCAACATCGAAAAATACAGAAACTAAGATTATTCAGTATAACCTTGCAGCAACATTTTAAAGAAACTGAAGGAATTGTCATTAATGTATTTCAATATATCTGATTTAGAACAACTACAATGCTAATCAATTTAACAGTCCTACTGAAATATTAATATCGATGATAAAACAAAATGACTTTCTGATTTTGGCCTGTAGTTTTGTCGCAGACAATTCATATAAAGACTGCGAGCATATCTTAACTATTATGTGATCTAACATGTTGTGATCTTATTAATAATCATGTAGACTCAGCATCATTACACTGGACTGGTAAAGTCAAATTAACATAATCACTGTCATCATTAGCATAATTTCTGTGCTAGTTTGTCCGTGTTACTTACTGTAATGTATAGTACAACCGAGACACCCAACAGCATGTTACACACAGCAGATAATAGCAGACCACACATTCTTATTGACCTGTGAGAGACCCACATGGATCACAGAATATAAACAAGGATACACAGGACACCTTCACATGCACTTATAGTATGAATCTGATTGTACCCTGACCGCTTCTGCTTTGTTTCCACTTAAGCACTGCCCTCCTCTGACTGTCCAAGGAAGTGCATACAAACAATATGGCAACCCAACTACTCCTCATCACTGCTCCAAGTTATTACATCTCTCCAAAGAAAAGGTTACTTCAAGATTGCTTTTATTACTTGTGGTGAGTGCACAGTCGGTGGATGAGAGACCCCTCCCCATCCCACTCCAGCCCCCTATCCAGTGCCATTTGTTGTTGGACTGCACCCCTTTGGCAGCAGAAAGTAATCACTTCCTCAAAACATGATGTGGGAGGTGTTCAAAGATAGACGCTGACAGAAATCTGCTGCAGTTGCCAAAAGCGCTGGCATTTCTACGACACAAGCAGCGACTTTGAGACGGATGTGATTTGATCAAATAAATATGACAAATGTGTGAATATGGACAAAAAATAGCAATCAGATTAAATAAATACAAGCTAGAGGTGGGTACAAACAACTTGGAAAATAAGGCATAGTATGTTGCTATGTTACAACCAAAATTATATTTAAACAGTAAAAATATATCCTTGTTGCCAGCATAGCTTTTTGGGTGATTGTTTTTTTAAATTGGTGTTTTTATAATTCTAAGCTCAACCAGCTGGTAACTAGATACTCAAAAATGTTTTCTAGCCAAAAAAAAAAAAAAAGATACATTTCCCATCTTTTTCCAAAGACTAAACTGCTCCTACGAGATTCAAACCACAAACAGTGACAGCATCTAAGCAGAAAGTAATTAAAACCCCAGTAGACTCTAATCAGCATTCATGAATGGCATCAGCCTCTAGTATGATATACAGTACAGGCCCTGTCAAGGTGATTTCTCACTGCTCACCAGCCCCTCTAACAGCTCTCACCATGGCCATCTCTCTCTCACACACACACACAGCTGCTGTGTGCTGGTCCCTCCCAAATTAATAAGTGAAACCGTGACCTGCAGAAGGAAGCCCCGACCTGCCGTCCCAGAGCTTCTCAGTGGATCCACCCCCCGAGCGCGTGGCTCTGTCTGTCCCTCCCCCCAGCCCCAAGACTGAACAAGGACAAGAGCTTGCATGGGATGATGAATAAGATAATCACTGACACAATATGTTAAAGTGTTAGTTTGTGTGAGAAAACAGTGTTTTGCATGCTTTACTAGAAAAAAAAAACAACAACAAAAAAACATGGTTACACCATATAAATTATGATATGATAGAAGTAAAAAAATAATCACCAGCTGTGAATATGAATTGAAAATAAAGTCACTGAATAAAACAACACAAAATAATTCTTTCACACTTACATAATTTATCCTACATTTTGTCTGGTTAAATCCTCCTTGTTTTCCACTGCACACTTTTGCTGTTTAAAAAGAAGCTGTTGTGGTAGCTGTTAAGGATTGGACAGCGGCTGGACCACAGAGCAGAGCAGAAGTGAAGAGACTCGAGGCCAGAGAGACAATAATGGACCTTGTCTGTACAGTCACCAAATGGCTACTGCTTGGTTAGCTGTAAGCTCCATTTTGGGACCTTTGGTTCCCATATTTAATTAAAAATCCATTATCACCTCTCAGCATAGTGAGCAGCACTTCAGCCCATACTATCCAGATCTGCACTCTTAATTGGTCTTAAACAGCTAAATTGCTCTTCATGCAATCAGTCTTCCAGTTCTCAAAAAGAAGTTCAGAAAGAAGTGCAAATAGTGTAGATTCTGGTTAAAAATGCCCCCCGCCCAATCTGCAAAGTGTACACTAAATAATCAGTGTTACAACAAAATTATTCTCAAACATTAGTGTATACACATACACACAAACAAACACTTCACCAGACCTTGTGGCAGACCTTGCAGCAAAACTGTTGTTTAGGTAGTGCATTAATATTCAAAAGGTGATGCTGCCAAAGCACCTTGAGCAGATGCACACTGGCTGATGACCTAAGTGAGGAGCTGCAGAGAAAACAGCACGAGAGAGAGAGAAGGGTTTACACAAAAAGGAAATAGAAGGAGAAGATAAAATTAAAAGGATTTAGGTAAGAAGGAAAACGAGAGCTACAGGTAAAGAATGAATAAAAGAGAAAAAAGGAGTGAAAGATGAGCTCTCCTTCACATCCCAGTGCCGCTCTCCTTCAGTGTTACCTCGACGAGTGCGGCCAGGCCCTAGCTCCCCTGGCAGAAACTAAGTGGCTTGCTGGCATATGGTGTAACCTCCATTTGAGTGCTAAAAGCTGGATATTGTTTTTGTGGAGCAGATGTTGGCGGGCATGGCAAAAGGCACAGCTGACTGGGCTGCACAGCTGGGAACGGTGTCTGTGACCCACATACAGGGGGAGCAGTAGTCAACTGAGAGCCACAACTTTAATGAAGAGACACGATATGAAGTTTGTCCCTCTATTGTCTTTAGACGCATAAAGTCAAAAATAAAGTGTATTTAGCCTGTTTTCTATTGCTTTTTCTATTGTTCTAGCTATTCACTGATAGAAGGAAATTTTTTGGCTCTATGACCATTGGACACTTTGCTAATAGTAACAGTTATAATACTTATCCAGTGAAGAAGAGCTGATTTAAATTGAATGCCTTGCTTATGATGTGTCAGAATTAAGCCTATGTCATGACACACAACCCCAAAATATTAAGTCCAATCAGACTCCCAGATTGATGAGGCTTTATTTCTATGACCGTTTTAATTTGGGGAGTTTTATTCAGGCTAATCACAGTAGCCTCATCTCTGTGTGCTTCTGAAAAACACAGAACCATCATGTTTTAAATTGGAATTAAATGAGCTTTCATGCCTAGATTTGAGCTAATGAAAAAGAAACGAAGACACTTAAGAGTCCTGACCAATTTCCCAAACCCAGAAGTGTCCCGATGCCAAAAGTGGACAAATGAAGATTATGCTGAGATTATAATAAGGATGCCAAAGCCATTATCCAGTCTACTTTGACAAATGTTGTGCCTTTCTGTGAGCAGATGGGACCTAGAGTTTGGGTGGGGAAAGAGGCAGAGTATCCTTCACCCAGTTGGCTAGAAAAGACCAGGATAAACGGCAAACAGGGACACTGTCAAGACTCCCCAATATTGCATGTAATTACTGTATGAGTGCTTATCTCCATCAAATACATTCATTTTACTGTGCTTGATGAAAACTGACCTGTAAACACAACAAATTATAATATTCAGTTATTATATTTAATCCAAATTCTCCACTGTTTCAGATCTGTTCACCTCTGTTGTAATAATGTTTATTTGTACACTAAAAGATAGTTTATAATGTTAGCAGGACCTCTGCTCATTTGTCAATCAGCACCAGCCGATGGCCTCCGATTGGGCAGAACACTTTGGCTTCGGCTACTTAATTTTGAGAGTGTTAAATGCCGTATGTTGTGGGCTGGGGCAAAACAAACTGACCAGAGGCTGCAATAAAGGCTGTTTCCCCTTGTGAAAAAGGATTAGAATGGCCTGTCACTCAGTGGGGTCATGCAGAGCAGAGGCACTACTTAAAAAGTCATTTAGAGAATTAAGATGCCCCCAGTTGAGCCTGCGATCAGGAAAGAAATAAAACACCAAATAAATCCTCCGCACAGCCTTGAGGCGACCACTGTTGACCACTATTTGTTTTGAAGTTCTGAATCTGTAAGGCTATAGCGTGTTGAATGCTGATCGCTCATGGAGGTCTTAATGAGTGGTTCTCTTGACTGCACACTAATTAAATCCACCCCTCAGAGGGAAAGGTAAAATCTGGGCAGCACCTTCATGTGCACGTCACTAATGGGAATCAACCTTCGTGTGGCAAGGTTTAGCCAAATGCACCAAGGGGCTGCTGCTGACATTAGAAACACACTAATCTCCGCACAAATACAAGTGCATATCTCAATGTTTACGATGCAGATGTCCTATTTGAAATTCGCCCCTGAACAGAGTGGAACTGAAAAATCACCTGCAGCAATGTGTGATGACAGATACAAAATGAAAACAAGTTTCTTACAAACTGATCTAGGGAATCCACTATAATTAGCGCACAATAGCCTTTGAATACTGCTGAATTTAGTTAGCACTACATATATTATTGTTTCTCCAGGAGCTGTCGAGACAAAATGCTAAAAAAAAAAGCTACTTAAATTTAGAATTTTATAAACTTGTACTTTTTATTTCTTTACCCCAGTTAGTGCTTACAGATGTTATATTTGTTCTACCAACATTACACCCTTCCAAGCTCTACCTTTCAGAGTGAAACAATCCATTATTCATAAATCGAATGAATCAGGCGAGAGAGGGTCTGAGGTTCTACAGGTCTATAGCTTTGGGGGTAGCGTGACTCAGGACCATTGAGGTTGCCTGACAACATTTAAGTCAAGTGGCAACACTCAAATGGTAGGCTATACCTCTGTATCTGGCCACAAACTCTGAGCAGGTTAAAGAGATTACATCCAGGTTACTGAGCACTGCTGCTGTTGCTCTTCATAGATACTGGCAGGACAGACTGAATAGCACTGCTTTGACAGAAGTTATGAATACAGATCAGACCTAATAACTGACAGGCCTTACTGATGGATGCTCGGGGACTCTCGGATTGAGCAGATGATTTGATAGGGAGATACAGAGACGTGCTACAACAGGATAGGTAGACCGTGAACAGGTGAGCACCATCTGATGAGAGTGTTAGGCTTGGGCAGTATCAGGGTATTTAGAAATGCCAAAGGTATGACTTTCAATAATGTCAAAAATACAGACGCTCCTCTCTATTAAACTGATACGGAGATGCTGTATTGAGGTGATGTATTGTAGTGTACGCCCTCAACAAAGGGTACTAGGGTGAATTACATTTTAGGTTTTACCTGAACAGGTGGGAGTATCCATTTTAAGCATAGGCTGTATAAAACATGGACTTCTCTGTGACGTCACCCATAGGTTCCTGATTGTGAAGCTCTGTGTGGTGGCTCCGGCCGTTGCCATCTCGGCAGTGCCCCACTCTAGCCAATCCAAAAATGGGCAAAGAGGTGGAGTGTGGGTGGAGCTAGCTTACAGCTAGTGGCTAGCCACCTATGACAACACCCACCTGTCAAAGTGGCCACACTGTAATGTATATTTCTGCTGTAAAGATGGCCTCACGTCGTAAACTGCATTTTCGGGCACTTCCGCGTTGGCTTCATTTTCTAGCCATGGAGGTTGCTACTTTGTTTTAAGGGATTTAGGTTCGTTTAAATGTCTTTGTAGTGTCATGTTTATGAATTAAGGCTAGTTTAATAAGGTCGTAGGTGCACCTTCCCTACCATATCTGCACGTGACAAATCTTTGAAATGTCCTCTGAATAAATAGCGACACTACATATTGTTCTTCGTTGTAGACTAATAGTTCTCCTGCTAATCACTTGATACTGTTGCATATTGTATTTGAATGTGGTCCAGAAGTTTCTCCATCGAGTCAGTGTGTATTGATGCAATGAGGCAGTTTGCTGTCCTGAGAGTGACATGCCGATTCCTGAGCTTCTGTATGAGTCAGTCCCACCCTTCCATCTCACGAGCAGGCCTCAGCCCTCACGCCTCATATCAGCCTGACTTTGATGGACACATGCTCCCTCTGTGCATGGCAGGACGGTCTTTTGAGGAAACTCAACAAAAACGGCAACAGTGAATGGGTTGACATATACAACACCAGACCGCAATTTTCCAAAATCACAGCTATGGACTTAAGTGATGAAGCACATACACACATCTATCTCGCTGGTGGACGTTCTTCATGTGCACATGTCTGTCTAGAGCTCAGTCTTTTCACCTTTGAAACTTGTGATGATGCTGAACCATTTGTACATAATGTCTGACAAAAAGCAGAATGGGAATCAGTTTAAGTTTCTTGGATAATTATATGTTAAGTTATCTTAGAGGCAACAACTGGCCAACTAAGAGCCTGTGAATGATCAAAAACGCATGTAAGTTGTACTTTACTGTAGGATAATATAAAAAAATAAACTTAAAAAAATTGACTGATCTTTTACATCCACATATCCAAAACTGATATAATATCGTACTCTTATAAATCAATGCAATTTCTACTCCAATAACTATATGGTTATTAGGTAAGTGTTACTATTGAGCGATCAACAGACTATAAACACTTGACATCACAAGACTGAACATTACTTTGATCAACTGTGTGCTCAGGACATAAATGCCAGCACATCACCTACAGTGCTAAAACTCTTTACACTCTTTATTCAGCATGAGGCACACTTGACTGAAGCAAGGTCTACTCCTTTGCCCACAGACAAAGGGAGTCCTGCACTATGTCTGTGTCAGTCTGCTCATCCCATTATATCCACTCTGCTGCTCCCAGTCATCAGCTATGACGAGCCTTCACCTGAGTTGACAGGTGACTGTCCTAAGGCAGCACAGTACCCAACAGGGGAGCCTTAACCTGCCAACTATCTGTCAGTCCCCCAAAACCAGCTCTGTCATGTCATCTCCTCCATGCCAATCACAGTGACACATCAAGTTTGTGTCAGGAAACAGTGTTGGAGATTACAATGTAATACAACATTGCCCTGAGCCAATGGGAAGAACCAGGCAATTATTATGAGACAGAGATGATAATGTAAATGTTGGCAGGCCACATGCAAATAATTACAAATATGATCCTATTTTCCTAAAGCTTTAACTTTTGGTATAATTGCTTGCAATATGAAGGAGGGGTAAGGACTCAAGAGGGCACATTTCTGAAAAAATGACAGAGTCTAGAACAAGGCCAAAAAGGATTTCATTAATAAAGTATCATGTAAGGGTGTCCATTAATCCCTTTAGTGAGAAAGGAAACATGGAGATGGTTGTCAGTCTAATTTTAGCAAAACATTCTCAACACAAGGTCATTAAATGTGTAATATTAAATATTACACCCCGACAATTTTCACATGTTTTGGTTAGGGGTTTTATCAGGTCATGAACGGTTTGTGAAAGTCTCCATCAAAATCCTTATAATAATGAATCATATGCGTGTGTGTGTGTGTGTGTGTGAAAAGGGTCCCTGGTAGTGCCGAATCCACATAGGATTAGCACATGAGTTTGCAATTCCACTCTATGGAGTGTTTGTGTCTTTCAGCTCCTTGTTTTGGTTTTCTGGCCCACAAATTTACTGTTTTGGTTCACGCTCAGCAAAAAGGCTGTATAACCCCACTGTACACTACCTGCTCCACACAAAAGGCAAAACAGACAAAGTTAGCAACAACCGGATGAACATAATGGAGCGTTTAGCAGCTAAAGTACCAAATATTCCCCTCAGGAGTAGGTGGAGACAAATATTTTAGCTAAAACGAGGACTTACATTCATCAGGTGGACAAAAACACGACTCCAAATGAAGGCTAATGTTTTGGCTCAATGTGTATATAGGCAGCTTTCTGCTTACAAGTTCCCATAATAACATATATACGTACAGATTGTTTCTACTGCCTGCAAGTTGCCAAAAAAGAATATAAATTATTGCAGGTTTTTAAAGTGCTTAAAAATGCAAATATAACATCTTCAATTCCTTGGCAACTGTAAACTCCTGCTGATGAAGATCATGTGGTTATGATTGAAAGCTCAGGGACAGCTCCTAAATTAACCTTAAAGTGAGATTATTTTGTCAACCGCCATTTCCATGGTCAAGAATAATCTTCGATCCCAACAAATCTTCATAAATTCTATCTGCTGAGGAAGATTGAAAGTTCTAGAAATGCTATTAAATAAGACAATGGACTGAGTCTGAGTTGTATTTATATTCTCCGCTGTTTCATTGTGAATGCAGCTTTAAGAATAAAAAGTGAAATTCTCTGTTGTCCTTCCTTTCTGATTAGACTGAGATTAATTTGTGCAATAGTAAAAGGTTGCTCTGACCTAGCCCTGTAATCGCACATTTTTGAACGTTACGAGGGGGGGGATGCAGCCTGTGCCATATGGCTAACGATCACAATAATAAATCAATTTCAGGCACCCCATCATAATTTATCCGAGAAATTGTGAATTTTTCCCCATTCATTTGTTTCCAGTAAGTTGTAGTGGCATTCCAGGACCTCATTTGAAAAGTGGCAATGAGGCAAGCAGGCAGAGTTTTAACCAACTGCTGGGATTTTACATGGGACTAATCATGAAGCACTGATTGATTGAAGCTCTGTTATCAGAGCCCCCCCCCACCCCAATATGTAAATGAGTAACCTTTAGGAGGGCTCAGAGTGGCAGCAGTGGCAGATGGGCAGTAACTGTAATGGGGTGGAGGTTGGCTTGAATAAATATCCCATGGTCTGGATGGAACTTACCTAGTATACAGCGTCCAACTAGGCTGCATGACAGAGTCACCCACCTAAGAGTCCAGGAATCAAAGCCATGGAGAGTAGAACTGAACTGAATAATCAATTAACTGATTGGTCAATCAACAAAATCTTAATCTTCAACAATTTTGATTATTCATTCCAGATTCTAAATGTGAATAATTGCTGATTTCTTACTATATCATAGTAAACCGTATATCTTAGGGTTTTGAACGCTATTGAAACTTTTTTGAGGTCTGGAAAATTGTGACTTTCACAATTCTGACATTTTATAGGACAAAATGATAGTCAAGAAAAATAAATGGCATATTAAAATCGATTACAATTTAATTTTTTCTTGCATAATATACAAGGTACTGTATGTTACTGGAAACAAATTTATATATATAAAAAATACAAAATTAAAATACAAAATTTTAACTTAGGAAGGAAACACTGGAGAGCCTCAGTCAGAACCAGATGAAGAGTCTGTTGTGCACAAAAATCAGCGACTAGCAGAGGTATTAGAATGGTAAGTATAGTTAGCATCTTTTATTTGTTTATGTTGTTTGTTCGCTTGTTCGGCTGAGACAGAGTTAGTGGTTATGAAACACTATCGGCCATGTTGTTAGTGTTTTAACATTATTGATTTAACTTTGCTGGAAGCTCCAGGGTCCGGTTTACATCCCAAAACTGCACACTCAACCAGGTTTGCTGTCTGCCTCTCTGTGCTGGCAAGTCTGCTTTGCGCTGAATGTTTCAGGTTTCTTTGCCGGTGGCATTGCCATTTGCTTTCGAATTTGTGACGTACGAAATCTAGCTTGTAGGTTTGCATCTCAGATTTTAGGGAAGTGTACAGATATCTCCCCCTTAAGTGTGGAATGTGAAAACACCTCTCTAGTGACAAACTTTGCACAAATTCAAGTCAGTAAAGTCAAGATCTGACATTTTAGGGGACTTAAATGTATATATTCAAAGATATTTTTGAGTGGAGGGGTACTTCAAAACTATGCCGCAAAGCCAACAGTGACTATTCCGACCAAGTTCCTGTTTTGTGTGGAAATGGTCTATGATAATGCATTTAAATTTAATATATTTAGTCAAAGCCATAAACAAAGAATTTTGAGAGCCTCTGGATTTGAGCTTGCTATTCACTTCAATTCCAGACACTTAATAATGAAAGGCTGCAGCAATGAGGCCCTTTAGTCTCTATACTCAAACTACAGGAAATATACACAGACAAAGGCATCTAAGTGAAATCCTTCAGAGAGTGAAGAGAGAGACGAGGAGAGAAATTGAATGAGCGAGGAAAATCAACAGACCGAAGGTGATGTTGGAATAGAGACTAAAGTAAGGAAAAACAGTGGAAAAGTGTTAGGTCACCCTGTTTTTGATCTGGGCAAGTCGCAGCACACAGAGCAGATGAAAACAGGGCAGCACAGACTAAGGCCCTACTGTGAGGCAGAGGTGGAAATGTCCATTTTCCCCCGTAGCCTTAAATTAACATGACAGCCAGTAGCTTCTTGCTACCGCAAAAGTGAGTGATTAGTATTATCGTTTAAATTGTAATTTGGCAGTTAATTAAAGTGACCTTGGTTTATATTGCTGCATCTGTAAACGGGCAACCAGAGTGCCGTTCCGTCTCTCAGCCGTCTGTGAGGCCGCTGTCACTGGGGCAGTTACAGGATTAAGTCACCCCGGTGACAAAAACCAAATTAAGCAGCTGTCACCGCCTACCTGCCGCTCGGAGCTTAAGATGATCAACCAATGACCAGTCGGGGAGCTGAGCCTTTTCTCTCTCTCTCTCTCTCTCTCTCTCTCTCTCTCTCTTTTCCCCTCCTCACATTATCATTTTGTAATTTATGATTAGTTTTAATGTTTTTTTTTTTCCCCAGAGCGTCATTAAAAGCGAGATGTTAAGAGCAAACTGCATGAAATCATTGGTACCACGTGTTAAATGTTTGATGAAAAGTCTGTGACAACATCTTTAAAACCCAGTAGAGTGTGTTTAACAATTAGTCGTGTAGTTCTGAGTGTGGAAAATTGTTTGCTGCATTCTTTTACTCAGATTAAAAAGCGTGCAAAATGAATCATTTCACAGAAATGCTCATGTTTGAGATTCCCAGTGTATAACATTCTCAAAACAGTCTAATCCTGAGGGAAAAATCGGAAGTGACAGAGGCAAACTGAAATAACATTCCTAAGGACCAGAAGGGGACTCTGCTAGTCAACACCAAGATGTTAGGATATATATTTCATACTGTGATGCAGCATATAAAGTAAAAATAAACAGGAAATGAATTATACACATATGACCATTATTCTAAGAGAAACACTGCTAACAATGTAATGCTGTTTAGTAAATTACTTGACTTAAACAACCTATAGCATGTGAATGTTTCATGCCATCACAAAATGTTTTTATGGTGTGACAACACTATTATTTAGGCAAAAAACGACTTGGCTAAGTTTAAGGAAAGATTATGGTTTGTTTAGCTTGGTTGTCATGGTTACAAAAATGTGGTTATGTTTTGGGGGCGATTGTGATCAAGCTTTTAAAAAAAAAAAGAAGTTAATTCAACTAATTTTATATTTTCTTGCAAATATAACCCACAGACAAGAGTAGACCCTTGTCTATCACTTCTTGCTTGTTTTAGTGGCTTTTTGCTTTCTGTCTATATACACATACACACACGTAATTTCTCTCAGGCTAATAATCCTGTTTATCTCTGCCAACTAGTGGCGACAACATGCTTCATTCACACCCTGTGCAGCAGTGATGTACTTCCACACCCAACAGAGGTGCAACACACTTAAATATTATATACCATTAGTTCAGCTATGTTTTTCATCTAGTGTGGACTTACTCTTTATGTTAATTGTCCTGTATTGTTCTAAAATTGGAGGACTATTAATAAAAATCATCAGCACAGTGGTTCAGGGGTTAGCACTCTTGCCTCACAGCAAGAAGGTCCTGGTTTCAATTCCCAGGCAGGGCAGGGCCTCTCTGTGTGGAATTTGCATGTTTCCTCCAGGTGCTCTAGTTTTCCCCCCACCATCAAAAACACGTAATGTATGTTTGGATAATTCTCTTGTCTTAGAACTGCCCGCTGCTCCTAATACTCAGCATGGGTTAAATGCAGAGAATGAATTTCACTATGTGTTGTAATGCAGTCCCACACAGGTGTTTCCAGTTATTCTAATTAGACCTTTGCTCAGGGTGGGTTTGTTCATGGTCTAGTCACAATAACCAGAACTTCTGTCTCGTTCTTTAAAAGTACTTGCTCACTAATCTTTGGTCCTCAAAAACACAAATCAGACCTGCTGTCCCTGTATGACACTGACAGGCTCTGTCTACAGCATGATGACTCACTAAAAGAACTGACCTCAGACTACCTTCACTATGAATTCATAACCCTAAAAGAAAATCAAAGTAAGTATTAATGTAACCCACAGATTTATCGATTTTCAGCATACAGCTGAGGTTGAAACAGGTGGCAGAATGTGTGAAGGGAAGGGAAGAGTGTGTGTCTGTCTGGCTTCAATGGTGGTGGGGGACACTCACAAGCATTCATGATAAAACCGAACTATGCACTGTGACAGCAGATAAATTATATGTCAGTAACGTCTGCATTTCAATCCTTGTATATTTTCAATGGGCACAAATGAAAACCTCCCTACATCCCTGCCTGCAAACAGACTGAGTCAGTGCTAACTGTTTTTGATTTAAAATCGTCAGTAAGGCTGTGGGCTCCTTTCATCTCTTGGGCCCCAAGCTGTCTGTCTCCTGCCCCCCCCAACGAGTGGGGTCCAGCTAGTGACATGGACGACCATTTATCTACTGTGAGGATTGTGTCATGTAATAAGCCCCGTCTCCAGAGAGCATTTAGCCGGATAGGAAAAGCTGATTGGGACAAAAGGCCCCTGGAACTCATTTTGGCTCCCGCAGTGGCAGGTGACTGCCGAGGTAAATGCATTTCTCTGGGGACAAAGAGGGAGGCGCGAGGAGAGACAGAGTAAGAGATAGAACATGGAAGCAAACGAGTTTATATTTCATCATCAGCATGGTAGCTCCTGCTAAAGTTGAGCTCCACTGTAGAAGAAACAAATTCCCATAAGTGCCATTTGTCACCATCATTACCAGAGCTAACGCTAGTGGTAACTTCAATCTGCCACACTATTGTTCCTGCAAAGTAGTGCTGGTTCTCTCATAAAAACGGCAGACCTGCCCCAGGGGAACATCATAAGGGGTAGACTGAGGAAGCGCTAGAGGGCTCGCAAAGAAAAAAAACAAACTGGTGTCAAACAACTCTGTCTGCAGATTATAACACTTACCCAAAGCAGGCACATGAAGCTGCTGTCTTGTTTGGCTTTGTTTGTTTGAGCCTGAGAAAAACAGAGAGGGGAAGGCAGGATGGTCAGAGCGAGCAGCAGCTGTATCCACAGATGCTCATGTAAAAACATCCTTATTCACATGTTCCCCTCCACTTGTTTGTTTCCTGGTAATTTAGCCCTTCAGCACAAGAAAAAAAAATGCTGCTTTGTTTTCATACTAACAAGGCAATTAGCAATCATTACACATTTCTACTCTGGGTTGCCTACAGGTGGAAATTGATAATGATTTAACCAACTGAATCTCTAATTTGTGCGTGCGAGCACAAGTGCATCTGTATGTTTAAAAGGAGAGCGCGACTTACATTAAAAAGGTTAAAATCCTGGGCTACCAGTGTATTTATCTACCAACATTCACTCTGACCCATAAGCCCCCTCTGTATAATAGATGTGCATGTCCTGAGTAGGGTCAAGTGTGGGGCAAGAGCGGGAGGTACAGTAGTTAGGTGAAAATTGGAGCAGACAGGAGGCATTGACACAAAAAGAGCTGTAAACGGTGCTCCCATCTCCCCAAGGAAGGTCTGTCTCCCTGTGATAGACCAGAGGCAGGGGAGAGTCTGCAAGAAAGGGGGAGCGAGAGTTAAACATAAAAACAGAAAGTGCAGGCACAAGTTAACAGCAGTCCACAAAGTTGTTAATTATACAACTTCAAACACTTCCCTGTCATTGTCCTTGCACAAGCAGCATCCCTTCTCCACGACTTGTATTGTTTTGCCATACAGTTAGAAACCTTGAACCTGCAGGTTCCCACTGTAAATTTGCATTTGAACGTTAATTAATGATAAACTCAGAGTTCTGAGTAAGACGGTCACACCTACTTTTGCAACAAGTACACAATGGATGTGGATGTTAGTTTTTAGATTGCCAACCTTATAAACTACTAACTACTTAAAACCACTGCCATGGCTGCAAAATGTTGTACATTTATTATTTTAGTAGGAAAACCAGACAGACACACGCACACACCACTTCCCAGTCACGTAGGTGCAGTAGTTTACAAGAAAACAATTAAAATGTATCGTACAATGTCAAGAAATCCCTTCTGAGCCCCTAGATTCATATATTTACTTGGTCCTTGGCCAAACATGACACCAAATTTCACTAAAATTCAACAAGACAAGATTGAGATTAGAGGTCGACCGATATATCGGCATCGGGCCGATATTTGTCATTTTTTAATACATCGGCATCGGCCGATATCCGCGTTCAGTAGCGCCGATTTAAAGTCAGGCACTTCCGCGGGCAGCAGTGTTATTGGTGCAGTGGAACGGCCGCTGCTGGCGCATGTGAAGGACCCCAAGCCAAAACATTTGGAAGACAACAGTCCTGGGAATGTTGCTGGCTGCTAGTGTGTTTGCAGCACTACTATTATTATTTATTTCTTATATAATTTTTTTTTTCAGTTTAATTTATTTTTATTTATAAAGTTTATTTTATTTAAAGATATAATTAAGTTTACATTTATGTTCCAACAAACTTGAATTTGATAAATGCTCTAAAATGTTTATGTAAATGAATAAGTTTATATGTATGTATGTTACCTGTTATATATTTAATACTTTGTCAGTTTATTGATTTGTTTGGTTAACTTTGGATAAATATTTTATTGTAATACCTTCGAGTTTCAAGTCAGTGTTCAATAAATAATTAAGTTCACAAATGTTGTGCATCCACTTATTATTATGTGACATTTTATCATACAAATGAAGGGGAAAACTTCAAAATATTGGCCCAAAAAAAATCGGCAGCACATATCGGCCATCGGCTGACCCTGACCTCTTAATATCGGCATCGGCATCGGCTATAGAAAAACCCATATCGGTCGATCTCTAATTGAGATACCCTGCAAACTAACAAACATAACCTTGTTGACAGAGGTAATAAGAACTATGATCTATCCCCTCCTGTTAAAGCACATCATCTAATTGCTGAGTTTTAGAAATTCAAAACAACCACCTCTTAATAATAGCTTTAACCACACGCTTCTTCTGTACTGGCACAATAAAAAGACAAAAAAAATAAAAATAAAAAGATAGGTCTGGCAATGTAAACAAATATGCTTTGCATTTTATTATTGCTCTTAAAACACATAATCTTGAGTGCTGCAACTATTAACTAAACCACTGACTTTTTGCATTTTCTAACTACCACAAAACAGATGTACATCCTCTACGTTCATGGTCCCCAGCTCTCTGTGGCCTCATTTCATATGCAGGTTCGTCTGGCTCGGGACAGTGTGACCCACGCTGCAAAGTGGCCCAACAGAGTCCCCAGGGCCAGACCCTCTGTTCAAGGTCCCCAGGGGCCAACTCCCTACCCTGCTTACCTGCTTCAGTTCATATGAGCAGCTATGGCCGCCATATGTGAAGCTGTAGGAAAGCAGATGCTGTTTTTCCATTTGTGAAATCAAGTTTTTGGAAAGCAGTCAGCATTTTGATGGCCAAAGTCGAGTCAGTCAGTGAGTGTAAAGGGGAGAGGGCAGTGAAGAGGCAGCAGGCTCAGTTGTACTGTGTTGAATGCTAAGACTGCAATGTCTGATCATAGCTGTGAGGATATGCTGATCTCACAAACAATGGCATGGCATTATCTTATGCGTTAACACTTGCATAAGCCAATCAAGTACATACACTACAAAGACACACACGCAGTCTTGATGGGGAACTGTCTGCAGCTGAGCAGTTCCTTTGTCAGTCATCTGCTGATGCTGATAGACAATACGGGGGTGAGGATGCATGTCAGAAACAGGAAAGCCTGAATGAAATGACAGACACTCTCGCTGTCCCTCTCCTCCACCTCTCCCTGTCCCCGCACATCTCACCAACAGCAGCCTGGGAGGCCATGACAAGCCTGACACCTGTCAGTCATACACTCACAGACAGGATGGAGAGGACAGCAGCATACACAGCTCCACATGCTGCTGCACCACAGCACTGAACTTACTTCACCACTCATCCACACACACACACACACACACACACACACACACACAGCAGGTATAGTAGTGTTGCTGCATTGTGACCCTGCTGATGTGACCCATGTAAAACAACTTGTTTTTCATCCACACTTGTGGAACAGCAACAGAGCAGATATTAACAATAATTATATGAAACTAACAATTTAATTATTTCTAATAGTTTATCAACAGTCTGAAAGCAATAATCCATAAAGAGACCCAATGTATTACGTTTTGATGTGGGGAATAATAATAATATTATAATTAAAGTAGTGCTGACTTGAAGTTTAAAAGGTTAGCTTTCACACAGTTGTGTCAAGGTGCTGAACGACCGCAGCAACCGACTCCCTCCTGGCGACAAATTTCATTAACAAACCTGATGTATACAGCACACACAGCCACAGTTCAAATGGAGGACATAAATTTCAGCCTGTGGGGTACTGCGGTCACATTACAACTAATCAACCGCTCTCCTTATACCCTTCCGGAAAAATCTTCTGTTCAGATGGGTGGGGGCAGATAAAGGAAAATATGATGCTTTATTTCTAATCAACATAAATTACCAGCATCTATCAGATGAGGTTCAAATTAAAATCCTCATCTGACAAAGCAATGGGAACTGTGTGAGCTCATTCATGAATCAGTATGATTTAATCCAATCATATAAGACCCCAAAGCCAAAATTTCCACTCAGGATCAACCCAATTGCCCTTCTTCTCATTTTCTTCATTAAGTCTTAAAAGGGGACATTTGGTTCTGAGAGTCAACTGGGTTCAAACGTATCACATTTTTTTCCACTCTACAGAATAGTGTGACCCAACAAAGGATTTTAACAAGGCCTAAGAAACCAAATGAGCCAAACATTGCATCATAGCATCCCACCCAGACACCTGATCTTGTCGTTAGAACATATCAATTGTAAAATGTAGCAATCTTATCTGCTCTAAAAGAAAATTCCTCACATTTTGTCATACAGAATGGTATGCCAAGTAAATCTCACTAGTTACTGCAAACACTAGCAGCATTGTACTTACACATACTGTTACAGGGGTGACAGGCAACTTGCTCTTACTAGTGTGCAATGTTTCGAGGAGAAACTAATTGACAAAGTTGCATTCCTCAGCACCATTAACACAACACACCGATGGCCTTATTATTTTATTCTCTAGAAAGTGTGTCTCTGAATCTCCCAACTGGAGAAATGCTGTTATTAGATAGTTGAAACTTACTCAAAATAAAGAGATGATTGGGTTATGGTCTGTCTAAACCAACCAAATGATCGCCATCGCTAGTCAACTAATCAATCCACATCAAATTAATCAGCAACTATTTTGAGTAATGAATTTGATTACTAGATTCATTGTTATTGTCACCACTCAAGCAAAAACATTCAGCTTCTGAAATGTTTTCCTGTTTTTTATGGTTGCAAATTAATATCTTTGAGGTTTTGGACTGTTGGTAGGACAAGCACGATGTTCTAAGATGGTATAGCCAAAATGATTAAATCAAGAAATCAACAGATTAATACAATACATAATCAATAGTTGCAGCTCTAGCTGATAGAACGTCTTGAAGAGGAAAGCCACCATCTTATCTATTCCATTTGCACCAGTCTAGCATCAACAATGCCCCTACTCTGAGGTCCAGGGCATCTTCTGCAAGACTGCTGAAAATGTGGAAAGTGTGACGGGGAAGCCGGTTGTCGGAAGCTTACCTGAATTTGGCATTTGTAAAGGCCAATAAGAACATAAGCAGGGCTCCATCAGGCGGCGTGTGTCTGAAACATATTCCTTCAGGTTGAAATTAGTCACGGTTTCCACCAAGGACAGACAGATTAGCGTATAGGTTCAAAATTCAATCCAAACAGTGGTTGAAAATGTCCTCCAAAAACGGCTATGCTTTAACACACCTGTGAATTGACAAGCCCCTCCCACTGCCAACCACTTAAAGTGATCACAAAAAAAGAAAAATCCGGGGCAGTTATGTGCCTACAGCTTAGCCACTTAGTATTAAAAACCTTACTGTCAAAATGTAGTGTTTGTTGCAAGACCTCACACCATGGCCAGTTTAACCTGCAGCAAAAATGAGCTGTTTGGTAATTTAATTTAATACATTAGCTGAAGAATATGCACCATAAAAGTATTTAAAAAATATAGTATTAGCTAAAATAATGATGGCCTTAAAACTAGATATTTGCAAAATGGTCTTCTAGACAGTGTTTCATGATTGGGAGATAAAGTATGACCCACCACAGTATCATATCAGTTGATATTTTGCTTTAGTATTGCATATTCCCAAACAAAATCAACCAATTTATAAAATAAAACCAAATGCAACACAATAGACACGGGGCCTCTGGGGATATTAGGCACTGCTTTAAACACTTAAAGACAACTGTGATATAAGTGTCAAGTTCAGGTGCTTTCTAGATACATTTATTTGGCTACATGATTCAATTTGTATATTTTATGAGACAAATACACACCAACAGTAACATTACATTGAGTACTAATAACTATAATGAAATGTCTCTGGTCTTACAGCTCATATATTTCTTGGCAAAATAAAACCAATTCAATTTGGGTGAATTTTTAAGTATTATTATTTTAACCTTAAGTGGGATGACCAGAGCCCTGATGTCCTTGCAGTACATTTTGCCAGTCACTGGTCACAGATTTAAGACTGGAGTCAAAAAGACAGCACACCATGAAACCTAAAAGCCACTTTACTGTTTTCAATTCAACTTATGATACTAATTAGTGTAATTGATCTAATTATTAGTTAAAGTGCACATATTTAACATTTGTAAAAATGTTTGAAAGTGGATGATTAAGAGCACTCCAGGACACCTCTATAAAACATGGGAGGTAAAGAGAGACTACAATGGAACTTGTCCAATTAATCAAATAAGTGTGGCAATTAACTAAGTGAGTGTTTAAGAGCTGCAGCAGAAGAGAGGACGATTGATTTTCTCTGAAAGTACTTACAGCCTCTCATTTCATTAGAACTAGAGTGAAGATGGTCGAGAGTCTGAATCCAGATATATAATCTACAATAAAAGTGCCTGAAGCTGGATTAATAACATAGAGGAACTATGGACGTAGAGGAATGTTAAATATGATCAAAAGCACAACTTAAGAAGCATTGGAAATATAATAATATAACTATTTATTTACAACTTGTGGAAAGACATCAGCATAAATGTGTCTTCCTTTGCAAATGACAATATCCTGGGTTGATTCTGAACCTTGTGGCAGGGAGTTCAAAGACAAGAAACACATCCAATCAGGACAGCCTTGGAAGCGGCTCTTCCTGCCTAGATTAGTTTTATTGAACAGATGGCGTTTCAATTTTGAACTTTTGCACTGGTGCAAAAAAAAGCTTGGAGAGTCAGGCTGTTTTTCTCACATCACTGACAGAAGCTGCGCATCAGATGAAGGGGATGTGTGAAATAGCATTCCCAAGCATTTCTGTCTCCATGCTCAGGACACAGACACACAGATACAGACACGGTGCGGAGGATGGACCATGCTGCTCCATCAGATGTTAAAACAAAAAAATATCAAAAGATAGGAATTCAGTAGCACCGCCACTAAATGTACAGCAATTTTATGGAGATGCATTGTATTATACACTGTATAATGTTGTTGGCTTTTGTGTGGTTGCATGTGTATGTGTTAGTGTGTGTGTGTGTGTGTGTGTGTGTGTGTGTAAATGTGTAATTAAATAAAAAAAGAGAGGCAAATCATGGGGGTCCTGTCATATCAAAAATAGAGCACCAGTCTGTTATTTAATGTCTCTCTGCCACCATCCACTCCTATTGCCCCACATTAGCAGCATCATGTTCTCAATTTTCCCCCAGTAGCATTGCTAGTCCTGGCAGCCAGCTCGCCCACGCCAGCACGAGTCGAGAGGACAACTGGAGAAAGATCACAGTTCAGGCTCAGTCAGACGGAAAATATGGAAATCAGGCGGTGGACGGACGGACCGCTGTGTGTTCCCCCTGTTTCAGCAAGCTGCCACAGTTTGACTGACAAACTGACTTTTTGAGGGGCCTGTGCCCATTCCAGTCAGAGTTTATTGAAGGTGATTTTGATCTCCTCTATGAGGCCACAGCAGTGGTGCTGCCATCTGTCACCTTGATTGCATGGCGGCCTCTCTAGGGGGAGCGCCATGGCTCCTGATCGTTTACAGATTGCGCTGCTTTCGCCTCCATAAGGGCCACATGCACAGGGCCAGATGGTGAGCATACACGCTTATTATGAGTCTTTATCTCTGTGCAGGAAGGAGTGGAACCATTAGGCCTCCCTCAGGATCTCCACTCCTCTCTGCAGCCATGCTGTTCCTCCACAAATACAGTCCTCTTCTTCAGCTGTCACTGGCCTACGAGAACACACACACGCACACACATACATAGCACACAGGACCACTTGTCAAAAAAACAAACACAGATCTACTCAGGGCATGTGATGGTTGTGTTAATACATCTACATACACACACAGACACACACTAACACCTGTTTCTAATCCTGAATAATGGGAAAATATGGCATGTGGCAAAATGTTAGGTGGGGATGGGTGTCATTCGTTGTCTTGGTAACACACTGTCATGTAATAGACATTGTGATTTGATGTGTGACATCTAGGATTATTGAAATATTCTGTTAATGTCACACCTTTACATAATATGTTGACATTTTCTTCCAGGATCATGGCAAAGGCTGTGTGAGACCACATGGGCCAACTGATCAACACTAATAAGTGCTTCTAAAGGGGCAACAGTGTGTGCCTGGAAATTGTAATAATAAATAATCAGAGCACTATGCTGTGCAATAGAGTCTGTGTTCACAAATGTCCATTCATGCATGATTCTGATTCAAACAGATCCAGCCTGGTATGAGACATTGGCAGGAGGCTGTTGTCCCTATCCCTGACATATGTACTGCATGACCAGGAGGGTGAAGAGTATGTTCAGGATTTAAAACTGACATGTGTAACGTCACCATACATTTGTCATGCTCCTTTAGAATCCTAAACTTCATTCACTTTAATGCCGCTTACTGTTTGGTAAACTGTGAGATTTTATAGGGAGGTGAAATGGAATTTATAATTAGTCAGGCATTTACGGTGTAATGCCTTAATGAGCATTTACCAAGCTCTTCATGAGAGGTAATATCCCACTTGATCAGAGATTAACAAAGAGCATTTCAGTGCACGCTTTAATGCAAAAGGCTTAACTGCTTGAAGCATGGCTTCATTTCTCTCAATTACATCTAATCTAATGTTTGGATTCCCTCAGCAAAGATGCACTATTCAAGCGCATAGCTGACCTAATGAGTGAAGAAACACTTCTTTGCATAAATAATGTCTCAGAATCTTCACTGTAGCGTATCGATTGAAAACATTTTTACACAATTCCTTTGTGGGAGTACTAGAAAGCCACTAAATCGCTGCATGTTTGTCAAAAGAGTGGGTTGATATCAGTAGAACATACAGCATGCATTCTATTGTCCTTTGCTGTCCCTGATTTTCTGTCCTGGGGCGATACAGCAATGTGCTGCACTTTTAGGACAACAGCCGGTTATCTGCGAGGGTAAGCCCCCTCGTCAGTCTCCAGCACGGTGCACAAACTGACATACTCTACGCCAGTCTGTGGTCACATTTCCGCTCAGGGCAAAGCGGAAACGCTCTGTGGCCACAGTCTGTGGCATCGCTTTGGTCAAATTAAGGCAAGGCAACCTGAAAAGCCACTGAAAATACATCTTAATATGCATTGATTTAAACAAAATTACCATCCCAGTCATGTTTAACCTAAAAATGTGTTCCTTGTCCTAGAGTGTTTGTTTAGAGAACCATTACACCTCAATCTATCGCTATGTTATGTGTTGCAATTTCATGTGAAATTTAAGTAAAACATGGACTGCTACCTGCCCCAAGTCCAAGAGACAGACTACCTAAATGACCACATGGCACCGTTATGTCACCACACTAAACATGAAAATAATCGCTCACGAAAGAAGGTCAACGGGGCCTTCAGGGGGTGTACTGTACTGAGCAGCACCTGAACTGGGCCCAAGTACAGATCGGTGGGGTATCATGGAAAGTGCCACAAGCACCCAGCCCTCACAGGCCTGTCACAGACTGAAGGTGTCACCCAGAAAACAGCAGTTAAATTAACCTCAGTGGGCTCCAACCAAACACAGCCTGCAGCATGCCAGCACAGTCCAACTGAGCTCTTTTCATTCTCTCCCTGAAGCCTTGGTGAAACAATACTGGGATGATATTAGTAGGCTGAAGTGAGTGTGATCAATCAGTCAGGAAATATCTTAATTGATCACATTATTTTGCTTTGAAAGGGCCATCCTGCAGCCAAATGAATTTAAAGAAGGCTATATACTACTATATGAGACAAACATACTGGAGCAGCATTGCTGAAGAAGGTACAGTATTAGTGAGTGCTCAAGAGAACTTTAACAGGATTTAACACAGGCTGCTGCGGAGGTCACTTTCCAGTAATGGTACAGCATTTCTAACCTTCAGGCCCTCTGACATAAAACATCCAGTAACAGCCGATTTCAGATGAATGAGATCCAATCAATGTAAAAAAAGATAAAATTTACATTCCTCACAATGCAGCAACTATCTGTTTTAGTGGGGATTTGGTGGCCAAACTTCCATATAATTGAAGAGGCTATGCTAGACCTCACTGGAGACATACCATCGGAGCACACCAGAGCTGAGTTACTTAGACGAAGCTTCCTCTTGTTTGCCTTGGAATTAACTCTGAGATCACATACACACATACACA
Source organism: Coreoperca whiteheadi (assembly GCA_011952105.1). Classification (NCBI taxonomy): domain Eukaryota; kingdom Metazoa; phylum Chordata; class Actinopteri; order Centrarchiformes; family Sinipercidae; genus Coreoperca; species Coreoperca whiteheadi. The sequence goes on from CM022493.1 coordinate 14,804,729, forward strand.
CCGATTTCAGCACACACATACACTCACTCTCAGCCTTTTTCACCCTTCTGCATCAATCTGTTCCCAAGCTGTTCCCACATTTTGGTGAATTTCCCAGGCTTATTCCTTGGCACAAGTGGATACTGGGGCTGATTACTTTAGCGTGAACCCATCAAGTCTGTCCAGTGCCTGCAAAGCGTGCACATTCAAAAAGCAGCTACCTTCCTCTTCTTGCACTGAGCTTCTCAGAGAAATCTAAATGTGAGCGCAAGGCTGAACGTTTAGTGAACATTTACATAAACTGCACACACATAAGCAATAATGGTCTCTTCCCAGATGCACCAAGACATCACAGCATTCACATCGATCTTTAATACGAAACAACCAGCAGCAACAAATCCAAACCTCGTTAAAGAATATAAATTCAAAATCCATTCTGGCACTGAATCCAATGCAGATTTTCTCCCTCTTTCTGTCTCATAAATTACAGTTCTGGTGCACTGTGCAAATATTACCAAGCTGTAAGACAGCTGTGCCCCATTAAAATGTGTTATGGTTGCTGATTTCCTACAGCACATGGTCATCTTGCCAAATCTACAGCCAGTAATTAGTGGAGATGAAATGTTTAATTGTGCCTTAATTTTGATAAAATTTATCTGTCACCCATCCTATAATCAGGCATTATGCTCACAAATCAACGTCAGCAAATTTAGGCAGGGAGACATCCACTAACCTGACAGACATGTTGAGATGTCACTGCCCTGCTCTCCCTGCTCAGAGCCCAGGAAACAGGACGATATTTTAATACTGATGAGAGTACTGAGAGGGTGAAACAGAGGGTTTGATATTACTATCACAGATATTACAGAGTGTATGCTATTACTGCACAGACTAGAGAATATACAGTTTAATTATGTATGTGTGTGTGTGTGTGTGTGTGTGTGTGTGCAAATATGTGAAAGGATTGATGTTTTTCCGTTTACCATGTGTAGGAAACAATGGCTGTGTGTGTGCCGTTTGTCTCCCTGTGAACAGACAACAAGACGGGAGCATGTGGGTGATCTTGTCAGAATCACAGGACAACAGGAAGAAAGCACTCGCCGACAGATGGATGACAGGAGCGCAGGAGTGGGAGAAGGTCAAGATGGGAGAGACACAAAGCCTTCCACACTGACTGGGAGAGAGTGTGCGACTTCTCAGGGTGCTAAACCGTGTAGTCCTGCCAAAGCACGGCCCAGGCAGGCTGAGAGGGGCTGCTTGTGGATCTCCTTGGGGATACCAAGACTCAAGATGAGGCAATAGAGAGGACCACTTATTGGCTCTGAAAATAAGACGACGACTGAGGCTTAGAGTGATGGGTAATGGTAATATTACCGACTAATGAATTATTGGGTAAATGTTAAACTGCTCAACCAAGTAATCACTCTTATTCTGCTTGAGCTTTGTTTAGTCTTGTGCATTCTTGTGTAAGATCTGCTGATTTCCAGTAATGCAAAATTTGTAACACTAAAGGGTCTCATTTGGTATCAAATGTATCAACTTCTGTAAATGACTATATCTTTTCAAATAGCCTATTTTTAAGTATACAGTTAGAGCATCCTTGAACTGAAACAAAGCGTGTTTATGAAATTGCATGCAGTAAGGACAGCAGCCGTTTTGCATATTTATGACTAATGTTGTCCCTGAGAGAGGCCGCCCCCTCCCTAGGGGCATTATGGGCGATTATTGTCATCTCAGTGAAGCCAGTTATTCACCAACATGCACTGCATAAAACACATCATTACAAAGGGCCACGACAGGAAATGAGATGTGGGGCAGGGCTCCAGGAGCAGCCCTTTCTAATCACAATGGCCAACTGTCACCCTCTGCATCCGCTCGTCTGCCACAGCTTTAAGCAGTGTGGAAGGATTTCACTGCAAACTTCTGAGTGGATCTGCAGTGGTAGGACATCCTGCATAACATGTGGCACCCATGATAATTACGGCAGAATTAACACAGGCGGGTTTATGGCCCTTCTGCCGCCAGGAGAAGGCTGCCAGATAGACACAGGCCTCGTGTTTGATCAGCATACTTGGGTCCAGACGCCCACCCGTCTCTAACACTTCTCACTACAACAACTGTTCTGGAGGAGAGGACCACTTTCAGTAGAGCTGCCTGTCACAAACCCTCTCATCCAGCAGAGTCTGAATAAATTGAGGACAGTTCTTGGAAACTGGCACATTACAAACACGAAGTAGCCAAAGGAATATTGTTAGTGCTAGACTTATAGGCAACATTTCAAATCAGTATTGAACCATAAAGACAATGAGGAGGCAATCCTATTTTGTGTTTTGTCATAGTGCCAAAGCATATCAAGAGCTATGATTTTTGTTTAAAAAACAACAGAGAAATTATAAAAGTTTTAGACTCATTTATTTAAAGCTGTCAATTTCACTAAAGAAACAACCTGTGATAATTTGGAAAAAAAAAACCTGATCCTCTGTACAATGAACAGAGGGGTTTCTGCTGATGAGATACTGTAGCATCATCAGTTTGATGTATATATGGCGACTGAACTTGATAACCAGGCCCATCAAAGCTTTTGTGTCCCCCCATACGGAAACTCCATCCATGAAGGGCCACTACAAGGGACGGGACTTCAGTGAAGAAAAGCCAGCCACCCTCTTGTCCTTGATTTCTTGGGGTTTTGTTCTTGGATTAAAGAGAAATGTTTTCCATTTGCATTTTAAAATATCATGATCAAAAACAATTACCCTCCTCCTTCTGTATTTTTCTCACAACAAATGAATCAGATTACAGGCCTTGGTGAGCACTGGCTTCTTATGGCCTTGTTGCACTGACAATATTTGAAGTTTCCTGCAGTAACTTCATTAGGCGTATTTTGTCCAGAATTAGTAGAGCGTGCTGAAAATTGCTAATGACAGATGTTTCTCCACACTGTCACACTTCTTGTATCATTTGATTTGGAAAGCAACATACGGTGTTCTGCTCCATCAGTATGTCACAGACTGTCTGCAAACAGCTGGTCATAACTCAGTTCAGTGAAAACCATTACTTTCCAATGAAGTGCTGGACACGTTCCAAATTGGGTTTTGGCATGGCCTCAGCGGCACCCATGATGCAGTGCAGCCCAGTGTTGCAGGTACACATGGAGGAGAGGAGGAGGGGTGAAGGGAGCAGGTGAAGAGGTTTTCCACGAGCTCTCTGTCTCTCTGCTCTCCAGCCGGGCAGAGCACTCTAACAGAGGGTGAATACTTGGGGAGCAGACAGAGCATGAACAAAGAGGAGACTAAACTTAATCATAAGCTTAATGCTGTGAGGTTATAACATCCTGTGCCTTCTTCTTCCTAAACAGCATGTGAAGAGTTTGGTACGAATGGGGCATAGGTAATATTTTTATTAAAAATTAATGATTAACGTAATTGGTAAAACTCTTGCTGAGCTTATTAAGTTGGCTAAATGAACATATTTGTAATTATTATCAAATTAAAACAAATCCAAATTACTCTTGTCACAGTCACACATCCTATATTTTCTTTTCCCATAGTCACTTTTCATACAATAACATGTTTCAGGTATGTCACTGTGAATGGTTTGTATAGGAATCAATCAAAGCGAATTTTAGAGGCGGCGGGATTACATACAAAGTCAATATACCCAGGGTGGCGCGAATTGATATATTTGAGACTATATCTCGTTTGTATAAAAACAAAAGTGTAAGAACCACAAGTTGTGGTTTTATGGTGATTATGTGCTGGACAATTTCTTCAATTTCTTTCCGGGACCTCACTGCACCTTTTGACAGAGCCTGGCTAGCTGTTTTTCCGTGTTTAAAGTCTTAATGCAAGGCTAAACTAACTGTCTCCTGGCATTAGTTTCATATATAACGCACAGATATGAGAGTGGTATCTATCTCCTCTCTCTACAAGAAAGCACATAAGCATTGTTCCCATAATGTTGGACAATTCCTTTCAAGTCTTTTTTTTTGCTCCTTAATAAATTAGAAACCATCATGTACATCATGAGCTTTGATGCTAACCTCTCAATAATTTACTAGGATATAATAAAACCAAATGATGTCCTGTTTAGACTCAATAAGCAAAGAATATTCCTGTAATTAAAAGGTAAAGATTCTGGGTGTTTGGCTACAAAGCTCTGGCCAGGAAGACTGTGCTGTGTGCCAGGACATCTCACAGCTCAGCTGCTGCCTGCATGCAGCAGAAGTGTCATCGACACCTCGCTCCATCTCTAAAGATAAGACAGTAATGACGTTCTGTATTCCTGGGCCTGTCGAGTCTGGTTGTTAGTCATAATTTGGCCTGGGTGGTAAAGATCTCAACAGCAAAATAGCATGCTGACAACATATGCTAAATTAATCTAAAATCATTCATTTTCCTGTCTTTTAAAAATAAAGTTTGAAGGTCAAGAGGAAAATAGATGGATGATGAAGTGTTAAAAAATACATAAATGTTTTTTCTTTGGATAAACCATGTTCTAAATCCCTAAGCCATCAATCAATCATTGATTCATTACATTAAATGTCACTATCATCACAGTCTTAGTGTTAAAAGGGTCAAAAACATCGGCACCCGAGGGACCTTCTCCGCTAACAAGACCTACTGCAACATGAAGCACTCCTATTTACTGTATCAATTCTGTGGCCTCTGGCAATATCTGGTCCCGTTATATCTCCACTCACTGTATGACTTTGTAACTGTTTGGTTGCAAAACTGACAAAAAAAGAACAGAATTGAATTAATGAAGACAAATGTGTGAACGCAGTTGTATGAATGTGGCCTTTCTATTCCCTTGCAATGGTGTTTTTGCTGCAAAGGCCTGCTCTCTCAATCATTGTAATAAGGCTGATCCCAGTCAGAGCTTTGACAGCTCAGAGACGAGGCTGCCCTCGTTCTACACACAGCGCTCAGTTCTGCACAGGAGGAGACAAAATGACTAGACTAACAAACACAGATCTTCAGTTACCAGTGAATGCACCACTAACTGTATACGAGCAGTTTGTGCTTTTTATTTGATCTCAGGTAGGGTGAAAATTTTATTTGTTAAACTTGTGGGATTTTCAGTCAGAAGTCTTGACTTAAATTTTTGTCTTTTCTCATTTACAGTGGGATGTGAACTATATTTATCTAATTGATATTTAAATGAATAATTTGTTGAGATAAAAAGATTATTTTTAATTTTGATGTGATAGAGAACAGTGTGTATTGTTTTCCTCATAAGAAACACACATCATTCATACATTTTCAGAGATGAGGAACTGCCCCTCTGTGTACATAGCGATGTATTCTCATTATCTCCACTCACATTGTTATCAGACCATAAGCAGTACAGTGGACGTACACACAGAGCATCTTTAAGGAATATTGTCCCATTAAGCAGCTCAGATGTCTCCCATGAGGATAAAACCTTTTATTTCTTGTATTAATGTTGGCTTCTGTGGAGTGCAGTAAAGGGTTGTTGTTTAGCCACGAAGAAGTGAAAAATTAAACATAATTTGTGTTTTCATGGTTGCGTAAGCATTGAGCACACTATCCACAAAGCATGTTATGTCTCTGCTTTTAGTGGGATGTTGTTTATTTGAAGTGTAAGGAGTCACGTCTAATTCTGCTTTATCTTGCATTACACTGAGTGTGGTGCAGAGATACAGTAGTTCTCTTGTTTTATATGTTCTATATTAATGCAAAAGTGACAGCACTAATAATGCTAATATAACTAATTGCCTTTAATAAACGAGATATTTTACCGTTTTAGTATGCCGAGCCTTGTCTGCTACTCCCTGACCCAAAACTGACAATTGTGTTAATTGGATCTGATGAGGTTAGTTGACACAAATTTATGTTTAACTACATTAAAGTGAAAAGAAGAAGACATCGCCCTCAGAGTCATCAACTCAATCAACACTAATGACTCTAATGCTTCTTTGAATTTAATACTTATCACACACTTAATTGAGGCTCAGAGAAGGACAGGTGAAGCAGTCGGACTCTATGGACATGTTCTCTTCTGCTGTTTTCTGTGTCGTTTTACTTTAGAATAATGTTACAATTCTAGAAAGTAAGTAACTGTGGTAGAAAAGAGTGCGTTTTAATGATTTTACTTTTTCATCTTTCCTCTCTTTTCTCTGTCTGTTTATCTCTTGACCTTCATTTTGTCTCTGCTGTTGTCTCTCATGCTTTTAGTAATTAGATTTCCATGTTTAGCATCTCTTCAGTCACTCTACCGTGCTCTGAGGATCTCCTCTGATTTCACCACAAGGATCCTCTGCAAAACAAAAAGTCACATTTATCTCTGTAATTGGCCTCAGCATTTAAGTGGATAATGTGGTTATTACTGCATTCTTTGTTTCATTTCTTCCTCTCCACCGCTCCTTCCTTTCTTTCCCCAATTCTCCCTTTTTTTCTTTTGGGTTTTTTTTTCTGAAACTGTTGAGCTGGTAAGTTCAATGCAGAGGCACGTATGCACTCTGGAAAGGTAATCTTGAAGCCAGTTGAGCCATGACAAATAGGGACAGCTGGCCTAATTGAATCATTTGAGCTAAGACAGCTCAACTTGGTTATCCCCTCTGCAGCCCACACCGATATTAGTGCGGGAATCATTAGCCATGAAATCATGTCTGCTCTCTCTGACTGCATCCTTTATGACATGACAGCCAGCCCAGCCTGTCTCTTTCACTCTCACACCAAAAAGAGCCCTTCATCATAAACAGGCAGAGGTGGAGGCAACCAGGATTGAGTGGGATGTCTTTTTGTCTTTTTCTGGACACTTGTTCTTGGGAAACTATTTCATCAAATGCCATGTACAGAGTTTTGTGGTTACATGAAGGAATTACTGTACCGCCAATACGCAAACATGCACAGTAGTTTTATCCTAATCTGCTCCAGCAGACTTGTCCTCAAAACCATGTTTCTAAAAATAGTCTCACAGTTTTTTTTTAATGTCTTTGTCTTGATATGTGCCTATGGCTCCAGAAGGTACCACAAAGATGCTTTTGAAGACATTTTCCTGTCCTCTTTTGGTAAAACTCAAACATTTTCAATCGCTTCCTGTCACACTTCAGAGCCCTTAATGAGACACATTTACATTCATTCCTGAAGATCATTTGTGAATAATGCAATCAGGTGGTCGTAATGGGCTCCACCAAAGGATCGGGGGGGCTTCTTGGTGGAGGAAGAGAGGGGTGCCACATGGTCTGAGACCCCTCCTGCCTCGCAGCCTGTTTTCTGTGGTTCCTCTCTGCAGGACACCCCGTCATGCCAGGCGGTGCCACGGGCATCGACAGAGCTGAGAGGGATGGAGCAGCCAGGCAGACATCTCCGCTGAGAGGGATATTGGTTTAGCAAGGGAGGGTAAGACATTGAAGAATTAGTGCATGATTTGTCCTAAATATCTTAATAGCACAAGGGTGTTATTTGTTTAACGATTCAAATATGCCAACGACTGGAAAAACACGCGTTTTATGGCCACTATAGGCTCATTATTCTCTTCTCTAGCCTTAGTGTAGTAATGTAGGACACAGTGAGTATGAGCTCAATGGATGGCCCTTGTGCTGTGCGTAATAATGGACATCCATCCCAGAGTGAGGATGCCTAGCTTAATGGAGCTCAGACTGGGGATACTGTGCAATGTTCAGGCCCATTTCCTTTTGACTCACATTCCACTGGGGTGGCATGACCCCAATGAGACGCCTGCTTTCCCCAGGTGGCAGTGAGTGATGCTCCTCCACAGTGTCGGGGCAGGGGAGCGAGGAGACCCTTCTTTGCCCAATGGGCTGAGCTGGAAAAACAGACGCCCACACGGACTCTTACACATCTCTAATGCATACACTCAGTTGCACCCTTCACACCCTCGGGGTCCCCAGCCCACTTTCAAGGAAATTTCGACATGAGTAATTATTGAGGGTTAGGGAGTGACAGGTCTATTCCAGGTTTCAACAGGCGCACAGAAGAGAAGCGGACTGACAATCGTCTGGAATTACCACTCGGGTTGAGGCAGTGTGCTGGACTAAGTGAGCTGCATGTCTTTCTGCCTCTCTTTTCCCCCCTCGGGGCTTTTTAGACGAGCGCTCTGCCTCTCCCTGGATGTTTACACATCATTAAGGTTTCCCTGTCTCATCTCTACCCTGTCCTTTTAAAGAACAGGGCTGCATTGGTCTGAGGTGGAAGAAAAGACAGTTTCTGGTCAAGCGTGAGAGATGGACAGCAGCGTTGCAGGGGAGGCGGCAGACTCCTACAGACAGTGAGAAAACACTTCAGTTCATGTCAAGAGGAGCTGTTTATGGAGTTTTTTAGACAAAACTTGAAGCCCAGACCTTCAAAAAAACCTCTTCATTTTCACGCAATAGTATTATACAACTGAAAGTTTGGTTTGGGCATCATTGTATCATATATCTTTTTGGAACACATAATTTATCATACCCTTTGCAGTTTTGTCAAATGTGCATATTAGACAAAATTTACAATTATTATCAAAAGTAAAGTAATCAGTGATTTTTTTCATGCAAACATCATCCACAGAGCTTTGAAAGAACTTTAGAAATCTGACTTCTGAAAGAAAAAAGCAGGAGCAGGAAAGTCTGGTGTGAGGCAGACACATTAGACAACACTGGTAATGAAGCATTGGCAGAAAGTGATAATTATTTTAATTAATGATAATGGTTTTAATGATTCAACATTTTGGCTAATTGATTATGATTGATTGCACAATACTAAACAAGGAAAGTGAATCAGGGAGGTAATCAGGGAGATGACAGCACAGGTCAACACTACAGCGTGACGGAACATACACTACACATGCTAATCAGACCCAGAGAGACGGAGAGAGGGAGAGGCAGAGGGAGAGAGACGGGCAGATGGAGGGATGGAGTAAAAAGAAGTGAATGGGTTATCTAGAAAAGAAATGCAGAAAGAGGAAACAAAGAAATGGAATAGATTGTGCAGATAAAGATGTCACAAAAAGAGGACGCCATTGTTAAGACACAAGTGGAAAACCAGACACAATTCATCCAGCTGGCTCATTTGTAGTAAAAATATGCAAATTTAAGATGATGTTCAGCAAGTAGCAGGCATTATACTGATCATACTGACTGAAGCATTTCAAAATATTTTCCCGTAACTCCATTTTTAAGTATGCATAACTCAGTTTACTTCAAAGATATCTGTGTGCTCAGTTATGTTGATGTACATTGCCAAAAATGACAGAAACAGGCAGGTTTTGGGATCTCCCTGAAGGGAAGAGATTTTGTTGGTTATGAGATTTAGATGAGATTGAAAATTAAGTTAATTTCATGTTTTATTCTTCATTTTATGAAGATTTTAGTAAAATGTCCTTCATTTCTGATGAGTTCTTCTGGATGGATGATTATAAAAAAAACTTTTTTTGTGTCACATTTTATTTGTCAGGTTTGGGACATACAATCTTTATTAGCAATCTAATGTGTGTCTGACGAAACCACATTTTTGTTGTCTTATAAATCCTTGTGGGATGCATGGGAACATCCATGTGTGTGACATGGATTTTATGACACAATACATAACATAACTAACTAACTTGTTTTTTTCATTGCCTTTGTTCATCTGGATTTTATTGTGTAGGTACAATCTACAACCTAATTGCAAAGCCTGAGATTGCAGGGCCTTGGGCTGCATTCTAGGCATGCACACATTTGTCCAAGAGATATCAGTGTCTCCTCAAAGCCACTTAAAGTGTGTGGCTGTCAGGGAGGAGGCATTGGACCTTCCGCATCCTCATCATACCATACAGTATCACCCTGTGACCCAGCCAGTGATTAATATTTGAGGAGGGAGTCGGTCCTTCTTATCCTCTTCTCCATCTCCTTCTCTTGCTTTTCTCCATCGTGCAGACACTTGTCAGAAGGATTTGTTTTTTGCTTCCCAGACTTCCCACTCCACCTCCGTCATCAGTTTCTATTGTCTAAGCCTCTAGCCATACCAAACCCCATGCCTATGACATGCAAATCTATCCCCTTGATTTCACTTTGGAGAGATGGTGAGTGGAGTGGTGAAGCGTCCTGCTCTCTGCCACCTACCTCCTCCTCCTCCGCTCTAGCCCATCTCTGTCTCCTGCTCCTACCCTCTGGATGGGGCGCTCTTCAGAGTGGATGGACTGGATTCAAGTTTAATTAATGAAATGTATGATAATGTGATTTCTTTAATAGAATGATATAGTCTAATGGGTGTTGTGTGATTATGATTAATATACTACTTTGGTGGGTGAGAACATCAGCCAAAGGCTAAATGAGGACCTTCTCTCTCCAGTTCCAGTCCTGGACACATGTCAGCTTTGCTGTGGATCTCTGAACAGCGCTTGTGTCTGTTTCTTAACTTAGATAGTGACTGTGGAATTCACTGAACAACATGTGCTTCAGTTTGCCTCAGTCCTTTTTAAAGGAATAGTTTGTCATTTTGGGAAATACGTTAAATTTGCTTTCTAGCTGAGCGTTAGATGAGAACATCAGTACTACTCTCACTTTGCATGTCTGTACACTAAATATGAAGCTGTAGTCAGTAGCTGATTAGTGTAGCTTAGCATAGCTCTCCTTGTTATCTCCAAAGGTTACAGAATCTTCCTGCCACCAAACATCTAAAGCTCACAAACTAAACTTGGAATAACTGATTTTTTTGGGCCACTTGAAACTGACATATCACCTTTTAAGTTGATATGGCGAACATTTTAGCAAACAGTTGCTTAATTACACATCTACAAGATGTGGAGGAACATTAGCATTTATTTGGAGTCGTGTTTCTGGCCACCTGGCGAAAATACAGTAAGTCCAAAATTCCCTCCCCTTTTAGCTATGTGCTGGTAAACAATGCTATGAGAGCAGTGAGAGTGAACCAAAATAGTAAAGTTGCAGGCTGGGAACCAAAACAATTAGTTTAAAGTCACTATAAAGCTCCGTAGAGCTGAGGGGAACAACATAGTCCAGTGTTAACAAAATGTGACAATATTTATTTTTGTTATGACATTATGACTAAAATCACTTCCAAAACGCTGCTCCTATTTTCATAATTGCTTTGTGAACTATGATGTCAACCTTATAAACACACAGAAGATTAATGTCTTAAACTGATCACTCATTGTTCTATATATCTAATATTTGTAATGGTCCCATGGGTCAAAGGTTGCTATTTTCTCTTACAGATGTAGACCGGTGAAGTGGCAGTCAAGCATGAATCATATTATCCTTGAGGAGACTAATGTAGCTGACTGAATGAAAAGTGTAATGATGTGGACAAAGGCCACTTATTCTCCCACTACAATGGGAGTAACTACTTTCATTTCTGTGAGGTGTTTTCTTCATTTTCCAAAAAGTCTGCCTAATTTTACCATATGGCAAGAAAACGTTTCATTAGACCTTGTTCTGTGTGAAAGCATGAAATGTCAAACCCCATAAAATGTTAGTTTTGAGCTTCAGAAGTGACATCTTTGGCAGTCAGTGGAAGGTGATGAATCGAGGTAGATGCTTCTTCTTCAGAAACAAAGCCTTCCATCATATCCACCTGTCTGAAGGTTGCTTGAAGGACAGAAGTGAAGCCATCGTCTGGAGAAACAGGAGGTCTGAGGGAAGTGCTTCTCCACAACCGTTTGTCACTCTGATATTTGGTAAATGTGATAATTAATACTGTAATTTAACTAAACCCACTCTGCGAGGTCTGTAATTAAAACTGATGTACCTACTTAGCACACCAAGCATCACAGGTGGGCCCAAATTAATCTGCAAATAGAGCTAAATTGCCTGTGCTTAGCGTTTTCGTCAACGTCACTCACTTTGGAGGGAAATATCTGTAATTAATTCTGATATAACAAAGTCATAAATTTGAGGTTAAATGCAGCCTTGACAACAGACGCGATGACAGCAAGAGACCTCATCTAGCCGTCCCAGATGGGATCCAAGACTCTGCTTTCTCCCAAGAACTTGGCCGAGACTTCCTCTGACAACTATTTGCTGCTATAAAGACAAGAGGAGATTTTCAAAGATAGACTCATCTTTTCTTGCATACCCTCTCAGTCTTTTTTAAATTTGAGTAAATTGAAATGAACTGGAGTGAAAGCCGACTTCCAGGCTACAGAACGGAAAATGGAATGATTAGTTCTGGATGGAAGCCAAATGAATGAATGCATTTTTGATTCTGACTTACAATGAAATGAAGCTGCAGCCCCACAAGGATTTACAAGCTTGTATAGTGTGATTTTTTTGTTCTTCCCTATCATTTCTGTGCTACTCTAGATCCAAAAATAACAGTTTAATATATGTTTTTTATATTCAGTATGCTCATTTTTAGCAATTCCAAGTTAAATGGCCTGCTGCTGCTCATACACTTTGGTAAATATCTGATTTTTTCTATAAGGAAAAATCAGTAGGGATCTTATTCCCCAGATGTGGAACATTTAAGTCATTCAAAAAACTAAAGTATATTTAATTCAGTTCACAATATGACCTGAGACATCAGCAGCCAAAGATCTTTCCACATATAGAAAGGCTTTCAAATCACCAACAACTACAAAGACACTAAATTAGCATATGGATAATGTAAAACAAAGGTGTATTGAAATTAAAGAGTCAAAAAATTAAAGGCTCCTACTATGAATGCACGATATTGTTCATTGTTCTCTACTGGGTTTTTGTTTTGGTTGGTACACAGAGCACAAGCTGGCATGCTGCTATTGTTGAGCAAAAATAGTAGATTAAACCGAACGACAGTCAAATCAAAGAAATAATCACATATTTATGAATATTTAATATGGTCGTGGCAAATAAGGCAAGTAATTAGGAGTTTCCATAAATTAGCAAATTGTTATTTTATGTTAATGAGAGATCTTCAGCTTTTTCTCATGAATAATTTATGGATCAACAAAAAAAGTTTAGCAGGGAAGGAATGAGGAAGTCTGACTGTGGTGTTGATCAGACACATGCACATGTGACGAGACACAAACGGACAGCTTTCCTTCAGTTCCCATTGTTTTGTTCAATTTGTCACTTGATATTTATTAGGCTGGAGATGGTAGGTTTTATCAGATGAATGTACAATGCAGCCGGGTGTGGAGTTGTTTTGGAAGGGGAGGTGATACTGGCATTGCAAGCAGACACCACAATTGCCTGATCATGTCCACTTTAGTCACAAAACAGACTAGTTGCTTCTATCCCAAAAGTACAGAACAAAGAGATCTTGTAAGGTAGAATATCTGCGGAAAGTGGGAAGATAGAAGGGAAAAAAGTGGCTTATGTTTGCAAACCGTAAGGATTTTGAAATTACAGGACAGAGGAGATGGAGGAAATATGAGAATGAGCGTACAGTGAAGACCCCAGCACACTGGATAGCTGGGAGGGGTCTCACTAAAGGGGTTAATATGAAGGCGGAGGGGAGGAGTGGGTGGGCCAGGAAGGGCAGTGAATCAGAAAACAAGAGCAAAACAAATCTGTGATCTGGAACTCAGAGAGCAGCCACTCAGGGGGGATTAATGAGAAGTAGGAGGCTGTGAAATTATGTGGCCTTTGAGTGGGGAGAATGGCCCTAGCAGAGCATGGCCCTGAAATGAGGTGAGACAAACTTCACCTGATCCACAATTAACGGCATCATGCGGATGGGTGACACGGGGTCACAGCAGGGGGAGGATGGGAAGGGGGTAGAGAAAAATCACAATTCACTTTGTGGCAAATTATCACCCCTCCAAAAAGGGCAGCCATCAGAAACCAGGAATCAATGAGGAGGAGAGAGGATTTTACACACCTGTCTTTTTAAAAAGGCAGCGACAGGGATGAGAGGAAAGCTTGTTAGAAAGATTTACGCTTAATAAGGACAGACAGTAGCAGGGGATGGAGACAATTAACAGTATGGAAAAACATAAATAAAGAGCAAAAGAGTGAGAGGCAGAGGAGGAAAATGGGATAGAGTTGATTGCACAGGGGGTGAGGAGCAATAACAGGAGCACAAATGATTAAGTGGTGTTAGGGACTAAGAACACTTGTTTGCGAGGACAATCTTTGTGTGCTTTTGTTGTCTTCCGGCCGCCTTTATCTTTGTGTAATTCTCCGTCTGATGAAATGTGTTTAAAGAGATGAATTGGGATCGGAGGAGCCGTCCTGACATGATTATGAGGGATTCATCTGCAGCCATCTGCCACCGTTATGAAAGGGGGAGGGGGGTGGGGGGCTAGCAGAGAGATAGAGAGAGAAAGGGAGAGAGATGGAGGGAGGAAGGGAGGGAGGGAAGTGCAGACCTTCTGTTCAGCATCCCTGCCACAAACCCACCATTACACAGGCCTCTGGCCTACAGTTTAACATAAAGACTAGCTTTGCCCCAGTATGTGAAGGTGAGCTTTGGGTCCAATTAAAGAAGCAGAAGTGGGTCGTAAAACTTGTGCACTTGTTATTGTTGTACATGAGTCAAAAGCCCATTAAAAACATTATCTGAACAACAGAAAAGATTGCCTTGATGCTGTAAGCAGATACATGATAGCTGTTCCCCTCTAGAGCATGTTCAGGTACCATAAGATGAAACATTTCCAGGTACCACTTGTATTATATTCCGGCCTTGAAAATGGCACCTACAGACTACATCATATTCACACACCAGTTGGAGGAGAGGGCACAGCAGATGGGTCCATTGCTCATCACAACGTCCACTTGTTCTAAAGGGGAAAGCGGGGGCCTCAGACAGCATGTCTTAAGTTGTGTAATAGGCTTTTAGTGTCACAAATGAAAGTCACACGTTAATTTTTTTTCTCAGGTTGTTTTTCTCCCTTTTTTTGGACTGAGAGATTTGTTCACACAGCTCAACATCACTATGGATAAAAATGGAGTATAAGTAAATTGTGTAACATAAACCGACATGATCTTATAGAGCAACAGAATGCAGGCAAAAACATTCAAATTCATCACTTTTGGTGATACTGAGCAGTATTGATGACTATTATCTCACTCTCTAATCTGTCAGCTGTTGCCATGGCAGCTGGCAGGCAATTTCTTTCCAGTTATAAAATCATAGCCTGTGTTATTTGCCTCTATAAGTTTGAGTTGAATTTTACATTGACAGCTGTCTTCTTTTTATGATCACATTGTTCCAGTGTGAAAAATCCCATGAGTTCTGCAGTGTTTTAACAAAGCACCTATTTCATTCTTGCCCACTATACGACTGAGCCATCACTTCATATTACAGGTCAATGTTACGGTGCTTAATTATGTGCAGGCTGCTTGGGGCTCCTAATAACCTGTCATTGAGGGGAATTTGAATGTCACACCATATTGTTGGGCCCTAATGGCAGCAGGCAGATCCACTGATGAGCCGTTTTGGGACAATTACAGCGGATATTCAAATCACAGGTCTGAGTGTGTGGTGAACTGCAGCGCACACAACCTGACGGGACTGAGGCGCGCATGCACGCACACACTTGTTGTATCTTGACCCCGCAGCCCACCTCTCTTGACACATAAAGAAGATGCCTCCCCCCTGCTGCTGAAACAGTTTAACTGTAGCCTGATCGCTTTTATTATCCGCATAATCCAGATATCAGCGATTTCATCAAGCCGGGAAGATATGCATATCATGAATTATTTTGACACTGGGACCTTTTAATTTTCGCCGGCAATATTTCATTCCACCAATCAGTGCCTGGAGTGGTTGTCGCAGGGCGGACGTGGCGGTGTCAGAGGACGAGACTCCCCCCGGCGGATCCAAATCATCTGGGGGACAATAATGAGCTATGGCCACAATTATGAGCTGCCTGTGTCTGCATGCATCTCATCAAGGCCCCCATGCAAGCTGCTGCAGGAGGAGGAGCACGCACAGAGCTATACAATGCAAGACACATGCATCAAAGATTGAGTTTTTATTTTAAAAAAATGTGATGGACTAATTTTAAAATGCAAATCTACTTAAGAGTAGTTCACTCAGGTGCTATCACTTTGTACTGGTGGAGAGATTATGTTTTTGAAGGAGGCTTACCTGCATTTTACTGATACTATAGGCTATTTCACTACTTTTTAGAATCAAAATATTGCACATTTTTTGCCACTACAGTTAGTAGTAACTTTACAGATTAACAGTAGTGGATTAGGCTACTAGTTACTTTGTGATTAAGATTTTTTTTTTCAAAAACTATTTTTTCTCAAATAGGTGACATTGTTATAGAATTTGCTACCTTACATATATGTTAATGCTTTATTCATCATTTTACATTATATACAACTATAACACTGACAGTGGCCGTTCTGATCCATAAAGAATAGTTTTACTCAAAGTACATTTTGTTGATAACATCTTTGGGGTTGCCAGGTTGTGAACAATTCCTTTGATCAGTTGCACTGTTTGACCACATGTGGAAAAGGGCTACAAACGACTGGGACCAAAATCCATCAACAATTCATTCACAGAGTTGATGATCAAAACCCTGTATAAATGGCATACTAGTGTGTAACTGCAGAATTAATGGCCTGTTAGAAAGTGAGAAACCAATGAATATGTATTAATTGTTGACTAACATAACTGGAATGGATAAATACATGCCAATGAGCTTTTTCACCAAATGCCAACCCAAAACGTGTCCTTATTACTAGCTTACAACGGATCTGTAAAAAAGTAGTAAACATTCATTAACCATAGCCATTGGCCTTTATGCAGGGTGCCTCAATAGAAAGTTGCACCAATACTTCTTCCACCATGGAGACAAATAAAAATGTTATCACACTCCTAAAACGATTCTCAGACTCAGAAACCACATTACTTAACATTTTTGTTCCCTTACACACCCACAACGGCCACATATACAATCATAAAGGCGCATTATATTCCACAGCACAGGGAGTCATGTCTGTCCCTGATATGTGGACTGTGTAACTTAATACTTTGTGTCTTTACTCAGATCCCCGCGGAGCGGGTATTACGTGAGCAAATTGGATGCTCAAACAGTCAGTCCGTGACCTTCCCTCATCCTGGATGTTGACCCCCGTATAAAGAGAGACATTACATCTCGTTACACAACAACACGCCTCCGGCGCTTCGCTCCAGATAAAGAAAAATGTCTCAATTAAATCTTCACCGGGGCCCCGTGCCGAAGAGTTATCGCTGCCCCGGTAGCGCTGATCGCTACACTCACACATCCTCAAAAGTTATTTGACATAAATTGCCGGAGTCACATCATTTCCTGCCACACTCTGAGCGGGATTTACGGCTGATCCCATTGACTGGGAGCTGTGCCTCCAATAAAATTCCTCAAGAGCCCATGAGGCCGTGAGACGCACCTATCTACCCTCCATCAGGCCCTCTCCCCCGCCTGCGCGCAGATTAACCATGCAAATACACACAGGTGGGAGGATGATACCGACAACACATTTATGCACATATATGCAACTGAGCTGATATGACCGTGGTGCGGGCCAGGGCTGTGCACACGACAGGCTGATTGTGTTATATCTGATGGGGCGGGGGTGAACAGGGGAAATTGCAAGGTGGCTTATCCAAAGAACTCAGGCAGTGAAAGTGAACTTATCTGTGGCTTCTTTTTGAAAATGAGAAGTGAGTGCCACTTTTGTGATCTCTGGAGGATATCCCCTTATGTGCAAAAACAGAAAAGGAGCTATATATAAGGCAGCATATGAACCCATGAGGAAAATCATTTAAAAGTGAAAAGCAATTTTCAGTTTTAAATGATTTTCCTCGTGATTTTAGACATTAGCACACAGGCATTGTGGAGAAAGGTGCACACTATTAACTACTAAAAACAACCTTGTGTCTGCATTAGTCTGCAGATATTACAGTGTGAGGTGAGCAAAGCATGCCAATGGTTGCTTATGATTCTTTGCCCAAGCTCAAACTGACCAGACGGATGCTGTTTTAGCATGGCTCTTGATAGCATTAAGAACCTTAGGTCATGTAATGACAAACAAGTGTTTTCATCAGATGTTTTCAGATTATACTCTGGACCCCTCACTTTATGATGTGTTTTCCTTGTCAGGCTTACTGTCTCTCTCTAGTGGTGATAAGTGAAAAGTCTTAACTCTGAGGCCTCTTACTGCAAATCATACAGCCATACACATATTTGGTCACTGTGAGCGGTTGGTATTTATACACACTGTCTTGCAGTACTGCAAGAGACACGAGTCATTTTTAGATTTTGGTACACTATCTATTGTACATGCATGCAGCTGGAAGCGTCCTAATGCAGAGTACCACAGAGTCCTTGAGACAAAATGCGAGCTTTGAAACAACATTTTTAAGCCAACATAAGTCCTCAGAAAAAAAGCCCTGACAAATGGGCCATTGCTGCTGAAAACCATGTGGTATGTTCGAAAAACTCAAGAACTGCCACTAAATGGACCTTGAGATGAGATTATATTGTCAAAAGATATACGAGGGTTAACGCTCTTAAAAAGGATTGCACTGCTGGTAGTTTATGAAGCAAAGTATTTTACTTTGCAGAATTTTGATCTAAGAGCTTTCGCTGAGGATGTTCCAGTATAAATGAAGGTTTCGTTTAAAATGGTCTGAGCAGGCCAAAAATTGTTTTGTCAAAATGTTCATTAAATGTGCTCTAGTCACCTTCCATCCAGATGATATAGTAGGGCAGTGAAGGCCTCCCCTCCAGCTTGGCACATCGTTTCATTGGAGGCTCAGCAGCATCAGCATCAGCAGTGGCTCCAGGGGCTCCAGCTGGGGCTGGCTGCTGCCTCTGCCTACCTACCAGCACCGAGGCTGGGGGAGGTGGTGGGCAGGCCACAGGATAGCCCTGGGGTACCTCACTTATGCACCAGTAAAGAAAACTGAATTTCCCCTCTCTTTCTGCTAAGAATGGTTGCTGCCTTCAGCAATTTGATTTGACAAAGTCAGGTCTGGAGCACTGGTGTGACCACTGCACATGCCATGAAGAGCATCATGAAATTATAATACTGGGAAATGATAGGTCAAGACCATCTTATCATATTCAGCAAAACCAGCCAAAATTTCTGATAGAAATAAAAAGCACCAGACAAATTTAGATTTTAGTTTTATCATCATATGCATTAACAGTGTATGGGAATCTACAGTTTTAAGATCTGCATTACATTATATTACATTTGATGACAAAAACATGAAATCTGTACAAATTTGAGTTTATGGTGTTTCGTCAACCTCACAGACGTGGTTAATCTAATATTTAAGGGAAATTTACACTTTGATCATCACTTAAGGACAGTTCAAGTATTTCTTTGCAATAGGAGCTGAGACACCAAATTGAAATCAAAAATTAAATTACATGATGCCATTTAAGAGGTTAATTCTATGCAAAATGGATAAATATAGAAGCAATGTTAATACTGATGATGCTCCTAACTTTTAACTAATACCTTTAATTTGATAACATTATTTTGAAGGATGATGCCAATTTATAATCACTACATTTAATGTGATATTATTGCTTTTTCAGAGAAGAGCCACCATCAATTCAAATTATTCATGTCATTCTGTGCCAGTCCTGTAGCTATTTGACCTCAACCAAATGTGACATCTCCGCACCATCAGAACAATGAAAGTCGCCTGGTCAGCACTGTATATAATAATTGTTAATGACACTCAAACAAGTCAGAGGAGATAATAATTAAAACTGGTGTGAGTCACTGGGGTGGTAAGGGCTAAGGAAAAGGAAAAATCTCGCTAAGAGCATTAGCTGCTACAACCTCTTATCCTATTTTGTAACATTAAAAATCCAAATCAGTATTACAAAAACAGAACAAAATTTTCCTTCACATGTAACGTCTGAGATTTTAGGAAATCAGGCACCATTTACAAAATGTACATAACCACACCCTTGTTCCAGTATACCACTACTGCTCTTATGACAGCATTAGTGAGTCCTCTGTATGTGTGCGTGAGTGTGCACCAACATGATCTTTGCTTTAAGGACACTGCTGGCTAAACTGAAAATTTAACTGAACAGGTGGGGCTACAATACTGTCAAAATGTTGGTGGGAGTCCAGATAACACAAGTATTTGACAAGCAGGCAGCTAATAGCTTTGTCTTCAACATGCGGATCTAGGGTTTTACTAAAACTGCAGATCGTAACGCTGATGTAAGATAGAGGGCTGAAAGCAGAGGTAGCCAAATGTCTGTGCAAATAACACAAGGAGCTGTCAGTCAATTCTCGCCACTGCAGAACTCACATTGGATTTTTCCTGCATTATAGAATCATCAGAGGAGTCCTGATTTATGAAAGAAACAACTAAATGCAGTCAAGGGTGGTATATTAATCAGTTCTTCTTACAGTTTGCAACAAACAGTCTAATGCATGTGAGCCAGGCGCTGAATGGGCTGAGGCCTCTTGCTGGTGTCTAATTTTTTATTTCTACTGAAGTGGCGTCCCTCAGTGAGCTAAAAGCTGGCGGAGGCCCGGCTGCTGCTGCTGCTGCTGCTGCTAAGGGCCGCCTGGGAAGCACAAACATTACAGCTATGCTCGGAGTGCTCAAATCATTTGAATGTATGATCAAAAAATAATAATATTAAAGTAAAATGTAAAAAAAAAAAAAAAAAAAAAAAAAAATCACAAATCAAGGCAGCAGGCAAGATTGGCACAAACGACTCATAGCATGCTAATAAAACTGAAAGAGGAAAAAAAAAAAAAAAAGACTAAATTAGGAAATTGAAGAACGAAAAATATATATAGTAAAAGAACAATGATTGAAAATAGACACCAGAAGGAAAGCAACCAAAAATCATGCACACAAAAAAGGAACTCCCAATTTTCAAGGTATTCAAAATCAGCCTCAGAAGAATTAAATATGCCTGCCACATGTCAACGCCGCGACACACATTTCCAGATTGTTATTTGGTTTCGGCTGATTTAAAGTCCTCTGGCTATGTCTGGTGAGATATTATGCAGCTAGTATATAGTTGTGCACACAGCCAGTAGTGGGATTTGTAGATCAATATATACACAAGTTAAAGTTATTGCAGGTTCCACACGGCAGTCCAGCACTTGTTGCACACACGTGGCCGGGTATGTGTGCTTTGCAGAGGGGAGCCTAGACTAGTGTAGGGCCATGAGGCAGGGCTTAGTCAAGGCTGAGAGATGCTAAGGCTGCAGCTGGATGATACTTGAGAGAAAACAGGGAGCAGAGAGAGAAACACAGGAAGTGGTCACCAGTAAAAGGAGCGCGTCAGGAAGTTGGCGGCTGTGCTGAGCCAGCCCATGCCATCTGTGATGGAGCCTACACGTGTGACAGCCTTGTCCTGCTCCTGTGACGGACTCTCCTCCTCAGGCAGGTAGTCTGGGATGTCTGTGTTCTCCTCTACCAGCACCGCCGAGTCTTCCTGGAATGGCAACATCAGCTGCAAAAACAGAAGAGAAATATTTTTTTTTTTTTAAAAGAACAAAGAAAAAATGCAAAGAGCATAATTTGTGTTTGTATTATCATGAAGCACGCAATATGTCCAAAAAACACATTTATTCCAGGATTAACGTAAAGCGCAGTTGCTAGACTTCAGAGCCAAATATTCATCTGGAGTCAGATTAAATGACTGAGCCAGGTCTGACCCCTGCTGGTCACACTGTATATGACTATTAATGTAGCCTTTGCACATTATTTTCAATTATTCTTTGCAGATTATTGGAAAACAAACACTTTGGAATCTCCTATCTTGTTAAAAGTTAGCAGCTTCCCTTTACACTTTCGGTACAAGCTCCAAATTGGGAATACACTGCTGTAAAAAGGTGCAGCTAGGACTGGTCATGCATTTGGCAAAAAGAAACTAGCCTACAGGCTGAGGCAGAGATGTGACTAGCTAATCATGTCAGTGTGAATAAGTCTCAGCCACAGGCAAGGGCGGCTACACTCCCTGTACAGAGATACACACAACATACAGTGAGCATACTGATCTATCAACTGACTTGTTCTGGATGAAAAAATTAGTCTTATGTACAGCAATTTCAAGGTAAACAATGCAGATCTTACAGTTGTTTTCTCTCATATATCTGTCTCTAAGCTGTCCTTACCTCTTCTCCATCCTCTGTCTTCACCACCTGCTGAGCCGTCATTACTTTGGTGGAGTTGATTGCTGTGCCCAACGCCTGTGATGACAAACATGAATAGAATACTTTTGGAACAATTAAATGCTAATGCTAAATACTGCTGTTAATCATATATTATAGGTGCACAAGCAGCGACAATGACATTGCTGCTCCCAACATAGGTTGAAAACATACTAGTCAGCTTTCCTGTATTGGGAAATGTTTGCTTTTGGTGCTTTTGCTACCAAGACCAATATCAAGGTTATGACCGAGACGTCCAACCAATTGGTTTCAATTATGTATGATTTATTGAGTACATTTTCATAAATTTTAGGGAAACCAGGCCGTTGACAAGTTGACAATTACTTACCAGTTATAAATCCCAGTAATCAAGTGAATATTTTGGAGCGACTGAAGGAAGCAGATAGTCCATCTTTTAATATAATCAAAAACAGGCAACAGAGCAGCAATCTGTAGGTCACAGTGAAATTTGGATTGCAGGCTTGGACACGTGAAAAATTGTTTTGTTTAATCAATCAGGACAGATACTGATAAAGCTGTGTTTATTCCACAAACTGAACCTGGATAGATGGTGAAATAAGCAAATGGTACAGGCCAAAATGACAAGTGATAATGATTTGTTATCAGACATTTGCAAAAATATTGTACATCCCCAAGTTCCTGGACGATTTTCTGCGTCCGGACAGATACTTACCTCAGCTTTAAGGTCGGAACGGATCCTGACAACACATCTCTTGACAGCCATCTGGAAGGTGAAGCTGATGACCCCTCGAATCTTCAGCAACGCCTCCTCACAAAGGCTCCTTCGAGTCTGACAACAGACAAGAAACAGATGAAAAGGTATGAATAGATGTGCAAAACAACAGGGCCAACATATCATAAAGAAATGACTGTGGTACGTTCTATAGTATAAGCTTGGAAATGTGGATGATGTAGAAGCAGCTACAGTTCAATAGGGTCAAATGTGGGAATACAAATGTATTATAAAACATCCACTTGCTACATACAACATGCTATTGAGAAATACAGTTTTCATAACTATGGCTTCCAGCTGCCACAGTGTTGTGTGTTTTTGCTGTAGTGATAGCGATGCAGCCCACCAGAGGCCGTCTGTCTGCTGTAATGTGATCTGGCTAGGTGCAAGCATCCTGCAGAGCAGCATTCAGGTTCAATCTCAACGCCCTGCTGTTCAATGGCTGACATTTACAACCTGACCCCTCCACCCCCCTATCCTGTGCCGGATAGACACCGCTAAGATGCACTGACAACACTGTGATAATGACAGCAGCAAACACGATGTCCCAAAAAGAGATTTTTGTGCATCAACAGTCGTCTGGTGTGTCTGAGCATGATAGATGCGTGCCAGTACATCATGTCGAGTCCTGAATGCACTCCGTGAACACTTACAGGGTCATCCAGTCCATCAATGTGCAGCACCACAGTTTTGGCTCTTTTGTTGTTGGAGCCCAGGAAGAAGTGGGCTTTACGCTGGCAGGAGGCGGCTGCTGCCTCGGCCTGTTCGGCCTCTTCTTTACCAGCTGACTGCAAGATCTCATAAATCTCAGAGGCCAGCAGTTTGGTCTCCCCAGGCGACGTACTCCTGGGTAGGTGAGAGAGGGTTAAAATAAAGGGAGAGTAGAAGACAATCATGAAAGAAAAATTAATGAAATTGTTTAATATGTGAGATGTGGTTTATGTATACACAAGTGGTCAGTGCCACTCAATCAAAGGGATTTGAAATGATCTGCTGTGTTGACATAGTGTATTTGTAAGTACATCTGTAACAATACTAAAGGTGCAATGACGTTGAATGTAGGTATAATTGGCATAATTGATGTAAAGTATAGGTAAATTGAATCTCGTCCACCTTTAAATGGCAATATTACTGTGCCAAGATATTTCTGTTGAGGGGCAAAATAGAAATACCCCGACAAAGGCAGAAAGGTCAAATAAATTAATTAAACTCTTATTTTGTAAGCTCCAATTGATGTGGCCTGAATCTGACCATGTCCTTCCTGTTCTGACGCTGGAGACGTAGAACTCAGCCAGTGACAACCATACCACCACCTAAACTTGCAATAAATTAATCCTGTACATCTTTGAGTCCGTTTATCCTAATATTCTTTGCACAATCATTTAGTGAACCAAAAGACAATGCTGCTATCATCACACAACATTCAAACTCATGCTAATTAAGCCTATTCTGCACTTCAGTCATGTTTTTACTGCCCTTTTAGCACAACAAAAAGAACACAGCAGAGCATAATATTTTAGTAGGCAGCAGCTTTCCTTAAAGAAGCCACATAAGGTCAGTTGCAGTTGCTGATATTTTGTGAGGGATCGTGAGATACCCCTGCAGGCTATACTGCTTTACATGTCACCAAGTCATCACTCCTTCTATAGTAACCACATACGACATCAGCTGTCTGGCATAGCTACCCTCTGGGAGCCTGGTGCTCCCCGACGCTATACGACACATTCCTACTCCAGCTCTATGGAAGCCTGTCAGCCTTTCAGCAAGTCAAACACTCCCTTCTATAAATGTATCTATCTATTCATCACTTTTATGATTTGAATAGGAGGTAACATCTTCTTCAGCTTCAAATCTTAATGTGTTGAAGGAATAAAAATGGTATTCACACCTGTTTGGTGCAACTACGCTGGACGCTCCCCCTCAGCCATGTGTTCTCACTCTGTCCAGCTATGATCGACCTCTACCCAAAGTCAGATCGACTGGACTGCGAGCAGTGAAAGCTGCTGCTGTTGCTGCAGGGCTCCTCTTGATGCCACTCCTGACTAGCTGAAGTGACTGACTTACTCCAGGGCAAGCACAAGCTTTGCCAGAGGAAGAGAAGAAGCAGGGCCACTACAGCCGGCCACTTGAACAATGGCTATTCCTATCTGGGTGCTAATGATAAACAGCAGTCATTTAGCAAAATTGCCACAAACCCTCGGGTACGGCTAGCTATCTGGAGCACAACACCACCTCAAAACAGACCTGTATATGACACTACATGGGTGACCAGAGGGTGTTCATCATGCTCTTCGAGAAAATTATAGAATAAATTATGTATAACGCTCCTAGGAAAGGCTACAAATGATACAACACTAAACGACTAACAAGCTACAGAGACACATGCTAAAGAATATACCATGTGTGCAAAATCAGGCCACCTCTGCAAAATAACCCGCCAACTCCACGACAAAACACTAGCAAATATAAACTCACATCAGTAAACACATGCAAGTGGACTCATCGAGAAATTGTAGAGAGGTGGCAAGATGCATTAAAATCTATGACATGCAGAAACAGCAATTTAACTGTTTACCACCTATTCTAATTCAACTTTAATCACGTTCATCCTGACATGTCAAATGGAAGGACATCATCCTGCCTGGAAAATTTGCAGACTGGCACACATTGTCCGTGCAAAACAAAAGAAGTCCTAGGTTAAGGTTTTATGTTAAGAAAGTGCATAGTGAGCATGTGTGTGTGAGAGAGAGGGAGAGATGTGGTGATGATGGGGACTTGCTTCTGCATGACATTCTGCAAACTCAGCATCATGCCCAGCTCGCCCTTCATCTTCTCCCTGTTGGCTCGACATTCTGCCAGGTAGCGCACGGCCTGCAAGGACAAGTGTAACCGTTATCTATCCATCGCTAAAAGCTGACAGACCCTTTGTGATATTATAAGAGGGAGAGCTTTTAAAATGGGTGAGCATGTGCAATGGTAAAATATTACATAACTAATATAAATACACTTGCACTGACCCCTTGTTTACTCTTCACAGGTTACCGTCAAGGAGCAACTCTTACATAAAGCCACTCAAATGTGTACTCTCAATACAAGTCATGTACTGTTCAAAAGGGTGGTGGTGGAAGTCGGGAGAGGTTGCTATATCAAGACTTTGTATGGTGTTTACACCACCAAACAGAAAGCAGATGTCACCATTGTACAGTGTTTTTGAATATGTTGCTGTTTTAATGCCACCACTGTGACAGCAGCTGCGTTTCCACCGCAGGGACCGTTGCCTAAATACAGTACCGGGGACATTTTTTACCCCTCAAAAGGTCCCTGCTCTGGGGGTAGTACTTTTCAGAAGTACCGGTACTTTCGGGGTGGGGCTCGCTGCGCTGACCATTTCTGATTGGTTGAGGTCTGACCGGTGGAGCAGAGGGGGTTTGACCATCTGGATCGATGCATTGTTGGGTCACAGGCCAACCTCCTCTGGCCAGCGGCTACTGTGCTGTTGGAAGTCGTGGTGGAAAACACGGAAACGGATGACCAGCCGGTTGAGGGTAAATCACATTTGGCCCACATCCTGCTTGTTAAATGATAACAGCTAACTGTTGTCCTGCTATTGCTACCCTATCCAAATGCTAACATTAGCTACAAGCTAATGCCAACCACTAACGTTAATGGTGTAGCATCGTGGTGTTGCTTTAGACAAGGGTTGGCTAAATCAATCATACAAAATGATATCTTGTTAACAACCTTTTTTTTTCCCCCCACTGTGTTTCAGGGGGATGAAACAGGGGGGTACACTGAACTGCAGGCTGCGGAGACTATTGTGTTATTGTGACTATTATAGTGTTTACTCCTGCGACCAAGAGCAGCCCTCGTCCATGCCTCCTGCTGAAGCACACAAATTCTGTATTTTGCACATTTATATTTCTGCAAAAAAATAAAGCTGGGAAGCTAAATGTGTGTATAGTGGCTCAATTTGACCATTAAACACCAGTAAGTTCAGTATTTAAAACAGGTCAGAGTGCATAGGTTAAATAAGCAAAGGTCCTTGCTGAATTGCAGATAATGTGTTTAATAAGTTAAAACGTAGTTGTGTGATGGGTGCAACCTAATGTGTGTAATTTGCATAATCTTCTCTGGTCTTTAGTCCGCGGTGGAAACACACACAACAATGGGCTGAAGGAACTTTTTAGTTGTTGAAAAGAAGTTCCTGGTACTTTTGGTCAAGACTAATTTTATCTAAACAGCTGCTGTAGATATTTCAACTAGAATTTTTGAATAATTAATTTCTATTTTTGTATGATGGTACTGAATAATCAGCCCTGTATAATCAAACCATATAGTTTGAATACACAGGGGTACACAGAAACAGTCATGTCTGGGATGTGAAGAGTCTTATATGTGAATACATTAAGAAAATGTAAATAAACGGATGCTCCTTACCAATAGTGCAGAGTAGACGATCTGTGGGTTAGGGTGGTCCAAAAAAAGGATGAGACCTGGCAGACAGCCTTGGTCTTCTACTATGGCTCTTCGGTTCAGGGGGTCTGCAGCAAGATCTCGCAGCTGGTTCACCACAGTCAGTGCATCCATCTCCGCACTCATGGTGCCTCTTGTTTTGATGCCACGCACATCAAACCAACCTCTTCACTCTACTGGGGGGGGGGGGGGGGAGATGAGGTAGCCTAAATAAGGGAGTTTCCATTATACAAATTAGGGCCGCAGCTAATTATTATTTAATAATTAAATTAATCTGTAGATTTTCTCATGATTGTTTGAAATGAAAATGGGCAAATACGTTCCAAAGTCCAAGGGGAGATCTTCAAATTGCTTATTTTAAGCCAAAAGATATTCAATTTTCAATGATACAAAATAGAGACAAGTAGCAAATCTGAGAGGCTGGAGTCAAATGTTGGGCTTTTATCTTAATAAATGGTAAGAACATTTATTGACTGTCAAAAGTTTTTACAAATAATTTTCTGTGAATCAACTAATCAACCAATCATTGCAATAAATAAAAATGAGTTTTCTGAGTATAATATGGAATCTCAAAAGCTATTTTTTACTGTTTTCCATAACTTAGTGCAGAATAATGTTACACCTTGCGGCATGCCCTAACTATTAAACGTTACAACTACCCCAATGCCTTAGGCCACGTTTTACGGATTTGTCGAAGTTTCTGGGGATTGAGATCAGCAATAATCTCTAAATGTGGTGCTACACAATCGGACTGATCCGTGACTCTTGTAAAGTGACGTATGTGCATTGATAAGACTGTAGTTATCACATGAAAGAACAAATAGCTCAGCGTGCTTTAGTAGGCACATTTTTAAATCATGCGGCTTAATCCTATGTTTTGCTGCAAACACAAACAAGTCATTTTCGCAAACCATAATCCTCGTTATTGACAAAGACACTTTCTACAGTACGACCCCCAACCTTAACCTCAAATCACGCCCTGTGGTACGGACGCGATGCAGTGGCTAGGCTAGGCTAACGTTAGCTAACGTTACTTGACAATAAACTACAGCATACCTTTTTGTCAGTTTTCAGTAAAATCATGAGACAACCCCAGGTGACTTCGGTTACAAGAGATGCAAAAACAACGTAACAAGAAACAGCTAAATTCAGACGCCACCTTAAAAACAACTGTGACAAAATAATTACACAAACGCTAGGCCTGCGCCTCTTTCTTTACTATGCTTCTCCAGCTAGCAGCTGTGTACCGTGTTTGGGTTTTGTGGCACATCAATGGGTACCGCTGTTTTGTGATCCAGGACATCCTTGTTTCCCACAAGGCTCAACCGAGTTTACCGGCGGTGCATCGCCGGGAAATGTAGGGAAATATAACGAACATACTCAGGGCTCCTGGCATATGATTGGATAGTACAATTTGATACACTGATATAAGACCCAATCATCACATAGTTTTGTTTTAAAGGTCCAATCTAGTTGGTGGTTTTATCTGTCAATCAATATGATTACCCAATGGTGGCGTTCCATGGTCACAACCTACCTATTGTAATCTGTGTAATCCAACTGGCTCAAAATGTTTTCCACGAGTCTTCGCACATAAGTGGGAGGTGATCATCGGTTCACAAGGTGGAAAAAATTACTAACTTGTCAAACAGCGTCGGTTTCGGTAAGTTTGGTTCCAAGTCCCCCCAACACACACAACCGAGCTTCGAATATGAATACAACATTAACGCATGTAGGTGTTTATTAGAGGTGACGTTAGTAACCAGACTTGTTCTGCCTTCGCTATATCCTAATAAAAGTGTCAGCGGTTGTTAGAATTGGCTGGAGTTAGCTAGCCCGCTATCGTTGTTAGCATCAGTTAGCCCGCTAAAGTGAGGATTCGCCCGTAGTTTAGCTAACACAGGAGCCTGGCGCAAGCATGATGTCCGCTAACCTCGGTCCCAGAACCATGACTGACACGTTTACACGTCTCTTGGTGTCCCTATTTAAGGACTGTTCTAATTAAAACGGCGATACGGTTAACAGTTCAAGAGTCCAGCTTGAAAACGGTCGCTCCCATGATTGTCGTGCCGCTGCAAGGATCGATACGTCTGATATAAAGAAAATAGTGCTTTAACTTTAAGGACGTAACGTTAACTTAATTAGTTTATTGTTAATACATGTCAGTGTTGTTTTATGTTATTCATGTGAAGATCATAATCATTTTTATTTACTTTGTTGCTGCTTTGACAGTTTGCATGTCCGACGTGTTGGGAAAATGGATGGAGAAATTCTAATTACTTAAGCGATTAATTATTGCCATCAATGACAATATTGGACAGATACCTATATTGCTTTTCAAAGTTAAAATAGGCCAATGACACTAAAGGCTGATACAGAGGTACACATGGTCGATAAAGCTCCTCAGGAAGTCATTGTTGGTTTTAGGTTTTGTGTTTCAAGGTGATTCTACCTGATTTTCTCACTCCTGTTGTGTTTTTCTTTTAGATGACCGTTTGGTGATGATGCCCTTGGTGTTGGGGCATGTCCTTGTGAAACACACAGACAGAAATGAGTAAAGACTATGCACACATTGAAATGGACCTGGTATGTGACAATCTGTGTTTGATGTCTGACTCAATAAGTGTCTTCTAAACGTGTTTCCATATATCTGAAAGTTTGATTTCGTAGTCTTCCACAGACCATGAAACACCACCTTGTTTTACCTTTCTCGCCTCTCCTCTGAAAGCCCATTGTTAAGGTCTCTCAGTTGCAAGATCTGAGAAGTACCAGCCCATAGACTAATGAAATCCGCTCAAATGCAGCTTGTGTATACTGCATTTAGTTAATTAATAAATAAATTGCAATCAACAGAATTTTGCTTTTTTTCCCCCCTTTTTATTTTTCTTTCATTTTTGATATAAATTATGTGTTTCATCTTTTGTTTTGCAGGCTTTTGGACCAGCCAAGCCCTATGGGTCCTCGAGAAGTATTGTGAGGAGGATAGCTACTAGTCTTCCTCTTAAACCCTGCCCCAGGGTTCATTTTCAGGTGAGGGAAGGTTACCAGGATCATAATTTCTATAGTGTTGTGTCATTTAACAGACAGACTTGTCTTTAAAAATGTAGTATGTATATCTTGTATTTTAAAATAATTGCATATTGTTCTTCTTGTGATGTTTTTTTTTTTTTTTTATTTGTCACATATCTGTGCTAAAGCCCTGTTTCCTCTCCCAACTGTTGGAGTCACAGCCATGTGACAACAAATCACACACCCTCTTCAAATTTTGTTTACCTCTGCTTGTCTGAATGTTTTCATTTATGAACCATAAACAGAGTGGATGAAGTCATTATAACATATCTTTTCTTATCACCAGAGCACTGACTGTGTGTTCAAATGTTTTTGAAACTGTTAACAAATCAACCTTTGCGATATTGCAATTCAGTGGCATGCAATTTTGAAAACTACATTTCGTTCCTTTACTTTTCTCAGTCCTTCAACACTGTGCTTTCTCTTTTCTTCTTTCCCCAGCTACCCTCCCTAGCTATGAGGAATGCAGTATGTCTGCTTTAGGTCAGTTTGTTCAGTAACCTTCAAAAACCTTGAGCTGGTTAAAGACCTACTGAGCAACCTTCTTACCTACCTGAACCTTTCATTAACAGCGTATAGATCCCTTCCACACCCCCTCCCTCTGAACTGCCCTCCTTGCCAGTATTTCCTTATTTTTACTTTATTCCTTTAATTAGTTGTTGAAATGCAGCGTTGTAGTGCGTCCAGGTGTGGACTTGTCTGGCATCTTTTTTTGTCGAAATGTAGAACATGGCTGTTCTCTCTCTAACAGCTTTATCCGTACCATGAGGACGCTGGTGTCCTGATTGGTGCCAGGAGGCAAAACGGTTTGGTGGCCACTCTGGCTGATATTGCTTGGATAGACAGGAATGAGGTGGATGATGAAGACTTCTTTGGCAGACCCAGGTGAGAGTGGGATAGTGATCTGTCAGCTAATATCTTCTAGTGGAGAGTTGCAGTTTCATGTGTAAGAATGTACTTGTTTGTACATGTCTAGAAAAAGGTGATTCTGCCTCATTGAAACAGATCAGGGATCCAACCAGGCCTCGTGTTTCGAGCCCGCCAGCCTCATCCTCAGAGAAAACCCTTAACCCGCCAGAGGTCACTACCAAGCCTGCATCAGGGGACTCCGGACCCCCAGGGGCCAACAGTTGCCAACGATGAGGCCATTCAGAAGATCAGTGCCCTGGAGACCGAACTTGCCAAACTCAGAGCTCAGATAGCACAAATCGTACTGGCTCAGGAAAAGAGCGCACAGCCAGGTATCTTATACAGCCTTCAAAAACAAACCTATCTATGAAGGTATTATTGGAGCCAATCAACTGAGCACCTGTGACAGTAGAAAATAGTCACACTCGTGTATCAGTAAATTTGAAGTCGCAGAGATATGCTTTAGGAGTTGAAAAGTTACAAACACAACATTTACACCGTCTCAAATTCTTCATTGCAGGTGCACAAATCCTCTGCTATGGCTCATAAATTAAGAAACTCGTATACTTACAGTTTTGCTACAGTTGCTGCAGTGAATATGGTGCAAAACACATTCACACACCTGTATCAGAAAATGTCAAGTCATGGACAAAATTTGCACGTCCGCATAATAGTGTGTGAATTCATGCAATGAGAGTTGCACATCTGTATAATCTTTTCTCGGATATTTTTCTAGCACAAAGGGGCTTGCACTGTTTAATGACCAGAACCCTTTTGGCCAATCAAAAGTCAGATTCGGAAGGACTATGAGTTAACAGTTTGAGTTAAGCATACAGGCTGTGGAGCTCTGCATGGATGTGTCTGTGTTTTTCTTGCGGTTGGATTGTACAACAGCCAGCGGTGCTGACAGGCCTACAGCGGGCTGTGAGCTGTAGTTTCGCTGGTGAGCACACTGCCGCCTGGAAAAACAATAGATGGACAGGCACCCAAACAAGTTGACGGGTAAGTTTGCAGCTCCTAAAGCATTTTTCTCTGTGACTTCAGATTTACTGATACACAAGTGACTATTTTCTACAACTACAGATTCCACTCTCCCAGGTGCTCAGTTGATTTGCTCCAATAATACCTTCATGCATGTCTCTTGCCGTATGGCGTGAATGCATTGACTGATTAGTTGTCCTCTATTTCCTCCACTGTAGTAACATACATTTTCCTCTAGATGACAGTAGAATTCCACATGTTACACAGCTTTAAGATTTTTCTTTGTTCAGCTTCAGCTGCTACCACGGGGACACCTCTACCTCCCCCTCCACCCTCTGGCAAGCTCCCTCCCCCTCCCCCTCCCCCACCAC
>CM022493.1:14837325-14866985 GCA_011952105.1 Coreoperca whiteheadi
CCCCCACCACCACCTCCACCACCCCCCCCCTCAAGTCTCCAGCGGACATTTTCTGCCATTGACTTGATAAAGGAGCGCAGGGGCAAGAAGACAGGTGGCCAGAAAGTTTTGGATTCAAGGCCAGCAGAAATCCCCAGCATGCTTGATGTCCTGAAAGACATGAGCAAAGTCAAGTTGCGATCAGTCAAAAGGTAGATCTCTACTTAAATAGTGAATCATTGAAAAAACATTTGGAAGTGATCAAATATAAAGACTAAAGTGTTTTTGGAAGTTAATAGATGTGTATCCCAGCCAACAGTAGGTTTTTTCTGGTCTTGTCTCTGTACGTTACTATAATGAAGTGTAGTGTTAAAGTTCGACAGAACCAAAGGTTCAACTCAAGCTGACACATCTTTGCCTCAGTTGGTAGTATATCATATCTGAATGCACCTTCAGACCAACACACATAGGCCTGTATCTGAGCAGCTGCTGTAAATGGGAAGACGTGTACCACACAAATAATCTAATTCTAATGAATAGAATTTGTAATTGCTCTTGTTAACTGTACGTTTCGTAGTCGTCCAGTGGAAGGTGATGCCAAAGTAAAGTCCAACGAGCCGGCAGATGCTGCCGCTCTTATCGCTGAGGCCCTGAAACGAAAGTTTGCCCATCGTTATCGACACAGCAGTGAACGAGAAGACAAGGAGGATTCCAAACTTCCCGTTCCAGACGTGAAACCTCAAAGCGAAACCCCTTTGGTGAGAGCTCTTATTGTATTCATCGCTATTATCCAAAACAAGCTAGAAACGCCACATAATCTGCGATCAATTCTTCCTTAGTGGACCAACTGAAAAAATTGTAACAAAAAAAATCTCTGCTTTAATTTTCAAGTTAGGTAGACTGTTTATGTTTGTAGATATTTTAGAATAACACCATATATGGAATTAAGTGTATGTAATTTGACTGATCTCGTCTGAGTGGTTTGTATGGGGTCATGTACTTATATTCTGTTTTCTGTCTGTTTTCCCAGTTTGGGCAGCACATGTTGAAACAAACTGGAAAAAGGACGTTGCTCTGAACAGGTGATTCTGAACTCGAGGTCCAAATGTGCCATGGGCACTTTGAAGTGCCTAATCAACCTTTTCAATATCGACTGTTTCTGCGGAAGAACAAGGGATTCTGTCTGAACTAGATGAGTCTGCTCCAAGAATCAGTCATCTCGTAGTGTTGCATCCGATGATCATCTTGACTATCTGTTTTTGCACTTTTATAACTTATAATGTTAGCTTTCTGTTATACGAGCGTGATTTATTTTTGTTTAGCTGAATGTCCTTTTGTTTTTCTGTTGAATAGTCTAAATTTCTGCTCATCACAGTCCTGAGTGTGTCAGAGGCACAAGGGCATGTTTAAACAACACTACAACACCACTACAGAATCGTTAAATGTCATTGGTTTTATTGTTCAGTCATTACTTAGGTTTTTGTTAAACTTGTTGCATTCCCATTTTTATTGGGTCTGAGAGCTGAAGAGTTCTTCTACCACAGAAGAAAGGGAGCACTTTTTTTATTCGTGGAATATTATGCTGTATTGTTTATATATGTATGATGACTTGTAGACTAATTTATGACTGGGATCCTTCTATTTATGTTGTGGCTTAAGTAGATAAATTATGATTTTAACACACGTAATTGTATCAGATTTGTCAGTTATTAATTATAGTTAATGGGTTTTAAACAACTCCGTACTTTCTGTTGAGCCTGTGTAAGGTGTCTCAGTTGCCAGTCTTGCCAGGGCATTTTTCTTTTGCTGGTTCATATTTATGCATCCCAGTTGTAGTTGACATTTCTCTCTACTAAGATCAGCGTTTAAGAGCCAAAGACATTCACTGATGCTCTGCGAGATTCTACCTTTCACTGCCCAATATTACCTTTTCCTTTTCTATTTCCCATTTAGTATGAAGCTTAAATTGTGAGGAAAACATACAACTATTAAGTAAATTCATAGTTCTAGGTTAATGACGGTACAAGTACAATGTTTTGTTGTTTTATCAGTACCTCTGTTGATAAGATTGGTCTTTTATCTCAACACTTTCCCAGAACTTAAGAGTCGCAGTTCAATATCATCGCTAAAGAAATACTGCATTGTTGTAGTTAACGCTGTATTCACAACATAGTTTTGTCATGGGTCCTAAGGCACCCACTGTTATCAGTATCCCAAAGGTATAAATAATGCTTTTGTACCAGTAATCATCATATTTTCATGCTTGTTTGTCTCAGAACTTACTGACTCCTCTGGTTCATGTGAGGTTTTTGGTCAGTATTTTGTTCGAAAGTTCAATTCTGTTCACTGTCAGTGTAGTTGCTGCTTCAAGACAACTTAACTAGTATTACCTTTTTATTAGGGAAGGTTGACTGGGTCAGTAGTAGTTAGATGATGTACTTATTCAAGATTTGTAGAAAAGTTGTCATCTATAAAAATTGTTAACTTGAATTGTAAAATCTCTAAATAAAAGTTTATGGTCTGCCATGGTTGAGTTTAACCCAATGAAAGGCCCTCCATTAAATTTCTCTTAAATAGTTAAAAGTTGCTGACATTATCATTGACTTACAGTTTACATTATTTCTGCTGGAGTATTAGACAAAATGCTTTAACTGTGTGAAAGTCCAAGAAACATTTGTCAACAGGTTTTATTATTCAAATTGTAACTGCAACAGGCATGTATCAAAAAAATCAATACAGCAAAGCCTTTACAAAATCTGGCTCGACACTGAAGTCTTCCCAAAAATGGCTGTCGCAACAAATTGTAAACAGTTTTATCAACAGTCTTACAGCACTTACAGCAAAATACAAATCAGCTAAAGTAAGAAAAGCACCTGTTATCTTTCAAAATGTTTAAACACAAACACAATTTGTGCCACTATACAGAATCAAAGTTGACAAACCAAACAAAAGAAATGGAATGTTCAAAGTCACTCGACCATTTTGTTTCCATACAAAAGAAGGACAGCTGGAGTTGTTCCTCAAAACAAAAAGGCAAAGGGATTGGACAGTGCATTCAAAGACAAGCACACCATGCACTTGATGGGAACAGGAGCTGGTTTGGTCACTTAGCATAGTTTGTGCATAGTTATAAAGGCATCAATCGAGCAGTCCTTTAGGTTGCATGTGGCTGAGAGACATTCTGCGGAGAGGGAGAGTCTCCTTCAGTAGATCCTAGCCAGGAAAAAAAACAACCTTGCATTGCCCACAATACACCTCCTCTCCCTCTCGATAAGAGACTGGCAAAACCCTGAGCGAGTTGCGTGGAGTGGAGTTCCAGGTGAGATGCATGTGCAGCAACTGATCTCCAGTCTGGGAGGGAAGCTACCCCGAGTTCAACCAGCACTGGAAGAGTCGGAAACATCAGAAAAGGACTAATTTCTACAATACCTTAACAGGGGTCTCTTGGAGATATCATGGAGACGAAGCTGCACATCCAACACCATCGTTATGCAAGAACACAATGTAGCACAGGTGGAGTTACTTATGGCATCTAGTGTATTTGAATAAGGTTCTGTTCATGGCTTAAACAGTGGGATGACAGTTCAAACGACTGGTTCTACACATCTGCGCTTTGAAGGCAAACCGTGGAGCCGACATGGTTAATTTCAGTTCAAGGGAAAGAAACAACAAGCAAGTAGATGCGTAAACAGTCTTCGTAGAGGCAGCAAAAGGACTGGGCTTGTCACATTTTTTTTTTTGTTTTACATGAGGAAGAATCTTCAATACAAATGCAACACGGCTTTACTTTAAAGTCTTAGGAGAGTCTCATGTCTGAATACTCCAGTTGTCATTGCAGTTTAGATCACTCTTCAAATATTTGTTTTCAAATGGCACTTCAAAATACCAGAAAAATGTCTTCTTCAGTTCTTATACTGCTTTCCCCTTAAGGTTCACCAACAAAAAAAAAAAGTGGTGTGTTCAGTCAGTAATGCCAAAACTACAGTGGACAAATAAATAAAACTGAGAAAATACAGCAGTAGCCAAATGAGGTATCTATGTATTGCTCTATGCAAACAAAAAAAAAAAGGAATTAAAAATTAAATAAATTAAATAAAATCAGTGGTTTATCAAGATGGGAGGCAAAAGCAACAAAACAAACAAGGTGTTAGGATCAGGTGGGGCAGCGGCAGGGCTGCAGGCCTACGCATGCCCCACCCAGTCCCCAGTGTGTGGTGAGGCCCTGAGGCCGGGGTCAGGGATCAGGAGGTTGAGGTGAAAGGGCACACGAGGATTGTCAGGATTCTCTGCTTCCCTGAGGTATTTCTTTGGAGCTGGTTCCTCCTGCGGTTGCGGCTGCGTTGCCGTCTCTTCGGGCGGCGGCATCGTCCGTGTCGGTGCCTGCTGAGCTGGGCTCCACCTCCTCGGAGACGGAGGTTTGTTCCTGCTGTAGGCCGCACCAGCTGGCCTTGTTCAGCCCCATGTGGCCCAGCATGGTCTGGGACAGACGTGTGTCAGAGAAACGGGCCCACTCTGCAAACAGCGGCTCAGCCACGTATGTCATGAAGCCTGAAGGGGGAGAAGAGGCGCAGATTAAGGCTAAAGATTTGACACAAGCTATAAGTGAAAGCGGAATACAACAAATACACAATTATTATTATTATTGAAACCATTATTGCCCCGAGGGGAATTTGTTCTGCACCAAGAGCGTACAAAAAAAAATAAAAACAGATACATTCAATACTACAAACAGGACAGCACAATGGACATACCACAATTAAAAACACAACGATATAATAAATACAAGAATAAGAAAATACAAAATACAACGAAGGCATCACAGCAATAACTTAAGAAGAATGTCAGCAGCTACTTACCTATTTGAATGTTGCCAACTGTGTTGGCCTCTCTGTCACAAAGTGGGCTGACGTCAAGTTTGTGCTTCTTCT
Source organism: Coreoperca whiteheadi (assembly GCA_011952105.1). NCBI lineage: Eukaryota > Metazoa > Chordata > Actinopteri > Centrarchiformes > Sinipercidae > Coreoperca > Coreoperca whiteheadi. The sequence goes on from CM022493.1 coordinate 14,842,233, forward strand.
CAATGTCTCCTAAAAGAGCATAGAAATATTTGGTAATAGAGAATAAACACAGAAAGAACAAAGGAAGGAACTTTAAGGAGACTAAAGAAAAGAGCAAAATAAATAACTGAAGGAGAATGACAAACAATATAACAGAAGGGAGCAGAAAAAATGATAACCTTGTTGGAAGAACTCCTCGGTCACTTTCTCACTCCACTGTTTGCTCAGCTCCCAGGGTCTGCAGGGGTTACAGATGTCCGCACACTTCAGAGCCATCTGTACAGGGTGGGAATATAAACAAAATGAGAGTTCTGCTGAGATGCAGAAGTTGTGTGCGTATGACAGAGGAGGTAACCGACCTGCAGGATGAAGTGACGGTGGCTGGCGTTGCTCAAACACAGGTTCTCCTGGTCCAGGTGCCTGCGAAACCTAGAAAGGTAGTCATTCTGTCTGCTGATGTCCGTGGCCAGGATTAAGGAGCCCAACTCCCTCTCCATGTTCAGGCTAAGAGGTCAGAAAGACAAAACGATCAGACTGTTTAGCGCTGACTGTGGCATCTGTTCACATTTTCTCTATAAATCTAAGCCGAGAAGTCTTTTGCAGTAACTTCACCTTCTGAAGAAACATGTATGACCTTTCAACAGGTGCAGTCTAATGTTGAGTGTAGCACAGTGCATTAGATAGCACCAGTGCTCTTAGCATCAATTCAGTGTCAGACTGACCTGTCCTCAGCAGGCAGATGGGAAAACAGCCCAGTCTCTCTGAGCAGGCCCACTGCAGACTTCCAGTGGTGGTTTTCCAGAACTGAGGTATTCTGGACATTAAAAATTAGAAATGTGCACAGACACATTAATTTAATACATCATATGATGTCTTCCATTACAGTACATTCATATGCAAGTTTTGGCAAACTAGAGGGACTGCTCTGTGGTTTTACCCTATAGAGTGTAGCTAAATAGTGGTCAGTCTTGATGAGAAAAGGCTGGTTGACTCCAGGATGGTCCAGGTCATGTGTGGCAGCTGCTAGGAGTCCCAGTAGGATGTCACAAGAGGTCAGAGACTTGGCAAGCTGCACTCACAACAAGACAATGGCACAAAGATTATGGTGACTGATCATCAAAATACAAATACTACTTCACTGAAGCACTTCTGATTTGGAAATTATATATTGACAAGTTTTGGCCAAGAACCAACTTAGTTAAAAGGTAGTTTCTCAAGCCAAAACGAACCGAAATGTCTTGTTTGCACGTCTCACCATTGGTTCCCGCATGTAGCAGTACATGGCCTGTGTGACATCTGCAGCGTGGACAGCGTTATGGTAAGGGTTGTCACTGTGGTAGTCCTCCTGGACCATGACCAGGAACCTCCAGAGTTTGACAATGTCCAGCTGGAAGAGCTCCACCAGGCCATACTGGTTCAGCAGGTGGAAGGTCAGGGTGATCAGGCTGTTTCCTGAACAACAAGACAATCTGAGTGAGCGTACTGCTTTCATCTGGTTTGTGTGTCTCTTTTTCACTTGTAATAAAAAAGGAGAAACTGAACCATCAGACATTGTTACAACATAAAATATCATCAATTTGTTATGCTTAGTGCATTGCAGGAGTCATTTTATTGGTGCATCTCTAAAATCCACTTTCTGGACTACCCCTTCTTCACTTTCTCCTCTACTTCATTTCCAATTATAACTTTTTTTGTGATTTGCACTGTGGCTGTTATCTCATTCCACCCTTTTCCTATCTCTTACTATTGAATTACACAGTAGACATCAAGACAGATGAATGGTGAGAACATACAATAACCAAGAAGATACTTTTTTCTGGTCTGAGTCATGCCCCTTATTCATAATACAACATATCTTTTGTGCCTGGACCACATTCTTATCTAATGATTTCAATATGCTCCCTGTTGTGACTGTTGAATGGTGGTTAAAAGAGTGTATAGAGCTGCTGTTGCTCTTTGAGGCCTGTAACCAAACTACATTACAGCTGCATTGGAAAATTAATAATATATAAGCAAATGACAACAAAACAGACTCAAAATTGCATGAATATAAGATGTGTTTTTTTCCCCTTTACAAAATAAAATTCAGTGATTCAATTAGAGTTAATCTTCATACAGTAAATCCTCTGTGTCTGCCGGCATCCAATAGATGGCACCATTGGTAACACATTGAATCGAAGGCTGGTTTAATGCTGGATTCTCCTGTCAGCGCTGCATTACTTCTGTTATCATGACTTTTAAAACAACTTCTTTTTTTAAAAACAATATCATAATTTACCTACCATTTGTCAACTTATCGAAGAGGAAAATGTCAAAATTCCAGTTCCCGACTTTTTCCAGCATGCACTACAAGAGAGCGAAAAGAGAAGCACAGAATTAGTGATCTGAAGTCTGAACACAAATCGTATGCATTTCTAGGATTCTTATTATGGTATCGTTATATAAAAAGGTGGGGGTCATACTCTGGCCTGCCCAGTGTAGTCTTCATCCAGGATATGTAGGGGGATCTGCTGGGGGACTCCCCGCAGCAGACGCGATGAGTGCAGGTACCTCTGGAAGCTGAGCAGTCTGTGGACCCTCCTCTCAGGAGCAAAGCTTGTTGACGCGGACCCACAGTCCAGCCGTGCTACACACACACAATGACAAGAGATGTAATATGGAAGATATTTAACAATGTTTTGGTAAATGTTTATTTCACTGGCTCATTAGGCTAGGAGAGTCATTTGGGTTGAACAAACTCGGGGGTGGGGGGGGTCTGACACCAACACAGAGATATACAAACAGTCGCTGCTGACACAGCCGCCCACTCGTAAGCCTTTCGTCTGGGATCACACAGCAGACATGCTTTGTCAGTGGTCACACACACACACACACACACACACACACACACACACACAGTGTCTGAATAAACCGTGTTTGCAATCCGGAAACGCATCAGCATGAGGCAGGATTACTTTTGGGTTAAAATGTCAACACACATAACGTTTGAGGTTTTCTAAAAAGGTTTCTATGAGTATGAAAGTGGTTATTTTATCACACACCTATTCACAAAGCTTTGATAAAACAGCCTCTCACGAGGTTTACACTAAGACACACCTTGGTCTTTATCATCATGTGAAGCACTATATGAAAACAGTGCACAAACATCTGTCAATCTTGCTGGTGAGGAACAAACTGTGTGTGGAGGTACAGTTTGATAACGTCTCTTGCTATCAAGAGACTGGCGAGTCAAGTAATGGGCTGTGATTCATACTCACTGTGAAGAGTTCGGAAGTCGATGCACAGGTATGGGTGGGAGCTTCTTCGTTCCGGTTCAAATCCAACCTGACTTCTCACTCTCACATCTCCTAGAAGAAATCAACACTTATTTCCTCAAGATTCACACTGCTTGACAAGAAAGGTGTCTGAATGTGCTAGGCCGAGTAGTATTTACAAATATTTTTGATTATATACATTGGAAGTTTTCTTGCTCAAGTGCCACAAGGATGGGGATTTACTACAATAAGACAATTGCAAATGTATGTGAAATTACCAACACAGCTGAAATCCTGTCCTTTTTTAAGCAAGACTCGCTAGCCGCAGTAAGACAGTATATTTTTCCATCACAAAGGGTTTCTTTCATCAGTCCTTCTAAAGAACTGAAACTGACTGTGGTTTTCTGGCAATTTTCAAAGAAAGATGAGAATTTACAACTCGCTAATTGTATTTGGTTGCTTTTTTGTATTTTACTATCCTACCTGTTTGATACTCTGTGCTAAATGCTTTTAATGTGAAATACTTTGTAACTTTTAAAGGGCTGGATGAATAAAATCTTACTTACTTACATTTTGAAGACAAAAGAATTGATTATTTTGTTAGAATATAACAGCAATATATCATTTGAGTTTTTGAGCCAGAAAACCTTGTCAAAGCCTCATGGGAGCTGTAGTTGTTGAGTGCTAGCTCTATTTCAGAGTGTGGACAGAAAAACTTCACCATCACATTTCATAACAATTAGGAAATAATCCATCTTGTACCAAACATTCAAAGTGAAGCAGGACTTCACGACTCTATTGTCAAAATGTGGTAAAACCCATGATTTTGGTACTCCAAGCAAACTAAAACAAGCAAAAGATGTGATTTTGTAAATACTATTTGACCCAAGTCTGGTGTATACTTTCCATGTGCGGGCGCAGTCACGCACAAACACACACTCTCACATCCCAGGGAAAATTTAACGGACAGACAAGTCAATCAAACAGCTGAGCATGCAATGCCATGTCAGGACAGTCTGCTCTACTATTAGTACTCTGAGCCACTGAGAATGATCTATAGTCCATCTATGACTGTTTTTAGTAGTCAGGCAGAGGAACAGGAACAGGCTCCAGATTCAGCCCAAACAGACAGCAGACGGCGGCCGGTCTGCTTGTAGACTGCAGTCAGGAGCAGTGAGAGCATAGTGAGGTGACAGGATGGTGCATGACACTGATGCAGTAAAATGCTAGTGTGTCGTTCCAGGCAACACTCTATATGCGGCAGGACTCTATATGGCAGTATACTCATCAAAGTGCTAAACAGTGCAATGGTATGTTTCCAGCATGGCACTTCTAATTGTGACATATGTGCATTAGAATTAAAATCAAAGCAGTCACACAGGTGTGTTCCACCAACCAACAGGTTACTTACTTCCAAACAGCTGTTTGAATACTACACAAGCTCCTATCAAAATACCAAAAACTAAGAATTACAATTCAAGGCATAATAATGCTCAACATTATTTTGAAAAGCCGTTTGTAAAGTTGTTGGTATGAATGTGGAGAGTGAAACCGTATCAGTGACATTTCACGTGTTAAACATAAATGATGCCCAAAAGAGACTACAATTCATGCACTTCTAGGCAGTGAGTGTGTGTGCCCACATGTACAGTATATACATCTGTCACATCTGCAGATCAGCATGTGTATGTATGCTTGTATGATTAGTATGTTTTGAGAGTCACAGGGTCCATGTTTCCCCTGCGGTGCATTAGTGCAGGCGCTCTGGGGTGGATGTAGGTCATGTCATTATAACTGATGCGGTGAAAGCTCTGAGTCCTGCTATTTGAAAGCACATCAGCATTAACTTGGCAGACTGAACCCTGGCCCAGGCAAACTACCCGTCTGCATTAGTGTGCCTCACACTCAATTTAATATAAAATCTACAGACACAGATGCTTTATGCCGGTGACGTATAAGACTGCCATTATACTTAGCCAAGTAAAATGATTAAAAAGCTAAAGCTCCTACAGTCAGCTCAATAACTTCCTATTACTGTAACTAGACGCACATGGCAGCAGTCAACTCATAGGCATTATCAAGCTGGAGAGAAACAGAGTCTAGCAATATTATGTGAAAACTACAGTAAATAGGATTTGAACAAAGCCCTACACTGCCCCTGCTGTTTAACGCTCCCTGCCTACTCACTTTGCTACACAGCAGCAATCTACTATATATATATATATATATATATACACGAAACTGACAGGATAACACAGTGAGCAATTGTAGTTTCTTTCTTTCTGGCCGCTCACTGCCAGCCAAAAACCATCTGCTCTATGAATTAAGGTGACAAAAGTTGCATGTGAGGGCAAATCTGTGTGTGGTAGACTGATGTCAGAAGTACAACCAGGTTTTAAACGCACCATTATCCCCAATAGCCTTATTGATTAGGAAGCAAAGGCTGATCTGGATGCTTCCTAGATGCATTTCACTCCATCTGCCTGGCAGAGCTATGAGCCCTCCATCCTTCTCATCCATTTTCTAAACTGCTTAACCTGTTCAGGGTCGCTGAGGGCAGCACTGGGCAAACAGACACACACACATGCAGTATGTACATACAGACGCGTGTACATAAACACAAGAACACACTCTGCCAATGAACCCAGTCTGTTTAGGATCCAAATGAAATCCTGTACTCTTAACAAACCTGATCAAACTTCAAACACTAGAGATACCAACAACCTAAAGCCATTCTGATTGAGAGATTACCAAAAGGCCAGGGACAGAGTGGACTATGCACATGCATTCTGGTGCGTCCCAAGCTCTTCATAATTTCTACACCCATTACCCATCTCACTGCTTTTTAAGCCATTGCGCATTAAGAAATGAGCATGATCATAGAGGAGATAAAAATACTGATGTCTGGAAAATGTGCGTATGTGTATGTTCATTGAAAATGCGTGGGTGTGTATGCACTGAGAGAGGGAAAACACTTACCTAGCATACGAATGTACAGCGCTGTCTGGTCGGAGCTGTCGTAGGAGATGGCCCCTCGTCTCTGAGCAAACAAAACAGAAACATCATCACCACCAAACTGTCCAAGGTTTGTACCAATATAATGTTGTAATTATATTATTACAACAACGTAATAGGGGCATTGTTATTGCCAAAAGTGATGTGGGTGGTATCAAACACACAGGCAAATTTTTAACGTATACACAGAGCTTGATAAGTGGAGGGGTGGTGGTGTAATGTGTTGGTTGTGTGTGTGCGTGTGTGTGTAAAGTGTTAACTGATAAACATGTTCCAGCTCCGTATCATCAGCCTGATACAGCACTTAACGCCACCACTATCAGTCATGTGAGAAACACACGTGTTCTGTGGAGACACACACACACACACACACACACACACGTTTCCCATAAATAGAAGTTATTTTGGGTCCCATGCAAATAGATTTGCCCCCACCACATACGTTTTATGTGAGGTTTTGACTTGCCTTTAAAAGTCTGCCTCAAAATACAGTTGAAAGTGCAGAAAAATTTAAAACTATATATTGAAAAAATTACTTCCCTAATCTGACGTCAGCAGATGAATGTAATTTGAATATATTTTAGTGGAACTGATAACCAAGACAGATGCGGCCCACCAACACATGACAAGTCAATACCATTCCTCAATAGTAGGGTATTTAATACATTTTATAACAATTAATTAAAAAAATTCTGGATAGTATAAGTTTAAATTTTCTTCCTTGCAAGATCAATGCAATAATCTAAACTCATCACGTTTTCTGACAAGCAGCTACAGTAGACTTGTCCACCAAGTGTAGTGACCATCTGCTAACGGTTTGTTCTATAAAAGTTGATCAATATCTAGATTTGGACATTTGATTTAAAAACACAAAAAGACAAAGAACTGGCTGAAAGCGAGGCAATAACAGAGTAAGCATGCCTTGTGCATCTTGGAGAGTTGAGTAACTCTGTAGTTTGTTGCTGTACTGCTACTGACAATCAAGAAAATCCCCATCAGTGAATGCTCCAGACAGCTGCGAGTCTATACCAGCGGTTTGTTACCTTTATCCCGTGCCATGCTGTCAAAATACTGCTGTCGCCACATCTGCTTTACAGATTGTGACCATGGTTGTCCAAGGCATGAAAAAGCACAGATTTCCAGCCTGATGGAAATTTGCCCAAAATGAATCCAGTACTAGTCCAAACGATACAACCAAATCTTTGCTATAGCACAATTACCTACTGGCTTACCATTTTTACTGCTTATACCGTCTACCCCTGAGCACTAAATACTATGTAAACTAAAGGGGAATGCTGTTCTGAGAACATAACTTTTACTGATAGAACTATAACTGCTTTTTTACTTTTCTGAGTCAACCTTGGGTACAGATTTACAAAATACATCATATATCAAGTCAAATCACATCACCTTTTCCTGAAATTCACAAATGTAAACATCAGGCGAGCATGTTTCGAAAGAGTCAATTGTTTATACTGGCTTAACATGCACCAAAAGTTTACAGTGCTGCACTAAACCCCTTTTGACATATGGGCTTCAAACGTGGTTTTAGAGTATAAACAAAACAAGAAACATACATTTTATTTACGTTTCTGCAGTCACAGTTACCACTAACCTCCTGTGAAATAAAACAATGTTTTATTTGGTTTGACTAAGGGTGTGTTAGTCTGTTGAACTATGGATGAAGATCCTAGCAAATTATGCTAATAAATTGGCTGTTTCATCTTTACTTGCATTTGCAACACCATCCAGTGCCAACAGTATCCCTCACCAAGAGGCTACTGCAGCAGCAGAGTCTCAACCACAGCGATAGTTGTAGCGGGTATGACTGTGGTAACGGCATATTTGCTCTGTCGACAGACAGCTGCTCCAAGCTACACTGAGGTGTTGGCTCACCTCTCTATGCACTCCACACATCCTAGCCTGCCTTCAGGCCGACTCTCCACTCTCGCTTCTGGGGCTACCCTCATCTAGGGTTACCCATTCCACAGGGAGCCTGCATGACTGGCCATGTTGACTAAATGATGTCCATGGGGCCATTTAATGACAGCCATCAACTGGTCACACTACACACACGTGCAAGCACAAATGTACAAGCTTGTACACTCATTACTTCATATACTTTAGGATTATTGTCAATCTCTTTCTCACACACACACACACCTAACACTGTCTGTCCTTTAAGCTCATGACAGCCGCCAATCCAAAGCTAATATTTTACCGGCTAGCAAACAGCTTGACTCAGGGTGGGTAATCTGCAAAGCTGTATTTTAGTGTCAACAGGCCTCTGTGTTTACACACAGCACCGGTGGTTAGTGTGAATATTATAGATTGTGTGTATCTAGCATGGGCTGTGTTTGTCTGTTTGTGTGTGTGGGTGAGTGTATAAGGGGGTTGTATCGACTGTAATATGTGTGGGAACTGCATAATGCTGGCTCTGGGGCTGGGAATGGAAGAGTGACCAGCCTTGCCAACACTTGCCCAAACAAACCTTTTGGCCAGGGCTTGCTGCAAACACACACACTCACTCACTCATACATGGCCAGCCACCAGTTGGCACCTAAGTGGACACTGGCATGCGCTCCCTTGTGAGCTGGTAAGAAGAAGGCGGCAGTGCAAACACTTTGTCAATGTCACATTCCCACTGTGAACAGAGGGGAAAGTCACGTTTTACCCTTGAAATGACCAGCCCACAACACGCACCTCTGCTGCGCCTTGCAGCGCCAACACACACAAAACCATAGTGGTCCTGTCATGGTCCAACATGAACTTAAGCCCCTTTGTTTGCTCTGTGTTTTTGGCATTATGCTTCACAGGTGAGGATGATGGGAAATAAGGGAGCGAGAGATACATAATATCAAAGGCAGGACTTAAACTTAATGTCACAGAGGCGTCATTTATTTATTAAAGTTAAAATTGCACTTTGTCCCTCTTTGCACACACTTATCACACATTTCAATCATAAGAAACATTAGGAATGTAGTCCAACAGCGGTTCATCTCCTCTTTGAAATGCCTGTTCGTGTAAGCTGCCTGCTTGTTAGCACCCCTTTGTATCAGAACATAAAATTATGTTCCATTCTGAAAGTAACAAGCCTGTTTTGGATTTTTTAGAAACCGCATGTTCTGCTTGTTTGTATTCTGTTGCATCCTCAGAGGACGGTATTATTAAGTTAAACCAAGAGGACCCAAACTTACACATGCTAACACAGCAAACAGACCAGCTCAATTTGTACCCTTCATACAAGAAACTAAAAAGAGCTCAACACTTTGTACAGGCCCTTAACAATAAAAGCCTTCTGCAGGTCAGATAGCTACTGGAAAGGTTTAACTATGAAGCAGCTGTAGGAGGTATTAAGAATAGTGACCGACTGCTAACTCCTTTGTTTGCTAAAAACTGAGGTGGCAATAAGCACAGCTGAGGTGAATCTCAACCCTCAAACTGGAAACATCGGTGGTACAGTGCCCATATCATGGGTTCTGATCATGGTGGCTCGCAGGTGTGTCACAGCAAAGGTATCCTGCTTTAATGGAAAAAACACAGATAAAACATCTGAGACATCATCAATGGGTTGTCAGTTATAAGAGACTCAGACCAAAGAAAGATGTCCTAACTTTAGGATTGCTGGATGGAGCTGAATAGGGATGAGCAATGGGTGAAGCAAATAGGCTGAGACATCTGTTTATCAAGCAAAATATACTCAATTGTGCCTTAAAAAATTCCTGCATGAATGATTCTCACAATGGCCACCAAGGAATACATTACAAGAACTGAAATTGAGACCATACATTTTTGTAGGAAAAATGCATCAACTTTACATTTTAAGACAAACTGTGGGATTTTCCAATGACTTTAATACTGTCAAGAGTTCTTGGTGCCAGCGTCTAGTGGCCACTAGAGAAATTAAAGCTACAGGGATTTATGCTTTGGCTTCACTGCTGAGCCGTGCTGGTTGCCACTTTGCATTTGACCTACAGCCTCTGGCATCAAGCAAGGCAGAGCTAGGATTAACATTTCTACCAATCTGTTGGCCCGTGGCATCCCCCCCCCCCCACTTCATGCTCATGCAAAACTGGGGTATGAAGGGAGAAATTTGACTCACTGGGCTATTAAGGAAGCATGTCATCACCTCTAATGAATCCTGGATACTGCTAACTTTTTGAAACATCCAGAAATACAAAGTTATTGTAAAAAAAACCCTCCTGGTCAGCTTAAGCACCATTATTCCGAAAAGGGATATAAATGTACAGTATATATGGTCAAATCAAGTTACAGTTGTAGCTCCCTAGTACACAGTTAATTGCTTACACAAACCCTAGCTTATTTAGTAAATGTACTTGTGTCGGTGAGCAACTTGCTCAAAACTGATTATTAGTAAACACAATATGAATTCAATATACATCAAATGAAATCACTCGTATAATCTTTTCACAGGATAAATGTTGGTTTTACAACCATAAAAGTGCCAAATTGGATTCAACCTAACTTGTTGAAACATTTTGCAAAGGCACTTAAGTTACATTTAACTGTTTAACAATGTCCCAAGTTTGTATACTTCCATAAAGCTTTATAGTCTCAGTCTCTATTCTTATTTTAGGGTCATCTGCTTTGGGGGACTTTAACCAAACACCTGGAGTTACAGCCAGTCGGTGTTGAGAGCAAGACTAATTCGGTTTTGTTTGGAGTTTACTGCTAGCATAACAGTCTGCTCATTGTGCTCCCTGCAATTCCACATGAGCTCATTTACATACAGCTCTTTTTCTTATTCCAGTTTAGTCTTGCTGCCTGAGATCATGGCACTCAGGCATCTGAGGTCAGGGGGTCACGTGATGTCAAAACTTGTGTAAGTAACCCTAGGGCTTCAATGTTTGTCATTGACAGATGCTAACAACATTACGAATGTTCTGAGATGTGAACTCAAGTGACCTTACTGGAATTGGATGAAATTCTGCCAGTAAAGGTGTGTTAAACATCTTCTTTTTGTCCCTATTTGTGGCTACCTTATTGTTACGGAGATGTTTGCTCAAAGCAAACAGACTAATGTATTGTGTGTGTGTGTGTGTACCTGTTTAAATAAAAAAAAAGGTACAGGCTGAGTTGCAAGAACTCAAATTCAAAACAACCCAGTAGTCATCGCATTGTGATTGAGCTGATATTTTAGTCTGACGTCCTTTGAATGGTATTCAAGGGTCCAGTACATAGTGCAACATTCTCGCACTTCCTTGTTTCAAATACACGTCATTTAGCTTTAAAATAGGTTTTTAGCTGAGCACAGGCCTATTGCACAGTAAGTCAGCTGGGGCCAAGTAAATGAGGAAGCCAGCAGTATTCCTATAAACTGCAATATCAGAAACAAAGGACTGCGCACACACACACACGTAAATTCCCGAGATAAAAGCAGCTGGACTCAGCACAGTTTCATAAACTGAAAGCTTCCTTCTGAGTTATGACCTCTTACAGCACTCTGCTGTGTGGGACGGCACATTCCAGTAACTGAGTGCTAGGCCATAAATGTGGACAGGATTGGAGTGAGTGAATATGTGTGTGTGTGTTTGTGCACCAGCCATTGCATACACAAAAGCCCTAGATCCAGTCTACCTGTTGTAAGAGTGTTTTATGAGAACACTGTCCACTCTGACACGCTCCAGTTGCAGTGGGATTTTCAGGAGAGGCCTGGGGTGAATTGGCTAGATGCCTTAGCCAGCGGATGACAGGGCAATGTTGTCGCCAAAGGACAAAGCAGCATGCTTGTCAATCAGCAATAGATTTGCTACCAATGTTTTCTTGTTTTGTTTTGTTTTTTTTAACTGGCAGGTAAAATGTCTTAAAATGATTTAAGCCTTTAAGGGGCCTTGTATAAAAAAAGTGTTTAGTGTTGCTTTAGGAAAGTAAGTAAGTAGAGTTAAGAGGTGGGGTGAAGGGGGAGACTTGCTTCATATTCTCACTGGCTGTCTACTCCGCACAGGAATTTCATTCATTTTTAAACATCATCCACAAGCTCTAATTGCTCCTCTGGGCCAGCTTAATGCCCCCCCCCCTTGGAAGTCTTAACCTTCTGAGGAGGGCAAACAAAACCTAAGCCGTCAACCACTGCGCCTGTGGCCAACTATTTGGTGTTTAAATCTAGTAACACTGCTAAATAACTTCTCCCTTCCTGTATAGGCTCATTTCATGTCTATAGGATTACAGTAAATATGATTAATATTCAGTCAGAGCAGTTGGCCCCTGAAATTGTGTCCGTTAGTGTGTTGATGTGTGGAGCCAGATTCTCACGCCCGATTGGACTCAACATTGCAGCACAAAAACAAAATGGTCATGTGATAAGAGGGGCCCCTTACAGAGAGAGACTGACAGGCAGGGAGAGTGTGTATGTTAAAATGAAGACACGGTGTAAGGTTTGGGTCCTCTTTATCTACAAAATAATACACATCCTCGCTTAATAATAGTACCATGCATTCCAGCTCATTCACGCTTATTTCGCAGAAGACCTAACTTTGGCAGGGAGAGAGTTAAGGTTTTCATGAAAGATTGTGAAACACCGAGCTCAGAGTCTGAACGGCTCCTTCAGCATTCTTACCACATCCTGAAACTACGTCAATCCGATGTCACTGGGCAGAAAGAAAAAAAAAACAAAAAAAAAAAACACTTATCGGTTCAGTTCAAAATCAACAAAGTAACTCCCTCAGAAAGAAGCACTATAGTGTATTCCCTTTTCATGCTCTGCACAAAAACGTCCATAGTGTGGATGAAACAAACTCCGCTGTCTCCCACCCTTACGCACAGGACTATCATCATCTCCTGTCTCTAAACATCCAAAATGAGAAGGAGTCGATCTAGAGCCAGTGGCCAACATACTCTGGATGATATCTCTTACTGTGATATGATGGACTGAGCTGACAGCAGATCAGTGTTTGCAGTCTAAGCTGCTTTCCTCCTATTATCGCCAAAAGCCATGTGACTGCTCAGGCCTCATCAATACCGTGCATCTGTTTAGTGATTCTTGTATCACTGCTGGATTTTTTCTTTTTGAAAAAGTTGTCAATTTCACAGCCTTGTCAGAACTATGCGACTTTGTGTGAATGTGTTACTAGAACCAAATCATGACAGCCAGCCACATAATATAGAAAGTTAGGCTACGTCCACACTACTACATTTTCATTTAAAAACGGTGTTTTCAGACTAAAACGATGTCCGTACAGACAAGTCTTTCAGCCCCATTTCCGAAAGAATCTCCGTCCACACTACCATGCCTCAAAAGGCATATCACGTGACTAATCACGTACACTGGGTATGTGCGTACCGTGTAAACAGGAAGCAGGACAAAAATAATGAAACTGAAAAACGTGACAGTTTTAAAACATTGCCAAAACCATTTTTTATGCTTTTTCCATCATTATATTTTCAAGGTCCTTTTGGGTCTTTCTAAATATAAACACGATAACATCCATTCCCTCAATGTACAAACTCAAATACTCCACAATATCATAGCACATACTCCGAGTTCACATTTGCAAATAGCCTACATAACTTTAAATATTGATTCATCAAAACAAATCCATTACTCACAACAAAGTCCATGAATCACTACTTGTAGTCACACAATGTTTGTACATTCAAACAATGTTTCCGTTTCTATTGATTTAGTCTGTGGACTAGCATTGTGGCATTACTTTACAGTGTTTGATAGAAGACAACGACACGATCCTTCACTTCGGGCTCTGTAATGGATGGTTTGATGCTCCTTCCACATCTGGACATTCAAAGGTTTTCTCGCCATTCCCCAGGAACCACAACGTTATTAATAAATGATCCCACCAGGCACAGGTTCTTCACCCAAAACATCACATCGTGTAAGGCTGATAGCGCCGCTGGATTTGGCAATTATCACAAATTGCTTCGAATAGTAGTCGCAGTAATAGCATTATAAATGCAGAATTTAACTGCACAACAGCTGCTAGCCGAGGCAGCAAGGTCAGCACCGTATGTATTTTTTTATCCATGTTGAATTATCCATGCCAAAGATACTCAATAACCCTGTCTCTGGCCGTGCTTTGTGTTTGTTATCTTCCGGAAAAGGGACACGTGATCGGGGAATTACGATTTAGGCAAGGACACGTGACTCATAAGACCCAATCAAGAAGTGAACTTGGGTGTCCGTGTCCGTTTTGGGCCGTCCAGACTACAATGCAATCCCAGAGTTTTTAAACAAAAACGAGGCCAGCAGTGTTTCCAAACATATCTGTTTTAGGGGCTCGAGAACGCCAGAGTAGTGCGGACGCTAGGTGCAAAGGTAGCAAAAGGTATGCGTTTTTAGACAAAAACATAGTAGTGTGGACGTAGCTTTAATCTCAGTCCTGCCATGTGCAGCATCTCTGAGATGTGTGCAGTAATGCCAAACTAACTCTCTGTGCAAATACGTGTGTGTTTTGTAGTTTAGATGGGAACCACATGAGTCTCTTCTGTGTCCTACTCCTTGTCGTTTCGCGCTGCACCAATCTAACCTATCCCAGTCCTGGGTTTACCCTTCACTCCAGAGAAGCCAGAGGGGACTAGCATGCATCACTATATACAAGCAAAATTCTAATCATCTTCCACCTCACTTTTAGGAATTAATCAACAAGCAGCCAACAGCCATTGTAATAAAAACAATAGAGGCATTGTAATAGATAAATGAGCCCATTTATTTAATGCTGTTGCTGTGCTCAACGCCTCTTCAACAGCATATTTACACCCAATCATAAGCATTCCACGACCACAGTGACATATTCTTCTGAGACTATGTCTTGTCTTCAACCCTACTCATTCGTCCTCTGTTTACAAGAGGAAATGTCTTCATCTGCAAAGGGGGAGGGGGGTAGAGGAGAAAGAGAAAGAAAGAGAGGGAGCTTGTGAGTGAGTGGAACAAGATAGCCAGAGAAAGAAAAGAGACTGAGACTCCGGCCATCTGTGAGTCTGGCAGGGAGCCAAACCACTGCCCACAGAGCCCAGGCACATGCCTAACTGCCTCTTTCTGCAATGGTAGTCCAGAACTGCTTCCACAAACAACAGGCCTGTGGAACCACACACAAAAACACAGCAGCCACCAAGGACAAATGCACCCTTATGGTCATAAATAGGGTCCAAAACACAATATTTGTAGAAGTGTAATTGCTCCGTGACAAAGGCTGAGTGACACTGCTGTATGCATGTTCACCCAATTCTGCCTGTGTTCAGGAAGAAAGAAAGAAAAAAAAACAACGAATGACTATGTCAGCAGGTCTTTATGTTTAATTACTGAATCCCTCGCTGTCACTGTCTTGTTTTCTCACAAACCAAAAAAGTGTTTGTAAACCTTGTGTGATTTAACAATGTCCCCACAAAAATGGCATGCAGATCATTATTGTTTCACTAGAAACTTACTTAACACTACAAAGTGCACTGCTTGTTGCAAAGGACCCCTTTTTTCACAACAAAGGAGCACAATAACAGCACACCTCACACCTGCCGATTGAAAATTAACTCTGACGCACTTGAGGAATCAACTGGTGAACCCAACCAAGAGACACAATAGCTTTACACTTGTGTTTGTATGCAGAGGCTGAACAATCTAGCATTATGCGCAGATGGGTTTTCTGCTGAGGTTTGGGGACCTCTCCAGGGATCCCTACTTTGGGCTGCAGCCTGAGAAGCAAGGTTCAACAACCACCAAGACGCGAGACAGCTTCAGGCCCTTAGATTAGTCTTCCTCACTTAAGGCAGAGAGTGATGTTGGAGTGGTAGGATAATGACTGCAGGTGTGGCATGAATGGATGGAAAGAAAGATGAACGGATGGTCAGAAGAACAGTCTTGGCCAGCCAGCTTATCAAACATTTCATGTCATCGGGCAATAACACTAATAACCCCGAGAAAAAGACCACTGACGATGAGCAACATTGAGGGCCTTTGATAACCAAGCGTGTGCATTACTCTTTGAGGGAGCTGCCTGTGATGGTGTGGTAGGTTCCACGTGGACACACATGGGTGGTTATGTGGAGCAGCGTTTCGGACAAAGCGCTAATGGACAGCCCATTGAAGAGGACGCTCGCACAGTCAAAGATAGTGACTTCATGCTTAGTTAATGTGTTGGGAGATGCCATGTAAAGCCGTGGGAGTTTCTGTTCATGACCAACCAGCGGGACATGACCCATAGAGATAATACATGCTTTACCATGCTTTTGTGCAAAACTACTAAAGCAATAGTAGGGGTGTTTTCCCATTTTGTGGGACAAACTAGGGAAGCAGTTCATTGACTCATGACTTGATGTGCAACTTCTCTCTGAGCTGAGGTTGCAGGCATGTGCGTGTTACAGTTAGTTAAGGAAGTGTACCGGACAAAGGCCTAATGGACAGTACATCGTATGAGACACATGCTTATACACAACAGTGACTCAGTGCTTGGCTAATGTGCCAATGTTTCTGTGTACATGAGAGTCAAACAAAAACGTGATCCCACAACATGAAGACGGTTGTTGTGGCCTACCTTTTCTTTTACCACAGAGCAGAAATATAGACACAGGCTGACCAGAGGCACATTTTCAAGAATTCAAGACTCTGAGAAAGCAGGAAGTTCAAATACAACTCAATGAGTTATGTTTCTTCTGTCAATGTGTCAAGGGATGTTAACATAAATAACTGTGTAGCATGTTCCTTCTGACAAATGTAGCAAGTCCCAGGAGTAAACTGAAATACTTTAGGCATCATGTCGTCAGTCCTGGCTAAAGTGTTAGCCAAGAGGGCCTTTATCTGTGGGCAACATGCACAAATGCAAAGTGGTTTTAGGAGATGGCTGGTTGGTGTGTGTTTTAGGTCAAAGAGATAAGAAAATGTTGTGTGCATCTGTGCAAGTGAGTGTTCACTGTGTGTGTGTTAAGGGCCTAGATATCCAACAACCACCTGCAAGATTCCTGTGGATTATTCATATATTTGTTTAAGAAATGTGCTGGTTTTAAGGCCTGTGTGATTTCCAGAACTAAACACATTGTGAATAAATGATTTTAAAAAAAAATAATAGAAAAAAGAGATAAGCATAAGAATTGTTTTATTCCTTTACCTGTGACAGCTGTCTCGGATCAGGAGCTCCGAAGAGAGAAGAGCTGGAGCTGAAACTAATGGCTCCCCTCCGGCTGAGGACATGCTTGGGAACCGGCCTGTCAAGAGGCAAAACCGGCAGCTGATAACATACTTCCATTGAATAGTCAGGGCTGGGTCCGGATCAAAAATATAAAAAAAAAATATATATATATATATAATGACAAAGATAACAAATGCGATGCGAAAATAGATGACTGGTGAATTAGAAAATCTCCGAAAGCGGAAAATAATCTTTCAATATTGTGGAAACGATCTGCTATCGAGCTGCAAAGTATTTTTGTCCATTATGAGCGACTCAAAACTTGTCCAGATCGCCTTCATTGACGCTGCGTCTTATCTGCCTCCACCGTTTTACCTCCTTTGGTGTCATTCTGTAGGGGGGGAAATCATGCTGCTGTTGCATTTGCTCCTTTCCTTCTCATTTTACTCAAATCCGGGCCCACGGACGACGAGACCTTCTTGCCATTTTCTGTGTCTTTATGAAAACGCTTCCTCATTTTCAAAGCTGAAAAAAACGTCCACTCATTTGCGTCTCGTTGCGTTTACAGATCCGCATATCACATATCCCGAAATGAAAACAAAAGGCACGACCACTTCCAAAAAATGTCATCAACATATCATATCTGCAACACCGGTGGATGAGGTGAGGCGGCTCCAGGATGTGAGACCTTGTCAGCCGTGTCCGCGAGGTTTTCTTTCATTCACACTTACACCGGTTGCGAAATATAATCAACATGTAGGGCTTTTCCGTCTTTTTCAGAAGCTGCATGATGAAGGAGCAGTTGTCTATTTCACCGCTGACCGTAAAGCACAAAGTGTCTGGCTCAGAGAGGGAAACCCCGACGTTCATCTCATTCACTGCGATTCCGGTGGGTTTGAAGGAAACGTAATGGCGACGTAACGCAAAACTATCTACCAAAAAACGTCAAATTAATAATAAGTCTTCTCATTTCCCTATAGCTACCTACCTATCGCCCTAAACATTAGCCTACTGTATGGTTTTAAAGCACACACCACCTGGCACAGATGGTGCTGTTGGAGCGAGCAAAAAAAACGCCCTTGTGTAAGCTCGACCAATGGCGTTAAGGCAGCTACTGTAATCTCAATTGTGATTGGACAATAGCGCCTACAAACTATAAACCGAGTTACATGATTGGCTATGCGGCCAGGGCGATCCCAAGACCTATATGAGCAGTGGTTTGCAGGCGGCGCGGACTTTCTCAAGGGTATTCCTCCACAACGGGGCTTGCCCTGCAGCGGTCCACATCATTGCCTGTGATTACCTTCCTCTCATGACTCATACTACTTGGGACCTGAGACTCACCGGGAGTTTGAAATACAGCCTTGGAAATATAACAAAATGTTGCAGCTCTGTTAGGCTGAGGCAATTTGCTCCATATGACTGCTTGTGGTGACTCAAGACACATGCGGATTGTATTGTAAAGTAGACTCTGAGTTAATCATTGTATTGTCTACATGCATTGTGTGGGTTTATCTGTCTTCAACAAATGCCCATAAGATACTGGACCACTGATACTGCCATACACCATGATAAGGTGTAGCTGACCTTGTGCTGCAGCTGAGTGAATCAAATAATTCCCCATGAAAACATACAGCATTAACAGAGCAGAACATGAACATTTTCACTGGAGGTTTCTGTGCCATGCCCATGTGCTGAGGGACAATGGATGTGCCATGGCAACAGTCAGGCCCAGTGCCAATGGAGGCATAATCCCCTCCCTCTCCATGGGTCTGAATGTAGTTCCCAAAAATCACACCCCCCACAAAGAGGCCCTGCACCTTTTCCAGGCAACTAAGGCAACACTGCAAAACACAACAACAAGTAAGTCCTAGAAAGTTGCAGGGGTGGAAAGAGTTTTACAAGTAGAGGTATACTGTGAGGTGACTTCAATTTGAAGTGAAGTACTTGTGTTTGAAACTACTAAAAGAAAACGACAGAAATAGGTCTTTGACTGAGTAACAGTCAACAGTAAGTTACATATGTTCACCTAAAAGGCCATTTCATAATTTCTGCCCTACCACACAAGCCCTCATCAATTCTCCAATACTTGCCAAAGTAGTGAAAATCTTTAAAATATTTTTCAGAGAATTAGTTTCAAGGGAAAAGAGAATTAGTCAAACTTATTTTTCACATCTTCCTACTGTAGCCTTCTTAGCACTTAAATAAGTAAAAGCAGGTGAAAAAGCCTCTCAATTAGCCTCTCTAAAACCATTTAATTTGATTTTAACTGCTACTTTTCTTATGAAGTGTTAGTATAAATGACTAACATGTCACATCTTGATTCAGGTAATTAAATTAAAGGTATTTGCTGCAAACAGAGCAGAGAAAGTCAACCACACATGGTACTGTTTTTGCGTTCACATTTTACAAACCTGTTGTTGCCAGACAACTCTGAAACTGCTTGATCTGGCATATGACTACGTCAATGGCACGTCACGTGTGTGCACAGGGCAGCACATATTTTACACTCACTCGTCTAAGTGTACATGTGGGAAAAGGATTTGAGAGGCATATCTGTTAAATACCTTCTTCCACAGCTCTTTATTTTGGTACCCATTCACGCAAACTAACACCACCACGCACAGACACACACATTTGTAGCATGGCATGTGTGAGAGCTCTCTGGAGACACATTGCAAACCACCATGGTGTCCCTACTTGACTACCTGTTACGCTCTGACAACACTGTGAGCATCACAGGAGTCACTGTCTATTGCTTCATTGGCCACGCAGCAGTTTTAGGCCTATAGTGCTCTTGGACATACAGATTCTATACGTGCACCTGTAAACAAACACACCTCCACGCATTAACACACACACACGCGCGCACACACACACACACACACACACACACATCTTCTTTGAATGACTAACATTTCCCTTAACTAATTAATTCCATTTTAATCAAAATAATTAAGTACATTTGCACCTGTTTCTTACTAATATTAAAATGGTTTGCTATTTTTATCAGGTTAAACTGGAAGAAATAAACAGAATTTTATACTGTAGTATACTTTTGTATTAAATGCCATTACAAACCCCTAAACAGGTATTGTTGTGTGTATGCAGAGCCATCTTGTGGTAAATAAGAGCCCTTACAAGGACAGTGCGCTTGTAGGATCAAAAATTAATTAAAATACGTCGAGATTAATCACAGTATATCTCAAGTATACTTAAAAGAGTATGATTTTAGCTTGGTTTGTAATCAGAAGGTATTAATTGTGCAGTGAAACTGATATTACATTTATATTCACCAATATACGGACACCTTCACTATATAATGTCTGTCAAATACAAACATGTTGCAAACCTGGCACATATTCTTTGTGCTCACACACTTACAGTTTGACGAAAGTGTGCATTTCGATACTTGGATGTGTCAATGGGAAAACGTATGCAGTGCTAGTGTAAAATAGTCTAGAAGTGATAAACCTAATGACAGAGTCCTAGATAGCATCAATGTGTGACAGCTTAATTTGTTTGTCATGTGTTACTAAAGTGACACATCTCTTGTTTCCATCCACATTATTTATACAAACTGACAGATGAATGAATCACGAGATCTAAAATGCAAGAGTGTAACCACAAGTACAACGTAAGCACTATTTGGTGACGACTGCAATGATTTCAATATGCAGTGGTGAGTCTACTGGACATACTGTAGCTCTGCCTCTTCCTACCACTAGATGGCACTCTTTTACCGTGTTAAAGGCCAGTAGCCTTTACAATAACAGCTCCTCAGTAGAAACTACAGTTTGATGCTCCTTTGATCAGCATTAACATTCAGATTGTTTACTGATTGGCAAACATGAAATAAGATAGTGGCAGCAGCAAAAACAGAATCTAAACTCTCTAAGGTTGATGTACTGTAATATTAAAGCTCATAAGTTAGCGCTAGTGGGGTGTCAGGCAGGGGACCTTTGCTATATCTCTATCACCATCATCCTGCACTGGTACTTTCTACTAAAAGCATAAAATTCCCAGTAAAATAAAAAAATAAAGCAAAAGAAAAAGAAGTTGACACTAGGGCTTGTATGGATGCCTTTAGTGCAAAAAGATCATATAATTGTGTTACCAAGATATGAATGCCTAACACTTGTTGTGGGCCAATCCCAGAGGGTGCATGTTTTGTCACAGATAATTGACTGTGTATCAATTTATAGAATGAACCACAAAAACAGTGGGAATTGCTTGCTTGATTCTCACTGTCTCTGCATAAAAGAAAACTTAAAGATGACTTTGCGCTACACCTGTCCCTTAGACACCTGTCTAAGTCCCGATCCTCATAGGGTCTCAGCCCACAAGTAACAACAAATATTGTTGGTGATTAAGCTGCACATGTAACAGTTTCTAACTTCAAATGTCAAAGGATTCATAATTATGTCAGCGTTCTGCATGTTTACTGTACCTTTAGTGTAACCTGTTTAATGCAGGCAGGCTTTTGGTGTGTAAACCACCAGCTGCCAGATGTTGAAATCACCCTGCTTCACTACACTTTGAAGTGTTAACCGATGAGACAAAGATGAGACAATGTGGGTGTGAGGTTCAAGCCAGGCTGAGAGAATTACTTGAATGCTGAGAGCATCTTAGTTTCCCATCACCACGAGCTGCAGTGGTGCCTGTTAAAACAGACTGACGTCTCTTTTACGTCATTGTATTGGAGAGGATGTTACATAAATCTCCGTGTGGAAATCTGGCTGTTTGATTTCATCTTTCTTATCGTCAAATGACTACACATGTCAGGCATTTCCAAACTGAGGGTCCACATTACATTATATTGCAAATCCATTATCTGTAACCCTACTTATACTTAGCGTGGTGCATTAAAATGATGGAAAATGCAATTTTACTCTAATTCTATTTTCATTATCTGTAGATTGTTTAGAATTACAGGATTTCTGTTCTATGACATTGTGGGTCAATGTGTTTCATTACAGTGCTTGGATATATTTAAAAACATTGTGCAACCTTGATCCATACTATACTATACATCTGTATGACCAAACCTTATTGTGATTATAACTATAGTGCTGCAAATGTTAATGGTCAATGTGACCAGAATAAATGTACATCGGTCCCTTTTGATGCCTGGTACCACCCAGTATGGAGGTTGGACTGTTGTACTTACAGTGAAAGAGGATATAGCTGTACTGTAAATCTGCATTAAAAGTTTACCATAAAAAAGTGAGTCAACAAAAGGCTGATTGTTTCAACCTATCTGTCTTCCTTTTGTATGTCAACAAAAACATAACAAATAAAGTCCACCTCAACGTTGGGCAATAAAATGCTGGCGGAAAATTTGTTGTGAAGTGAAGTCTTGCGTGATCAAATAAAAAAAAAAATCAATGCTCTTTCTGATTTGATTCATATGCCAGTTACCTAAGCAGTTTCTGCGTCTAAAAGACCGTATATGTACTATAAATGTTGCTATTTGTTGGAATAAACTGTAAGAATTGTGAGAAGTTTCAAATTGAGGTGAGTCCTACGAGTAATACAAGGCACTGCCACCTTGACAACCACTGGTGATATGTAACAAAGCAGGACTAACAGACAGGTGTAACCATTATGATTATAACACGTAGAACTTTTTCATTTAAATGTGTGATATTATTATGTAATGTTCAGTGCATGGTCATTTACCTGGCTTCTATTTAGCAGGTAATGATAAAGAAGGATGTCAGAACTGAGGAAGGAGTCATCGTCTACCTCTCTCTACTCTGTTCTGGATCTGCCGAGGTTCTGCACACACGAAGCCATTGGGAAGTCTTATACATGGAGTTGGAACCTTGTCAGAAGATGTTGTGAAGCTCACAGTCTAAAATTCTATAAAAGAAAATAGATATGAAAACACCAGTTTCGCACAGTATCATAAATGCTGCACACTTGTCTGCTTGTCAAAACTTGCCAAAGCACAGTGCTTACAGCAAAGGAAACGACCGAAGGATTAACTAACTACATTTGCATTGTTGTGTACTTGTACCTTTTAAGTACCGTTTAAACTTAATTGAACTTGTACTAAAGAATGTTTTAGTATTTTGCTACATTTTAAATCACAATTATTACAGATTACAAATAGTATAAACTGTCCATAATCATTACATACTAGTTCAAGCATGAATTGGCCAAGAGTTGAGCCTTTCACATCGAATGGTCAGCCCAAGGATCTGACTTATTTTTGTTATTTTCATTTTTCAATAAAATCACTAGTATTAGTAGATTTGTACTAGTCATTCCTAGGTATTTTTCTATAGGATTGTATTTGCAGCTAGGTGACAGTATTTCTAGTTTATCAGGGTATGTTAGTACTTTTTCCATCCCATCAAGTGAAGTTTTGAGGTGAAGAACTTCATCGCAGTGGGTCTTTACGGACAAATGTGAAAAGCAGAACTAGACATTATCTGAGAATGCTTACCAAGACCTTTTCAATCACGGGCAGTAGCTGCTACCATCTGTATGAATACAATATGACTTCCACCTAACTGAAATATTCATACAACAGATGGCACCCCTTTGCTCTGCTCCCTATTCTGGCCCCATTTATACTTTTAGCTTAATTATGAGCTTGTAGGCCTTTATGCTTGAGAGTGCATGTGTGTACACCTCCTGTTGTGTATTTTGCGGCCTTGGCAGTACCTGTAGACCCTTTTACTTTCAAATCAAAACACCATGTGCCACCACCGAGCAAAACAGAGGAAAAGGAGGGTCACACCGAGCTCCTCAAACTGCAAGCCTCTGGCCCTCAAAACTCACAGCAGAATCTGTCTGACTTTTCATCATCAAGCATTCTTCCTACTGCTCCTAATTTACCCATCTTCAATCTTTATTGCATTTTTACCAACAGGCACTATTATTGAGTCACACAGTAAGGGCTAAAAAATTATGAGTCACTTCAATCACAAAGACATAACCCAGAAACACATTCTTAATTGATCTAATTTGAATTCACTTTTAGGAGCAATCTAAATGGTGAGCATTTGAGCAGTCGTTGTTGTTAATGAATATGTAATCATACTAGTTGAACCTTTTAAAACCTACTAATTAATACAGAATTGAGTGGTGTGCCCAAAGCATCACAAAGTAACCTGAAAAAAATCATTTCTAGTAGATCACAAGAAGGCATGAACAGAAAGGAGGAATCGGACACATGCCTGTACTTAACATATATAATGCAAAAGTCTGCTGTTTTACATTTTCACAGATTTACAAATCAAAAGTCATACAAACTTTACAGTTAAGAGTAGGATATGAAGGTGATGATATTTTTCACTCCATTTTTATATCTATATTTCTATATTTTCAAGACATAACTCTCACCTTTAAGGAGTTAACTTGGTACATGCTTACAGTGGTATGTTGTCTCCGGATGGACACTG
>CM022493.1:14886171-14914681 GCA_011952105.1 Coreoperca whiteheadi
AAAAAAAAAAAAAAAAAAAAAAAAAAATCAAGTTTGAAAAAGCAATGCATAAGAACAAAAATCTACTAGATGATCTGTTAAAACGTTTGTGAAACCAATGCGCAATATCTGTTTCATCAGATCTATTTGGAGTTAAGTTGTGTCGAGAAAATAAGAAGGCATGCAGACAAACTCTCACTATGGATTAAATAAATGAAGCTTTTCATACCTTCAGTCTTTAGAGGAGGTCCAGTACAGCCGTGTAGGTTGCCAGGTAGTTGGCGAGATGCCGCCCTCCTTCACTTCTTTGAAGAAACGAATATATAGTTACTTAAAGAGTAGATGCTGAATGGACTTATATAGCCAACCTCACTACAAGTGTCGCGCTCCAAGCAGAGATTGCGTCTGCGCGTTCTTGCACGGGTGAAACGTGAATGGACGCCTCTGACAAAGTGCTTTAGTTTAGATGAGATGAGTCATATGTGAGTGTGCGCGCGCGTGCACGAGCGTCTACCTCTGTGCTTTCAGAATAGCCCTATAGGTGCCACATACACCTGCTGGCATTTTCACTTGAATGAGTTAGTTCAAGATAATAGCGGAGGTTCTTGGATTCTAAGAGGACAACACTCAAAAGTGAAAGACTGAAGAGTGTGCTTTTTTTCCTGCTTTGCAGAGACAGCTCATTTTCAGAATTATGTGTCCAGAATCAAAAATATGACTTCTGAAATAATAAACTACAGTGAGTGTTCCTTTTGAACAACTTGGCAACAGTTGCAGTGCCATAATGCAATAATAATGAATAATTAAGCGACTAAACATTTTGGACAGGTATATTTTGGTGCAATCTACAGGACTGAGTTTGTTTCTGCATATTGCACCACACTAATGATTCCAAAGCAGTTTCTCACTTGACCTGTGTTGTATTCAGTGCATCTGCAAACAGCTCAGGCTAAGAGAGGGACATTGTCTCCCAGTGATTCATTGCTGCTGCACATACATACGTCACTACCTCTGCCACTGGGGGCCTCGGCCACCTCGCTCCAGAGGGGCTCACCGCCAAGCCACGCTTTCAGGA
This sequence comes from Coreoperca whiteheadi, assembly GCA_011952105.1. Lineage (NCBI taxonomy): Eukaryota > Metazoa > Chordata > Actinopteri > Centrarchiformes > Sinipercidae > Coreoperca > Coreoperca whiteheadi. The sequence continues at coordinate 14,887,226 of CM022493.1, forward strand.
TGGAGAACTTAATCCAATATCAGACAAGCCACTGAATCTTAAACAGTTTGACGATAAAAAGTAAAACTCTCACTTGTCTGTTTCTCTGTCTATTTCAAGATTACTTCAGCTATTGTTAAATATAATGAACGTCCTAATACTAATGTCTGTGGATTCAAATATGGTAAAACATGTTTTTAAAAAATTATGAGCCAAAGTTGGCACTTTTCCACTTAAGCACAAACTCCACATATCTGTTAAGTCATCTTTCACAATGTGGCAAAACCCTTCCTATTAATCCTTAAAAGTAAATCCATTTCATCCAGACATTCAGCCCAGGGAAAAACTAAGTTCCACACATACAGTATATATAGAGGTCAAAGTGACTTGGCACATACCGTGCACTCAAGTAAAAAACAGTCAATTTAAGAGACAGGAGAGGCGAACATTTGATTTTGTAAACGTAGTCATGGAGTACAAGGTGGATTTTCCGTCCGAATATCTGCCATTTTCCAAAATTCACATATTATCTGTCGACATTTTAGTGAGCAAGGGTCGGGGTGTAATTTGCTGTCAGTAGGAAATTGTTTCTCCAATAGCCTAGCTTCTCCTTTTTGACACTCTTCATGCTCAGTGCTGCTCCAGGGAAGGTGTCAGGTCCCATCATGAGAAACACATGTTGGCTGACACAAATAGAAAACACCGGCAGATGAGAGAGTAACTGCTCATGGTCAACTCATGTCACCTCATTTTCAAATCACTGTCCCTCAGCAGATCAGAGAAATCCTCTCCTGTGACGCCACACCGGAAAAGACTCAGGCTTAAAACATTATCGCTTTGTTTCCTCAATTAGAGCGAGTCGCTCAGACGATTAGATTAGATAAGATAAACTTTTAATGATTCATCCTAGGAAATTGGGATGTTGCAACTTATTTTGACCTTTGTCTCTGACCTCTTTCCACAGGTAGAAAATACAAAAAAATAATTAGATGGCAATCTGGACTTAATAGAATAAAGTTGAATATCCACAGCAGACACTGCTTCTGAGAAACGACTGTCAAACAAACAAACTCTCCATGGCAACATATTCTTTTAATTGATCATTTGCCTTTCTGATTGTGATCTGCTACAAGGAAGGACAAGTGCTTCTCGCCGAACTGTCCCTTCCTACATAATTGGACAGCTTTCCCTAGTGGATTGAGCTGTGTTTTTCCTAATACTTCCGTTGTGCTGCTTGACTTTGACAAACTCATTTTAATAAACAAGGTCACTCTAAATGAGTATGAACAGGGATTCTGGTGCTGATCGCTGGGACTGTAGAGCCCAGGGCTCCACACTTAGACAACCACCTGACCTCAGTACTGTAGCTCAGGTGTCCTTCTGGTTTATAGTCCAGTGATATAACCTGTTATAAGAGCACCTCTCTAATAGAAGTGAGAGCTTGACCTTTAATCTCAAGAAAAAGACATGGAAGATTTTTAAAGAAATGGCATTTCTTGTTTTACAATTGACCACAAAACTACACAAAGCTTTCATACAACTAGCCCACTAAATATATAAGTAATTAAATGTAGGATAATGTTTAGCCATGGCAGTTTAAGGCTAAACAGACTCATTAATTATGCAGAACGAAGGCTGCTGGCCAGAATCCCCTCTGGTTTACTTGATGTTAAAGTATTCTTCAGTGCAACTCAGGAGCTATTTTGAATTGGTCTTGATGCATGTTTCAGCATTTTGTAACCAAGTGATTAAATATAACAATCTCCTGAGACGGCTGGTTTTCCTGGGCTTCTCCTATGGTTTGCATGCCACTTTACAGTGTGTATGCAGCCTGCACGAGAACACGTGAAGCAACGCTGTCCATAATGCAGCGAAACCCAAAGGTCCGCTCTGTCTAAATGAATCTAACATGTGTAGCTCTTAATGTTTTAAACCAGAGGCTTCCCTAATGCTTGTTCACATAGTGGATGCCAATCTCCCCACACAGGAGTCATGGAAGGAATATATTTAAACTCCTATTTGTCTAAATTCCCTTTTCTATTTTTTCAGAATCCTGGCTGGATTTTCCAGTTCAAATTCAGCAATTAGGAGACTAAACATCCTAATAACTTTCATTTAAAAAGCTTATCTTTAAATTGGTCAATAGATACTTAGGTCTAACCATCTGTCTACACATAATGTACTGAATACATTAAATTCAAGTATAAGTCTGGTGTATATATTTCTTATTGCCACCAAATCGTGTGAAAACACCAAAACCAACAATCTGCGAGCCCATCTTTTATTACTTTGTGACGTCTCTACCCTGTCTGTGGCACTCAGCTGGAGCATGTTCCTATGAAGCTGTAAATCCTTTAAAACAGGTAACAATATTATAGTTTCATTTTTACAAGAGCCTCAATAATTTCCTAGAACCGCTGTGTTTTTAGCAAAGGTTACTCAAAAAAAAGTTGCATTTGTTCAGGACTATATAGTACACATTTGGTGTGCTAATCACTGTTTACAGCACTAGGATGGTGTATGTTGGAAATAAAATAAAATGCCCATATTCGTCATAATAAAGGAACATGTCACCCAGTGCAACTGTGTAGCTAACTGATGTGTTTTAAATAGTTTTTGTACAATAATGAAGCTCTATGCTGCAAAGGGATAAGATATATTAGGCTTTGGATACAGAGACAATACATGTTAGAAGGATCACTTCAATTTTGGCTTTGGCCTTTTCAGGGGATTTATAAGAAAGTAAGAAAAATGTTGATTATTGCCAGCAATATCGTTTAACCTGAACTCTAGATACAGTATTGTTGTACAACTGATTGTAACTCAAATCAAGTTTTGTTCAAGGAGGCCATTTTTAGTTTTTCATTATTGGTGTGGAAAAGGTCGAAAGGAACAGGACTTTAAACGTTTTCAGTGATAGGCCATATTACTGGTCCACATCTGGATTTAAACAACTTCACAGGACAAAAACATGTAGCCTTGGATGTTCAAAATGTAACATTTTTTGCTGCACTTGTACTAGAAAATAAATTACCTGACACACTGTTTAGCTCACTATTTAGTCAAAATGACATTTTTCTCGGTTGTCATATAGGTAACACCTACTTTGTTCGTTTCTATTGCTCATTGCTATTATAGTGTGCACTGAAGATCTTGGGTATGCTTGCAGCTGGGGGAAGAAGTCCATTTTCATTATTGTTTCCATGAGATGAGATATACAGTATATTTAAGTATTTAGTTCTATTTCAGGAAATGCTAAATGTTCTGCCTCTGTGCATAATTTCAGGTTATTAAGTGAGATATTTCATCTCAGTGATACGTGACATACACGAGAGATGCTTTACTCAAATGCATGAGGAAGCAGATGTCCACTCTTAGACTGTGTAGATGTGACTGCTTCATAATGTGACAAAAATTGCCGTCTCAAGAGAAATCTAGGGCAAAGCATTCTACCAAAATTGTAACCTAGTTTTCTTTTCTCTTTGACAACACACTTTGACCATAATTGGCTCTTAGGGGCCCCTTAAACGTAACATATAATGCTGCTACTGTCTTTATGCACATGTAAAGTGTGATCAGCCACAGGAGAACAAAGTAACTCCAGCAGAATGATTGACAAGCATCACATGCTTCGACATTGACAGTTACCTTACAGGCAAACATGACAGAAGACAGCCAGAGAAAAGAAACATTTCAAGTGCTTTTCTTTATTTTAGACTTGGCTTATCTCTGAGCGTCAATGACCTTAAAAATCTCTCTTTTCCGTTCAACGCAGCTACCCTCATTTCATGTAACAATCAGAGGAATAAAGGCTGAAATGATTGAACGGTTTCTTCCTGTCTCTGTGGATGTCTGACACTCTGGTCTGATCACCGGTTAACTTAGATATGTTCATATATCTTGGTTCTTCTTCTTCTTTTCCTTTCGGCTGTTCCCTTTCAGGGGTCGCCACAGCGAATCATGCGCCTCCATCTAACCCTGTCCTCTGCATCCTCTTCACTCACACCAATTAACTTCATGTCCTCTCTCACTACATCCATAAATCTCCTCTTTGGTCTTCCTCTAGACCTCCTGCCTGGCAGCTCCAACCTCAGCATCCTTCTACCAATATATTCACAGTCTCTCCTCTGAACGTGTCCAAACCACCTCAATCTGGCCTCTCTGGCTTTATCTCCGAAACATCTAACATGAGCTGTCCCTCTGATGTACTCGTTCCTGATCCTGTCCATCCTCGTCACTCCCAAAGAGAACCTCAACATCTTAAGCTCTGCCACCTCCAGCTCTGCCTCTTGTCTCTTCTTCAGTGCCACTGTCTCTAAGCTGTACAACATCGCTGGTCTCACCACCGTCTTGAACACCTTTCCTTTCATTCTTGCTGATACTCTTTTATCACACAACACACCTGACACTTTTCTCCACCCGTTCCAACCTGCTTGCACTCGCCTCTTCACCTCTTTTCCACAGTCTCCATTGCTCTGGACCGTTGACCCTAAGTACTTAAAGTCCTGCACCTTCTTCACCTCTGCTCCCTGTAACCTCACCGTTCCACCTGGGTCCCTCTCATTGACACACATGTATTCTGTCTTACTGCGGCTAAGCTTCATTCCTCTGTTTTCCAGAGCAGACCTCCATCTCTCTAGATTCTCCTCCACCTGCTCCCTGCTCTCACTACAAATCACAATGTCATCCGCAAACATCATAGTCCATGGAGATTCCTGTCTAACCTCATCCGTCAGCCTGTCCATCACCAGAGCAAACAAGAAGGGGCTCAGAGCCGATCCTTGATGCAGACCCACCTCCACCTTGAACTCCTCTGTCGCTCCTACAGCACACCTCACCACGGTCTTACAGCTCTCATACATGTCCTGCACCATTCTAACATACTTCTCTGACACTCCAGACTTCCTCATGCAATACCACAGCTCCTCTCTCGGCACCCTGTCATACGCTTTCTCTAAATCTACAAAGACACAATGCAACTCCCTGTGACCTTCTCTGTACTTCTCCATCAGCATCCTCAAAGCAAATACTGCATCTGTTGTGCTCTTTCTAGGCATGAAACCATATTGCTGCTCACAAATGCTCACCTCTGCCCTTAGCCTAGCTTCCACTACTCTTTCCCACAACTTCATTGTATGGCTCATCAGCTTTATTCCTCTGTAGTTGCCACAGCTCTGCACATCTCCCTTGTTCTTGAAAATTGGCACCAGTACACTTCTCCTCCATTCCTCGGGCATCCTCTCACTCTCCAAGATCTGGTTAAACAAACTAGTCAGAAACTCTACTGCCACCTCTCCTAGACACTTCCATACCTCCACAGGTATGTCATCAGGACCAACTGCCTTTCCACTCTTCATCCTCTTCAACATCCTCCTCACTTCACTCTTGCTAATCTTTGCTACTTCCTGCTCCACCCCAGTCACCTCGTCTACTCTTCGTTCCCTTTCATTTTCCTCATTCATCAACTCTTCAAAGTACTCCTTCCATCTTCCCATCACACTCCTGGCACCTGTCACTACATTTCCATCCTTATCTTTAATCACCCTAACCTGCTGCACATCCTTCCCATCTCTATCTCTTTGTCTGGCCAACCTGTACAAATCCACCTCTCCCTCTTTAGTGTCCAACCTAGCATACAAGTCCTCATATGCTCTTTGTTTGGCCTTTGCCACCTCTACCTTCACCTTACGCTGCATCTCCCTGTATTCCTGTCTACTCTCTTCAGTCCTCTCAATGTCCCACTTCTTCTTTGCTACCCTCTTTCTCTGTATACACTCCTGAACTTCCTGGTTCCACCACCAAGTCTCTTTGTCCACTTTCCTCTTTCCAGATGACACACCGAGTACCCTCCTACCTGTCTCCCTGATCACATTAGCTGTAGTGGTCCAGTCATCTGGGAGCACTTCCTGACCTCCCAGAGTCTGTCTCAGCTCCTCCCTGAAAACTAAACGACATTCTTCCTTTTTCAACTTCCACCACTTCGTCCTCTGCTCTGCCTTTGTCCTCTTCATCTTCCTCACCACCAGAGTCATTTTACACACTAGCATCCTGTGTTGTCTGGCTACACTCTCCCCTACCACTACTTTACAGTCACTGGTCTCTTTCAGATTACAACGTCTACACAAGATGTAGTCCACCTGAGTGCTTCTCCCTCCGCTCTTATAGGTCACCCTATGTTCCTGCCTCTTCTGGAAGAAAGTGTTCACTACAGCCATTTCCATCCTCTTTGCAAAGTCTACCACCATCTGTCCTTCTGCGTTCCTGTCCTGAAGACCAAACCTGCCCATCACATTCTCATCACCTCTGTTCCCTTCACCTACATGCCCGTTGAAATCTGCACCAATCACCACTCTCTCACCTCTGGGGATGCTCTGCATCACTTCATCTAACTCACTCCAGAATTTCTCCTTCTCTTCTAACTCACATCCTACCTGTGGGGCATAACCACTCACAACACTGAACATCACCCCTTCAATTTCCAGCTTCAGGCTCATCAACCTGTCTGACACTCTTTTCACCTCAAGAACATTCCTCACAAACTCCTCTTTCAGGATAACTCCTACTCCGTTTCTCTTCCTATCTGACCCATGGTAGAACAACTTGAACCCTGCTCCTAAGCTTCTAGCCTTGCTACCTTTCCACCTGGTCTCCTGGACACACAGTATGTCCACCTTCCTTCTCTGCATCATGTCAATCAACTCTCTAGCCTTCCCTGTCATAGTTCCAATGTTCAAAGTCCCTACTGTCAGTCCTACATTCTTAGCTTTCCTCTTCTCTCTCTGCCTACGAACACACCTTCCTCCTCTCCTTCTTCGTCTTCGACCAACAGTAGTCCAATTTCCACCGGTACCCTGTAGGTCAACAGCACCGGTGGCGGTCGTTGTTAACCCGGGCCCCGACCGATCCGGTATGGAAGTCATTGTCATGATTCGCATTTTTAGTTTGGCATGTGTTTTACGTCGGATGCCCTTCCTGACACAACCCTCTGCATTTATCCAGACTTGGGACTGGCACATGAAGACACTGGCTTGTGCCCCCCTGCGGTTGCATTGTTCATATATCTTGGTTAAGATCCAAAACAAAATCATTAGACCAAAGTTTCTAATGTACAGATTAAAATGGTTATGGCTGCTATTATATAAGCATTTTTCCTTATATAATAACTGAATGTTAATGGAAAAACTCTTCCCAGTCGTATGCTTTGTTCTGAAGAGCAGATACAGTCAGTTTTGGTAGATGTAAGATGTGTTTATTGTCAAGGGGAGTTCTAACGAGAGAAAGTGTAGGAGGAGGCAACATGGTCTTTTCTTTGTTTCTTCAAACAAGCATGTTTGCTGCTACTTCTTTTTCAAACAAAAGCAGTCACAATAATTTACAGTTCAGCATGAGGATAGCCAAGACTGCATCATAATAGAAATGCACATCTATCACCACACAACAGTGACCAGTTTAGTCAACACATTTCAAAAGGTACATTTGACGTTAATTATGTCAGAGTTGACTTCTTGGTCTTTGTCAAGAAGAAATCAGAGATATTCTCATTCTGAGCAGTGACTACTTCATCGAATTGATTGAAAGTTGCTAGTTTCCAAGAAAGCCTTGCCCTGCCTCTATGGGTGGGGGCTTCCTGCTCCTTCTTAAAGCCATGTGCACAAAACCCTCAGAGTCCTCTCAGATGATCGCTCTGGGCATTGGCTCCATAGCACACATAATGGATGTCCTCACCACATTAGACAGGATGCAAGCCAGTGAAGAGGCAGTGAAATCAGCTGTGTTTGTGCAGGACGAGATGCATTCTTGTTTTTCAGAAAGTGCATTTAAAATTGTCTAATGAGGAAAACAATAAATGTAGTCATGGGCTATATTATATATTGTGATGGAGCGGCACAAAGTCTTGACAACCTTTGTGCAGAAAGGGGACTAACCTGATCATAAAAAAGTCTTGAGTTTGCCTTTATCACAAGATAATTAGAAAAGTGTCTAAAACATTCTGTACATAACTGACCTCCTTAGCTGTGCATGTTTTACCCCTGTGTAAATCGGATGACTCATCCTTTGTTTTCTTTTCTCTGTTTTACTGGTGAAGATCAGAAGATGACTGAGGGTTTTCTACAGTAAGTTGCAAAGTATTCCTCTTCTCTAATTGTTTGTGTAGGTGTCTATGTTCCCTCCTTGGTTTCTCTCTGATCATCACTGAGGAGCTAACAGGCACTGATCCCACAGTGGCACCAGGCCAAACTCAAAAATGAGACAATTACACCAGACAGCAGCACTCGATAGAAGAAAGAAGCAACAAATAAAACAAAACAATTAACAAACTCTGTGGGGAAAAGGATGGTTTTGGTTTTGTTACTGTACAATAAATAATCAATAAAACTGATAAATAAAACTGTGGTGTTGAAGGCATTAACTGTGTCAGCGAAGCAATGCTGGACTGAACTTTGTTCTCTGATTAATTCAATTGAGTGGCTGTAATTTAAAAGCTTCCAGAGCTCGGCATCAATCAACTGAACTAGTCAAATAAAACTAATGCAATGAATCAATCAACAGAGATACACACATTAATTTGAGCGCTCCTCTGTCAGAAGCCTTTCAACATCAGGCTTAACCCTCCAGAGGGAGTGAATATACAGTATGGATGCTTCTGACTAGAGATACAGATTGGATGACTTGAGAGGTACATCGTGTCTTGGGATGAGCAACACAGAGAGGCAGCTGTCAGTCAGAGAAGGGGTGCCAGGAACTGCACTGTCCTTCACTGCCCCCGTTTATCCAGTGATGATGGGAGGTCATCCAAAAACTTAGCAATACAGAGGATCCGATGTGACCATCCCTGGAAGTGTTTATGTAGAAACGTAACTTTGAGGACAGGTAGCAAGCACTTAGAAAGACATTTGTCATCTGGGTGATACAGCTCACACCTCTTGTCAAACATGTTTCAATTCAATTCAATGTATTTATGTAGCCCAATATCACAAATCACAATTTGCTTCAAAGGGCTTTACAATCTGTGCAACATGTTACACCCTCTTACCTTAGACCCTCGATTCGAATAAGGAAAAACCACTCAAAAAAACCCTTTTAACAAGGGACAAAATGGAAGAAACCTCTGGAGGAGCGATCCCTCTCCCAGGACAAACAGACACGAAATAGATGTGTATACAGACATTTGGAAAATATGCAAAGTTACCAGCACTTTCAAAGCTCACTAATTAATAAAATTGTAATTCGTTTGTTTAATCCAAACAAATTTACAGGCAATGGTCCCAGACATAACCCCCCCTGTAAAATTGTGAATTGTCGTCGTATCATATTCATATTTACCGTACAGACATGAGAGTGGCGGCAATCTTCTCATCTAACTCAAGTAAGCGTGTTTACCAAAATGTCAAACTATTCCTTTGCATTTGATTATTAAAGAATTATGAACATGTTATGTATGTATGAGCAGGACATTAACATACGGTTAAAAAGTCAACTTTTAAGTGCCCTGGTTTTCTCAATTTCTCAACCATATCTGACATTTCTAAACTGTGATTTCTTCAGCCGACATGTACCCTGATAACGATATATCTGTGACAAGTTAAAAGCCACTGATAATATCAGCTATGCCGAGCCAATGTATCAGTCGGACTCCATACTGCCTGCACCAACAGTGCACACACCGCCCTTAAGGAACCAATGAACTGGAACCTCTGACAACCTTTTGCCTAAAAGAGTTCAAAAACTAAACTGCACCAGCAAACAAAATGCTTATTAGTCTATAAGCTACTTAAAGGTAATTACCGCAGGAGCTATAGAGGACTTTCTTTTGTGATTTTGAATTTTTAGATAAACTACATTTTTTATTCAATAATTTACAAGGATTTCCTATGGATTTTCTAATTCCTAGCGTCTTCTAGCTGCCTTACTTTTGCCCAGTAAGTAAAAACTATTTTCTTACTTGTTCTCTAAAGTTTTATTTACTGGTTTCCGTACAGCTAAAGGGCAAAAAACGAGTTTCTGTTTATGTACTCTCAATTGCTGTTGCCAGGCTGTTTTTATGCTGCCAAGCATATTGACCTTGTGAAAGACTTTGCATCCTGACATGTTTAAGCACCGCTGTGTCTGAGCCCAGAGGATGCGTGTGGTCTTCACACAGCCACCTTCTGCAGTGGTGGCAGCACATCGCAGGTTGCCCATGATGTAATTTCAAGAAACTCCATCTTCTTCTTTCTTTATCCTGCGTCAGTTTCTATCTCTGCTTCCGCTGCTTTTGCAGACCTTAGGATATCCCGCTGGTGATGCCCTGATGCTACTACCAGTTTCCTGTTTTGTTTTTGTTTTGTTTCATTACAGGTTATCTGCGTCAAGAGCGAGACCTCTGCAGCCCTGTTGTGTTTTCTTGTGTCCAAGTGCTGCATCTCACCGCCCCAACTGTCTTTTTCGTGGTCTTTTTTTACTACACACATCCAAATTTTCTCTTGCCAAGTTTTGCACTTTTGGATCCTCTGTTAGAATTAAATAACATCTATCTGTAGATTTAACAGTGTCAGTTTGCTTGCTAACACTGACCTCTGTATGTAGTCTAAGCCGCTTACCACATCCTGCCTCAGCCCTAAATCTCTTCTTTGTTGTAAGGTTCATATTTATACCATCTTCTTAATCTTTAGAAAAGCCTCTTCGGGATCCAAAATTGTATCTTTGCCGTTCAGTGCATTTTTTTTTACCTTACCATTCACCTTAACAACCATTCCCCTCAGTAAATCTCTGTCATGAAAGGTCCCAGTCATGAGCAAGAGGTAAGACAAACTTCATTGTAATAACTCGTAAAGATGTAACCTTCAGATGTGTTTTCTACTGTATCTCCACAACGACAATGAAGTTTTTGATCAGACAAAACTGTAAAGGACTCGGGGTTATTTTGTGTAGCTATCTAATTATAGCACAGTTAAATGTGTCGCTCTCACTACAATGATTCTTGCCATTGTGACAACCCACAACCCTCCATTTGATTGTTTACTATATTTAAACTTGCTTTGTGTTTAAGAGAGAATACTCACTTTGCTGATAGAGAATGTGTTTTCTGTATTACGTTCCTTGAAAATAAAAATAATATACGTCGCATTAAGTAAAATGTAGGTTCAACTTTGTCACCCTTGCACCGTCGAGACAGCAATTTAGGTTCGCTTTCGAAATTCCTTAAAATTCAATTACAGTGACTTTATAAAACTCACTAAGTGCTCTGTGATGGCAGGAGGTTGTGATTGCTTTAGAGTTTGTTCTGCTGCAGGATACTGTAAATAGAAGAAATTAATTTCATCTCAGGTCATTATATTTGAGTACATGCATTTACATAATTGGTGTTTGCACTTTTACATTTTAATCAGTGTGTGGCGAACAAATATTCACTGATCATAGCCAAAAGGTTACAGTCAACAACTTTTCCAAGAACTTTCAATTTGATTACTTAACTGCACTGTGATCACTGTTTGCAAGCTGTGTTTTGTAATTAGTGTGGTTTGTTTTTTTCTCCTCTCAATCTCTCCTGATGTGTCCAGTTCACTGGGCTGTGCATACAACTCCCACACAGGCGATTGTCAACTCAGGTGGGCTTCCCCAAGCTCCTTGACCCCTCTCAACATGGGCGAGCACAAATTACATTAGGCACAGTTATGTAAACATTCATTAGATGAGGGATTTGGACATTGGCACAACACCAATTGCTTGCTCTACATTGAGCTGGAAGCCATCACTCCACACTATGCACAAGTTGTTGTTTTTTTGTATCCTAGTACACGTGTAAGTGTGCATGGGTATGTGTTTCTATCATGCTCACAACAATGCATACTTTACACTGATATACCTCCAGCACAAAGCAAGCTGAGCTAAGACTAAATATATGCAGCCATCTGCCTCATTGAGTTGTGTGATATAACACTGAGCCCTGGGGTGGACATTGTTTAGTTTAACTTGGATTGGCAATGACTATCAAACAGGGCAGAAGGAGCTGGAGCCTAACTAACCACACGTAGGTTGTAGATGGCCTGAGGCAATTCACACAATTACAACCAAGATGCTGCTTTGTTGCACCCTTCCTCCTTGCCTGTGACTACATGTAAAGAATCACAAAATGGATCTGGCATCCGTTATCTGTTCTAAATCATCTGTAACACTGAATCATCATGTTTTATTCGGGAGTAGGGTACATTCTCCACGACTCTCCATTCACACCATCTACGCAGGCAATGAGTAAATGAAACTGGAGTGTGAATTATCCATGAATCTCTGCTCCGCAGAAAAGTCTTAAATAAACTCAAAATAAACCTGAGAATTAGCACAGCGTTGGTGACATTTGGTTCCACTTTGAGGTGTGCTTGTTTGAGGAAAGCTGAATGTGTAAATGTGTGTGCGTGCATGGTATTCTCATGACAGACCTTAGGATGTGTTTAGAGACGGCATATACAAGATAATGGGAATAAAAGACCTGTTTCTTTCCTTTATAGAATTATTGACCTCTGCCATTTTGATCACAGCTCATTTTGACAGCTTTCTTCGCTTCCTTGTGAGTCCAAAATGACAACAGAGCGGCGGGAGTCCCACCACTTCACATCTAAGCCCAGAGTGGACAAAATAACAGAAACACCAAATAATATCAAGTACCTAAGAGGGGAGCAGCGTCCCACTTTGCTTTGAAAGCAGATTCAAGTCTTCTATAGATGCTGTCACAGTTGGAAACTGTGTTTATTGAATAGAAAAAAATTCCCTCTTTGAACGGTGAAGGAGGTGGAAATCCGCTTTCCACACAAATATCCAAAACATCCCATAAAGGTTCATTGATGTTCAGATCTTTTCATTTCTCAGGGGTGCAGGTTTTGGGCTCTTTACACCAGGTTTGGCTTCTTTGTGCGCAGGCATTAGGCCTAGATGAAAGTGATTTCTGAAAGGCAGCCCTGCCATACATTCAAGCTTACAGGCTGCAACCAACAGTCTTCTCTAATATGAGGTGCCGGTTCAATTTAGTGGCCATATTTGAGGCTGTAAATTTGAGGCACTTAACCATTACACTTTCAAGCGTCCATTTGTGACCAGCACACCTCTTTGCTGATGCACTTTGTCCACCTCGGGCACCTAATTTCCAATAGCTGACATATTCTGCTAACAGGCAATCAACATATGAATGATTCAGCTTTGCATTTGTAATTATAATTTATGGGTTCCATTTTCCATGTGGTGTTTCTACTTTCTGTACACCACTTGCAAATACACAGGATTGGCTTTTAAATGCAAATCAGAAAGCTGGCAGTTGATAGTCAAATTAGCCTCAGACTTAGCAATAAAAATCATTATCATAACTCATTAAATCTTAACATACAGTCAACTTTAGGATGAATTGTTCCTCATCATTTTAACACAGTTTAACACAAACGATGCTTTAACTCTAAGATCAAATGTTAGCCTACTTTAACCACTGGTGTTTGAGTATTCTCAACCTGAACCGCCTTGTGAAATTCTTCTAAATTGTTTCTCTTACTCAAACTCTAGGGCATGGGGGGGGAGCAGGGATTAGATTTACATATCAAAGCCAGCATACAGATGCTTGAGGGCCCCTGCATAGATGTATGTGATCCATATTATTTATAGCTCAGGAACGTCCCCTGGGATCCCGATGCTGTTCAGCGTCTGTCATGCTACTAGAGGACAGTTGGGTGAATGTAGCTTGCAGTTAGGGACTGTTGCATCATTTCAGGCCAAAGGGTAGATGCGTGACCAACATTTAATCACAGCATTGATCAGACAACTTTTTGAAGAACAAAGCAAACTGGCTGGCGAGAGTCACTTTGAGGGAGGGAGTCATGAGAGCAGGAGACTGTATATTAGCCTAGCATCACGGACTCTCTGCTCCGTCATGAATCTGGTCATAACGGGGATGTTTAGCACGCCAGCGACACACTGACACTCGGTTAGCGATAGGTGACAGTGGCCCTGAGCATCAGTGGTTCAGCAAGGTTACATCTGCCCTTTTGCTAATGAGCGCCGCACCTCTGACTCATTCAACAGCATTGACCGATAACGGAGGAGTCGTTTCCATTGAACGGCGCAGTATTCCCTGGTGACTCTCTTGGACTGTCAGCCTTTTCAGGCTTTTTACCAAACAGCCTGTGTCATGCATCATCATCACCTGCTGCACATGTCAGTAGGCCTATGTTTCCACTTTGCAGCGTACACATAACACACGGGAGCATGCAGATCCAAAGAAAAAGTTTGTAAAGCATTTTTGAAACTGCAATTTAAGGTACATTTTAAGGAAATGGCAAACAGTTTTTTGGAAAACTAATCAGCTATAGGCTAATGACCAGGTTCATCAGTAATGTCAGACCGACTGTAGGCTGTTATGAACGTTGGAGTGACCAAGTGCACGTAAATAGCGTTTCCTAGGTTAATATCTAAACAATAAATCTCCTCACAAGTCATTGAAATTACTGGTAGAATTCCAACTTCTGTGCTCTGCAAGGTTTTGCGAAGTACGCCTACATAAAGCGGGCGCTCTTCAGCGCATGCGCAGAGTAGAGCAGGGGCAGAATCCCCCCTCCCAAACATAAACGTGCATGATACACGGACCTGAGTTCAATAACTTCATGAGTTCAAAACACGGACGCATGACACAGGCTATTCAGTGCAGAGCAATGCACCCTGAAAAGGCTGAGATTCCAAGATAATCACCAGGGAACACTGTGCCATTCAATAGGAGACATGTTGTCAAATTGATGAAGATATTTTCTTAATTTGCTTGTGTTTTGTGTGTTTGTATGTTTTCTTAAGTTGCAGTGCATTTTCCTTTGTCAGCCACCGCACAGAAAAGGACTAATGGATTAATTAGAGAGGTGGGTAGAAGAAAAAACAAGTGCATCTCTAAACCTGACCTCTGTGTCACTGGTCCTGTGCCTCCTTTACATCCTAATTTGCATCTCCCACTCAACACTTTGAATCACAAAATGATTAAGAGTTTTTGAAGTTCAATAAACAGATAAAATGTCCAGATGACTCTACAAATCCCTCTTGAGACATCAGCGGTGCATGACTCGCAGCCCACGAGGGAGACAACGGCACTTCCACCGTGTCTTCAGTGCATCTCTAAAAAAGGCCAATTTGTCACTTGTCAGAACACATATTTTGTTTGAAACAATTTCTTTCGGTAGGCTATCAGCTTTTTTTCTTGCATTCGCCATGGTCCATTGCCATCAAATCAGTTGACGTCAAGTTGAGTAGCACTTAGTGGCTAAAAGCCCTCTTGTCTTTGATAAAGCATGTGAAGGATACGTCATCAGGGTGGCTTGCTTCCTTTTTGTAAGACACACAGACTGATCAGCGCTTATTAAATTGTATTAAAACAGTGCTACACATACTATTATATACAGTACATCCTGTTCATCTCTTATCTGTGTACATCATATCTATATAATGCATTTTCCCAAAATAATGTCTGATTGACCAAATTCTACATCCTTCCTGAAGTGAACGATTCCCCAGAGGAATTAGTGGCTGTCTGCATTCATTAAGCTCAGAATCAGTCTAATTATGCGCCAATGTGCACCTACGGACTAATTAACAGAGGATCAATAAGGGCCCTGGATGCCCCCTCACGTAGGGACCCGGCAGCCCCCTCATTATTGGAGCTGCACCGAAGCTTCAAAGAGGATTTCTCAGGCTCTACCCGAGGGGCTGGATGACACATTAGGCTGCACAGGTTTGGTAAAAGTTGATGTTTCTTCTCCTCTCTGTGTGTGTGTTGTTGGATCTGATTATAGGTATGTGAAAAATACCACAGGCTGTAGAAGAAGATGACATGCTATTTAAAGACCCTCCACAAGTCATGAGGCCCAGTGGAGATTTAACATGATTATGAGGTGAAAGACTGGCAGACCCTGTGACAGCACAAATTTAACCATAATGCCTCTACATCACTCGTCTAACTAGTTATTGCTTAAAGGAATAGTTTGACATTCTGAGAAATGTACTTATTCATTTTATTGCAGCGAGTTAGAGGAGAAGATTGATTCTCATATTTATCTACTAAATCTACTGTCAGCTTAGCTTAGCACAAAAACTGGAAAAGGGAAAACTTCTAACCTGGCTCTGTTCAAAGGTTTTTTTAAAAAACAACTAATTAATACATTATCTCTTTTGTTTATTTAGTACAAAAAGTAAAATGTGAAAACGACACTTTGTGTTTTTACAGGAGGTTCAGGAAATTACTGCTCCCAGCCAAGGTTGTCGCAGCAGGTGCTCGCAGGGTAACAGGAACACAGGGGATAGGATCCAAAAGCAGATGTCTGAGGCAAAGCTGACGCTGTTCAGTGATTTTATTCACACATTGCGGTACAAAGGTTTACGGGGTGGTGACACAGGCAATGGTCAAAACCAAGGCAGCCCAAACAGGCAAACAAATTGGACAAGGGGCAGGCAAGCCAATAAACAGGCAAGGTCCAAACAGGCAGGAAACAGGTCTCTGGGACAACAGAAGAACAGGATACAGATGCTAGAGAGCAAAAAATGAAGCACATGGCAACTTGACTTAATCACCTGGCAGGGAACAAAGGAAGTGAACTGGAATAAGGAGTGAAAGGCTGATTAAGAAGGTGCAAGCTGGGAGATGCATGGGTGGGGAAGCTCAGGTGACTGCAAGGTTTATGAGAGGCGGGAACAGGTGGGTGGATGGGTTGGCAGTCAGGTGATGAGGAAAGGCGGGAAAGGCCGGGGACTCCTGGTGGACAGCTGGAGGATGGCAAGTGTGGGGAGATGCAGGAAAGTACGCGGCCTGGGATGAGCAGGGGCTGGAGACAGGGGCCGAGGGGAACTGAGGAGCAGATTGTGACAAAGATAGACCTATAATTCAATTCAATTTATTTATATAGTGCCAATTCATAACAGAAGTTATCTCATTGCTCTTTTCCTATAGCGCAGGTCTAGACCGTACTCTTTATATTATTTACAGAGACCCAACAATTCCCAAGGTCCCACATTCCCACATAGTCCCATTTAGCACTGCACTCCTATAACATTGTATGACTCATGATGGACAGTCTTCTTCCTTGTCAAAAACTGGCGCCTATCGTTATCTGACATTATGCTCAATGCAACTCGACCACCAGCATTTTGGTGATTTTTGCTAGTAGCAGATAATGTAGCCTGGAGCTGCTGGCCTTAAGCAGAGATGAGCAGTGGGCTACAGATGTCTGGCAAGTTCACTTCGTTCTAACTTTCTAGACAGTCATATTACACTGATGAAATTATTAGAATTTTGATTGAATGGAAATGATGGGAAGGCTGTGACGCTGCATAGAGGTGCTGTATGTACATCCTAAATCCTGACGGACTGTAAATTATATAGAAACATGTGCCAGTTGTTGGTGAATGAGACAAAAAAGACTCTTTAATCTAATCATTTCATCATTATTCTCACAAAGTTGTGAAGCAACTCGGTGTAGGCCCTGGCTTAACAGAGTACAGGGTGTACCCGATGATGTCACTGCGATAAGCCCTAACAGTGCTGCTGAATACCAAACTGAGGGACGACCTCTGTAAGTTGCCATGACACCAGGCAGTAACCAGCTCTGTCTGGTTCCAACATCCAGCATGGAGCCACTGCAGCACATACACACTCGCACAAACACATACGTCATGCACTTGCTTGCATGATCGTGTACCCCCCCACACACACTCACACACACAGACACACGCACACTGGTAATGCGGTTGGAATGATATCTCAAGGACTCTCCCCTCCATGCCGCGCTGGTTCTAGGAACCCAGCCAGGTTGTGGGGAGCAGTTGAACTGTTTCACTTGCGTCAGCTGGACGGAGAGGGGTGTGTACTTCCGGGAGACCTCAGCTGTGGATCCTGCTCACCTGCAAACAGCCCACCCACTGTGACCTGGCTCCAGAGAGCTGGGTAATACCTGCCACAGCAAGAGCTTTTGTCGTGTTTTTTTAAACGCTTTGAAATTAATACTTTGCTGCAGCAAAGTGAAGCCCTTGTTGATGCCCCTTTACCATGCAAAAAACCCCCAACAAACAGGTGATGCAGTTTATCTTCTGGCTTGTCCTTCTCAGAGTGTGAGGTACCACGTGGAGCAGGTAGTAGTTTAGTAGCAGCAGGCAGCTGTGCCCCAAATGGTGTTTCTGTCCCAACCACAGCAGATCAATAAAGGCTCTGACCTCAACTGTCAGCCAACTAAACTCTGTTCGCCAGGGGATGCTCATTTCCCTTTCACAGTGGAAACAGGAAGTAGTGAATGCAATCTACAAAGTGCCTAAGCCTATCAGCTAACAGCTCAGTCATGTGGATTTTTTGTTTTGCATGAGCCGCTTAGGGTTACATTGGACAGGCAGTCTCTTTTATTGATTACTCTCTGAGAAATCATGTCACGTGAAGCTACTCATGTTATTTACTATAGTAGTGGATTTATAGTTCACTGTATGTTCAGGGAATATTTTTAAGCCTCCTATGCGCCTTGGTGACACGTGTGAACCTTGAAAATCCTCCTCTACATGCTCAATCATTTATGTTTTCCCTGTAGGAAAGCAGACTTCCACTCATGGTCTGTTGTAAAGCATATAAAAATAAAGCATTTTGTTCTTTGAAGACGACAAACAGAATCATATTTCACAAAATCCTGGAGAAAATATGTAAAAAACAAGTTCTCCATCCTCCAGCCAAGCAAGTCAAAGAATTTTATGTAATACTACAACGACTATAAATACACAAGCAAACTGTCAGCAGCTAATCACGTCTGATTCATGCCAGGATGGTGCTGATGAGATTATTTTGCCCTCCTTCTGTATCTGGCCCTCCAGCTCTCTCACCTCTTCTTTGATGCTAACAGATCAACTTTTGGAAGGAGAAGGAAGTTTCAAGCCTCTGGCTAGTTTTTGCATGAATGAATGTCCTTTCTTTCCCCCTGTGATTCATGGATCATGGTGGCCACCGGTCAACGGGTATTTAAAGATGAAGATGACAAAAAGTGAAGCGCACAGATCTTCACATGACTAACATTTCTCTTTGAAGAAATGTAGAATAGATGCTGTTATAACACATTTGATACACTACATAGGTTTGAAAAACAGTGTGAAAGGCTTCAAATAAATTGGGAAAAATGCAGTATTTTAACTCCACATATTCTGTAAATAATGCAAACCGCTGATCCTGTTAGTTATTCATTCATTTAAAAAAAAGCATATAGATGTGAATAAGGTGCTTAAAGTCTTCATTATATCACAGTTATTTCAGGATCTCGTTCACACTGAAGATTAGATGATGTGTGGCTCCACTTGTGTGGTTGTGTGCGATGAAATCAAATGTTTTGAATATGTTGGACTGATAGAAGTTTGAAATAGGACAAAGCATTTTACAAAAGTAGACAGGAAGTTTATGAAGAATGGCTTTAAAGTTAAAAAGGTACACGTGAATCCTCCCCTGTGTTTTCAGTGAGATCCATCCAGATACTCTATAAATTATAGTGATGAGTTTGTGATCCGAGATTAATTAATTCAAATAAAACAAAGAGATCAATGATTAACAGGATCTAGTTTGCACAGGATGTCACCATAATCCAGAACAGATAAATATTAGACTGAATAAGATTTTTTTTCTTGCTGCAAATGGAAAGCATTTCTTAAAGCAGATATTTTAGAAAACTTGTTTGGGTTTAAGTTTCTTTCAAGAGCAATTCGCCAATAATAAGATCTTTTATATTTCTAGTTATAGTACAAGTGTTGGAAAATAATGAAGTAAATTTACTCAAGTACTGTACTTAAGTACAATTGTGATGTACTTGTACTTTACTTAAGTAATTCCTGAGTAATTTCCGTTATACATTTTCTCCACTGCATTCCATAGGGAAATATTGTATTTTTTGCTCCCCTACATTTATTTGGATCAGTAATATATTATTAGAATATTATTCTGAAATGCACAGGGAGTACTTTTAGTACTTTAAATATACTTTGATGCTAATCCTTTAGTATTTTTACAAATATTAAATAGATTACTTTTACTTGTAATCGAGTATTAAAATCATGTAGGTATAATGTCTGAGTACTTCTTCCACCGCTGTTTATTACACTCACTGTGAGCTCAGGTGGGACTCAGTCAGTTGCACAATGTCAGATTTAAACCATCCTGCAAGTCCAAAATGTCAATTTTTGAGGAACTTGGAAAAAACAAAATCAAAGAATCAGCTTTGTAAAGAGGATTGAGCTCCTTTGGCTGAAACTAACAAATGAAAAAATCAAAACCTGCAAGGAGGCTTTTCACATGAAAGCAGCAATATGTTATGAAGAGAACTATTTCTAAATCTTATCCTTTAAGCACATTTAAGAGCAGTGGAGACGCAGACAGAGTGCGAATGACTTAGCTCCATGGTCACAGCTCATAGAGAACTTTATCCGGCCTGTGATGTGTATTCTTCCATAAAAGAAACACCATGAAAAAGTAATCCTGTTTGGTTGATTCACCCTGGCTCAAAGTCAGCAAAAAAACCTTCAACTCGTGTGGAGACAGTGGATGACACAGGCAGCGAGACCAGTGGCTAACTAGTGGACTATGTTTAAAATGTGTGATTGTAGACAATATACATTCACGTCACAGAGGACCTTATAGCCTTCTCTAAATCAAGACAGGGACTTTGGGCCACTAATTACACATCTCCAAACACAGCATCACTTGTGACCTTATCTCTGTGTCTGTCAGAGTGTTAGCATTCACATGGCAAGTGTGGCAATGAATGTAATTACTGGAGCCAAAATAATAACACCATTGCCTTTGAGCAACCAGCAGCCAGTCAATTGTAATGGGACCCCCCCCTCCTCCTCCTCTAAATCAGTGGAGACAAGGACAAAAATAGAGTTATTAGAGTCCTGGATCTATGGGAGAAACACATACAGAATACATTACAGAGAAGGAAGGATATTGATACTTAAGTGAATTTATGAAAACACATAGTAATCCTATTATAAAGTTTATCACAAGTCAGTAACTTTAAAATTATGTGCAGCCATTACAAGAGTCACGGTGCAGAAACGCAGAGATAAAACACCAAAGAGGACCTTAATATATTTCTCAATTCTTTAAAGAATGTATATAAGCTAGAAAAACCTCCAAAGTATCCCTGATTTTGAAAAAAAAAGAAGAACATTTTAACTGCTAATTCAAAAGTTATTCTATTCATTTTTTATTCACTTATTTATTTCTATTTTATCTTTTCATGTCTCATTGTGCAGGTTTTGAAGTGTCCCTGCACTGTAGGGTTTGGTCACTGATGTAATTTTAATATTTTGCTATTTTTAACAATTTCAATTGTACAAGAGTCTACACACCCAAATCAGTCAGAATCAATCTCACCACACAGTCCACCCATTACCTATTCTGGAGCTTTCAACTGTATCACATGATCATTGGCATGATCTGTTCCCAAGGTCAAGAATTAACTTTCAGTCTCAACTTTTAAGTCATCATGGACGAGAAGTCCTTAAAGTGCGGGAAATGTGAACATCTGCAACCCTGTGACAACTGAGCATCTGCTGATGAAGAGTATGTGGTTCACACAAAGGCTGCAGCACAGCTAGTAAAATGAGAGTGGGGTTATAAACCTTTGTCAACCAATATTCAATTAGTTTTTCATGCAAAATAAACTGGACTAGGCTACCTGCAACATTACAACATTGGGATATTCATAAATGCATTTTAAATATCCTTCCAAAAATATTTTCACTTCAAATCATAAAAAATAGAATGTAAAAAAACCTTAAAGCCCCCCTCCACTGAAAACTGTGCTTGTACTTGCTTGTTACTTCAGTAAGAGGTTTGAACTTCACTGTGCAGACGGACGTATGTGCTGAGTTTGAAGCTAGTTTCACATTCTCCCCTTTAATCTGAGTTTAACGTGCATACATATGAGGTGATTTTGTGACTTAACTTGTTTGAAAGCCAATTATTGGTCCAATATGCAACTTACACATGTGTGATGTAGAGACTTGAAACATCCAGTGCACATACACTGACAATTCATCATTGTGTGTATTAGTTCAAAAACTGAAATCAGAAATATTTCCATATTCTGGATTTTTCATTGAGGGAGAAGGGGAAGATGTAACTCGAATAATTGTATATCTATTACTATATATATTATTATTCAAAGCAGAAGTGTTGTGAAACATGTCTGGAGGGGATCTTAAGATTGTTGAAACAGATGGTCCTTTTCTTTTCCTTTTTTATATATCGATATGTTTCTATGTATTTTATTTTTTTCAGGTATATTTGATTGGGATTGTTTTTCTGTCTTTCTTCCTTTATTCTTGTATTCATTTTACAGTTTACTCTTTCCTGGATTATTTCCCATACAACAGTCATATACAGATGCAACGTCTGTGTGTTGCTGTTAAAATGTTGAATTTAATCCCAACAAGACACAAACCGAACAAACGAAGTGGAACATTGTCGCCCTCTTGTGTCTACAGGTGGAACGTCCCCACGCTGACTGTGACCCGGAAGTAATGCTGTGTGTTTTTCTCTTCCACACGTGCGGGGTGGACGTTTCACAGCACTGACCAACATGGCCGCGTGCAGTGTGGAAGAGCTGTTAGCGAAAGCTGAGCAAGAAGAGGCAGAGAAACTGAAAAGCATCTCCGTCCAGAAAGAGCTGGACCTGGAGTTTGACATCGGCAACCTGCTAGCTTGCGACAAAAACCGCATCGAGGCCCGTGCGCTCCGACAGCAGAAGAGAGAAGACTTCCTGCGATCGCTAGCTCGTGACAACACGCAGCTGCTCATTAACGAGATCTGGAAGCATCCCACGGAGAGGGTCGAAGAGGCGATAGTGGTCAAACTAGCAGACCCGACGACCCCGCTGCCCAGAGAGAAACCCCCTCCGAGGCCTAAACCTCCTACAAAATGGGAAGAGTTCGCCAAGCTGAAGGGCATACAGAAGAAGAAGAAGACCAACTTGGTTTGGGATGAAACTGCGAAGGAGTGGAAGAGGCGCTGGGGTTACAAGAGGGCCCGAGACGATACGAAGGACTGGCTGATTGAGGTGCCGCACACCGCGGACCCGAATGAGGACCAGTTCGCCAAACGCGCCAAAGCCAAGAAGGAGAGAGTGGCCAAAAACGAGTTCAACAGGCTGAAGAACATCGCCCGGGCGCAGAAGGTCAAAGTGCCAGGTGTGGGCCTGGCCCCCACAGCCCAGCAGTCCAAAGACGAGCTGGCCAGAGCTGCGAGTGTGGCCAAAACCTCCACAGCATCCGCGGGGAGGTTCCAGGACCGGCTGCCTAAAGAGAAACCACCGAAGAACACGGGCAAGAGGAGGAAGTTTGAGCCCCTCATCGGTGACTTTTCTAACGAGAGGCAGAAGCAGCTGGAGCTTCTGAAAATGATGGACAGCAAGAAGCCCAAGTTGGACATCACCAAGGCTGTCAATAAGCAGATGCGAGAGGAGGACAGGGAGGAGGCCGCAGCGAAATACAAGAAGGGAGCAGGGAAGAAAGGGCGCAAAGGCAGCATGTCAGGGAAAGGCAAAGGAAAGGGTGGGAAAGGGAAAGGAGGGAAACCTGGAGGGGGCAAGAGGAGAGGCAAACCTGGGAAGCATTGAGGACTCTAAACTCCCTCTATCCTTGTGCCTTGGCATAAAAACAGTGGACTGGACTTTAATGATGCAGTATGAAATGACTGACTGCCGGGTGTCGTGTTGGGACGGTCCAGGGGTTTTGTGGCTGTTTTGCTGTATGTTTAAACTGTCACCAAATCTGTAAATATCTGTCCCAGCATTCACGGAGGCTAAGTGATTTAATATGTGTAATAATAATGGCAAATACATAAACGGCAGTAAAACCCAGGTGATTGTGTTTCCTTTTTCCTGCTTTAATTAAATGCCAAATTTCATAAAGTCACGGCTGTGAAACATCTTAATTAATAGACCTTAATTTGACTTGTAATAGCAAGAAACAAACAGGTGTAACGAACAGCTTTACAACAACAGACAGGGAATGTGTTCGCCGAGTTGCAAACAGAGTATGCAATGGCCGTTCCCTAAAAGATTACACAAGAAGACCTTTCTAACGGAGTCAGGCAGCTTAACTAAAGCTGTGCAGCAGCTAAGGAAGAGTCGCCTGTAGATTTGGGTGGTTTGAAAAAAAAACCCTATCAGGTAATTTTATCTTGTCAGTTCAGTATACAGTCGTTTCAAAGTACGTTCTCTGAGAAATCAGTCGAAAAAATGTTTGTGGATAAAATGACCTTAGCAGGTAGCAGAGTGTGTTTTTGGCTGATTCAAAATTAAATGAAAGGACTGACAAATCTAGGTCCTTTATCATTTAACATTGATGCCAAAATCCCATAAATATCAAATGTTGCTATAAATAGTGATTTACAACATTGCCCACAATGATCTAATACACCCTTTGTATACATGGCCAAATCTCTACCGGTTTACAAATGTATAATGTTTCATGTTATGTATTTTCATATCACCCGACCCTACTATGAAAGATCTTCATTTGTATTAAATCAGCTTCCATAAAAGAAGCTGCAGCAGCAAACTGTTGACACAGGCTCAGGCCAGTGAAAACATCTCAGCAACAGATGAAATATATTATTAATGGTTGATGGAGCTAATGCAATCTAATGTTTCTAAAACATCACCTGCATCTCTGCTAATGTCCGAAGTAAACCGGAGACTTTTGGCGAATTTCGTGTGCATTTTTAATAGCTGTGCTTTCTTGTCCCAACAGATACATGCTTGAGCATGTTGGTGCTCATGTATTTTCTCCTCCCTAGAAGTAAACATCAGATTGTGTTTTTCTAAGCAGCTTAGCTGTGGTTTTTGGTTATGTAAAGGCTTTGCTTTGGCCTTGGTGTCTAGACTAGAGGCATCACACTGAATTAGGAGCAGTGCGAAGAGTTACCGATATCTTAAAAAAGCCTAAATTTGCACCTTCAGTAAATTTGTACATAAAAAGCTGTTAAGTACACTTTGAGGACTATTTTTCTATCATTAGTGGGCGTATTTTTGCTCTCTACAGGTTTGTAATTTCATGTGCAGCCTGTTTTGAAAGAGACTCCTCTTGGAGCCTTGGACAGGGTGCAGTCCAGTCAAGGGTTTTGCACGACTACTGAGGCCAAAGATAATGAGGTTAACTGGTTGTCTCATCCATTTACAGGTGTTTCCTTTTTCAGACACAATGTATGAAGTGTGTGTGCACAAACACACAAATAGTTCACTAATCTAATCCATAGCCCTCCTGACAGGATTTCAATCTTATTTCCTGTTTACATCAGTTGCAATGAAATGGAAGGGGAAAATGAAATGCACCTTTTTTTTAAATTAGATTTGTTGTGGGAAATAAAGTTAATACAATCCGCAGTTAAAGTTAAAGTAAAGCAGCAAGCTCCCATCGCTCAGATATGATTGTCTGCCAGAGTGAGCTCTCATGTTATTGATGGATGCTTTTTATCGCTGACACAAGCTCACCACCAAGCGCCATCACACCAGAGCGAGAGAGGGGAGGGGGGTGTGTGTGTGTGTGTGTGTGTGTGGGGGGGGGGGTTGTTCAATCACCATCTGTTGAGCAGTCCGCCACCCCGTCCCAAGCCCATTCATCTTTGTCTCTGCTCATCCATGCCACTAGAAAATGGGACACAGTCAATAACCCTTAATCAATCAAGCTCTCTTGACGAGGTGAAATTATGAATTCTCACCCACGTCAGGCGAGCAGTGGCCTCGAAACTTCCCTCGCATGTGACCAGATGGTCAAAGAATAGGCACTGGCATGGTCAAGCATGATCTCTGACATGAAGACTGGCTTTTATTCCATTGCTGGCCTTATGAATATTGAAAATGCATGTGTCTGGTGAGAAGAGAAACCCACCTACCAGTCTAAAAATCTTTCACTTTTCTGCCATAAACTAAGATTTTATTCGTCCCTAGTCTTGTGCTGTTGTTGCTTGTGTCCAGGTCCACTCTGTGCTGCAGTGGATTAGTCAGCTGCATTCATTTAAAGGTAGTGCCGAGAGAGTGCAGGAGCTGCAGTCAGTGTGCAAGAGTCAGATCTTCAAGATGCAGCGCATCTACATGCACAGCAGTGAACACTTTGAAGTCTTCACCACTGTCCTTGCTCCACAAGGTGAGTGCGATCATATCTGCAGTGACGTGTGGCGTGGCATGACATTATTTACATGGTTATTGAGAGCAAGGTGGCATATCAATGTCAGATGATTCATAAATAATGGGGTAGATCCTTTGTTTTCTCTCCCAGTGGGCTGTTTGTTTTCTGACGTGGTTATAGAGATACTTAGATTCCTATGCACATTTGCAGCCATGACAACTTATAAAACTAATCTTTTTTGCTGATTCATTTCCACCCTCAATGGTTAACAGGGAGGTATCGATACAGAGCAGAGGCTGAAAAGGCAAGTTAAACATTCTCCTTAATTCAAATATACATCTACAATTTAAAAAAAATGTTGGTCTTAAACAGCAGACATTTTAATCAAATCTGATAATTCAATGTTTCTTTCTTTTCTTATGTACACTGGAGATTGATTGATATAAGTTTGACATTGATGTTATGTAAAGTCAGTCAATTTCCTGTTGCTCCATTATGTGTTTAATTTATCAAATTCCTCTGACAAGCATGCACCATATTTAGGAGGAACAGATAATGAAGAGTAGATCCAGATTTAGGGTTTCTATTTCACTGCACAGCAGTTAATTGCTGAGTCTTGACACATAATCTTCTCCATTCACTGAGTCTGACCTGTCAGCTGCAGTGAACACATAAACAGTGGCTGCAGCTTTATTCACTACAATTTCAAATCAATTTTATTTAAATAGCCCAAAATCACAAATTCCAATTTGCCTCAAAGGGCTTTGCAATCAGTACAACATACAACACCCTCTGTCCTTAGACCCTGGATTCAAATAAGAAAAAAATACCCCACAAAAAAACCCTTTTAACAGGGAAAAAATGGAAGGAACCAGAGGAACCTCCCTACAACAAAAAAGGATGTACAAAACTGTACCTTATTTAGAAATTCAGTGTAAATTGTGAAAGTGCATCTTGCAATTCAAAATAAAAATGGCTGTAACTCCTCTGTCCATTAGATGGTGGTGGTGCACAGCTACAGCCCCCAATGGCCAGATGAGCTGGAGCTGTCTCCAGGTGACGTCATCCTGGTGCTGTCCAAACATGAGGAGGAGAGGTGGTTTGGGCGGGTGCAGGGCGGCCAGCAGGGCTACTTCCCCGCCTCCTGTGTGATGGAGCTGAGCCAGGTTGGTTGGCTGCCTGAATGAGCTCAGCAATGCAGCATAACTGGACTGTGTTGTTGCTGCTGCTTAATGTCAGGAAGGCAGATTGCACTTTCTGTTCTTTCCTCTTCTGCTCTTCCACAACAGTGTAGGTTTTAAAGACCATTATATAATAATATAGTATAATTATATTCTT